>CM056573.1:14938500-15601500 GCA_029721435.1 Gymnothorax reevesii
CACTGTCAGTCCCATTCATTTTTGAAGGTAATCTCCCAAAGATTGCTCGAAAATACGAAAGAATGCCTTGTCGAAAAGAAAAGTATATTCTTTTAGAGCAGTCCGTCACCGTGGATTCGAAAGAGGTGGACGCTCTTGTTACTAAAATCGGCGAAGCATTGCAGCTACACAACAATGCCAGTGCTAATCAAAAGGCGATGTCATGTCTTCATAGCCACAACAGCAACGGCAGTAGCAACGCCAAACAGACGACCAACGGCAGCGCGACTCTGCAAATGCGGAATGGCTGCTGTTTTCGGCTCCGGAATCGTGGGCGACGGAGCCGAGCAAGCCCCTATAACATCCCGGGATCCAGTGATCAGGAATGGGATCGATTTAAATCCTGGAACCGAAAGACGCCCGACGTTTCAAGCGAAGAGGATGATCCTCATCAATTGCTTCAGGAATTAATCTTGTCTGGGAATCTCATTAAAGAGGCTGTTCGGCGACTGCAGTTCACTGCGTCGGAACGCGCAGATCATGCGAACTCGGCCGACGGTGTGCAATACTAATTGGACAAGATTGCATTTTATGAAATGCCGTCTTTCATGCAACTGGACTGGTGGACAAGGACACGGGCACGGGCAAATAACCTTGTGTTTCCTACACCGGGGATGATTACTTCGATGGGCTAAGCTGCCCGTGAAAGACTTAATCGGTTGATGTACATCAAAAGCGTCTAACAATGACATGCTAACTAGCTCGCTACCTCCTTACACGTGAACGCTAACAATAATGGCTGGCTAGTTAGCGTACTAGAACATATGGGTTTTTTTTCTAAGACTTTTTACTTTATTTTTTGCAACTTGTATTTTTAAATAAGCGTCTGGCTGTGTGTATTTTTTTTTTTCCTTTCTTGACGTTATTCTGACTTCTTGGCTCGCAAGCTAGTCGTCTAACTCCTGCCCCATATCCGGGCAGCTGGCTCACTGTCAGGCGAGTTGGAGAAAACATTTCTGTTTACTGTCGGAATTAATCGGGGCGCTGGGTACCAGTATTTGTTTGGGTACGTTTAATTCAACGCCCCGCCCAAGGGTCCTCTAAAATCCACGAGCCCAGGAACTGCACTCAAGACTGCAACGATTTCACTCTGCACAGAACTTGCTAACCTCTGCTGGCACGTCGACCTCTGAGGGCAGGAGGCAGTGCTGTTCTCAAGACTGAATTTACATTTCTTAGAACTGAGTCGCGGCTTCAGAACATTCAGTTCAGTGTGGCCCCAAACAACGGCGGGTCGGATTACATTGTTAGGGTAGGAGCCATAAAGACAAAAGTTTTTTGTTTTTGTTTTGGTGCTTGACCTTTCGAATTTTTGGTGCTTGACCAGGGATTTTAGAAATTTTGTATTCTGTAAACTTATTGTATGTAATGTTACACTTCGCAACGAAGTATTTTTTTTTAACTCGTTTCCTGATTTTTTTCAGGGGTTGGGTGTTTTGATTTAATAAACACAATGTTTTGCAAGCTCATGGTTACTGTTCATGCAATTTTTTTAAAAAAGATAATTGCTTTTCTTACTGCTTATAGTTTTGCAAACGGCTACCTTGTTGAATTTTGGACATTTATATCTAAACATTGGCCGGCTGAATTTACTTTGAATTCTGGACTATTCTGAAGTGTGGCACTTAAATTTAACTCATCGCATTGTCGCGCCGATGCTATCTTGCTTTCAGCTGGATACTCCAAATAAGTAGTGTGCTTTTGAATAGACTGGAGGTGTCTGGCTGTGTGCAATGCCGACCCAGGCTATACGGTAAACTGTAACTGCTTTCTTGGGTGAAACGGGAAGTACTGTATTCTAGCTATATTCATGGGTAAGCGCAGTAAAATGGTGGCATGCATTTCGCGTGCTCTTTGTCCTTAGGAATTCAACTGAGGCACTGACGTAGCTTACGCTAATAGGAATTCCTTAGCAGAGGGCGAGGGCGACCGGGGCGGGGGGGCTGCCTACGTCATTATTTTCGCGCGCATCTCTGATCCCCCAAAATGTGTGACCGCAGAGGCCGCTGTTGCACATTTTCTGCAAAAATATTGTCGAAAACGGGCGTGAAGAGCGTATACGTATATGATGGGTAGATACTGTAGGGTAGACTGCGTAAACATCTCCAAATCCCGGCAGTAAATTCTAAAACGTTTTCAATTTTTTTTTTTTGAGATTGGGAAATCCCATTGTTACTTGTGCCTGAAGGCACAGATGAACCCATTATGCTGTCAGTCTTCTTCATGCCTGTTTTAATAACTAAGGCCTACATTCAGGAAATTAACAACTGCAGTCTCAAATTTTAGTGCAACACTAGAACTTCTGGGCCATCTCTCTCCCTCTCTATCTAGGGGCTCATTGAATGTAAATAATCATTTTGATTCCCTCCGGTCAGACCTGTACGTCATGGTATTACATTATATTAAATGAGCTATATGCAAGTTTGCGGCCAAAACTGGTAGTGCAGTCACATTCAAAATGGCGCAGAGCGCAGTGTCCCCTCCTCCTCTCCCCCAGATGAGAGGTTTGCCAGCTAGGTTGCCGGATCCAGCAAGAACGTCTGCTACACGGAGCTACCATGGCTAAGTTTCAATGTACCAATGATTTGCTCTCACAGGGTCATGTTCAGTTCAGAAAAGGTCGAGACTAATGACTAACTAACAGAGGTGGATAATCCAGGTTCAGAAAGTAAAAGTCCATCCCAGGATATTGTTCCAGCCACAAAAGACCTGTCAGTTGGCCCTATTCTTCAGCTGGGAGGTAAAACTAACAAGTGAAATCTGCTGGCAGGAGTTTACGGGTGGAATGAAAACATGGTAGGATTTTCACTTTCTGACCCCTGGATTATACCCATCTGCTCACTAACTTTAGCAATGGTCATATTGGTCAACTTTCTTGTCACTCTTAAGTGTGGATAACCCACTAAAGTACATACTGTAAAATGCGTAAAGAATGAATGAGGACTCATTTGACCGATGTACTGTCTCAATTACATTTCATATTGCCATAATGGCTGTGCTAATGTTGGAACGGTTTCCACGGCATCTCAGCATAATGCCAGAGAAACAGACTAATAATGTGTTGCTAATGTTAGTAACGAAAAGCCACGGTTTTTATTTCTCAAACAATTTGTTACCTAGTCAATTCGATGACCCACCTGCTTATGCATTAACGTACCATAAATGAACATGCTTAACGTTACTTGACTGTAGAGAATATTTGAAGTTTCCCTGCCTATATTAAATAGAATTAAGTTAGCCAAACTCCGCTGAATCTTAGCTGCCCAGGAGAAAATTAGCAACTTCGGCGTCGGTCTTCAAATTCTTCTCTGCTTTCAGCCGTCTCCATCTTTCAAAGGCATGTCCTATACAGATCCTTGTTTTTTGTTTCTGACTTTGTCTCGACGTGTCTCCGAATCATAACGAGGCCTTTGAGGTTTAGTAACGTCAGACATTTGTGCTTTGAAACACTGTTAGCTGCAGTTCAGTGGTAACTGGCAACCTGGATGCCGAAACACTACTGACTTTGTGATTGGGAGATGGGTGGAGGGCGGCGCAACAGGCCAAAACACAAAATGAAAGCATAAACTAAGTTGTGGGCTGCAACTTAGTTTTTGTAGTGAGAATATTCTGGCTGGACTACTGTTGTCAGTGATATAAGCATTTGAAATGAACATCAATCCTTAAAGACCGGTGATATGTCAGGGCCATTTCATGATTAATCAACATAAAATTCTTACATATTGCTCCTTTAAAATCAAATGCATCTGGTTGGGTAAGGTCAACCCATGGTTGTCTGACAAGTGGCCGTTTATCGATTTCAAGAACAGTGTTTTACTTTGGTTGATTTCGGTAACAGTGACACACACTATAAAATTAGGACGTGGATATCTATTGTAATTGAGCAATCCAAGAATATAATTATTGGAACTTCACCAACTTGGTGTACTGTAAAACTTTTATCTTTACTAAGATGAATGTACATGGGATAATATTTTCAAGAACGGGAAGGCTACTTGAAAATTGGTCACTTTTTGGAAGGATCTTCATAGTACTTTCAAGTGGACTACTTCTCAGTGCCCAATGAAACATCTCTGTGTAATGCCTTCACAATGCTGGTAAATTATTACTGAGCATGCCAAGTAGACCTACAAAAACTTCACCGTTAATCATTCCTCTTTGCATCCTTATGTCAATAATTTACTCAAAATCCAGTGCCCACATATTTTGCCCTTTTTGCTTTATGTACACATAATTTCATAAAGTGTAGCATGGTGGCGAAGTTGGTAGTGCTGCCTTCTAGCAGCAAGACGTTGGTGTGTTTAATTCTGGCCGGGGTTCTTTCTGTGTGGAGTCAGCATGGGTTTCCTCTGGGCACTTCAGTTTCCTCTCACTGTGTAAAGTCACACACATCAATCTAACTGGAGACTTTAAATTGCCCGTAGATATGAGTGTGTGAGTGAATGGTGTGTGCGCCCTGGGATGGATTGGTGAACTTCCCAGGGTGGGTCCCTGCCTTTTGCCCACAGTCTGCTGGGTAGGCTCCAGCTCAGCCATGACCCGAATGAGGAAGAAGCGGGATAGGAAATGGATAGATGAACAATTTCATAAAACTCAATAGTATTACTGTATGTATATACCGGCAGCATATTTTAACAAATTATGAGTCACTGTTTCTTAATATTATCCCAAAAGTGCCGGTGTGAGTGCAGGCTTTCATTCCAAACAAACTGCTGCACACTTGGGGTTGTATTATGGAAACTTCCCAATTTAAGTCCTAAATTCAGATATGAAAGGTGAAGACGGGATCTTTTCATGGATTAATATTACAGTCAGAAGTCGCACTTATTTGTAAGATTCCCATCTTCTCTTGCAACATGATCTTGGGCCGGATTTTCTTTGTTGTCAGTGATGCACCTAAAATAATCGCAAACTCAGTAATCCATCAATGGGAATGGTTCTGCTATGTATATTTAAACATACGCATACTGGTTTTCAGTTCCATTTTATAATATAACACAATTTAATGTCTCACCCATAAAAGCACAGACAAAAATTGAAAAGCCAGGACATCATCACTAATGCACTCTCTTAATCAGTCAATCACAATAATCCAAATGGTTCAATACATCCAACGGTTACAAAACAACACACAATAACTGATTCACTAAATCAATTAATGTAAATACAAAAAAGAAAAAAAATTCTCATGACCAAAGGACTGAGCAGCATTTCAGAGTGTTTGTGCTCACTGAAATTTTAACAAAAAAAATTTACCACTGAACTTATTCTATTTCCTAATTCCATAGTGTTGCATCAGAGGATGTGGAATCGTGTGCTGGATCTTTTGAGCTTAGTGTGAACTCAATCCAACCATGAAAACAGAAGTTACAACAGAAGTGCAAAAATTATTTCTACACTTTGGTCTGGGATTTTGTTGAACTTTGTACTATTTTCTCCAAAATGAAACTGCTTGTGTACCAAGATTGGAAATGATTGCTGCAATAGCCTAGGCACCAAGTTGTTTACAAATGAAGAAACAAATTAAATTGCTCATAGAGCAAAACTTGTGAAAAATGGAAAATGCTAGACAAGACTGGACATTTACCCATTGTCCCCTGTCTCTACCGTTTTTCTGGAATAAGTGGTGGCCAAAAAGTGTTCTTCTTTATATCTTTTGACTTTGACCTCTAACCTTGACCTTCCAAAACTAAATTTTAATTGCTTGGACATATTGCTACTTGTGGGGAAAAATTCAAGTCGATACCTCAAGAATTGTAAACACGTGAGTGAGAACAAACAGACAAACCCTACTGTCACCATGCTGGCTTAAGTAGCAAAAACACAAAACTAAAAACAGTGCCTTCCCTGAATCATCTGGGGCGAGGCAAAAATTCATCAAAATCCAATCACAACTTCAAGAGCAAAGTCGCTTACAGACAAACAGATGAAATTGCTCATAGAGTGAAACTTGCCAAAACAAGGCAAGACTGAACTTGGCTTTTGTCTCGTTTTTTTGAAGCAAGACATTGGCAAAAAGTATGCTTTTTGACCTTTTTGATGACCTTGACCTTGGCCTTTGACCTTGAACTTCTAAAATTTAACCCCTTATTCCTTTGACATATGACATCTTATATAAATTTCAAGTCAATACCTCAAGAATTGTGAATGCAAGAATGAATATAAGCAAACAGACAAACAGACAACTGCGATTCAGAGCTGGTTATTTTTAACCAATAAGAAAACAGCCGTTAAACTGTTACTGTGTAATTCAAGTCAAAGTTAAACTAGTATTCACTAGTCCTTCAGTCACACTGCATATTTTCATGGAGTTAAATTTATGTTAAACATCACACAATGTGTTTTTGTACAGTTTTTAATATAGTGGAGGGTGAATGAATTTTTCATATCAGCCCTGTTTGATTTTATTTGCATTTTCCACAATGTCTCAGCTTTTTCGGAATTTGGGTTAAACTTTCTTTGGTTGCTGCTCAACTGTTTTGAAATTGTTCTCAGGCCAGCGTGAGTATCAGAGAATGCATTTGAACTGACTGGTTTCAGTCTCTGCAAAAGGCTGCAAATTTCAAACAATACTGTGGCTGTTCATCTCACAGGACCCACATAACTGCGTATGCCTATTGCTTGCATTTTCTCCATATTCTCCC
This sequence comes from Gymnothorax reevesii, assembly GCA_029721435.1. Classification (NCBI taxonomy): domain Eukaryota; kingdom Metazoa; phylum Chordata; class Actinopteri; order Anguilliformes; family Muraenidae; genus Gymnothorax; species Gymnothorax reevesii. The sequence continues at coordinate 14,945,184 of CM056573.1, forward strand.
TGTTCAAAACTGTACTAGAATTAATATAATAAATTAATCTCACTCAAACTACTCCTCTGTGACTGATGAATGTAACGCCACTAGTCCTGATAACTCCAGAGAGAAAAAAAGACCTTTTCTACATGTTTAGGTTGTATGAGCACCTTCCGAAGGCAAAATCAAGATTGTGGTATTACCTTATACTGGGAAACTCAATATGCATGTATTTTAATACAGTGGACCAGCTCACAGGCCATCATTACTTTGGCTGACATGACATATCAGCTTCCCAGAAAATCATGATCTTTCATATTAATACTTTTACGTTGTAATGATTTCAATAATAAAATTTAAATAGTTTACCCCTGATGTTAATTCTATAATGTTAACTGTTCAGTGCCGTTACTTTTTTTTCACATTATTTGATTTCAGCATGAAGTATATTTAACGATAGGCTACTCTCCCAATAATCGCATCTCTTCATTTTTTTTTTTCAATTACGCGAGCTGATATTATGTCGTTCATTCGCATTGAGATTGAGAAGTAGGCCCTTGGGCCCAGACTCGCTGTTGGCCCCAGCTAGCGGCCGGCTTCAGTATGACCTGATTTCAGACGAAATATGTAAAAAACAATCCCGCCATTCAACACTAGAGAGCATTAGAGATTTAGATCATGTGATACAGTGGTAATCAAACCTCCGCGGGTTTTCTCAATAAAATCGCAATACTCATTCAACTGATGAAAACCTTTCTAAGCTATTTATTAGGGCCCAGTGTGCCAAATTAGGACTAAAACCAAAACGAAGCAGATTGGAGGTCTCCCGGAAAAGGGTTCGTTGTCACTCTTATGCGAGATTCGGCATTCAGTTTAGGCCTACTATGAAAAAATATGTATTTGTGAGAAATGCATTATTTTTTATTACCTCAAGCGTGCTCTCGATTGGCCACTTGTATGCATTTAGTTACAGTGCATAAAGGGAAACGCATTTTAAAGGGAAAGTGTTATCCAAATCCTTTTATTGTCTCACTTTTGATATTACTCGCTGCCCACACATTTACGAATGTCTGTGTGTCACCATGGATACTGGCATCTCCCCAAATAATTTAGCAAACAAAATTCTACTTTTGCTGTCATGGTACTTGAATGCTTCTGCAAATACTTATTGAAACTCTTGCCACTAGAGAAAGAAGACTGGATTCTTTTAATAAAGTGCTACTTTAGGCACAATTTTTCAAATTATAAAACAGCTTAAAAAAATTTAAAGAATGAAACAATCATAAGCTTTACATGCTGAGCCAAAGCTGGAGAGTGTGAGACAACAATTAGCCTGAGTATAATGGTTGGCTTTAGCCCCCAGCAGGCTTTTTGGACATTGTGGCCATGACAGGCTAACTCACTGCACTGACTCATTATGGTCTGTATTAGACAGTAGGAAGAGAACATCCTGTTACACACAAAAGGCCTGGCCCTTTGTACTGAGCATCACTGTCTCACAGACATTTTAATGGAGGAGACTGGCCCAGTTGTGTTGTTAATTCTGTCATATTTGACATCTTTTTGCAGTGAAATAATGAGCAGACCATATTTATCAATAGAATGAGTCATAAGTCATCACCATGACCACACATTGAAGCAAATAAAAATGAGACATTTCAAAATGGTTTTAACCCCATAATACCTAAAATGCAGCCATTCTGTTCAAACTTGTGTAACTTCAAATCTATTTTAAATTGGAGTGGAGATCTCAAGGTTACTAACTACCCCAAATATGTCCTGCTGGGTCAGGGAAATGTGTATAAAGTAATTCAGAGGATCTAGATATTTTCCATCTGATGTTTTGATGTGGCTGTATAAACATGCCCTCCTGGGTTTGAATATTTCTCTCAGTATAGGTGCAGTGTATCTTCAGTGAAGTGCTACAACCAGCAGATATAGAATAAGTACGTGACTGTGCCTTACAATATGAAAAAAAGTTATTTTCTGACTTTGAACCTGCTTAAGGGAAAACGTAATCTGAGTTTAATGGGCTAAATTGAAAATATTATTCCTCTCAATCATTTTATTGTAAAATTTAGTAGACTAATAGCAAATTATTATGTCACTCAATTTTTGCTTTGTAAAGAGCAGTTTGTATCACATCCTGTGTCTCTGTTAATTTCCCCACAATCTGGCCGTCTACTCCAGTTAAGGTTTTGTCTCAATAATTGTTTTTAATCATTAAATTACTGTCTTGTGATTACTCTAATTCCCTGTGCACATTCCTCAAGCTTTTCCTGCACCTGTTTCCCATTGTTATCCATTGTCTCTTCACATTGAAGTTCCTGTCTTTGTCAGACATGCCTCAGTGTAGTGTGCTTTTTTCTAGTGCTTTCACCTCGTTTCCTGGAATCTCTTCTTTCCTGCTTCTATCTGCCCTTTGCCTGTATTCCCCGTGTCTTGTATGTGTGTCTGATCCAGCCCTAGTCTCCTTTAAGTTCGCATGTCTCCATACCTTCCGGTTGGATCTCCTGGCTTTTGACTTCAGACCAGACCTACAACCTCCACTTGCCTGCCCCACTGGACGCTGTTCACCGCTGCTTGACTTTGACCGTCTCCGGACTCCGCCTAGTCCCGTACTAATATTGATTACTGGTTTAGGACCCTGGACTGTCCACCTGCCAAATAAACTCCGTGTTTCTCCCCACGCCTGGTCCAGCTCTTGGCTCCCACTGTCCACCCAGGTGTAACAAATTTACATTCATGGAAGTATTATGCGAGAAAGTTCTGTAATGCTATCGGAGCCGTCCAAATTCACGTTTTAATCCTTTGAGAGATGTGGTTGTGATGGCCGCTTAAATGCAGATTAAAAACCGTACTGAAGAGTACCACAACAGTTTTGGGGCTGGAAATAAAACCAACTTTCTCAAAGTGGCATGGTCACTCCTCTATCTGTTATACCACACTGCTGCTGCTTGCTTATGAAAGTAGAAATATTGCAAATATCAAGAGAATTTCTTATTGATTATTCAAACACCTGATATTGCTGTCCATGTGAATTGGAAAGACTGGGATCGTGCTACAAGCAGACGAATTTGAACTGCCAAAAAGCTCCACTCCGATACCCACATTAAGAAGGTAAGAGCAATACCAAATAAATTGTTACTTGTTGTATTGCTTAAATTACAATATGGAAGACAGGAGAGAGCTGAGCCTCTGGACTAGAACTGGCTAGAGGCACATTGAAGAGAGCAAGACGATCCAGTGAGGGGAGGACAAGAATGCAGTAACGTATTTACACACTATGACAATTAACAATTGGAAAACGGGGAGTGTGCGAGCACGCAAAGATACAACGAGGGAGGGGAGAGGAACAAGATTAACTGAATCAATTGAGGGAAACACTTCTGGGAACTGATACAGAAGACTGAACTACGGGGAATCGAATAAAGAAAATATTCAGGGTGTGACACATAAGCGCTTTTGCGCTTAGGCGGCTTTTACCTGTTCCTGCTTGCTCTATATTCGCAGTCAAGTGGTGTGATGCCGCAAACATAGGGGCTACTAGTGCGTGTGCTTTTTTAAAATATTTGTATTTTTATATCGTAAGCCAGAATTGGCTGGTCTCATTGTATTTGTGAGAGTGTGACTATAATAAAGATTTATCTACCTACCTACCTACCATATGTTCTGTATATACCAGGGGTGGAGGGAACATGTCTGCTTGTTTGTTCTGGCTGATTTCACCTTTGACCATCCACAGCGTTTCGAAGGGGCGATCATTATCTCCATATCAAAATGCAAATGAGATGAGTGAATATCTGACAAGCACTATTGTTAATTTCTGAGACATCTCAGTACTCTTACTACTATAAATTGCGGGTAGAATCTTGGTCATATTGCTAAGTTTATAAATGAAGCTCATTATTTTTCATTGAAGTGTACGAATGGCAGAGGATGAACTGAAGTGAGAGCGGTTTCTCTTGCACCACAATAGTGCTGTATTTTCTTATCAGTTGAACGCTATCATGGGTAGTAGAATAATCGATTACTTTCAAAAACATTCACATGTTTATGTGATTCCAAATTCTTGTGTAGCTAAATGTGTGCTAGTTTGCAAATTACTTCTTTATGTACTTTTTCCTCTTTCAAATCAAAGATAAGTTTAGTATTTCTCTCTCTTTCTAATGTGTCCCACATTCTGACCTAAAAAGTAACATTAAATTGCAGAGCTTTTTGTATAAAAATAGGCCCCAGAGCTGAGAGTTTACACTGCACTTGTCAGTCCTTGTTCTTGTCCCCTCTTGAGACCCAACTGCTGCCCCGGGAATTCAGTTGCAGCTCTGGGGGAGGGTAAAAACTCAGAAAAACTTCTCTGTGTCTTTAACAAATAGCTCTGTCATATAAGCCCAGGTTGCAAGATTCATCATTCATAAATATAAGTGAGACCTCACTGAACATGAATGCATGTTTGTTGTTTACACCTGGTCACATTTGTCTTTTAGTTCCACAGTGTTATCACCTGCAGATTACTTTAATCGCCCTCAGTAAGTGTTTGGGCACTAAAAAGAGAGAGAGAAAAATTCCTAATATAGATAAGTTGTGTGCCTTAATCATTTATTCACATCTGCTTGGGTGTGCTAATCATAACTCATTATTTTATATCAGACTGCTTTAAGCATGAGTGCTGGTAAAAATCCTGGGAATATATTAGTTGTTTCAAAGTAAAAGCCAGGAAGCAATAGCAGCTGTATTACTGTCAATAGCCTCAAGAAAAACCTTTTGCAATCAACTAAGGTGGTAAAACACTGTCATGTCATGGTACCAAGATGAAACTTAACGATGGCAGAACGTTTAATTGTATCCAAACATGGAAGCCAGATGAAAGAGAAAAGATAGCAAAGCTCAACTTGAGGCAACAAATGGCTAAGGGGTCTGCCATCAGATGGTCAACCATTCCTTTAGACCGCATTTTATCATGCACAAGAGTGTGCTGCCTTCATTTTAATTTGGTTGAGTTATAAATAATTTAGCTAACTTGCTACATTATTGCTACATTAATGACTCCCCTTCTGAATATCTAAAATTAGACAGGGACTTAACTTCCAAGCTAAGTTATGTCGCAATTTGACTAGCAAACATCAGGTGCATCCATCATTCTGACTTGAACAAGAACTTTAACACTACAGTAGTAGCTTGTGTAAGAGCTGAGAGTTGCCTGCAGATTCATTCAGTATACTTTGGAAACCCGATATTTCAAACCATTCATTTTTTTTTTAGTCAATGTTATACTGTGTCACACTGTCTTTGAGTGTGTAGCAGGAGAAATGACTTCTCTATCTCCCTGTCTCGCCCTCAAGCATGCCTGTTCACATATCATGCATTACAACGAAGTACATTATTGAAATAATGATCTCCAAGTCCAAATGTATTAAAAGGTGTACAGGCATAGTGATGGGGATACAAATGGACTGGACCCCACCGGTAAGGCTTGGCCACAATGAAGTTATGGTATCAAAAACTGCATGTTTTGACAGACAGTCACAAGGAGTGCAATAGCGCAAGAGACCTCAGACATCACCCCGCAATCTAACTTTGACACCAAAGTGACACCTCCTCCTCAATCCAAATGAACAGCTGACTGAATGTGACGAGCCAAAATCAACCGCTTGATACAGGAGAACTCAGATCCCAAAGGCTGAGCTTCATTAGATCATTCCAGCAAGATGACGAAGTGAAAGTCAAGAACTACACTGGACTTCCATGTCTGGCATTGTTGATAAGTCTTGCTCGGCAACGTGATGTAGGCTGTCATGGTTTAGCCCCCACCAGCAGGAGGAATAAAGCCAGCAGGCACAGGGACCATGTACCCAAGAGGCAGAACTAGGGACCCAAACGCACAGGCTGAGTAAAAATATAAAATCTTTAATTTAAATTGTAAAAACATTCCCGGAGTGGAGCAGCAGCACACAAGAACAGACGGGGCTCCAGAACACAGACTGCTGCACCAACATGAGGTGCAGCCTGCCCTTAAATAACAGCACTTCACCTCCACCTTAACGAGCCACACCTGTTGCCCGTTAAGGTGGAGGCGAAGAATGCAACAGGGGGAAGGGCCTGCAGGCCAACACCATGACATAGGCGGCCTCCCTCTAACCTTCCTCAGACAAAGACAGTATTTTTCCTTTTCAAGTGAGTTTCATTACCATCACGCTTCAGAGGCTCAATCTTCCCTGAAGATGCTCTGCTCACTTCTTCCATATTGACAGGAAAACAATTTCCAAAACATTCTCAGAGGTCAGAAATATTTGGCTTAGCCCTTTAGTTTACTGACCGAGAGAGAGAGAGCATTTCCAAGTTTCTGAGTTACATGTGTTTGTAGGGGCCTTTGGGAATAAAGTGACAGCTATTTTAGAAAATATTTAAATATTCATAGATAGAATATCTAATCTCGAATCAACAGCCCAGACATTTTAAAATTACGAACACAGTCAATCCCGGAAATACCATATTGACATTATACTGCAGGGAAATATCTACATTCTTTCCAAGGGTCAGGGGACCATGCTAGTGGCAAACATTTCAGAAAATAGTGGCCCTCTGGGTGAATTGTTGCCAATAAGCACGATTTTATTTATCTGATAGTGGTTATGATATATGAGGACATTTTTTTGAGCTGAGGAGAAAATATGTGGATTTACCAAACGCAGCTGTCTGTTAAATACTCTATTACATGTATTTAACACAAAATTATTTGTGTGTGCATCTGTGGAACTTTTTTTACATGTGGATTTATTTTTCGTTGTGAATTCTTTCATGTACAATCATTCATTTTGTTGACAGCTGAAATGGCTGGCTTGATCATGCTACTGGAGAACAATGACTGCATGTTGGAAGCTGTCACTCTGCTTGCTTCCGAGGCAATCGAGGGTCATGACTTGTGATATTGCTTTGTGTATGTAAATATATTAATTCCCTTTTCCTCTCATCTTTTCCTCTCATACCTGAACAATGTTTTGAAGGCTCAAACAGTGCTGCTGGAGACCATACAGGTCACAGCCGTTAGGGGTGATGTCATGAAAACGCAGGGGGACGAACATGGGAACACAACTAGTGACTTCACTGGGTGGCACTGGTGTAATAAAGTCTGTCACCTACATCAGCACAAACCTGCACAAGAAGACAGCAAAGTTAGGTAACACTTTACTTGAAGGTATTGTCATAAGAGTGACATAACACTGTCATAATTGTTACATGACACAGTCATGAACGTGTCATAAATATTATGTCAATGTCATAAATGTTTATGACTCAAGAACAATGTCAACTTCTCAGTACAAAAACCGAATGACACCTAATGACAACAGTCATAAACGTTTATGATGTTGACATAATGTTTATGACACGTTCATGACTGTGACATGTGACTCTTATGACGATACCATCAAGCAAAGTGTAACCCAAAGTTGTTTATGAATAGTTTCCTTTAACATTTGGTCTGAAAGTATTGCCATTTTTATCAAAACTACAAAAAATAATTAAACCCAGAGGTCCTCGACACACTGTCTAAAAACACAATAAAAAACGTGAAACTTATATGTAAAACCTTAACAAACTTACTCGGCATCAGCCATTTTGCTGAAACATCAGTTACATAATTTGTGCCATGTATTCTGATAGCTGTGATAGCAGCACGCCAACAAGAGCATAAAGTCCAGCCAGCCGTGCCATGTTTGTGCAGTTGGCGCTCTAAATCTAATAGATTAATATTGTTCACAGCTTAAAACAACTGTTTCATTTAAAGGGTTTGTTTCCAAAATGCAATAAGTGCCAAAATGACAAAAATGGAGATAATACCATAAAGCAATAGCCCTGTGCTTTTTATACACAGTGCAAAAATCAGTTTTTAGAAATTCATGCTTTAAGGTGTTTGTTTTCATGGTCAAAGTTTGTGTTTTTCTAAAAAATGCAATCGGTGCCAACATAGAAAAGTCTGATTTACTCAAAATTACTAAAATGGATATATTGCACTTTGGAAACAACTTTTAATTTGTTGCCTTGCCGGTTTTGTGAGCTTTTCTTCATTTGGACACTTCTCTCTTATACTGCATTTCCATAAGGTTGTGAACTGGCCATCTGGCATACCAAGCAAATCTGACTCCCAGCGCACCTTTTGGGCTGCTAGATTCTAAATTTGTACACAAGGGGCCACATTGGTGCGTTTCTCTACTGACACTGGGCTGCAGCGAGCAAGAAAGGGAGCCGCGAATATGAAGTATGAAGGAGCGGATGACAGGAGAAAGAAAAGAAAAAGAAATATAAAAAGCAGAGGAAGAAAAATTTTTATTTGGGATGAAAGTGTTTGGGACTAGTCTGGAAGCAAATAGCATCCTTGGTGACAGACACTTTGTAGAAAAATTTATTAAACAAGAAATTGGAAATGCGACAACAGTTATGGTGTTTTGAAATGGAATAATGATAATAGAAAGTACATCAAGGGGACAAAGGGATAAAGGTCCAGAAAAGAATTTGATCTCACATGAGTGATCTGTTTTCCTACGAAAAAACAAGCTACTGATCAGTGATTACCAGTGATTAATCAGTAGCATTCAGTTTTCTGTGAAAAAGGAATCATCATTGGAGGAGGAGGGAGTTTGTGGAGTTAGTAGTTTGAAAAGCCATTGGAATGTAAAGGAAAAAGATATTATGCTGGTGTTGTTAGAATTTGAAAGAGAGCTACCAGATAGGTAGACTTTGGACTATATGAATTATTGGGCGTGGACATTTGAAATGGCGCTGTTACGGTGCTATTTGTGTCAAGATTACGGGTATGTGGCGGCAGTGTGTAGAAAGAGAATCAGTATAGAAGGCGTGGTAAAGAGTGGTGCTCAGAGGAGCTGTCGTAACAAGCACTTTGCTGTTTGCAGTTTGCAGTTGCTGTGGAGGCAATTGCGTAGCCGGGACCAAACAATGTGAATGAATAAAGTGAGGTGGAGTGGGCACAGGTACAGAATGATCTGTCTTATGCAGATTGGAAGGTATTGAGAGGGAAGGAAGAAAAGGTGACTGAGAGACAAGGACAGGGCGCAGCGGAGAAAAATAGATGCCAAAGACTAAAGGAGGTTTTGAGCTTTCATAGCGGTGGTCATAAATTCTGCAGGTAAAGTTCAAACAAAATATGAAGGACAGCAGTGCACCGAGGGGAGGGGGAGATTTTGGAAATAACAAGCGTGATGGGAAATAAACTGCAGGAAAATTTAGAGAAAGACTTTGGTGGGAGCCACGCGCTGAGAAGTTAAACGCTTGATAAAGACTGTGGGTAAGGGAGATAAGAGGGAGAAATCTTTAAAGACGACGACACTGGGTTAATCCAATCCGTTCTCACTGGGCCCCAACACGCCTTTTCCCCCTTTCCTCACGGCTTGCACTGGTAAACTGCGTGAGAAACTAGACAGGGAAAAGAGAGTCAGGGGGTACATCTCAGTTCTCTTACATTACATCCACGTTACCCTCACTCGCATCGTGTCATTATGTCTCAGTCTCTATGTCACTCAGGAGGCATGGAGAGATGCAAGTAAACTGAGGGAGGAGAGAGGAAACAAGAACATATATTTTTGGAGAGATAACATGTCCATTTCTCTGATCCATCATGCGAAGCGACGTCCATTTCCGATGGCGCCATACAGTTCGATCAGCTGCCGACATCCGTTGTTACTGATTGACCTCATGATTTTCGGCTGAAGTCCTCCGGGGAAGCTGCTCTTGTGCATCCCGTAGATTGGTGTGGTCCATGCCCTGACCCAATATTACATGGATCTGCTGCGGATTTCGGATTTCGCTGCCACCTACATTTATAATGGAAATCCCCGTTTACAGCGCAGTTTTTTTTTTTCTTCATGTGTTGCGCACAAACCATTTAACCCCCGTATGACAAATGGTAAACTGAAGAATAATTGGAGAAAAAAATGTTGAGATTTTGCCCGGTTGTGCCACTCCAAGTGATTTAATGTTGTTTGTTTCTTCACATGATTGTCAGCAAGATTTTAAAATGACTACAAAAAAGTGATTTTTTGGAAAACTTGGTGGAAGGATGAGGCATTGTCTAAGAAAGATCCCATCAAATTTTTGAGCCAATCTGAAGCTCAGGGCATATATGCAAATTATTTTTCAGTTTTGTAAAATTGCGAAATACGTCATTTGGCCTTGGTAGAATAAATGTCACACAGCATAATATCCAGTTGATGGTAGTAAAGGTCAATTGTGACAATAAAGTTGATGAGTTTAACATAGCTTCTATTGTCTTTATACTTTTTTTGCAATTGAATGCAGGTTAAAAGGAATTAGCAAATTTCTGCTAAATGCTTTTGTTTACATTTTACATATTTTCCCATTTCTTGTGGAACTGATGTTGCAGAAGATGCTACAAAACAAAGTAGAACTTGTGACCTCACAGTTGAATGTAGGAAGTGCATCTTATGCTGTATCCTAGCAACATAAGTTAATATTAGTGAATGGAAATGGTCAGCATAAAAACGCAATCTTTGGATGAAAAAGTGAAAATCATGTCATTAGATAAACATACATGTGTGTTGCCTGCAATATATGCACAATAAACAACTCCATGTCAATGTCATGGATTTGCCCCCGCCGGCAGAAGGCAAGAAACCGGCGGGCACTGGGACCATGTACCCAAAAGCAGGACTAGGGACCCAAACGCACAGGCTGAGTGAAAATATAAAACATTTTAATTTAAATTATAAAATACACTCCCGGAGGGGAGCAGCAGCACACAAGAACAAGTCAGGGTTCCAGAATACTGCTGCAGAGAACAAAAGTACAGCCAACCCTTAAACAGGGAACCTTAACCTCCACCTTAACGAGCCACATCTGTTGCCCGTTAAGGTGGAGGCGAAGAATGCAACAGGGGGAGGGGACTGCAGGCCAACACCATCACAGTCAATCATTACACCAAGATAAAAACAAACATAAATGGGCATTAGTCCTTCGCTTTCTGGAGGGTGTATTGTTTGCATGTTGTATTGTATTGTTCATGTTGGCCCTAACCTTGTAAGCGTCACATTTTGGCGTAGTTAGCAGGGTGCGATAGCTGTGTGAAGTTTGGTTACTTTCAGCAGGTGTTTTTTGAGCTCAGAGTTGGTTATTTCAGACACGAGACAGGTAAGAAAAAACTGTGTTTACGGTGAAGAGGACATTAAGGTTCTCAGTCAGAGCAGGCTGACTCATCCTAACTACGTCAACTTCTGGGTCTCTAGATGGTGAGCTCAGAGCTTTGACAGAGTTGGTTTAACTGCTGCAAACCAATAAACAGCGCCTGAGAGGGGGCCAAAAACTTTGAGGCCATTCCTGAAGAATGAATATCATACCAACAGTAAAACATGGTGGTGGTTGTCCAACGGTCTGGGGTTGCTTTGCTTTTTCAGGACCTGCTTAACTTTACATAGTTAATGGAACCATGAATTCTGTTCACTACCAGAAAATCCTGAGGGAGAATATCCGGCCATCGGTTGGTGACCTGACACTCAAGCGCAGTTGGGTTATGGGGCAGGACAGTGATACAAAGCACTCAATCAGGTTGAGGTCAGAATGGCTTAAAAGGAACTACATTAAGGTTTATGAGTGGCCTAGACAAAGTCCTGACAAAACCGATTGAGAGGCTGTGGCATAATCACAACCGTTGGATTGCAATTGCTGCTGTCAAGGGTGGAAGTTATTAGGTTTAGGAAGGCAATTTTTTTTTCACTTTGGTGATATAGGATTTGAATAGCTCTTTACTGTCAATTAAAGAAAAGATTATATAAAAAAGTGCATTTTGCATCTGCTCATAATTAGGTAAATGATCTAAAACATTTAAATACTTTTGTATATACTTTGTAGAAAATATGGAAAAATAGAAGAAAACGGAAAGGGGGCAAATACTTTTTCACAGCACAGTAACCACATAGGCCCAGGATTACTTTAACAAACCTTTTACAAGTTGTACAATACGTATTTACATCCAAATACATCAGTTAAGACTAATACTGTACAAATAAGAAGTCTTATGTTAACAGTGTCCAGAAGTGCTTTTGACCTCTCTGGGCTTTGAGGCATCTACAATGGATGATCACACAGTGAAAATGTGTATGGTCCTCTGATGAATCAATATTTCAGGTCGTTTCTAAGAAGGAATGGATGTCATGTGCCCAGAACTTAAGGAAAAAAGGTCCATCGACACTGTTACCAACAAAAAGTCTAAAAGCCATGTTTTGTCATGTTGTGGGGTTGTATCAGCGCCCTTAGCAAGGGTACCTTGCACTTCAGTGAAGCTTGCATTCGTGCTGAAAAGTGCACTGAGAACTACTGCCTTCAAGATGGTACCTTTTCCAGGGACATCCATGCTTATTTCAACAAAATAATTCAAAACAGCCTTCTGCATGCACTACAAAGGTATGGCTATGTAAAAAGAGGGCACACGTGCTGGACGAGCCTGCATGCATTCCCAATTCTCCTCAATAGAGAACATGGCACGTTGTGAAGCGAAAAATGTGACAATTATGTGCTCATTCTCTTGAGTACTTTAAGATTTGTCTGCACAAAAATATGAGACTAATTAAACCTGCAATTGCACAAACGAGGGGACACTTTACCTATCTATTTCTAACGACAGGTGCGTCGGACGAGGATGAACAGTTCAAAGGAAACAAAGGTGTCCCGCACACTGTCTAACTTGCAAATAGCAAAATTTTTATTGTGACGTTTCGGCACTTAATTTGTCTGATGAAGGTTTAAGTACCGAAACGTCACAATAAAACCTTTGCTATTTGCAAGTTAGACAGTGTGCGGGACTCCTTTGTTTCCTTTCACTAATTAAATCTGAAAACTTGGATCCTTCATTCCTAAACTAAATGTTAAATAAGTGCCGTGAAAAGGAATGGCAACATAACACAGTGGTAAATACTTAACTGTCCCAAGAAAACTGAAATAAATGTTTTTGAAAAATCAAAAAAATTCATGTGGTAGGTAAAACATCGAATAATTCGTTGTTATATTGTTTTCAAGGTAATATGGATCATGTATACTTCATGAATCGCTGCATTAAGTTTTAAGTTGAATGCATGCTTTGGTGTTATATATTGATGGGGTTTATTTGTGGTTGGTTGCTTGCTAATCCCATTTCCTTTTGCCCTCTCTGAACGGTTTGGGCAGCTGTCAGCACTGCAAATGCATCTCAAGGTTAAATAGAGGTCGCAAAGGTTATTAAGGTCATTTTGAACTTAAAATTGCCTTTTTAATTCATAGGAACAAAAACATAAGGACTAAACATCATCATTTTAATCTTTCTTGTAGTTAAGTAAACACTAAATTACAGTGCATGAGCGAGTTCTTGGTGTTTGGTGCCTAACTCGGGAACTTAGCCGCTATATGAGAGCACCGTCTGTTCGCAATGGGACGTGTTTCCATCCGCTCTTTATTATACAGGGTTGTTTGTGAACTGTAAATGTTGCCAGTGTCACAATATGCCTACATTAGAAAATTGTTTTGATACAGGAGAAATCATGGCTAGAAGATGAACCAGGTATCAAAATGTAGATAAAAATTAGACCTTGCATATGCAATAACTTGTTTTGACCAACCACCTCTTCCAAATGGTGATATCACCCTTTTTTGGCATACAATATCAAATAAATACCAATGTGCCTCCTAAAAAATTTGTTTTTTCTTGTTTTCCAAAAACTTTCAAATATGACTTAGTCAGCTATGCTATTAGGTTAACCATATATCCCATGATATTGATGCTTTAACTTGGTATTAGAAAAAAAAACTCATGTTCAACAAAGGCAAGATTTTGCCTTCAGATTGTGATGCCTGGAGAGGATGTAAAATTGATTTGTTTGCAATTTCTAACAGAGCTCAGATGTGTTTTTCATCCCTAAAAATTATTCATGACTATCTACTGTGCTTATTAAGTTACGAGGGCTCAAAAATCCCAAAAAAAAATGTGAATTGAAAAGTGTACTTTGAGGGTCTGTAACTTGGAAAATATTGATAGTCTAGAGGTAATATTTTGCATGGCCTCATTAAATATACAAAATCATTGTACAAGAAAACTACTGATTCTGCGGAGGTCAAGTGGGGATGTTTTCCAGAATTGGTTTATTTTTACATGGATTGGCTCTTAAATCAGCATATTTATGTTTATCTTTTCGATTCACTTTCCTCCCATATTTCTATTCCATTTTTTCAACTCACTTTTTCGCTTTTTATGCGTGTGGATTCTCACACAGCCATAGCAACTGGGAATGATTAGTCTTTACCAAGAGAATAATGATGCGTCTAAAAAGATAGTGTCTCTTTCAATCAGCATAGGACATGTGAATCATGTGTCACACAAAGAGTCTTTGAGTCACCTGCAATCAGTGTGGCATTGTGGTGAGCAGGCATTCTTCAGATGTCGTAGGGAATTGAGTCTGCAAGGCACACCTGTTCCCATTGATTGAAACAAAGACAAAAATGGATTGTTAATTAACCTCATTATTTCTCTCCACCTGTGTCTGAACTCGATCCACCGCTTGAGAACAAAGCAGTGGCCATTCTACAAAGCAAATGTGAAGCTAGAGCTGAATAGAGCACATTAATATTTGATTCAGATGATAATTGAACTTGGGTTTCCTCCAGTCTCAGCTGGACAAGTAAAATAATCTGAGATCCATTTGCAACCTGTTAATTATGCAGTCTTCTCAGTTGTTATGCTATCTGTTACCTGCATTGGCGTGGCGGTGTAACACAGAAGTGATGGAGGTTGTACTTGGTGTTTTATATGCAGTTTTAATGGTCAAACAAGGCAAGAGTGCTGTAGATTACTGATATGACATCCACAAGAAAAATATTTGGTTTATCAGTTTGGTTGGTGCTTTTAACAGTGACATTCAAAAAAGGCATGGCGGTACATTTGCTTTCATAAGTTTTGATACGACCCTGCTATTGTACTGCACCTTAGCAGGTGTAGGATTTTTGTCACCTATAAAAATGACACACAAAATGAGTTTGCTTTCAAAATGCGATATATCCATTTCACTCATTTGAGTAAATCAGCTTTTTCTATGTTTGGAACCTATTGCATTTTACAGAAAAACAACAAACTTTGCCCATGAAAAAATACACCATAGTATGAATTTCAAAAAACGGATTTTCGCACCATGTGTAAGAGTCACAGAGCTACTGCGCGATGGTATTATCTCAATTTTTGTCATTTTGGCACTAATTGCATTTTGGAAACAAACTCTTCAAATATTGTAAACTAAGATAAACTACCATTATTGACATAAATGAGATTCCAGCAATTATGTTTTAAGAAGACAACCACTGCTTTAATAATGAAGCAAGGGAATAAATATATTACCCAATAAAAGACATTTTATATGTCAAATTATATGAAAACTTGAAGCAAATACCCCTGGTAAAGATATAATTTGTAACAAGGTTAGAGGACAAATTTATGGGGATTCTGATCTATCCTGCTTCTAAAATTTCCCATGATTATTGATAATAACTAGACAGTCCGGTCGGTTGTGACCGCATGGGCGTAGCCCCCAAAAGCCCGCGTCTCCCCTTAATGGCGCATTATTCGGCCTATACTGTTGCCATGGCAACCCAAATCGATAGATGTTACAAGTGAAGTATATCACATGTCCATAGCAACTATGAGAGTAATCAGTTCAAAATTGCAGCGTGTTCTGCGTCCACAAGTAAATCTCTGTTTTGCCGCTAATTTACATATTATTCGGCCAATGTTGTCCACATGGCAACCAAAATCGATGCGTGTCACAAGCGAAGTGAAACACGTGTCCATACCAAATATAAAAGAAATCAGTCAAAAATTACAGCCTGTAGAGCGTCCACAAGAAGTGTCTACAGACACGGCTGCGGCGGCGGCGAAGATGACACGTGAATCCATAGTAGCCGCTAGACTTCCTCCGGGGGCTACAATAACTTATCATTCACTGCCAACCTTATGATTTGCAGAAGGCCTACCTGTTTGGCGCACTTTTCCACCGCTAGCTCCAGTTAGCTTAAAACATACAGTTTCTGTAGTCCACACTCAATATTGTGCAGCCCTACATAGGAGGAAAATACAACCATTTTTAACATTTTGGGATAAAAGTACCACAAGTACAAAGATAATAAATCATGAAAATTCGACATTGCAGTTCTTCCCCTTTCAGTTGCGATGACACATGGTGGAACCAAAACATGGCCACGAGGAAAAAGGTATGACATTCTTTCTCTGCTTCTTGCAGGAATTTCACAATATTGCAAACACAAACTTTCATCTTTCACAATTATATTAAATTACTTTTTCATGCTATTGGAATCTTGCCGCAGCATCAGCAGAATTATCAGATAAGCTGTGAGGTGCTAGTTTTCAATGCAGATCCACAATTCTACCAAGAGCCACATATTTGTGCAGCTGATCGTGACATCACGGTGGAAATAAGATATTACTGAGATTGACATTAAGATACTGTGCTGTGTAAAAGTATTTCCTTCTGATTTCTTCTATTTTGGCTTATTTGTCATATTAAAATGTTTCAGATCATCCAACTTATTTTAATATGAGATAAAGGCAATGTGACTAAACACAGAATGCAGCTCATGAATTATAATTTCATTTATTGAAGGTAAATAGTTATTCAAAACTTATATTACCCATGCAAAAGTAACATCACTACATCTTACATCACTATTGTGGAAATTTTGACCACCTTTCTTTCCAGAAATGTTTTAATCAGCCACAGTGGATGGTTTTCAAGCATGAGCTGCTTATTTCAGGTCATGCCACGGCATCTCAGTTGGACTCATATCACGATTTTGATTAAGCCAATCCAAAACCATCATTTGGTTTCTTTTAAGCCATTTTGAGGTGGACTTCCTTGAGTGTTTCAGATCATTGTCCTGATGCATGACTCAATTGGGCATGAGCTTTAGGTCATAATGTGATGGCCAGCTATTATCCTTCAGGATTTCCTGGGAGAACAGAATACATGGGTCCATCACTTCTGACAAGCTGCCCAGGACCTGAAGCAGCAAATCAGCCAAAGACCATCAAACTACCACCATGCCTGTTAGCATGAAATTCTTACTCTGGAATGCTGTGTTAGCTTTACACCAGATGTAATGGAACCCATGTCTTCCAAAAAGTTCCACTTTTGACTTATAGGTCCAAAAAATATTAACCCAAAAGTCTGGTCACCAGCGGTTTTTGCCTCGCAGTCATGGACGCCATTTTTGAAACATTTTCAGAGTGGCAAATATGAAAAACTTGACATTTGGTAAAATAAGAAGAAAATATTCATTTTCATTTTTCCCATATAAATATTTTCCCAAATATTTTTTTGGGAAATAATCGGGAAGGCAGAAAATACGTTTTCGTTCCTTATATTTTTTGTATTGGTATATCCTGATGATTTTCAGAAGTTTCAATACCATGTCTCAATACCATGCCCTCAAATGAAAAAATATTTTTGTATGCAGTCAATCATCTGGGCAGTCACAGTGTCAATGGATGGATCTCATCTCAGCAGATCACAAAAAAGTATGCGATTATCAAGGTCAAAACTAGCCAGATAGCTTGCTACTTAAACCATAAACTGAAGATTACTTTGGATCACCTGGCCAGATACATGTGTTTTAGCTTACCTGTACAGAAATGCATCAGTATGATTTACCCATTGCATAATATAACAATACCAAAGTGCAATCATTTTTGTGAGTCCATATGAGTCTGCTCTCTTTTTGAGGCTATTTTACCCACTTTAAAGGAGAGATACCCTTTGTGAGACTACTGAAGGACATGTACTCCAAGGCACCATTGGGAATGGTGAAAAATAGCGCCAAAAATGAGGTGTTGATTTGGTTATCCCACAAATAGATTGGATCAAGCTACAGGGGACAGGGAAGGAGGGTCATGCATCAAAGTCAAGCCTAGTACACAACGGGAGTCGGCGGAGAGGACGCTCAAGGTTGCCCACATGCTTCCTGTTTCCCTCAAACTGCTGAGCATTGACTTTTCCCTCTGAGCCCAGGAGTTTGGGAGGGACAACTTTATCTTGTACAAATAACAGTTGGAAAAGCAGTGATACTGGACTCCTGGAACATTCATAGTGGTGATATTTAAACTGTTAACAGCGACAACAAATCTTTGAAAACGCCGGCGGCAATAATAGCCATGTAAGTGATAAGTGGTTTTAAATTAAATGTTCTATTCTAGATTAGTAATTTTGACAAGATTTTCTCGTTACTTAAGAAATACTCGTTTCCTGAATTGCTCATCAGTGGTTACTGTGCAAGCCCCCACATATTGCCGTTAAATACACATAATGGCAAAAGTCCGGAGTCAAAAACCTAGTCATCTTTCTTGTTGACAACACTGTTCTATTTATAGAATGTTCATTAGTAATTGGGCAGTGACAGGATTTTCACCATTTTTTGCTCTTAATGCCACCACGTGGGGTTAGAAATGAAACAATCAAGATGCACCTGAAATCTAGACTCAAGCTTTGATACAGAGGTCAATTAAAAAAAAAATATTGCATAAATCACCGTACAAATACAACCGTTTGACACACACCCCCCAATTTTAGGGGCTCAAAAGTAATTTAACAAATAAACAAGCACCGTTGCTCAAAAGTTTGTAATATATGATAGAGCATATGGAGGATCGTAGATTAACTGGAAGAAACTGTGTTACAGCAACAAAACAACCCAAAATATAGATCCAAAGACTGGGGACTTTCTGAAAAAGTGGTAAGCTCAGTCATCTGATTTAAGCTCAGTACAGCTGCTGTGGAATCACCTGGATCTCAAAGTTTGTGAAGTATCCTAAACTTCAAAAATACACCCATGAGAGAGATCCTGCAGTCAGTGCCACAGTGCCAATTGGTACCAGTGAAATTAATATTCTGAATGCCTAAAATCTGCTAAACAGGGTTTTCAGTCTCATGATTGATGCTGTAATCATTAATCAAATTGTGTTATTCATAATTCAAAAGCTTTTGCTATCAAATACTTCAAATACTCAATAAAACATACAATACAGTAAAACATAAAATACAGTTTGGTGTTTATTTCACACAATTATTTACCACTCCAAATCAGAAAAAGTTGGGACATTCACAAATTCAAAACACAGGCACCACACTCTCAGAAGTAGGGGTACAGCAGGAGTCAATTTCTGTTCCTTAAGGTACATTCAGCACTTATGTACCCTATAGGGTTAATCATAGGACCTCAAGGTACCTGTTTGAACCTTTCTAGGGTCTAAAAGGTACTTTTATGTTCCAAAACAAATAAAAACCCATTTCTAAGGTATAACAGCAGTACATTTGAGGGTACTGCCCCAGTGACAAGCCTTAGTTGTCACTAGCGAAGTTAGCAAGCGTGCGTGACGCCATTGTTCCTTGGGAAACCACTTTTTGCAAATATCCTCATATTTTTACTTTCTGTTTCCAATTTTCTTCCAAATCATACAGATGATATTCCATATTCTGAGGGTTCTCTGTGCCAAATTTTATTAATAGGACAACTCCTTCCTCTTTTATTCAACGTTAATATACAAGATGGCAACGTGATTTGAGGACCAAGACCCTAGAACATCAAGAGCTAAGATGGGCTTAGGCTCACTAATTTGCCAACAGATGCATAGGCTAATAATCTATCCCTTTGAGGACAATGTTTTCTAAAGACAAATTAGTAAGATTTCAGCATTTCACTCTTTAAAATGCATAAAGGGCAAGGCCAAAAACCACTTCTTAATGTGTGTTATCTCTGATACCGCAGATGCCACTGTCTTTAGCAAAGGCATGTGATTCTAATAGATCTCTTGACATGGGCGTAGAATTACTTTGGTTGTGAAAACCATTCTTTGCTGCATCCACAGATCCAACGCAAAGATTTATGATGCAAAGCTGAAGCCATAAAGCATTTATTATCACTCTCCAAAAGTGCCATTGACTTCTCTAGGTTTCGGTGACATTTGAGGTGGACAGTACTTACGAGTCAATGCCTCAAGTGGTTACTGGAAAAAAAACAGCTGTCATGTTTTCATTTGTGATGGTAATTTGTCCTCTTTCATCAAAAGGCACCAGAGAAGTACACTGTAGAAAGCAAAGACCACCATTTCTTAAGGAGTCAAAATGTGATCCTATATCACCATGAAGCAAAGACACAGAAGAACCCTGAATTAATTGCTAGAAAAATATAGAACCAGCGCTACTTGATTTATAAACTGAGGACTGGTAAACACAGTATGACAAGTTCCCAGTACAGATGTTCATTGTTGACCTCCAAAGTCAATATTTGAAGGCAACTTACACTGTAGTTCCAAAGGGGGAAATTGTACTCTCTCCCTCAGGGTTTTGCGATAAGTTTTGGGCGGATATCTGTGACTGTGCTGAATTTGCAGCTGGTTGACCATTTATGGATGTGATCTGCATGAACTACCGTAAATAGCAAAAATAAGACCAGCACTTGTGGAAATATTCCCGTCAGACTGTGCTTGGGATGAGGTTGAGTGGGGAGATAAACAACAGAAATTTTTTTGCACAGGGCGATGGCTGCTACTCGTCCTCCTCAGTCCTCTTATTGCTGGTATGTACTGTATTTAGCTCATTGTCAAGCATCATATTTTTACGACTAAGTGTCAGTTCCGCACTTATTCAGGAGAAGATGATAAAACTATCATCTACTGTACAAATGACGCTGTGCTGGAAGGAACTGCTTGCCTTTTGAATACTGCTCGTGGCAATGTGTTGATATTGAGAAATAACTTTCAAAGAAAGTATTCTGCCTGTAGGGAGAAATAGAAAGACTTTTGGACTTATGATAGACATAAAGTTTTACTTCACTTGAACTTGTCATTTTGCTCCTAAAATGTAAAAATGCATGCAGTTTCAAACATTCAAACTCGATGCTTGGGACAAACACGATTTTGTTCACTTGGCCTTGTGCCCCACAATTTTTAATTTGTTATCAAATACATACTGACCATCGGCTTAAAATGCAAATTTTCAGCTTTTATTATTTATATAAATTGAGTACTTTTACACTTCTCGTTTTACCATATAAAAATGACCGCTCTTCAAGCAAAAATATGTACGACCCCATTCCCGGAAAAGTTGTCATGTCATGGAAAATGCTAATAAAACCAAAATAGGCCGATCTTAAAAATCCAGCCATCCTCTATTACAGTGAAAACAGTGCAACCTATGACTTGATATTCTTGTTGGAAATAGTATATTATGCGATGACAACAGCAGAGTCCAAACAATTTGACACAGTCTATTTACCACAGTATAATGTTGCCATGTCTTTTACTTGCATTCATTTAGTATCTTGGCACTAATGTCACCAGTTCCTCAAGTCCAGCAACCAGACTTTACCCCCCTCGTCCATTATGCAGGTCTTGCGCAGTGTAATGGCACCAGGCTTTTGTTAGCAGCGGCGGCTCGTCGGCCATAACAAAGGGAAGCCAGAACCTCACCCTTCAAAGCTTAATGACTTCAACATTTCGTAGTTCACTTTTCTTTATCAGCAGTTGCTCATACAAATTGGTTGAAGGAAAATCAAATTTATTTTCGATAGCAAATGACGACGCAAATTATCAACACGTCTTTATAAATTAGCTTGCGAGGCTTCTTTCACAAGAAGCCACGACAGTCCATTTTCTACAATCTTAATATAGAGGAAGAGAATGCGATATTGCACAGCTTTTTGCTTAATGAGCCTCACTAATCAATTTGCGCATCTATGCCGTTTCGTGAGCTTCTTGAGCGCGGAATTTATAGCGTAGGCCTATGGTAATTTATGTCGTAATTCATGTGTGAAAGAAAACCCCTCAATTTCGTGGTGCAATGTATAACAATGCTATTGAAAATAAATTTGACTCAACTGACTGTTCTTCTAACAATTCGTATGAGCAACTGCTGATCAAGAAAAGTAAACTGCGAAAGGTTGAAGTCATTAAGCTTTGAAGGGCGAGGTTTTGGCTTAACTTTGTTACGGCCGACGACCCTCCACTGTTTAAATGAATGATTGAAAACAGGTGATGAACAATCATTAACATTAAGGATTGTTTGAGCTTCCCCTGTTGCCAATTCACGAGCCGCCACTGTTTGTTAGCAAATATTTTGCTTCACAGTGCGCCACACATTCTCAACTGGAGACTAAGGATCTTCTTATGTGGCTATGTACTTGTAACTGATCTGCTAAGATAACACAATGAAAAATAATTATGGCAAGAAAAAAAATACCCGACCATCTATATTATAATTGCCGAGTGGACTCAGTGCGTGTGTGTGTGTGTCTGGCCAATTAGTGCTAGATGCCACCGGGCGCGTATCTGCAGCATAAGGTGAGCAATGCTATTTTGCTCTGTCTTGGAGGCGACTGCATGTTCCACTGAGCGCGGAATGTCAGAGCAGCGCATTTCCCTTGATAGTTCCTTAATTGAAGCACCTATTACTAATTACCTGACATGGGGCCCCATGTGGGTTGAATCTACAACCCGTGGATCCCGACGGGCAAAGTGCTAGTTATAACACTGAAACATTGACATTTTGATTTTATTTGTACAGTATTTTCCATTATGTGCCAACTTTTTGGAATTGGGATTACATATAACAGTCTTAGTTAATTACTTCCTCAGGGCTGGAAGAGAATTTTCAGGATCCAGTTTTAATTTTAGGTTTTTGTGTAATTGGTCATTGGCCTCTGTCATCGGAGCTGACACTCAAAGTTAGCCATAACAAGGCTGAGAGGAGAAGTCAGACACTATGTAAGCAAAATACTTGTTTAAGTCATTTGTATGAAACATAAGTATAAAAACACTAAGGAAGAATTATCACTGCAGAGAAAACAAACCCAAACACCATGTTACAGAGCAGAAAAAGGCAGTTCTGGAAGAGCTATCATAGACAATTTAGTCTCTCCACCGAGCCTAAATTTTATTTTTTTCTAACAGTAAGAAAAAGCCAGACTATCTGGAGGGAACCCACACTGACACCAGGAGAGCATGGAAACTGCACAGAAAGGGCCCAGGACAGAACCCAGCCGAATCACCTTGCTGTGTTGCTCCAGGCTCGATGTTTAATTGTTTTGAATGTGCAGCAGCTCGGTTGTGACTGTGTGAAAGTAAATATAAGTAAAAATCAAGAACTCTTTTATTCCTGCTGCTATTGACCTTTTAAACAAGGCAATGTGAGCTTTCCGGCTTTTGCTATTTATTGTTGTACTCTGTGTTTATGTTTGTTTATTTATTTAATTGCTGTTGTTGTTTTGCTGCTGGTTGTGAAACAAGTTGCCCCTCGGGGATAATAAAGATATCCTTGATCCTTGAAAGTAAATACATCCTTAGGGAGCCGTCTGCAGCAATGCACCGCCTCAGAGTCTATGGTGGACAACATCTTATGAACACGTGCTACCTTCGTACATCATCTTGTCTTTTGAGAATATCGGCTGAAATCTCTCCAATCCATATACCCAAAGAGAAGACGTGTGTGTCGGTGATATAATAATGACTGATTGTACGATAATCGTTCTCCAAATAGGCAACGCGAAAACAGACACACTGAAAAAATAAAAGCAAAGCACAGAGGATGTTAGGACAAAAACCCATGCGTTGCTGAATTATTGGTATCCAAGCAGCACTATGCTCCACACAGGAACTGTCCAAGGGCCAGTTCACTCACACCCTTGGTGTTGCATTAGACTGGCCAAGCTATTCTGTAGCTGACAAACTAACAGTTGTCACACCTGCGAGTTTCAAAAAGAATGTTCTGGCCCGGGGGGGAGATAGCACACACGGAGAGATTAACTGGTTTATTATACAACTGATTTGGAGAACAATTATCATTTCAATTTGTCACATATTACTTATCATCCAGAAAGCAAAGGGAACACAACTTTGACTGGTATCTGATATATTTTACTGAACCGTCAGCCAGAAACAGCAGGTAGAGGGAGAAGGAGTCAAATTAACCATTCATACAGTACAATGCTAGAGAACAATGCATGAGCATAAATCACAAGCAATTCATCTTATGACACTTAATATTAAAGGGACACATTCATTCACTGATTGACCACTTTATTAGGTACATGGCTAATACTAGATAGGACCTCCCTTTGCCTCCAGAACAGCATTCAGTCTTAATGGCATGGGTGTCAGATGCCTTCATCAGTGATTTCGGCCCACGCTGACTGAACACCATCACACACTTTCTGCTTATATCTCAGCCACACTGAGATGCTCCGAACCTTACAGTTTCACGTAATTCCAAGAAAGCCTAATGGTGGACTAACGTCTGACGCTGTGCTAGCCAGCCAAGTGAACTGAAGCATGTAAGTATGCAATTGTGGGACCAGGTTCAACTATTGTACGCTCTGTGAAATGACAAGCGACTGCAATTATCCGTCGGAAAAAAGATTAGCGCGGTCCTTAACCCCTCTGCGCATAGTAGATGCCGGCGTCCGAAAAATTCAGAAATTAAAGCGCTACATACTTTAACTCCATAATTGAATTTCCAAATGAGACAAGTGTCTTGCTTCATTAATAATTTTCCAGCCTCTGCAACAAAAATCCTGAGTCATAAAGTCTCGTACAGGGTCAGGCACAAAAGGCAAGGATAGGCATCATTTTGAATATGCATAGAGGGGTTAAGAGCTGAACATTGTTGGCAATTATATTTGCATTCATATTAATACGCCACACATCAGCAAAGAAGTCACTCCCCACACCTATTCATCACCAAAACATTAACACAAGACAGGATCAATCGACGGGTTCACATGTGCAGCAATTATTGATCATAACATCAATGTGTAGCAAACTTCATCTGACCAGGCAGCATTTTTCTGATCAATCCTCCAGTTTTTGTCCACTGAAGCATCATCCTCATAGTTCATAGTTGATAGGAGTGGAATGTAGCACAGTCTTGCTGCAGGAGCCTGCTTCAAGATTCAACATGTTATACATTTAGAGATACCCTCCTGCACACAACAGTTACACTACAGGCCAAATGTTTGTTGCCACCCTCAGATTTAAAAAAAAAAAAATCACACATCAACTGTTCTTTCCCTATTTGTTTTGCACATGTTCAGTACATAAAATATGTAGGATCTAATAGGTTTTGGGTGAATTCCAGACCTTGGACCACATTTTAAAGCTGTCTTGACTGAGTGATCACTAACCACAATGTTTTATAATTGAGTTCCAATGCATTTGTCTTACATGATTTTATGTCACTAGGACGTGAATAATTTTATGTAACAAGAAGGCATGCTGTATAAATGCCTTCCCCAAAACCAAGGGCTCATGTTGCACTTGGTGCGCCATTAAAAATCTGAGGGTGGCCCCAATCTTTAGGCCTGTAGTATATAACTACTAGTTATCTGGACATTTGTGACCATTCCTCTATCTTCAACAAATTGCCCTATCCTCTTCTGACCATTCGCATTTACAAGCTATTTTTAGCCACCGAAACTTCTTAGTCGCGACATTCTCTGTAAACCAGACGCAGTGGTCTGTGAGTATTACAGGAAGAAAGCTGTTTCTCAGTTCCTGGAACCATTTTGTCTGGCACCAACAATCACAAGATGGTCAAAGTAATTTAAATACCACTTTTTAAAGTTTAGCCAGGCGAAAACATGAAAGGTATTATCATGCCTGAATGGTGTATATACTTTCCAGCTACATTATTCCCTGTCCTCAGGAGCAGACCATTTGTATTATCGTGCAGTTCTTCCTAATAAAGTGGTTGGTAATTGTATCATTTGGCATTTATATGATTTGTATAGTTGCATAATGTGCACACAAGAATTATCTTGATGCTTATAAACTGCGGCCATTCCAGAGCCAATTCCCTGACCATCTGTTTGCAGCATAACCGGGACTAAGGTTCTCTAGATGCTTACAACTTAATGTTTTTCTTTTCAGGATAAATTTGGCATCTCCAATACCACCTGAATCTGGAATGCCCAATCCGAGAACTATGTACAAGTCTTGCTCGTATGCAACCCCCTGTTGCCAGCTCAGGAGAGAGAGAGTGGCTCAATCCCAATGTCCACCCTCACACACTCACTGACTTTGAGGCGCGCTCCCGCTAAGTCCGTGAGGGCTTAGGGTTGTCCCGTTGACAAATCATGAAGTGCGTGAGGGATCTCTCGCGGACTTTTTGAGCCCTTAATGCACCCTTTCCGTAAGTGGGCAACTCCGCAGACTTAGCGTTAGGGAATTACCCATAGTTCATTGCATTGTAACGTATGACATAAATCCCCTGGGGAAACCAGCTGGCGGCTGCTATAAAAGCGAAGTGAAACGAGCGAATTTGTGAACAAAATACATGGAGAGCGTAATCAAAGCAAAAAACGTAAAATAAAAAGTCCCAAAACTGCGATTGTGAGAAACATGACGCATCACTGTTGACAACCAAACAAAGGGCTGTCCCGATCCCTTTTTATAGTACTTCAGCCACTTGCAGCCTCACGCACTCAATCACTTTCCAGGTACAGCTACTTAAGTCAGTGAGGGCTAAAGGCTCAGATAGGAGATTGAGATTCAGCCACAGTTTGCAGCTCTCCTCCAAAGCACACGCCTGCCAGCCCCTGCATCTTTACACTCATTGGTCGAAACTATCGCAAATTTTTAACGAGTGCGGAGGAAACCCGAACATGAGCAAGCTCAGAATCTCACTGACGAGCACCCGGCTGGCCAACCGGAGGCACTTGAGCAACGAACAAGGCAATTATTTTTAATTTCCCTTCCCAATTTGCATTCCCGCACAGCGCTTTAGCCAACCATGCACTGTTCTGAAAAAGCTGTTGACCACTGCTGGTTGGTACGACCGGGCATCGAACCGGCGTTGTAGTAGTCACTCCTGCTCTGCAAATGCAGCGCCTTGACCGAGTGAGCTAACCCGGCAGCTACAACTTAGTGTTTAATTCTGTTTGGACTAAATACTGTCAGTACTAATACATGAGATTGCAGTATATGCTATTTTGCATGCCCAAGAGAGGTAGCTATATACTGCAGTAATTCTTCTTTCATTGTCAACCAAAGTCATGCTGGGATTACTTCCAGTACTGGTATTAAAATAGTTCCTCTGATCCCTCTCTGTAAGCACAGATAGGAGGAAGATATTCATATACAGTGATATACAGACTTCATCATAGCCTTGAACTTACAACCCACATCTGAAATTGCATACGTGGCAAACTATTCAGCCAAAAAAACATTTTAAAACATCCAAAACCATGATATACATTAAGTACGGTATCAAGCACTAATGTCCCGTAATTGTTTGTAATAGCAACCAGGAGTGTAATTCAATCCAAAGCAGAGATAGAGTTAAACAATAAAAATGTATTGTCCTTTGAATCCTTAGCCTTTAAATGTTTCAGCACCGTACCGGTTTTAAACATTTTGACTGGCCAACCATAAAAGTCTTTGCAAAAATGTACATCAGAATTAAATTTATTTCTTACCTTAGCATCCCCCATCTGCTCAAGAATTCTCCTTTTGGGATATTTAACCCCTTAATGACCACTGTCTCATTTTTAAGATGCAGCACACTTTAACCTCTGTGACCCCAGTGGATGTGTTAGTTCCTAAGCTGCTCTTGGTTAATCAAGGGAAGTAACTCACATCCAGAGAAAGTGCTTATGAGAATAGTCTCCCTTTACAGCCATTTGCTTGAATTTTTTTAATCTGTATAAATATGTTTTTTTTTCTCAGAATGATGATTTTTTTTAATGCTTTCAACAATTTGTGTGCATTTGGACATCTGTGTACAATGGGACAAACATATTTGGGGTCCTCGATGACAAAATCATTATTTTTCACATGAATTTAAGTGTTACATGTTCACTGTACGCCATATCCAATAATAAAATGTAACTGTTACTTTGAAAAGAAATGTGGGCATTAATGGGTTAACCATCTATGTTTGCATTCCAAGTTGCTCTGTGACATCAGAATTTTTGTCTATTTAAGCCTGTTTTGATTTCTTGCAGCATGTTGATTTTCCCACTCGCACAGATGGACACGCACTAGACATTGTTTGTTCTACCAGCTTAGACATCACTCGCCCATCTGGATCCTTTCTAGGAATATCAGATCACAAGCTCATCAAATTCTGTCTCGATATTCCCCTGCTTTGGCACTCCAGTAAATCTACCACAACTTACCGCAAAATTAAGTCAATAAATCACCTCTCCTCTCTTCCTCACTGCCCTTGCCTCCGCCCCTCTTTTGGACTCCTCACTTTCGTGTGTATAGAAATTTGCAACTTTATTTATATCATTTCCAGTAGCCTCATTTAAATCCCCCTCCCACCTGTGGCCCCAGCACTCACGCTGCTTCACTCCTACAAAGCCAGCACATATTAATGATTTAATCAAGAAATTGAAATTGAATCTCAGTGCTGCCCTCAATATGGCCCATCAGAGAAACCTGCTTTCTCGCCTCCAGCCTCACGTAGGTATCTGTGACACTGTCTTAACCTGGTTCAGAACCAACCTTGCAAACAGCAGAATTTAATATCCACAGGCAAGTACAAATCACAGTCAGCACCAGTCCACTGAGTTGTCCCACAGGGCTCTGTCTTAGGTCCCCTTCTCTTCATAATCTACAGGCTACCTCTCGGCTCTATCATTTGACAACATGGTCCGCAATTTCATCTTTATGCTGACGGCATTCAAATCTATCCAAGTACAAATCTACCGTTCCTCTCCACCCTCACTGGTTCCTTGCAGGAGATTAGGCACGAGATGGCTTCAATTTTTCTTCAACTGAACTGTGACTTGACTGAGATACTGTTGGTAGGGTCCAAGACAGTTCTTTCAAAAACTGGTGATCTCTATCACGCCATCGATGGCATCAATGTCACCTCATCCGTTGCAGTTTGCAACCTTAGAGCAGTTCTCGACCCCACAGTCTCCCTTCAGCCACATATTAACTCCGCTGTTAAAAAAGCTTTTCTCCACCTACGCAATATTGGCTGCCTTCGCTCTTCCCTCAGTTGTCATGACGCCGAAACACAAGGCCACACATTCATTACCTCTCAACCGCTCAAACCCTTAACAAACTTCAATACGTCCAAAACTCAACGGCCAGGTTACTCACCCACGCTAAAAAAATCTGCCCATATTACCCCTGTTTACCAAGAACACTGGCTCCCTTTATCTGCCAGTGTTCAGTTTAAACTTCTCACCATTACGTACTAAGCTCTGAGTGGGCTTGCCCCGTCCCATCTAACTGCTCTTCTCCATCTTTACACACCTGTCCACTCACTTAGGTCCTCTGACACTGGTCTTCTCTGCATTCCCTGTGCACAACGGTCCACTTTTGGAGCTAAATCCTTGAGTGCCATTAGTCCAAAACACTGGAACACCTTAACCAAACGCCGCTCTGAATTAACCAGCCCAACTTCGTTCAAGGCGTATCTCGAGACACATCTATTCACCCAACACTTTTCACTCACTCCGAACATAGTTTTATGGTCTTCAGCCTGGAGCATTGCTACAGGTTTCTTACTAGGCCATTGATTTTACACTAATCTAATGTACTTGCTTTGCATTTTTTTAATGTTCACTTATTTTATATGCTCTTTCTTCCTCATTTTACGTATTTTACTTGCTCTTTCATTCCTATTGTAAAGCAACGTTTGGTCTGAAAGAGGTGCTATAAAAATAAAGTTATTATTTAAAATGAATGGTCATATTAATGTTTTACTTCTGCTGATGGTTTAATTTGGTATTAATTAAGGCTACAGAAGAGGCACACCTGCTGCTGACATGCGGTGTCTCAATGCAACGCAGATGCGTGATGAGCAGGACAGGGGCAATTTTTTGAGATATATAACTGTAGTCTGTCCTATGAAAAACCTTAGAGTTTCGCCGCTTTAATTCTAAAAATGAATCTTTTTGTATCTGTGGTCAGCTTTGTCACAACAGGATAAATAAAACCTTTGCCTGGTGCATTTTCATATGAGAAGATAATTGATCTGGGACGTGTCTAATTGGTACGCACATCATTACCCCAGCACAACACGACCTCCAGCCTACACTAGCCTCATAATTCATCCCCATAGGACACCTCATGTGGTCTGCACAGCCCCCTGGATTGCTTTCCCCTCTAAGCCACACCCCCTTCCCTAATCACCTGCACCCGTCCTACCGGTTGCTGTACCACCACGACTCATGCTAAAGCCACAGGCCCTGTCCGATGCGCACCGTCGATCCATTTCTACCACCACATCTCGTCCCCTCCGCTGCTCCGCGTGCTCGCCCTCTCCCGGCCCCGCAGCCTCAGCATCTCCATCACGCTGCGGGCGTAGACGTCTCGGAGGTTGATGCTCAGCGTCACGTCGGAGGTGGAGCTCCGCGTCAGCCTCTTGAGGGCCTCGCTGTGACGCAGCGCCGCCTCTTTCATCTTCAGCGTGAAGTAGCAGGACGAGAAGCGATCGTTGATGATGGCGATGGGCAGCGACAGAATCAGGATGCCCGACAGGATACAGAGGAAGGCGACGACCTTGCCCATCGTGGAGTCGGGCCGGATGTCTCCGTAGCCCACGGTGGTCATGGAGGTGGTGGCCCACCACCAGGCACAGGGTACGTTGGTGAAGGTGGTGCCGGGTAGGTCGTGCTCCACGGCGAACTCCACGACGGCGAAGATGGAGATGCCCACTGACAGGAAGAGCATTAGCAGCCCCACTTCCTCATAGCACTGGGCAATCGTCATGCCAAGAGACTTCAGGCCTGGGTAAAGGCAGGAAATTACGGTTACACCATTAATACATCAAAAATAATTATTATTAATTATGAAATATTTTAAGTAATACAACATTTATAAAAACTACAAAAGAGCAACAGACATAATAAAACAGTGAAATTTGTACAAGACAAAAGAAGCTGAATCTTTTAGTTGCAATGGGGACTTGTACAGTAGGTACCACAGAATCCAAACTGGCAAACTGTAGAGGACAGTTATTTGCTATTAGAGGCATTATTTATTTTATTTTACTGAAAACAAGATTAAAACAAAAGGACATAGAAAATATAAAATATGGACAAATAAATATAAAACCGGTGTTTTATCCATTACAAAGATGGGAAAAGTGCCATGCGCAATGTAAATGTCTACACCTTTACTGAAGGTGGATGGGGATTTCTTCATGCTAGGAAGTTGTATTACTAATGGGACTGATGGAGAGGACAAGGGATTTAGTGAAACATAAGGCAGTGTTTTGCAAAAAAAAAAAAACACTAGTGCTATTGGGGGAGTCTTGCACAGAGGAACGGAAACACAACAAGTAATTAGACATCATTTTCTCTGACTGCGTGCAGCCTGAGAACTTCTGGCTGGGGTACAATCCAATCAGTGAAAACCCAGAACTATCATTGTTTTCCATAACAAAAAAAAAAAAAAAAAATCCTGAGTCTGCTATTGAACATACATGCTTGTACCAATTGCAGGTCTCTTTTATTGAGTTCTCTTCAGGATGAATGTCTGAATATAAAAGGAGCATGAAAGGTCAGCCAAGTGAATGGATGCAGTAATATTTGAATCTGACACAAGGATAGCTGCAACAGAACTGAAACTGTCCCTTTTGCATTCAGATGCTCTTTCCTGTGGAAAATCTGTGGTTCGGCCTTATCTCATCATATTCTTCAAGCGCATCACAGGGACCGGGAGCGAACCTCAAAGATTACAGGAGAGTTAGCTGAGATGTTCAGCTTGGTTTACTCACATCTCTCACAAACAAAGCCTAACTATAGTATTTTAGCAATTCTGTTAACATTAGGGTTTATGTGTACAGGAATCTGCCCCTATGTTATGGGTTTCCATGAGCACATGAGTGTGTGTGCTTGTCTGTGTATGTGCGCGTGCGTGTGTTTGTGTCTGTGTGGGAATGGGGAGAGAGGATGAGAATTGTGTGTCTAATGACTACCTATTTTGTTCTGCGTAGCGGTGGCCAACTACAACCCAACTAAAGACCACTATTAAATTACCCCTGATGTTTCGTCGGTGGCATAATGCCAAGATAGAGCTCTGCAGAGGGAAAAGGTTACAACAGTTTCAGGTTCTTCATTTTGGCTTTTGTTGTGCACCAGCCACTTCTGGATCCTGGAGGGTGTCCCTCATCCCGAATGCCTAATTCTCCTCGGCAACTACCTGGTACACGGTGACTCCGTCCCTGCAGCAATCGATGCTCTGCGTAATATGCTTAAGAGAATCAGGGCTCCTGAGCTGGGAACTGACTGTCTCGGGGCACCAGGTTGGCAGTGAGGGGATTGGAACTTCATTGGACCAACTGTGTATGATGCACGAGTGACATCCCTGTACAGACCAAAAAGAACTGAGTAAGTTTTTCATTAGCTTCGTCCTCCTGTCACGGGAAGTTTGTGTCAGCACTGCAGCCAGCCTGTACCAGGTACTCCAGAGAAAGCAAAGCTCCATCTGGTCAGAGGACTGTCAGATGGCTTTTAACGCTCTGCAGCAGACCCTGATGAGTGTGCCCATTTTCGAGCCCCCTGACTCCCGCTTACTGTTCCTGTTGGACACTGACGTGAGCGGAGAGGGAAGTGGGCGGAGTCCTGTCTCAGGTGTGGACCAAGGGGGGGGGAGTGTGGAAGCAAAGCTAATCAGAGGTATTGTGTTACAGGCAGGAAGCTCCATTGCAACTGGCTGACACCCCAGAGCGGTACTGCATCACTTCTGGCAAACACGGCAGAGACAGGGGCACTCCCAGCATTACCAGGATGGCTAGAACAGCCAGCCAGCCCTGGCAGAACCCATGGGGGAAACAATTCTGTATTTACATCAGCCAGCTTCCCTTTGAATGAATGTGCCAGGGCGGATCCACTGGCTGAGTCTCCTGGAGACACTGTTCCCCAGCGGCACTCGAAGAGAGGGTGGAGACCCCCACTTCAGCCCAGAGACATTGTCCTTGGGTAAAGGGGGTAGCGTAACAGTTTTAATAAAGTTATTGTGCATACGAGGTTCATTGAATTGGTAAGCCGTGTGTTAAATAATTAGGGTTAATGAGTACTAGGACCTGCCCCTACTTTTTGGGTTTGTGCGGACACATGTGTATGTGCATCAATAAATGAGGAGGAAAGATGCGACATCCCTGCTATTCTTTTTTTAAATAATAATAATGCAGCAGCAACATAATGATTTCACACTCCTGTTTGATCTAGACTTATGAGCCAGCCATGCTTTAGAATTGCCATGGTAACTTAACTCTGCCTCCAGACAACTTGGAAAGTTGCATATTACTTGGAAGCAGAGGTACCGGAATCAGGGGCAAAAATATCTTTAAATTATATTGAACTCCCCTTCTCAAATTTTTCATCAAAAATCAGAATGTCACCGTAATGCACCGTGCACCGATCTGCAAAGCATTTCACACATTCTCAAACACACAGTCCATGCAAAGTTAAGGCACGAACCCATGACTTACCATATCATGAAAAGTGGCTCAGTTAAAAACAAATGCCACAACCGGTCTTGCTCCAACTTATTGAAACTGGTGCATCTGTAAACCTTGTCATACCAAGAGCATTTCGATATCTTTTCAAACCAAGAGCTAGAAATATAGACAGTATACAAAGATGTTTTTTATTTGATTGGGTGTTTTTCTGCCCCAGTGACTAAATCGCTTTGGCAAAATAACCCATGTCTAGTCAAAACAACAAATGTGATTGGTGCTGTACATCCATAAATTCCCTTGTAACACTTGCCTTTTACTGTTAAGACTTGGTATACTGCCAACGGTGCGCACACTGAAAGCTGAGCTATCTTTCTTGTTCCATAATGTCAAGCTGGCTTCAGTTATTATTAGCGAATAGATCTATTATCAGGCAGATTTGTGTATCTTTTTGCAAGCTGTGAGTTTTGCTAAATTTCCTTGAGGCACTGTAAATACTTAATCTGAACTGCCTTTAAGTTAAAATGAATGCAGAATCCTCAGGAAAAAAGAAAACTTGGTTGTGTTAGTCAGTGGTTAGCATTGCTGCCTCACAGCAAGAAGGTCGTGGGTTCGAATCCGGCCTGGGGCCTTTCTGTGTGGAGTTTGCATGTTCTCCCCGTGTTGCGTGGGTTTTCGCCGGGTACTCCGGTTTCCTCCCACAGTCCAAAGACATGCATATCAGGCTAATTGGAGATGCCAAATTGCCCATAGGTATGAGTGTGAGAGCGAATGGTGTGTGAATGGTGTGTGCGCCCTGCGATGGATTGGCAAGCTGTTCAGGGTGGGTCCCCGCCTTTGCCCGTAGTTAGCTGGGATAGGCTCCAGCTCGCCCCGTGACCCTAGTGAGGAATAAGCGGGTATAGAAAATGGATGGATGGATGGTTGTGTTAGCAATACTAACTGATTAACATGTAGCAGATTATGCTCTCTACATAGAAAGGATGGTTTGCCAAAATGTTATGGGGGAAGTTTCTGTTCTATTTCTGTTCTCAGTCGAGTACCCCAGAAAAACCCTCTACCTGGAATTGTTCCGGCAAGATATCACAATTAATCAAGGGGGGGGGGTCCAATCTTATCTGCAATGGGCCGGAATGGGCTCAGGTTTTATTTATTTTAGCCCAGTGCTGTAATTCTACTTTAGCTAAACAACTAACCAGGACCTAGATAGGTAGAATCAGGAGTGTTAATATTGAACTATTACAAAAAACCTGCATCCACACTTGCAATTTTTGGATAAAATTGGACTCCTCAAAGGCTATATCCAATTCTGTGTGAAAATGATAATTACAGCACTCTTCTACTGCAGCACACTGGATGTGAACTATGGAATTTATCGTATCATATTTTCCACAAAAGCAAACTTTGGCTAATTCCAACAGCACGGTTTAAAACTACTTTTATTTTCCTTCAGTTTAGTTACAACTGAAATCCAAGACACTAAATGCTGGATTTTAGAAAGATAGATATTGCGCCATAGTGTAGCAACAGAACTAGAACCATACATAGTATAAAGTAATCTGTGAAATATGCAGCAAACCAGAACCAAAGCAAACTCCTTGGCAAGCCACTCAAAATGTGATTTTTTTTTTAATTGTGTCACAAATAAAGCCAATTACATCATGGGGAAAGTGTGAATAGATATGTCTCTTGGCATCCTCTAGTTCAGATTGCCTCTACATTTTGATCCTCTCTAAATTATGTGTGAAACTCAAGAGATAACACAAAAATGATTCTATCAAACAAAGCAATGAAGAGGCCCAGATTTTCACATAAAAAAAATTAGAGGGGGCAAATGCACCATATATTCTTAGTACGAGGACTGGAACAGCATCAAAATTTAATATAGAGTTGTTCATGGAGCGAAGACGGTGTGATTATTGACTCACGATCTGTCAGATAAGTTGAACCATCTATAATACTTAGTTCCCACTGTCGTGCGCTCTGTTATGAACGCCACGATTGGCCATTCGTAGCTGATCGTGGAACTTCTCTGAAGCTGCCTCCACACCGGACGCGAAACAAATTTTTCGCACGACAGATTACATTCAAAGTCAATGCAAAGATGTGAATACACTCAAAACTAATTACTAAAATCATTACTAATAAAAAGACTTGGTCTTCCCCATGCGACACATAACATCACAATTTCAGATTACTGAAAAAAACGCATTGGGCTTAAAGCGCAGTTTCTCAGCTTTGTAAAATCTGTCTTTATTTCTGGTCTCATCATTTAGGAATGACAGCACTTTTAATACGCAAGCCCATATAGATTCATAATGTTTGGGACACAGGGATAAATCATGCCTTGTTCACTGATTCCCACAAGCAGGTATGAGACAAATTTCATGATCTTTTTTAATTCAAGGCTTTTTTGCCTTTGGAGTCTGAAATGGTCCAAAGTCAGCATGAGAACTAGAGTTGTAAAAATGACACTCAAGGTAGCCATTATGAGACTGTGAATCTTCACACTATGGAGAACACAAAGAGAAACAAAGATAAAATAGGACCAGGCAAGCCTGGTTTATCCAGACCATAATGTAGCTATGGAGGCTACAGCAAAGTTCAGTAAAGTTGTGCAGGGCTTCAAATAACAAAAATGCGACTAAACAATCAAAAGACTGGAGGTTGCCATCTTTCCAAATCTCATAAAGTTTCAGCCCATGAGAGGCCAAGGAGTGTTTTGGCAGTCACATGACAGTGACATCAAACGGCCATAGAGTAAGTCGGCTCAGGCTTAACTCATTTTGCATCAAATTCTAAATTCCCACTCAGTTTGTCAGTTTAAATTGGTAGTCTTCTCCCTCCTTTTCAGTATTGGTTGTCTAGCAACAGGGAGACTCATTAGAGATCCGCTTATTCCTCTCATTGATACAAAACCCAAAACCAGTGAAGTTGGCACGTTTTGTAAATCGTAGATAAAAACAGATACAATCATTTGCAAATTCTTTTCAACTTATATTCAATTGAATACACTGCAAAGACAAGATGTTTAATGTTCAAACTGAGAAACTTTTTTTTTTTGCAAATAATCATTAACTTAGAATTTAAAGGCAGCAACACATTGCAAAAAAGTTGGCACAGGGGCCTTGTTACCACTGTGTTACATCACCTTTCCTTTTAACAACACTCAGTAAACGTTTGGGAACTGAGGAGACCAATTTTTGAAGCTTTTCAGGTGGAACTCTTTCCCATTCTTGCTTGATGTACAGCTTAAGTTGTTCAACAGTCCGGGGTCTCCGTTGTCGTATTTTACGCTTCATAATGCGCCACACATTTTCAATGGGAGACAGGTCTGGACTACAGGCAGGCTAGTCTAGTACCCGCACTCTTTTACTACGGAGCCATGCTGTTGTAACACGTGCAGAATGTGGCTTGGCATTGTCTTGCTGAAATAAGCAGGGGCGTCCATGAAAAAGACGTTGCTTGGATGGCAACATATGTTGCTCCAAAACCTGTATGTACCTTTCAGCATTAATGGTGCCTTCACATATGTGTAAGTTGCCCATGCCTTGGGCACTAATGCAACCCCATACCATCACAGATGCTGGCTTTTGCACTTTGCGCCTATAACAGTCCGGATGGTTCTTTTCCTCTTTGGTCCGGAGGACACGACGTCCACAGTTTCCCAAAACAATTTGAAATGTGGACTCGTCAGACCACAGAACACCTTTCCACTTTGCATCAGTCCATCTTAGATGAGCTTGGGCCCAGCGAAGCCGGCGGCGTTTCTGGGTGCTGTTGATAAATGGCTTTCGCTTTGCATTGTAGAGTTTTAACTTGCACTTACAGATGTAGCGACGAACTGTAGTTACTGACAGTGGTTTTCTGAAGTGTTCCTGAGCCCATGTGGTGATGTCCTTTACACACTGATGTTGGTTTTTGATGCAGTACCGCCTGAGGGATCGAAGGTCACGGGCATTCAATGTTGGTTTTCGGTCTTGTCGCTTACATGCAGTGATTTCTCCAGATTCTGTGAACCTTTTGACGATATTACGCACTGTAGATGATGAAATCCCTAAATTTCTTGCAATAGCTTGTTGAGGAATGTTGTTTTTAAACTGTTCAACAATCAGCTCACGCATTTGTTCACTAAGTGGTGACCCTCGCCCCATCCTTGTTTGTGAATGACTGAGTATCTCAGGGAAGCTGCTTTTATACCCAATCATGGCACCCACCTGTTCCCAATTAGCCCGTTCACCTGTGGGATGCCCCAAAAAAGTGTTTGATGAGCATTCCTCAACTCTCTCAATCTTTTTTACCACTTGTGCCAGCTTTTTTGAAACATGTTGCAGGCATCAAATTCATAGCATCCAAATGAGCTAATATTTGCAAAAAACTACAATTATTCTGTTTTTATTTACAATTTACACAATGTGCCAACTTCCCTGGTTTTAGGTTTTGTAGATTCTTTTTTACAAAGTAAGCCTGAGTGAAACGTGAGTTGTTTAATGTATATGTTATATGCGGAAGATATTTACATTGGCTTTTGTATTACTATTACTTGCTGAATATTGGTCCTTTTATAGTTCTGCCACTGTTAAAAGACAGCTAACAATATGGCAGAGGTCACTGCCATGATTACCACGAAAGTCGCTTCTTAATTGTTTACTGTTGCTAACCAAAATTGAAAGCACAGGGTGAGAATGTTTTTAACTTAAAATACCAAAATTTCAACAAATTTCCATCTGTGTATAGGTCTAAAACAACTGCGTGCACAAAAATCTACTATACTGTGCAGACTGTGAAATCTTTCCTCTCTGTGTTATTTTCCAAAGAGGGATGAGTGTATTGTAAGATGTCTGCCCTCGTAATAAAAAGCACCCAGCTTTTCTGATCTTTCTGATTGTGACTGGACACAAAGACTGCTCCACCTCCTCAGCTCTGTGCAAGGTTTACTCCTTCAAAAGTCTTTTGTCGAATGCACCACCCACGCCACAGAAATACATGTGGAATCTAGAGATTCTAAGTAAATACTTAATAACCTCTCTGTTGCAAAAAAACAGTCTGCATAGAGGTTTGCAGATTGTAATTAGCAGCACCTTACTGGACCGTATATATTTAGTAGCCAAAGCTGTTAGGACGCTGCTCTGGTTTAGATTGCTCTCTGTCTTGGAGTATCAAAGTATCAAAAACACAGGACTGCATGGCCACAATTTCCAAGTAATAGCCTAGTTTTCACACTATTTCAACTGTGAGATGCACTAAAAAGAATATATAAAGATAATTAAGACAATCCATCCATTTTTTTTTTTTGTTTTGCTGTCCAGTGTAGAAATAATGACTCGCCACTTTTGAAAAGGACACTCTTCAGGCCTCTGTTAATTTCAACATATAAAATTGAAAGGAACTGTAATATGACATTAACTCAAGCTGGCAGCAAAAAAAAAAAAAATCACTTCCTCTTCAATTACTCATGAACTCTGCAACTGGAGGCAGGGTTTTTGCCCCTTTTCAAAAATTCAATCAAAGTCAGTCACATGACATTAAATGGGAAATAGCTTGCAGCACTACCTCAGGCAGACAGTTCAAGCCATGCCCTCATTCTCAGAAACACTTCCTATGTTTAAGCATATCTGCCCCCACCCCGTCACTCCATAGGGTAAGACATTGAAGCTGTTCCTGCTCTGTCTCAGCAGCAAACTGCCTTTGCCTGCTGCTGTGCTACATGATGCTGCTGCTAGTTAGCATTGCCTGCTGCTCCTGTACCACCAGCTGCCTGGTACTTTACACCCTCCCTCCAGGCCAGCATCAGCCTGTGGGCTCTTAATATTCCCCAAGAGAGAATGGATATCCTGACCATCCCTCCTCTTTTCTCCTGAAGTTTAGTAGGCAACGGGATACATCGGATTCCTAAATTTAACATCAAATTATATTAATATCCATTTGTGCATGCTGCAGTTACCTATCAACATGTGAGTTGGCCGCCTGAAAGAGCTTTTGTGCCAGTGAGCTGGCATGTTGAAAATTTTACTGAAGTGAATGATGAAATGTTTCCAGTTCTGCTCATCCTTGCTCAAAATCCTCAGAGGTTCCCCAATCTCACAATATACAGGTCTTTTTTTCATTAGGAAGTGGTTACATCTTGTCGGCCTGTTGTACTCAAGAGGAGGCTACACTCACACACTGCGGCTAAAAATGGATGTCATTCCCCCAAGGAGTTCTTTCATTGACACAGCATACTCATGAAAGATTGTGACAACCCCATTCTACCAGCAGAGTCACTACCAGAAAAAGTTTGCAAGCAAGTTTCTGTAGATGCAGTGAGTCAAGCAGTGGGTACTAGAATCACACAAGGCGACTACTTCAGTGTGATAGGAAGCACTACTCAGAAATACTAGCTCTTGTTCAAATTTAGCCAAGTGCATGTTTGACAAAATGAGTAAATTCATAGCAAAAATGTAGGACTACAACATCCCTGTCCATGGCAGATTGTCATGCAGAAATGGATAAACTCAAATTTATATAAATATAAATAAATATTTATAAATATAAATTTGGATAAATTTCCAAATTAATGAATTGCTCTTAATAAACGTGCTATGGAAGCTGCCATATTGTGCTCCAAAAAACTTCGTTAAATAGCTGTTGTGTGATGTGATTTGGAGAGTGACTTTTTTTTTTTTTACAGAGTGAGCCCCTTTTATGCAATATGCAACTATATTCAACTATCTGACAATGTGAACACATCTATAGAGATCTAAACCAACTCTGGCAAAAAATGTAATCATATAGGTAAGTCACTACTTATAATGTTTATGCCTCAACATTTAGAAGTTAAAATTTCATATTTTTCAACCACATTTCTATTATATTGTTGTTTACACAAATGACGTTAATCTGGGCAGTTTAAATTTTTAATGAGGTCTTCGAAAAGAATTGAATATCCAAGAACTGTGGAAATTTTATATGTCAAACAGGGATTGGGTGAATACATTTTTCAGAAGCGTTTGTGATGTCCATCCCTCATGACACAAGCTTGTCTCATTTTCCATTAGCAAGTAATACCCAAGGGAAAGTGTTCAACTGGAAAGAAAGCTTTTCTAGCCTTTCATCCTGAGTGGTACTGACCTACAGGGGATTTGATGGAATAATTGTGTGACGGCAATGTGCACTCTTCAATTTTCATTTTTTCCCCAGCAAAACAAAATACAGACATGGATTAATTCAGCATTTGCCCTTGAACTTAACAAAAAAAAAAAAGAAAAGCAAGATTTTTTTCCAGGGCTGCATCACTGATCATTAAAGGCACTAAGCAATCTCATTTTGTGTAGAAAGGATGTAATGCCTGCACGTAGACAATTTTTAACCAGGGAAGGTCCTTTGAGAGCATATTTCTCTTTACCAAGGACACCCTGGGAGAAATGCCAGACAGTACAGCTGCAAGTGGAGAAACAGAGAACAGGGATAAAGCCTCTAATGATGGTGTTTTATCTTTCTGTGTAATGATGCAACTTCATCTCTAAACACATAAGACAGCCTATCCATGCGCTCAAACTTCCAACTCTACAGATACTACTAACAACCTTCTACTAAGCTACCCAAAGAATGTTATGAGCAAAGTTTGGTCGGTTCAGAAACTCTTAGATGTGCACAGCCGTAATCTTTACCACTGAAATGGCCGTAGGTGCCATTTAAGGTATAAGTCATTAGGGTTGGAAAGAAAGGTGGTGAATGGGTTGAGTAATGTTGTTATACTGGCATGATGTCCTCTGTATAACAGGAAGGAGATATATCACAGGCTCGACAAGGTGGGGATATGGAATACCTGTTGAGTGCCGCCCCAGTTTTAGCATTCGCAGTGACCTCATCAGACGGAGCACCTGCACCACACGCCCGACGTTCTCCAGCTCGGTGGACCCGCCATGGACACTCTCCACCACCAGCGTCACATAGAAGGGCAGGATGGCCAGCAGGTCAATGATGTTCACCACACTCCGGGCGAACTTACACTTGTGTTTTACACAGATAAACCTGAGAGCCAGCTCTGCAGTAAACCACACGATGCACATGTACTCCAGG
Organism: Gymnothorax reevesii; assembly: GCA_029721435.1. Taxonomy (NCBI): domain Eukaryota; kingdom Metazoa; phylum Chordata; class Actinopteri; order Anguilliformes; family Muraenidae; genus Gymnothorax; species Gymnothorax reevesii. The sequence continues at coordinate 14,986,685 of CM056573.1, forward strand.
GCGTCCAGGAACGGAGGCCCGAGCGGCCCGAAGTCTAGAGATATCAGCGCCATGTTGATGATGGAGACCACCACGAAGAACATGGAAAGCGTGCCGAAGGTTTTGGCCACTGGCGACGAGCCCGGCTTCTCCATCACGTCCCACAGCCGCTGCCGAAGGCGCTCGCAGACCACGCCTGAGAAGTCCTCCTCCTCTCCGCCCGAGGTGTCGGAGTCCTGGCGGACGTCCAGCGACTCCCCCATCTCTTTCCTCCGGAAGTACCTTTCGCGACAACAGTCGTCGATGCTCAGCTCGTCGATGCCCCAGTACTCGATCTCCTGCAGGAAGGACGCGGCGCAGAGCTCCTCCATCATGTGCAGGTGACCCGTCTTGTAGTAGTTCATGATGTACCGGAAGGCCTGCGAGTTGCGGTCGAAGAAGAACTCGTTCTCCAGGAGGTTGATGTCATCACAGAGGTCCAGGGCGGAGTCGGGGGTGGGGGATAGGGCCAGCTTGCCCAGGCGTGTCTCTGGATACAATGACAGCAACTCCTGGGACAGCATGTAACGGCTACCACCCACATTGATGACAAAGAAATCCAACTGCTGCTTATTGGGCAGCGGGGGCTCGCCGTAGAACACACTGGACTCAAGCGACAACAGGGAGCCGCAGTCCCCAAACACCTCCATTGGGCTGGACGAACGACTGTTCATGATCAGAAGACCTGCCGGGGACCTGGGCAGTGAGTAGGTTGGGCTTATTAAGAAACAAAGTAGCATACAATTCAAACTGAACGAAGAACAATCAACCATACTAAGCTATAAGAACAGATAAAAGAGCCCAGTCTTATCCCGACGCGTCATATAGTGACACATATAGCTATATAGTATAGCATATAGCTACCTGACCAAGTGTCGATATATTACGCAAAAGGAGGCTTCTGTCGTCCTTATGTGACGCCAATTTAAAACAAACCCTTCCCCCTATCGTATATCAATGCTTGGTCAGGTAGCTTCACTATATGAGGAGTCAGAGTGAAAATGTTTCAGACAAAAATGAAAAGCATAGCAACATTTTTCAGCAAAGAAACCATCCGGCTTCCCCAACAGTTTGGGGAAACAGTAAATACGCATAATTTTCCCTGCTATAACCAAAGAGAAAATGATGACTGACTGCTAAATAGTTTCACCAAAAAAGACATTTCCGATGTGAATGTTATGAAGAACAGTTTTGCATGTTCCATATCATCCCATGTGATGCCCCTATCAAATGCTAAACAGAAGCAGCTCAGCCTCAGTTAGCCTCCGTTCGTACCGTTTTCTTGATGAAAAACCTCCATGCTAAAAAACAGTATTCCATGAATGAATCTGCAGGTTGTGTCCACAGCTCATAAAAAAATCAGATACAAGAGGAAGCAAGGAGCCCGTGGCAGTGCCCTAGTTCTTCAGACATCCTCTTTCAGATTTAAATATTTTAGCTGGTGTACTTAATTAACATACATAATGGTGCTATTCTTGTGATCATTAATTCCTCTTTGGTAAATCACAATATAACATCTTCAGAGTAATTTTAAGGCCTGCATATTTAATAATATCAGGGAGCATCAGATAAGATGCCAAGAGACCAGGAATGAAAGGATATCAAAATCATATTTGCAGACACGGCTTTATTGCTCATAGCTTTTTTTGGGTGAAAATGCATCAGATAGATGCAGGTTATTTTCTCATCCCTGTATGTAAAGCAGTATATTACACATCGTGTCTCATCACTGAAACACTGATGCACAATGAGTGATGGAAGATCTGTATTGAGTCCCAATGGAATTCTCATTAATTTGATATCAAGATATTTCATTGATGGATGCAATTCTTTTTTTCTCTGAATCTTATGATGCAAATATCAAAATGTGGTACTTACAGATTAAAATATTCCCAGAAAAGCACGTGTGAAAATTTAGCTGTATACATTCTGTTACATACTCCAGACACAAAAAAATTCATGTGGCCTAATTCTGAAAAGCTTGGCAAGCCTAACCATAACCTATTCTTAGACTCATTATGTACCAAAGTGTTCTGTCAGAGCAGATTGGACCCCCCAAGAGACTGCCACAGCTGGTAGCATGAAGGGCAGTAGCCTCAGGGAAAAGGAGTGTTTGTGCCGGTTGTACTCTTGCAACTGACACAAAATTTTAAAGTTCAATTTTTTGCAAGTCAAGATGCAGAACTGGACTTCTCTTGACAGTATTTCAAAATCTTTGACATACATCCACAATGCAGTCAGGACAAACAAGATATGTATCCTGGCAAAAGGTTGTTTCCCGCATTAGTTTTTCAAGGTTTTCCCCCCCCAAGTAATATTTACAGAAAAAAATTACATGAAACTGCCGATTTTCCATAGTACGTTTAAAAATTTAATGTTGAAATACTGCAATAAACAAGACAGTCAACCACAATATATCCAGGGAGTACAGTATTGACCTATTCCACTTAACTTAAAAGAGCATGAGGAGAATTAGAGATCACAGGAAAAAAACGGGCGAATAACTAAAACTGAAAAATTAGAGAAAAGTTATGATATATCATATTTATATGTTCCAGCTTTGCATGAATGATATTAAGCCATTTAAAATTGTTCAGGTTTCATCTCCACCTCGCAGCATTCATCATCTTATTTTCTAAGAAAAAGACATTTTTTACGCGCCAACAGGACTTAACAGGCCAACGACTTCAGATGCGCTGAATTATGGTAACAGCATGAGTATTGCTGATATGTTTTTAAAAGAACTGACATTTTCAGATTACCTGGGCTTCTATGTCAATCATCTAGGCACACCAAATTTGCCAAAAGAATTTGCAGCCATCGCATGCAAGCAGTGAAACAAAAGCCATGAGACCGTAGTTCCACTGAAAGTTTTTGTCATTTTAAATCTGAGAGGAAATGTCTATCGTTCACATCCAGCAATATAGCCTACGCTTTTCATGCACATGAAAATTAAAGGGAAGAGAGGAAATTACCTTCCATCCGCAAAATCAGGTGCCGTATATGGTCATGGTTAAAATGATTAGTCCTACACGCTACATGAATCTTCCTGAAAGGTAAATGCACAACCCGAAAGGATCCAGTTTCATCCGCTGCCAAGCAATGAGATCTCGGCTTTGCACGCGCAGGTACTTGCAGCACTGTTTTACAAATGTTTCAGCGTGAGCGGATCCCACGAACGAATGAGAGGACAACTCTTGCTGCTAGGCAACAAACTCCTGTTTCTGTACACAACCTTGTGCAAATTAACAGGCGTTCTTATTTTTCACAAATAAGTCTATTTCGGTGTTCTTATGTGTCAGTAGTGATAATACAGTGTGATTGTTGTTTTGAACGGGGTGTGGTTTCCGAAAAAAGTTCTGAGAAGTATTGGTCACTTGCATGTTGATGCTTTGTCATCGATGAGGAATAAAATTATCAGACAATTTTACTATTTGTCTGATTTATTTGGGTGGTGCTCTAGCATGTGCATTCATTTCATCCAGTAAAATAACACGAATAAATTATTGTGTTCAACGTGGTTGAAGAACGCTAACTCCCCATGACTTGGAGCATTGGCAACGATTACCCACCCATTAAAACACTTGTCATCCGTACTCGACAGATTTCTGAATAATCTCAAAACATGTCTCCTGAATTAATAGTAATTTTTGTCTTCTAATAAAGGCGCAGTTGTTGACCTGAGATTGATTTAATGCGGAAGATCCCTGAGATGCCCAGAGCTCATATCCAATGACACGCAGTATGAAATAAGAAAAAAATATGATGGATTATCCAATAATATACCTATCATGACACAAACCAAGTTTTTTGCATGATACAAAAAGATATCAACTAAGGCACTCATATGGTGGGAAAAATAAAATGAGTCAGCCTGATGAAGGCCTGTGTGCCACAATGCGTTGGTGCGTGTTTTTATCCATTGCTATGCTTTATCCATACAAATTAAGGCTCTTAATTTTTCCCACCACAGGAGATCCTTGGCCGCTATCTTTTTTGCTCAAATTTTATCAACCCCATACTAGAGAGCACCAGGCTGAATTTTATTAACCTTCCATAAGTCACTCGCCTTACTCAATTTTTCCAAAAGTTTTAATATGAGACAAATAAATTTGGCTTTGTGACAAATTTTTTGACCTACATTCTTTAAGGGATAAGTGGATAAATGAGTTTTAAGTAATGCAAACACAACCTTATTGGAGAAAAAGAGGATATGTTCTATAAAAGCAGATGAACCAAAACATTATGAACACCTGCCTAATATGCTGTTGGTCTTCTGTGTGCTGCCTGAACACCTCCGTCAAACTGACATCCACATGAATGCCAGGACCCAGGCAGAGCACGTCTTAGAGTGATGTTTCCCAAACCTCTCCTGGCAAACCCCTTGTCCTGCATGCTTTATCTCTCCCTGCTCCAGTCCAGGTGATTCAAATGATTTGCTTATTATCAAGCAGGTTCTGGGGCTTCATGACCTGATCATTTGAATCACCTGAGCTGGAGCAGGGAGAGATCTAAAGCACGCAGGACAAAGGGTACACCGGGAGAGGATTGGGAAATGCTGTCTGAGAGTGTGAAATTCCAGCAGGTCCTCCTCCCGCAGTGCATCCTTATGCCATCTTTTCCCATACATCCCGAATGCCAAAAACATTGGCACCTCATGAAAAATGGAAATAAAATCAAAAAGGACTGATTTGACATAGTTATTCATGCTTTACTGTATTGCAAACAGTACAAAAACACATTATTTGGTTTTTTTAAACATGAATTGCTATTAAAAAAATACAATGTGATGTCTGTAACGGAGTCCAAAAAATTTGGCCCAGTCACCTGTTTACCACTGTGCAACATCACCATGTCTGTTTTTTTTTTTTTTTTTTTAATCACACTCGTTAAGAGTTTGGGCACTGTAGACACTTGTAAGACCACGCCTCCAGCCATCCGCCTAACCGGTCTATTATGACCGGATTGCACTTCATTTATTATTCAATTATCACTCACACCTGTTTCTCATTTGCCACTGGGTGGTAGCAGTGTGTATTTAAGACTGATCTTCATTCAGTCTCATTGTGATGTCTCCTAAAGCCACGCCTGTGCAGCATTGTTAGTCTTGTGTAGACTTATCTCCATATTTGCGTATTTATAGCTAAACTATTTAAGTTTGCCGCTGTTATTTGTGAATCCAGCACTTTATATTTCAATCTCTTAAACCGGAACGCCCAATCATTATGCATCATATATACAGCATGTTTCCTACAAGCAACATCGTCATGCAGTTTATCTACTTAAAGTAAATAAACACGACAAAAAGCACATCATGTCCATTTTTACCTAAACCAAACACAATTCAAGCACCAAGCTAGTAAATAAGCACGTAGCAAAACATAGGATAAAACAATGTCAGTGCTTGATCGTTAGCGTTTCTACTGAATTTGTGCTATGAATACAAACAATACATCAAATGACCGAGGAAAGTCCACTGAATCCAACGATATAAGCTATGTCATTTTAAACCGACACCACCCTCAAAGAACAACAGGCATGCACTTTACATTCTATGATGTAGCAATGATGAAAAAGTTTTTTTTAACCTTTGATATTTTTTTATAAAAAATTATGTTTGAGGGTAGATCTGCGCATGCTATTGTTCTCCCAATGTATCCGTGTTATATCAAAACTAGATCTTCCAGTCTCCATGCAGGTTTTTTCCGAGACACTGCTTCAAAGAAAATCAGGTCCTGAGTATTCTGCTTGCAAGCTATGTATTTTCCTCTGAAAATATTAATTAGTCTGACCACAATGTATGTTTCCACTGTGTGATGGTCCATTGCAAATGTCTTCGAGCTCAGAGAAGTTGATGGCACTTCTGGACACTGTTAACAGAAGGCTTCCATTTTGCATATTCAAGTTTTAACTGGCATTTGCAGATGTAACAAAATATTATAGTACTTGACTAAGGTTTGCCGAAGTAGTCCGGTGCCAATGGGGTCATATCACTTATAAATAAATGACGTTTCTGGATGCAGCGTGGTTTGAGTGATCTGAGATCACAGGTATTCAGCTTAAGCTTGTGCCCTTACCATTTAGGCACAGAAATTTCACCTGATCCCTTTATTTATTTATTTATTTATTTATTTAGCTTGGCTGTTTGGCGACATGGTCAGCGCGCATTACTATTACCCGGGAGTCTGGAGGTTCAAGTCCCCGCCTGGGCCCTCCTTCGGCCTGTTGCACCCTGTTCCAACTTTTTTTGGAATACATAGCAGGCCTGAGTGGCCAGAAGGGGTTGTATATACGTTGTATAAAAATATAATGAAGTTGACCAGTAAAACATAAAAATCTTGTTACCATAGTCTGTTATGAAATCCAAGTCGAATAACTTAGAATTCGCTGCTCTGTTTTTTTGAGCATTTTCCACACCGTCTCAACTTTTTACAAGTTGGGGTTACATATTTTGCTCCATAATAGATACTTTCTCATTCCTCATTTCTCATTTCTCATTCAGGCAGGCGAGTCAAGCAGTGACACTCTCTGCTTATACATCCAAGCAGCTGTAATCTGTGGAGAACGTGGTTTGGCGTGGTCTTGCTAGAAAATACAGGGATGTCCCTAGAATAGAGGATGTCCAGATGATGGCAAATGTCGCAATAAAGATTGTACTTATCTTACTGTATTAATGGCGCCCTTGCAAATCTGCAAGTCACCCTTTTCATTTGTACCGACATATCCCCATACCATGATATATGCTATAGATTTTAGACTGGATGCTGATTACACCTAGTTGTGCTTTGTCTGGAGAACTTGGCGACTGTTTTTTTTTTCTTTTTTCTAAAACCCACTTGAAATGTTGACTCATGAGGCCGCAAAACATGCTTCCACCATGCTAATATCGACCTCAGAGGCCTCAGAGGAAGTTGGCTGAACTTTTGGTCTGTGTTGATGTGTGTCTTCCGCTTTGCATAATGAAGCGTTAACTAACATTTATCAATGCAGCTGTGAATGCTGTTGACTGACAACTGTTTTTCAAAGTATTTTTCGACCTGATGTTGTCATATCCATAACAGTCGCATGACAGTTCTTATGACAGTAATGCGGGAGGGATTAGAAATCATACACGTCAGAAGCGGCTTTTCACCCTGCACTTTACCCTCCGCGATGGAACCAGATTCCTCCCATGATTTCATTATATAGTGCAAAGGGTGAAATACCCAAAATCTTACTGATTTATCCTTGGAGATTGCTCCCAAAGTGGATCATCAGTATACTATAAGTTTATTCATCTGTGGGTGAACCTTACTCATCTTTGCTCTTGAGGGAATAGATCATTTTTGGAGGCTACTTGTATGCTATAACATGATTAGCTAACCTGTTGAAAATCAACTTTTTCACATCACCTTATTACTGAAACTCATCACAGCATAATCAGTACTTAATTACCCCTGCAACAACTTTTTAGGAATCTCTGCTACCATCAGATTTGAAATAAGCATATGGTTTATCTTCAATTACACAAGTTAAATCTTCAAAAAATGTGAATTCATTTGAATTTGCCGTAATGTTCCAGCTTTTCGCAATTGGGATTGCACATGATTTAAAAGAGAATGGTACTCATTGGAGTAGGCGATCTTCTTCCACTTTGGTGGATGGAGTTGTGAAATACTTCTCATTAGGATTTAGCTGATTTGAGAAATTGCAGTCCCAACAGCAGATAATAAGATCCTGGTGCTTATGGAATGTGTTTAACTCTTTGATGCACAGAGTACATACAAATGCATTGGACTCTTTATTGGGATTTGGTGCAATATTTTGTGTGTGCGTTTGGGGGGGGGGGTGGGGGGTTGAAAGTGGGTGGTTTGTCTGTCTATTATTCTGGACATTATGCTTAGTATTTTGGACATTATGCATGCGGAGTGACAGAAATCATGTGGAGTTGAAGAAACCTGGTCATTGATATGCATAATGATCCAGACATGCATTACATAGGTTATGTGTTTTCAGTTTGTGCTGTATAATGTATTTCCATCCCCCAACAGAAAAAAAGTCTGATCAAAACTTGAACAATATACAAAAGTAACACTATTTCTGACTTTCATCAACTTACCTCTTGCTTGTGGATGCAGCCATTGTGATTGTTTGTGGTAAATCATGTGACCAATCAGAGAGGCATTTAATGAGGAAATTATTATCTGAAAACATTTTGCGTTTTAAGGGCATCTATGAGCCGAGAGAAAATAAACCCCACTTAACTTATGTCCAAAATATTTGACCACATGCAACAAGGGGTTAATATTACCTGCCTCTTAAACGTTATTTTCTGGTTCTGTGAGCAGTGGCAGTGTGGTTTGTTACAGACAATCAGTGAATCGTCATTAGTGTATGACAAAATATCTTCTTTGAATCAGCAGCTGCAGGAACATGCAGAGAGAGAGAGAGCGAGAGAGAGTAAACAATGCCTCCTCTTGAGAGATCACCCACTGCTAAATATAGTTCTATATATTCATACAGATTCAGGCCACATGTTAGGGGGATCTGAGTATGAGCCGGACTGTTCCTTTTCACAGCAAGAAATACCTTGACATCAGTGCGTCTGTTTTTGCTTTCCAAGCTAATTGTTCTAACTCAACAACGCACAGTGGCTGCATCCACTGCACGTCCAATCATTTACCAATGTTACTTCATATGCTTCATAAGTATATAAGCTTAAATTTGTCATTTCTTTCCCAAGTAAACAAATTACAACAACAGATGTGTGATATAATCATATATTGGCACAACCCTCCAGTGAATACCTTCTGTGTCTCCTTGTCTCTTTTGATTGGTTTGTCTTGTGTGCTTCCCTTTCAACAGCTGTGTCTTATTCAAGGTTACTCCTCCTCACATGTGTGTCTACGCATGTATACCATCTCCTTTGAGTTTGCATCACTTGTTCTATGCACTTTAGCACCAGTCAGTATTTGCTAGTAAAGCTCTTCGTCTTTTGAAATTAATTCTTAATCTTTAATCATAGGAATATGCGGAAGTACTCTTCCTAGTTCAGTTAAGAAGAACAAGCCTCCAAGCCTTTCTCCCAGTCTCCAGAATCCTGTCAATCGACTCTCAGCCTGTTTCTCCGCCCAGTTTATTAGCAACAAGCACCAAGCCTTATGCGGTCATCAGGATTGGGACCGTGTTCCGCCTAGGCTTTCTTCATTCTGGCATCTGACAGTTCGGCTCCGGCGAAGTGTGCACTCCATCTGGCTGTCTTCCCAGAAGGCCACTGGCTGAGCACTGGCTACGCCCACACAGTCTCGCCTGTTACATCTGAACTGATCTGTGTCATTCTCCTCTAGGCTCCGTCCCTCTGTCTACCATACTACTATCAATAAATCAATAAAACCGACTATTGGATTATACTCTGCCTCCACATTTGATTCCTGGTCTGAATCATAACAACATATACTACAATAGAATTAAAATAAAAATTTATTTAAGCAGGGGGCCTGACGGAGACTAAAGTCTCCTTTTCAGCAGGGCCCTGCATTACAAGCAATTAAATATCACAAGGAAATTAAAAATCTTAATACAATGAATAGAATTGCCATCTTAAAATTCAAATAATAATTACTTAGTTAAAACCATGGCAGTTCTTTTGATTAAATGATTTTATCAATGTTTTAAAATCTCCAAATGGCCCCAGTCCATCCAGTGTCAGCTCCTCCTGCTGCTGATTCCAGGTGTGAAGGACATTATGAGAAAAGCAGTCTTACGCAGCTCTGTTCTAACATGAGGAACATCCAGACATAATAAATCCTTTGACTGTGTCCCATGGCAACCCACTCACCCCGTCAGAAGAGTGGCAATATATGGCGGGATTTGAAATGAAGACTTTTATTAACAAATGAAACCAGTGGTAGTCTCGTCTAAATTTCAACGATCCCCATCCTTCTGACTTGTGTCCAGCACAATGTTGGATGCGGAAGTTAAGACTAGTGATGAACCCAATAGCAGAGTGACAAACAGGTTTTAAACAAATAAATGCATTTCTGTAAACTGGAAGGGTACTCGAGAGAGCGCATACCTCTGCCACGCCGCTTGTTAAACCGATCGTGGACAAAATCAATAAGCTCCATCGCTGATGTAATAGCAACCCACCCACAAAATTTCTAAGGTATCCGTTCATTACTTTTAGAGTTATCTTGTACACAAACAGACAGAGAGACAGACAGTCAAACCAATGCCAGGAAAAACATAACCTCCTTGGCAGAGGTAATGACATTATTGTGATAAAGCAAGGGGAGTATAACTGAATGCACAACCTCCTTTTTACTTTTCAAAATTGAAAAAAGCCCTATTTCTGTTGAAGAAACCAAATTATTCCTTATCTTTTCAGTCATATTTGGAATATTATATATATATATAATATATATACTATATATATAATATAGTCAGCTTGTCATCCAGCCAGATGTCCAAGTATTTACAATGGGGACCATAAAATTGATCTGAACTATTCTACTTCGAATAAGCACAGGTGTCTGTTTATTGGGTACAACTACTTGCAAATCCTTCAGAAAGGAAGGAAATAACTGGTAGATTAAGAGACAAGGCACAGAACGTCTGTCCAAAGAGGACAACTGAAATTCAGGACAGATGAATTCTGTGAGCTTCAAAGAAAAACCTGCAACAACAGTTAATGACATCACCAATAGTCTCCTGAGTGCAAATGTGCAAATCTCATAAGCCTCCATAATGCAGGAGACTTCAAAAACAGAATTTAGAGGGTATAATGGAAGCAAGCCTCTCATTACCAGCAAGAATCAGAAGGCCGGATGAGAATGAGAACAAAACTTTGAGAGAGGGGCCAGAGGAAATTAGTTGTTTGGTCAGATGAGACAAAAAAGGAAAAGCTTATAGCGTGATCGGTGAAATATGGAGGCACTATCATGACTTGGGCATGTACGGCTGCCTCTAGGACAGTCTTGCTCGTCTTCACTGAAGTAACAGAGCAGGACAGCACAAGGATGAATTTGGAGAATTGTGGGAAGGTTTTTTTAGGGATTGGCACACAGAGATTCCTCCATCCCCAGCACGTCCTCCCGCAACAACCAAATTCCCCAGTTGCAAAAGCACAGCCAAATCAATCAATGCATTCCTAAATAGGAGAAGGTGGACAGTTTTGGACTGGCCTAATAATTTGCCTGATCCAAATCCCATAGTGCAATTCAGTTGCTGAATAGAAGAATATAAATAGGCGACAGGATTGGTGATTGAAGAATTGCTGGCTCTTTCCCCCAGTGGGGCTTGGAATTTTGACTTTCATCTGGAGAGATGAAGTCCAGGATAAAGCTGGTATTGGGCCCTTGTGCATAGCCTTAAACTCCAAACTTGACCCAGGGGCTTTACCCCAGATTTTCTCTATCTCTTGTCACTTGCAAATGTTCTATCTGGCATTTTCCCCTGGGAGTCCTTGAAAAAGAAACATGTTCTCAGTGAAGCTTCCCTGGTTAAATAAAGGTTTTTAAAAATTGGTGCTGCATAGCAGAGTCAATTATGACTCACCGACGACGCAGTCCATCTCTCCATTTCTTTCACAGGACTATGCAAGCATGATACAGCTTTCAATTTTTCAGAGGAAGGGCATCCTGCACAGCCTGAACAAGAAATGAGGGTATGGTCAGGGTGTCAGACGGGTGAACAAATGAATAAGAGAGTATGTGAGTGGGAGGCAGACAGGATGAATGGACAGGAGCCTGATCTAGTGCTTCAGGACTGAGAAATTAGTATGATAAAACTGTGGGAAAGTAAATGACTGAATGTCATACTCCACTTTGAAAAGAGCTATTTCTTTTTTTTTTTTAAATAATAATTTGGAAAATGTGAAAGAAGAGGACAATTTGTGATTAATTTCAAAAAATAAATGCTAAAATTTAATATGATTAGCATAATCTAACTGGCCTGTGGCGGCATCATAATCAGCAGAGACCTCCCACGCCATCCCTTTTAAAGTTCAGTTTGCAACCCTGTGATGCAAAGATATTCTTGGATGACTTTGAACCTGGGCGGGCTTCCTTGATCCCAGCGGTTAAAGACGCTTTTTTGAAGGGGTGGAATGCCAAACTATAAGCTGAACCTACCCAAGATTCCACGATGAAATAGTTCATGTCTCTATCTCCAAACTTTTGTTGTGGATTGATTTATTTGAATTACTATCAATGATAATTTGCATGCTGTTGTAACCGAGTTGTAAAATATTTCAAAGAAGGCTGAATTTCCGCCTATGAATCTTCCCGCTGAAATGCCAACCCCACGAACGCGACTCTGGAGAACTTCTGGCCTCTAGTGGCTGAGAAACGTAATTGCAATTGTATTTGACGTAAATAAGAGAAAGGGTTAGGGAAAACGGGGGAAATAGCCTGTATCACAGTAATCTTCTTTATTCAAGACATAAGGTTCCGCATGTTTATCATATTTTGATGGTAAATAAGCAGACAAGGCGGCCTTTGCTGGCGAAATTACGATTCCTTGATAAATTGTACTAAGAGGTACTAATGGAATTGGATTGAGTCGTCTTTCAGGAAAAATATTTTTACTGCCGACTGCATTCAGCTAAAACTGATCTCGCCATAAAAAGTGGCTAATATTCACGAGCTTAACAACAGATAATACATCCTCATTAGCCTGACCATTAGTGCCCAATTAGCTTCTCCTGCTTTGTCTACCTCCTCCTCCTCCTCCTCTTCTTCTTTGAATTTAAATGGACGGAAGCAAACTAATGGTCTATTCTGCCACCCCCGGGTATGTTATATCTCATATTCCCCCTTTTGCTATATTTGTTATAATAATAATTATAATAATAATGATGACGGCCCTGTACTTTACTCACCTTTCTCTATTCCATCCTCACTCTCTTAGTTGCCTCGACATATTTTGCACTCATCCCTGCTCTACCTCGCTTTCAAACTTTTTTCTTTCACATTACTCTGTATCCGCTTCATGATTTCCCCAGCAGTACAAGCAAATCGCGCATTCTTTCCAAAATTCACTGTCCTCTTTTGTGCACACATCTTTGCTTCACCTTTAAACTCCCTTTTCCTGCGTACTGCACTCACGTCTGTGTTTTGTTTAGCATTACAACAGTTTTCAACCCCAGTAGCATCTTAGCGGAACCCTTTGAAATGCCTTACCTTGTGCCTCACATTGCCCAACATCACGCAGTCAGGTAATTCTCACTCAAACTCCAGCAACACCAATGTATTATTCCTTTCCATCTCAGTTAAGCACCTGGCTCCTCAAACTCCATGCTCCTCCAAAAATGATACATTTTTCATGAAAAACCATAACGCCTCTAATTACTCCCCTAATGTTAGCCCCGGGCATGCATTGGAAAACAGGTTGCCCATGTAAGATCAAATTTTTTCAATTTTAGTGCCTTTTCCTTCTATCTCCTTCTTTACATTCTACAGTCACTATTCCACTTCAACACATCCTTACTGCTTTTACTTCTCCAATTTCTTGTTTGATAAAATTCTTGACAGTGGCTGTCACGAAAGATTGGATTTTTTTCCTGACAACTTCCTCAAAATTTCATTCCTACTCCTGTTTGTCATTTTCTTTTCTCTTTTCCCCCCTGTTCACCCATTCATTGTTTATTTTAATGTCAATGCTGTCTTTGCTATGGCCTCATCATGCAAGGTCAACTGCATCGATAAGATGATTTGAAATGACATAGGATCACTCCACGCAATCTCACTGTGGAGGAACTTCGGTGTTGAGCAAACAGGGCACCTTACGTTGAATGCAACTGCACCCAATTATTGGCCACGCCCTTTTGGCCTCTCCCCAGTCAACATCGGGGACTTGGGAGATTGGAGCATAAACCACAATACAATGGACGCATTCGACTGGGCTGTTACGCCTGAACAATAGTGGTGATAATACCGAGTTTAATTCCAACTGGGAACTGAGTTTTTCTTCTGTACGTATTTTTTTTACTGATGCGGATGGCTCGTAAGGGCTCCGCCACCATGTTCAAATCGAGAAGAACTATGGTGGCAAGCTCTGATGAGTAAGAACAAGAACTAATCATGAAAGCTAGTCAATAAATACAGTAACTTATCAATAAAATGATTTGCTTAAAGTTAAATGATGACTCGTAGTAGAATTTAGTAACTTGAATTTGACATGCCAACTGTCCAATGGTGAGGGGTGATTGAAATCCTGTTGCTCACTCGCATGACTAGGCTTAGAGTTGTAGATCTATTATAGTAACTATTCAAACAACATCCATTCCATTTTACCGGAAACCTTCAGGTTTGAATGATTTATCTTCCTCAAATGTGAGTGGTGCTTAAAGTTCACGGACTGATCGAGATGAATGCATCCAAATCAGTCGAACGCACCCAATGAGAGAGAGAGGCAATGACATACCCCGGACAGTTCTCCCAACCACGCACGAACAATAGACAAACTTTGAGGTTTCTTTTTTCCGACATGTAGTAATACTACGTGTGGCTTTAAAATGAGAGCAGCCATTCGTAAGATCATCCCAAAAGTACAATTTGTGTCAGAAAAGAATTTGAGCTCTTAGTTCACCAAATTATTTTTATCTCTGCCAAGGGTGAGGAATATGTTTTGTCATGTCTGTCATTACGAAATCTGAAAAGCTCTATACAGATTTACATTTAACTTTGTTGTGAGGTTGGTACTGACTCCTGAGCCACGGATGTGTTGATGAAATCTTCATGATAATTGGTAAAAAGATGGAATGATGCTACGTTCAACTCACGATCTGCATCCCTGGTTGAAGTCTGCACTGACCTGATCTTATGTTCTAGCTCAGTGCCTGTCAGTGTCGGTCCTGAGGACTCACTGAGTATTCTGGTTCCAACCGCCATAGTTATCGCTGAATTTTAACAAACTGTTAATTTCTCTTAATTATGTGCATTTTATGTTTAGAGTAGGCAGGTTATTTGCGCTCTTACACCACATGTTGAAAGAGATATCCATACACGCCACAAATAATAAAAATTTTGTATCTACATTGTGATGTATTGCCAAAAGCTGTATAAAAAAGAGGTTAAAAAATTAACCTATAAAATTTAAGAATGTGTTCCTAATGGTGAAAGCTAATTGACCCACGGTCACAAAAACTGACCATTTATTACACTAGCAAACAAGAGTTTTGTGTCATGTTTATGTAATTAAGTTAAAGCATGATATATGACAGAACTTAATAGGACTTGTGCTCAGCAACCTATTTCAGAGCTTACTGATTTTTCTCAGTATCTAATTTAATCTGTTTCAAGATGTTATCACCTTAACTTAGGTACAGTAGTTAGTTAGAATAAAAACTACTACATGCAGTAAGATCCTCTATAAAGGTTCATTTTAAAAGGCCTGGTTTAGGAAATTTAACAGCTCTTAGTTGGAACAAAAAGTAGTTTATATTATGGCAATAGATAAATAAATGGGCCCCCAGAAGCGGCACTGAGAACCACAGCTATCCAACGTATTTATAATTTCAGGAGCTGACAGACTGGCTGCACAGACAGGGATTAACACGGGGCGAGCCGTCTCGCAGCGCAGTTTTGGATTTCCTTGAGTTAAGGTCCGTCGCTGGCCAATCATGTCACTTCACTTGCTTTCAGGGCCCGGCACAAATAATTCGATTGGTTCATTCGGTGAATGTTTAGGTACGTCATTTTCCACTCTCGCGAATAGGTCCATTACTTCACGCCCACTTTCCAAACCGCCATTTTGAAACTGTCTGAAATTATAATAGAGTTGCAGCCGCCGTTTTTGCTGGAGGTGCAGTACGCTGTCGATTCACGCGGATTTCAATTGTGCTAAGTTTTTAATTGGATGATAAACGATTTGAAATGTAGGCTTTTGATAACCATTGGCTAGTGAATTTTGCCGTACGATCGCTGTTGACATTCGCTCAGTTACTTTTAGAGCGAATTTCGGGTAAATGTTGTTTGTGGGTGGGACTATGCTAACGTTAGCTAGCTAGCTATTCAGCTATTGCTAGTCCGGCTGGCTAGCGAGCTACGCAGTTCAAAATAACGTTAGTCTAGATTGCTACTTAAGCAAAGCAACGTCAAAATGATAAGCGCAAAGCGGGATGTTTATTGTATTTTCCCGTAAACTGTTGCGATTTCACGGCAGTCGGGTCGCACTCGGCTAACATTAATGTCAATCTGTCTAACATGCTCACTTTGTCATTGGTGGCAAATTTTGAACCACTCTGACGGGTGAAATCGCGCCTATTTTTAAAAAAATGTTGGCTAACATCAGTATTAGCTCGCTAGCTGGCTGCACGGAGGAGCTGTTGGTGAATTTGAGCGGCACTAGGATGACTTCAGCCGCGCTGTGCAGTTGAGCTGCTTTCACACCTGACGCGAAGCGAATTTTACGCACGACGGATTACATTCAAAGTCAACGCAAAGGCGCGAATTCACACCTCTGCGATGACTTTGAATGAAATCCGTCGTGCGTAACATTTGTGTCGCGTCTGGTGTGAAAGCGGCTTGACAGTGAACAACCATCTCGTCATGATCTCACTTCACCTTTATTTATTTTTTTCTTGCAGCCGTCTTTTTTTGTGACCGCCGCGTTACCTGAGCATAAACATGGAAGAGATGGAAGACCCGAAGCCCGCAGATAAAGTTACAGCTATGGGCACGAAGCGTGCGTTGCCCGAAGAGTCAGGGGATGATGATGAAACTGAGAAACTCGAATTGGACAAAGAAAGCGTATCTCTATGCGAGAAGCGTATAAGTGAGTTGTATCTGTTGATGTTACGTCAACTGTCCTTGGTTGAAATGTCTATGCAGTGAGTGCAACTTGTTTGATTGGTGTTGAGCGCGCAGTACGGAGTCATGTAGCTGTCATGTACTCAATGTCCGCAGGGCTGAGAATCTCTTACAAACGCGCAGGTTGAATAATTGCTGATACACAGCAGGGTCATTCCATATGAACTCAACCAGAGGTCCCATAATGACCGACTCGGATTCGGCAAAAAAAAATTGTACTGGTAAGTTACCTTAACATATATGATGAACATGTACAAAATATTTTGTCAAAATTCTAAAGGGTTTTTGTGCTGTGGCTCTTCAAAATAGGGTGGTATATCCCATTTTTGACCCTTGCCAATCTCGCATGTTTGAACAGCCATGAGAAAACAATCTGATTTTTTGACCAGATTGACATATAAGTACGGTTATATAGAAAAAAATTGTTGTCCTGGGTAAATGTTTTTGACTGTTAAAAATTGGTCTTAAATTGCATTTTTTCTGTTGGAGCCATTTTTGGAGCTCCCTTACTCCTAAATTATGATTTCAATACTGTCCAAAAACTTTCTACAGATAGTCATGTGCCTAAATGGAAGGAATGTAGCCCCAATAAACGGTTGTGATTTATTGTAGCATGACATTTGCCCCCTGAAAATTGAAATTTTCATTTTTGCACATAAAAAAACCACTACTTTGGAGGCCAATACCTCAAAAACTAGAGGAGATAGGACTTTTCTGATGACAGATCCTGAGAGCCTGGCTGCTAATTACGTATTATCCCACTTTTCAAGCACACCACTCATTTCATTCCCAAGATATTGGCATCCAAATATGGCTGTTCTTAAACATGCGAGATTGGCAAGGGTCAAAAATGGGGTATACCACACCCTATTTTGAAGAGCCACAGCACAAAATCCCTTTAGAATTTTGACAAAATATTTTGCACGTTATCATATATGTTAAGGTACCAGTACAAAATTTTATTTTAGCCAAATCCGACTCGGTCACTATGGGAGATTTCCAGACTTTGGTTGAGTTCATATGAAATAACCCAGCATGGGAACGTGAATATGCCACTTAAACTCAGGCCGAATGCGTGAAATTTGGCAACCCTAAATGCTGTTGCGAGTTTTGTTGACTTCTGTTATTAAAGCTTTATTCTGAATTTCGTTGGCTTATTTCTATCAAGGCATAGGGGAGATTATTGAAGGAAAAAGGCAAAAGAAGACGGTGGAGAGACTTGATTTCAGCGTTGCCAAGCCGAGGGAGCGAGTCAAAATTGAACAGGGTAAATATTACACTTTGCTCATTCTTCCTGTGGTCTGTTGGGTTACACCGGTTATTCCTGTTTTTTTTTTTTTTTCTTCCCCCGGTCCAAAGAAATGTATGCCAGGCTGTTAAGAGACTATCAATAGAGCATGGATTTTAGTTTGTGCATCGATTCCCTCCCTTGTTTCAAGCGTGCGTTAAGTCAGGTGTAACGATATAGCTGTAAAATACTGTGCTGATGGTGTCGTTAAACAAAAATACAGCATTAAACTTTATGCATTGAACAATTGGGCGTATTGCAGCGCGTTCCTGTGTTGCTTTTGCCCATCCAGGCTGACTGGAACAGTAGCGTTTTTATATGAGCGACAAATGCTACATTCACACCAATACCAAAATCTCTCCGAAGTCCTCTTTTATGCATAATTCTGGTGCGTTAAAACCGCTATAATTTGGGTGGGAGCAAACTACAAGTGGAGTGGTTAATCGTTTCAGCAGAATATGGCAAAGTCGCTTGTTGTTGTGTGTGGTTTTTTTTTTTTGCGTTATTATGTACATGACCTTACTAATGCATGACAGTTGTAGTCGACACATTTAAAGGGCAGCAGAGTGAACAAGAGTAGACAATTCCTCCTCCTTCTGTATGATGCAGTCAACCAAGAATAAGGATCATGGTAAATTTGTCAGACTGCTTTATGTACATGACCTTACTAATGCATGACAGTTGTAGTCGACACATTTAAAGGGCAGCAGAGTGAACAAGAGTAGACAATTCCTCCTCCTTCTGTATGATGCAGTCAACCAAGAATAAGGATCATGGTAAATTTGTCAGACTGCTTTCTACACCGCATCCAAATTACATGGAACGCCTTGATCACGGCACTGTAATCCTTTTCAAACAATAATTTAAAATCTGTCTGAAGGTGATCATCAAAGTTTCTGTTGTCAGGATACAGTCTTCCCAAGAAATAGAAGTAGCAGATTAAATTAAAAAAAAAAAAAGTAGCCAGGCAAGAGTTACATGTGCGGCACACTGTCAGTCCCCCTCTACGGGGTCCAGGGGAATGCCCCCCACCCCGGGAATTTTTTTTTTTTCCCAAAGGTGCTCGTTTGTGCATACTAGTGGACCTTAGATAGCTTAATTAATCTATTTTCTAGTGAAAAATGTTAGAATTTAAGAATTTAGAATTTTCTAGTCAAATTTCCCTTTTTTCTTTTATTTTTTTTTTTTGCTATTTGAAGTTGAACACCTTTACGTACATGCCTCCATTTCATGCTAGCGTCACAAACACAAGTACATTAAAAAGTATAAGCAAACATAAATCTACTCTAATACCACAGCAATTATTTCCTTGAAGCATTTTTTTTACTCTACACAGCTCCTGATGTGCAGGGTGGCGCCTTGCGTGGCAGCCTCCGTCATTAGGGTGAATGTGAGGTACATATGTAAAGCTCTTTGGGGTCAAATGTAAATGACTGGAAAGTGCTTTAGGTCACGTGTCGCAAGGTCGTGCAATTTGCGTTACCTGGCTGTTTTTGACCAAAAAATGTTTTCTCAAAAAACCCAAAAATAGACCCAGCTTGACTTAGGCAAAGCAAAATCTAATATGATTTCTCAGTAAATAGCCCTGTTTATGTTGTTTAAAGATCTTATTTACCATACACAATCAATGTAAAGTTGAAACTCAAACTACTTTCCTTTAGTAAATCCGCTGTAAAATACAAGGTGTTTCTTGCATCACCATGGAATTTTCACTGAAGTCGGCCAAGAACATAGTCTTGCTGTTCTGTGAAAATGGAAGGAGCATCTCTTCTGGAAACGTTTTTATAACCGTTCCCACTGGCGTGAATGAGCATGTGTTACATTTTTTTCAGGGTTTTTATATACTTCATATACTTCAGAAAAATCAATGCAAACCTAAACATGTTATATACTATAATGAAGCCTAACTTATGAGAATTTAGAAAATAGCCTTACTTGGAGTGTAAAATTATACTGGTTAGTTTTCTAGGGGTTTGAAACTTATAACCCCTGTGCAATTTTACAGTTTTCTGCCAGTATTACAAACATTTCAGGGTAAAATTGACAAGCCGTATACAAAGTAAATTGCAAGCAAAATCTCAGATTTCGCTATTTAAATTAGAACTAATAAGCATTTAGTTTATACTTGTTTGAAGTTACTAGCTTCCATATTGATAGTTCAAGAGCAAATCAAATTGTGTCACATTTTTGCAGCGAGTTGGACCGGTTAACTTTGCTGTACATTAAAGGCTCTTCAGAGGGCAAAACAACAGCTAGACATGCAATGCCAGCTTTCTGACCTTCTGCAGACGACAGGCATACCTACAAAAAAAAAAAAAAAAACGGATCAAAATATCTCATTTCATTGGCATGCAATGTCACTTTTAATGATAATATTTTTTTTTTTCAACTCTCATGTAATGCGGGACACGTCCATTTACCATTATTACAATTTATGCCTTAACACGCATCGTTTTCCTGTCTTCTCCAGTCGTAAGTATTAGAAACTGATCAAAATAATTAACATCTCTTTACAGTTATTTATTTCAATGTTTCAGTCATTTAGATGTCTTAGGGTTCTCTTTTGGCTCGGAATAATTAGCCATTTTCAACCATAACAAATACTGAGTCACGAATTTGAGGAGAAAATTATGGAATCACCATTTAATTGGCATTTTTAAAATGAATATCAGCAAAAATCAGAATACACAAATTGGTCTGCAATTAAAAGAGAGTGCTTGCTGACTTTCATGAGGTGTTGGACTTTATTGGAATTGAAAGGAACCATGGCACCTACATAACCCTATAATGATGAAGAAACTTTAATGGTAAAAAAGACCCCCGATATAGGTAACACTGGCATCATATACAATACACGTGATATTGATATTAATGATATTGACATTAATTTAAAAAAACCAAAAAAAAAAAAAAATTACAGCTCTCATTTCAGCATTTTTGCAGCAATGTAATTTATTTAAAGATGACACTTCACATATTTCAAATATTTTCAGTAGTAAAACGAAAACATTTCAATGCAAAACATTCAGCATGTCGAATTATGAACATTGGTGCAAGCAACATCAGTTAAAGCCTACGCCAAGCTAAATAAGACCGTGTTTCCCACAGATTTTTTTTGGAGACTATGGGGGCACGTGTGGTGGCAGACTGATGTCTGGAGGGGGTCATTCTCATTCTGTTGAGCGGGAGCGGGGGGATGACTCTCATTTTGTTGAACGGGGGGGGATTGCGCAAATTCCGCGTCTTCCGGTACCTTTCCTATTTTTCCCTTTTTTTTTTTAATTTGCTCATGTAATCTCAACACACGGCAATTGCACATATTGAGACTATGGCAGGGTAAATTACCTCAATGTATGGGAAACGCTGTAAGTGCCATCTCAGGCGCTACACAATTCAGTATATTCGATACGTTTCGTGTCCTTGTTTAAGGAAAATGCGTGATAACTTTTTGATGAACTGAACAGAATGTCAACGAAAAACAATTTTAACAGACATCATACTGCGTTGCCCTCGCAAATGAGCAAATTAATGCATGGTTACGGATTAGATGTGATGAACACATTAGCACACTTGCAGCCAGAATGCAATAAATATAAAATTTACCAACGTTTCTACGCAGGTTTTCTTCGGGTCACCGTGAGTCGATTCAATGCCTGAAAAATGTATGTCAAAAATTCTGGAAATGTAATACATTTGATTATCGCATAGTGGCAACGACTGTCCCTGGGTTGAACATTGGGGAATGTGGTAGTAGGCTACTACTGCTCTGTATGGATATATGGGCGGTTACTGTATCATTACATATGGGCTGACCTCTGAGCGGAATTGCCTCATCACTTCAGTTTATTGTGCTGAAATTACCTTTCTTTACGAACAACAACATTAATATCTGTCCGCTATTCGCCTTCATCTACTTTTTGGGCGGCATCCCGAGTAGCTACTGCTCATTTCTGTGATTTTTATCTCCGCCAAGGAGATTATGCGATCGAGTCGATTTATTTATTTATTTATTTATTTATTTTATTTATTTATTTATTCGTCTGTCTGTGGATAGGATTTCTCGGAAACTACTGGACGGATCTTCATGAAATTATCACCAGAGATAGATCTTGGTCCAGGGATGACTCCAGTAAATTTTGGTGATGATCCGGATCTGGATTCTCATGAGTACTTGATGAGTTTACAAACTGTGGTTCTGTGCAGCCGGCTGCAACCCTGAGGGCGGATGGACCCTCAGAGCGGCCATCCGTAAATTGGCACGGGTAAATCATTGGAGCTATATCGAGTAATACCTCACAGGAAAGCTCTTGTGATGAATGATCTGACACAATTGTTTTCACTTGGACGTCATTGCTAGACGAGAATGGGTTGCTTTACACACACAAATCCCAATTAAACTTGTCGCATGTGTGGTCCTAAAATCTTCCCAAGAGACAGATCTTGCATTTGTATCAATATCAGAAATCTCTGATTGCTCTTGTTAGACAATACAACAATGTGCAGATGACGGAAATATTATTAGAAGAGTTCGTGTTATGCGCAATATCATTGGATGTTGAAGTTGTTTTCGAGTCCACTTAATCACAGCGCAGCTAGATGCTTATAGACAGCGGCGAAGAGACAGTAAATGTGAAAATGAACAGTAACAGTAAGTGACAATAAATCTCTCAACTGAAGTGTCTATCAAAATAAAATGCATCAAATCTCTGCCTTAAATTTTGTAAATTGTCAGGAAAGTAGCCGGCGGAGGAAGACTGAGTAGTCGGCAAAATCGCCGGCCTCCGGGGCTTGTGGAACACCCTGAGGACAGTTGGATCTTATGACCTTTTGTGGTTCTTGAGTCTCATTTCCATTGTTTTAGGAAGAGGAGTCAAACTGGGAGACATCATTCGTGTGGCGTACTTCATTGGAAAAACGAAAGCGGAAGAGTTGAAGCCCCTTCACAAGGTCATATACGATCGACCTGGAGCAGTAAGTTGTTTTAAATGGCATTTTCCTATTTGTGGGTGCTTGTGTCCAGGTCATTGCATGGATCTTCTTTGTGAGAAGTGTGCTTTTTATGGTCCTTCTGGAGTTGAAGCCCAAGGTTGAGGTTGTAGTTAAGCACAGGTTAACGTACTTTTTACAGCCAAAATATGTCTCTTTGATATGTCTTTACAATTAATTCTTGACTTTGATTGAAAAAGGCCAGTGAAGAACTAGACGTATGTCGATGGCGCGCCATCACAAATCTCCGCGCTCCGCAACGAATGTTATGGGAGTAGTAGTGATGTGTCAGAGGGCAATTCACTGGACTGGCATTCTGCTGTTCAAATGATAATCTGCTTGTTGCAGTGACAAAGCACTGATACTGATCAGAGTTATAGCAATTTGATATAGTTGGTTAGTTGGATAGAGCACTTTTTGATTGTGTTGAGGGCATAAATTAATCTTCATTTTGAAATGAGAGTATTATGAAAGGAAAGGACGTACAGTACAGCGATTGTTACACCTGACACCATTTGACCTAGAAAACGGTGAAAAATAGATCAAATGATAAACCCGTCTGATATGTGATGAAGGGTCATCCCATGCACCTTCCAACCTTCCATAAAAATTTGAGCGTCCTAGCTCAATGCATAGGGTAGATATGGCCAAATTTCTTTTTCTACAAAAAGCCCCCTAGTGGCCAAAATATGAATCACAGGACGGCAATTTGCCATGCAGGTTGCTATCACCAAGATGCATACCAATTGGCAGCCTTTTACGTTGAGTCATAACAAAACGCGCCATCTTTTTCAACGATTGGCATAACTGATGCCATTTGACATAGAAAACGGTCAAAACTGGATCAGATGAAAAACCCGTCTGATATGTGATGAAGGGTCATTCCATTCACCTCCCAGACAAATTTTAGCATCCTACCTGAATTCGTAAGGAACTTATGGCCATTTATCAATTTTCACAAAAAGGCCCCTGGTGGCCAGAAGAGGAAATTAATTTAAATATTAAACTCGTTGTGCACCCCTCTGGGTCACTACCTTACACGCACCAAAGTTTCAGGTTGATTGAATGTAATCTGTCGTGTGAAAAATTTGTTTTGCGTCCAGTGTGCAAGCAGCTAGAAAATCAGACAAAGCAGAACCTTTGCTGTCTGGAAACGCCATCCAGCCAGTTACGGAACGGTATTTTGTAAAATCCTTTGCTGTTTTTATCATTATCGTGTTGGCGCATCTCAGCTAGAATTCAGCGTTAGCAGGGATGCACCCAGTGGTGGCCTGATGGTACTGTAACGTAAGCTAGCACTGTACAATATTATTGTATCGTAATTAGCTTGCCACTCAACCAGTTCTTCAGTGAGGACGAACATTTGCTTTTTTCTGACATGTACAATGATGCTGGATTTGTTCTTTTGAGTGTGTTCAATAGCTGACATAAAGCCAACCAAGAAATAAAAATTGCTACGGCATCAGCAAAACAGCATGGCTAATGATAAGAAAGGAAAAAAAGCATCATTTGCACTGTCACTCGTCAGCAATTGGCTGTCTGTCCGAGAATGGAAAACGGGCCCTGTCGCTCGCCGACCCCGCTTATAGCAGCCACGAATGACAACTAACTCAAGGGCGCGATATCTGGTCAAAGTATGCTAGGGACAGATCCTGGACAGCAACCCAAACTGATTGTGAGATAAGGGTCTTATGCTGCGTTCATAGCGCTATGTTGAATATGGAGAAATTACCACTTACCGGTTTGCGAAAAAGACACACTGAGAGCGTTCATCTGCTGCCAGTCCATCACAGGCGACATCAGGGGCGATAATTACGGAATCAGAATATTAAGTCAACTTCCCAATGACAAAACGACAGAAACATTGTGACATGGAAATACAACAAATTCTGGGACATAAAGGTTCATAATAAGTAGCTCCTTTTAATATTTGATAAAACAAACATGAAAATTAATCATAGTTTTTGGTTTAGCTCACAGTCAGGGTTCCCACGCGTCCTGGAAAACCTGGAAAATGATTGATCAATTTTCCAGTCATGGAAAACACATGGAAAATGAGAAAAAAGTAAAATGTCCTGGAAAAGCTTGAGTTGTCCTGGAAAATTATTTTTCCTCCCTCTCCTTCTCTCTTCCTTGGGGGTGAATGCAAACGGGTTAAATATTTTACGCATGTGTGTCTGTTTTCAGCTGCCTTACAGGTTCTCCTCAATGCAGGATGGTGCACTGCCTCAGGGTGTGACAAAATCCTTGCTCAGTATAAAACATTCTCAGTGCATGCAAGTGCAAACCTTAAGGCAGAATTCCAAGATTTTTCATACAGTTGCAGGCTTGAAGAATTTTTTGGGAGATTTGTCAGTGGCAGAGTATACAGCACTGTGGGACATGATGAAATGTCTCCTCACTCTGTCTCATGGACAAGCAGAGGGTACTCCGTCAACAAGGAAATGCTTGTAGAAAACTTGAAGGAGAAGAGTCTGATAGCATTGCGCATGGTCCAGGATGCAATGGCTGAGCATGCAGTTGATGAAGCCCTGCCAAAAGACTTAATCCGATATTGCAAAGGAGCAAGAATGAGATACATGCAGTACCTCGAGGATGAAAAAAAGAAAAAAGAACAAACTACAAATGAGAAGATAAGAACGGAGCTCCACCAAGACATAGAAAATGTCAAAGCAAAACAGAGAAGAATAATGAAAAGCAGTGAGATGACGCAGAAAGAGGCAGACGAAATGGCAGTGAAAGCAGAAAAAAACAGGACTTCACATTACTGTCCAAATCCAATGCTTATCGCAAAAGTGTGGCTGAGAAAAAGGAAGAGCTGCAAGCTCTAGAAAAAACAATGAAAGACCTGCAGGAGAGTGTCAAGAAGCTACAGTAACTGAGAATTTTGTTTAGAGGAACACTTTCGTTCAAATGGCATTGCTTTGTTTTATATTGACCTTTTTGCACTGCAGGATAGGATTTGATTTTGATATTTTTATTTTTGCAGTGATTTTGATTTTTACTTATTTTTACTTTAAGAATGCAGGTGTCGGATGCACAAAGTAAACTGTAAGTAAACAGTAAACAGATGAACTAAAGGAAAATGTTTAGGTGATTTATTGAACATATAACAATGTTTTTTAGGAGAAAGTACGAGAGAGAAAGAGGGAGAGGAATAAACATTGAAGAAATCTGGTTAAATGTACAAAATATAAGGTACAAATGTAGAAAATGACACTTCTCCAAAGCTTGGGGGTGGAATTCATTAGTGTATGTTGGGATAACTTGACTCGTACTGTGGCAGCTGAAAAAGTCCTGGAAAAGTCCTGGAAAAAAATTTCAAGAAAAGAGTGGGAACCCTGACAGTGTGTTGTTCTGGCCTCATTTTGATCTCGAGTGGTAAAGATTGATCTGCTGAATTAGCCACCACTTCACTGCTTGTGATCACAGGTTGTGAGGTGATTTGAGCACAAGTCATCGCTTGTCTTCTGACAAACACGATTTTAACAAAGCTAGTTTGAACGAAGCATAAGGCATTCGAGCCAGAGTGGAAGTACCATTTCACACTAAGTGAGAGACGCATGCGAGCACGTCCCTTTCAGAAAATCATTTACTGGTGCGTTTTGAATGGAGCTAATACAAACATACGTGACAGGGGAAATGGCGGGGGACAGACAAATACACAGACAGACAGATGGATAAATGGAACCAAAATGTAGTTGGGTAATTAATCGCAAGACAGGCTACTTTCAGATGTTTCTCTGGCTCAAAGGAGGCCTACTCACTGGCGGGAGCAGAGAGTTTTTATAATTTCAGGTAGGGGTGAGACAAATGACGGAGTGTTTTTTTAATTGGTTTGGCTTATTACTAAATAACCCACTTAGAAATCCATGCCAAATTCAACCGCAGTAAGAGGATAGGTGTTAAAATTTAATGACAAAATCTCGGATTTGAATTGAGCACAATTTCTAATATTTTAGTGTGCTTACTATTACGCACATACAACCCTAAATAATGTAATTCAAAGGTTTTTGTGGACTTGGGTTTACAGAGGCTTTAACATTACATTTGCTAATTGATTTGCTGCATTCAAAAAGACTGGAGTATCCTTAAATTTATTGTCAACGAAAGCTGTTAACTGTATTGTTTATTTGGACTATACCTCCTCAACTCGGGGAAAAACTTGAAGGTTAAAACAAAACGTGATTTCTAAATTTATTTTAGTAATTTCAGTCTGTATGAAGACAAGATATTTGTTGAAGACAAGACAGTTTATTTAATGACAGTGTGTGCTGGCTTGGGGGTTTTAAAAAAAAATGGACTAAACTCTAAACTTTATTATGGAGAAAAGGCTTTTTAATTGTTTGGAGAGGTTACTGGTGAACACTGATGTTCAGCTGCACGTATATCGATAAATTCACGCTAAACTCAACCAGAAAATTATTAGTTCATATTAAATTTCATGCCTCAAAACTTAATTTGTGTTAAATACATGATTATTTGATGATTTGACAGTGCGCCATCTCAGACTTTGGGGAGCCACTTGGATAGCTGTGTAATTTGGCTAATAGCATGTAGGTAATCTAGAATGTAATGTTGAAGTTGAATTCTACTTGTGGTCTAGGAGTTTATGATCCGACAAATGTATAAATTTAAGCCCCAGCAGTTTTTCAATTCTCAGTATTTTTTTTTTTTTTTTTTTGCAATTTTAATGGTGAATTCTGATGAAGACTTTTAATGTTTGCAGTCCATTTTCTCTACCAAAATTGTGAAAATAAACTGAAATACAATATAATTCTAAATGCTGTGTCTTTTCTGAGTAAAGCCGTATTTTTTCTTCTTTATGAAGCTTAAATCTTGAATTATACAGCATTGAATTGAGTAACCCATAAATCGCCAAATTTGGCTTCTGCGCAAAGGGGTTAAATATTGTATGTAGATGTGCCTTTTACTGTCTGTGAACATCAATGAGGAGGGGCTGCATTGGGGGGAGAGGGACATTTGTTTCTTTTTTTTTGCTTTTTTGCTTTGCTTTAAAAGCCCCTACCGTAGGGGTCATTGTCTTGGCCAGGTTGCCCTGGTCGCTGGAGTGAGTCACCCTGAGATTCTATTCTGGCTAACACTATGCACAAAAACAACGTATTTTGTTAACAAACGCGCCAAAAATTAATTTTCTTGTGTGAAATATCAAGTGCATATCATGTTACTATAAAAATAAAAAAAATCTGGGTAAGAACGATGAATACTTTATCCGTTTTGAACCTTTTCTCGCCACTTCGTGTACATACATAACATAGGACACGAACAGGAAAGTTCGTGAGAGGGAAAGTCAGAACAGCGGTTGCACGTACGAGTTATGTTACTTGCAAAAGTTAAAAATAAGAATAATAACTCAAAACATCTGAAATACAGTGGCGGAGCTAGAACTGGGAATTGGGGGGCACAGACGCGTCCCTTTATGACAACAATTAACCTTGGCTAGTTCTCAATCATTTTCCTTTATTGACACGTTTTCCAATGATCGTAATTGGCAACTGAAGTCACGGTTTCTCTCCATATGCGATCTAACAGCGATGAATTCCTGGGCTAAAGGATACACATTTAGTTTCGCCCACGAAGGCATTTGTATTTAAGAGCGCAACAATAGTACGAAAACTGTACTTCACGAGCCTGAGGGGTACGTACATTACGGGCCGGACATGAAATTTGGGGTTGACACATTTTGGTCTCGATAAGCATATTTTGGTCTTTTGAGTCCCCAAATTGATATTTATGGCATTGCTTAGAAATAATTCATTATATAGCCCACCTTTGTCTATATGAGTTTATTTTTTTTCACGGGATTATGTTCACCAAAATTTACATCAGAAGGCGGACACGAAGGTTATGTACATTTCACTTCAGTTCATATGACAGTTACAAATATTTTGTGCGGAGGACACCCAAGAAAACATATTGAGATCAATAGGAGATACCATTTTTTAATTTTTATGAAAAAAACAAGCCCGAAACATTTGCAAAATACTTTATATTTCTCAACAAAAGTACACATGCTTCTCATGTAACATTTCACTGTCCACATTTGGGCATTTTTTTCAAGACGAGGCTGAGCTAGAGCCAGATAAAGACACGAACAGCCTTAAGTTATGGTTTGTTAAGCTTCTTCACACTAAGAAAAAGCGATAATACAAATTGATGAGACAACATTTTCAAACGCCACTCAAAGTTGAGGATGGTATGGGGTCCCGTTCATCTGAGCAGTGGACATACATTTATGAAAGAAGTTTGCTTGAACACCTGATTACACTCACTGATGACATGTACGTTGAATAAATTTAAAAGACTCTCTAGTTTATCATAACACATCAGAGTATTTGTAATGCAGTATGCTTCCTTTAACGCTATTTATTGGAAAATGGTATATCAGAAAATTGTTTTCCATAGCCAGCTGAACTTGAAATGTATTTATAAAAACATACTAAATAAATACTCATTCCTCGAGTTCTAGGTCAACAAACAATCAACCAAAGGCACTGAATATAAAAAGAGAACTGAGGGGTCAATGACGCCACTATGGTTAATTTTATCACGATTCTGTCAATGGTGCATTTTGCCAACTTGCCTTTTCTGAAGCTGCGTGAACAAAGCGAAGTACAGTCGGCTTTCAAACCTGAGCAGATCTAAATGCTCACAAGTTGAATGTTTATGTCCTTAATGTCGATCTCACAGCTTTAAAGCGAAAAAAGAAACTATTTGCTACAGATTGAATCGCTAACATTTTCACTATGCTCATCAAAGCCTGGTCTTAAGCCCTGGCATGTCTTTCACAAGCGCGGGATGCTTTCTTCTCGAACAAAAAGCTCTGTTGCCACCCCCCGCCAACAATCATACTTTGAAGATTTTTAAGGACGTATTCCAGGGGCAAGAATCTAATTCTGTGTGTATTGTTTGTATGTGTGTCCTTCACAAATCTCACTGCTATCATCTTCAAACTTGGTTCAGACATGCATTTTCTGTATTGAATTTTGGCAGTGTAACAATTCTGAATGGGGTTTTTTTTTTTTTTTTTTAAAGGCGTAGTACCACCACTTGCTGCCATGGGGCGAACATCCGAGCTTTCCCTTTTCCTTTATTAAACCCGACGCAGTCTTGAAAGTTCCAAACATCAAAGGGCATGAGAAATTCTTCCGGGAAAAAAAGTTGACTGACATTGACCCCTATCAACACGAATGTTGCTGAGTGAGTAAGTGACTGACTGACTGCCTGAGTGATCAAGTTTAATGATTGGCTGGCCGGCAGGGAAGAAGTTCAGTGATTGGTTGGCCGGCGGGGAAGAACTTCAACAATTGGTTGCCCGACGACGACTGGGGGGGAAAGGAATCTTTGAAGTTCGTTTTACGGCCTCAGTATATAGGAACTGCCATGTGTTCACAAAGGTGACGTCACATTCCCGGTTAGCTCAACTGTTACAATAACCCTATTTTTCCTTACAGTTCAGGAACGTGCATACTTTATCGGCTATCTACATCTGTTGCTGCGGTCTCCCAAATTCACATTGACAAAATCAATAACTGCTACCCTTACTCAAGCTCTTTGTCTATTCAAATGTATAACTTGCTTTTGATATGTTTTTCTTACTCAAGACCACCCCCCCCACCTCCCACTCCCACTACTTCACACACACTTACTCTCTACCACTCCCTCACTCTCACTCTCACTCTTTCACACACTCCCACTCCCACACTCTCACTTACTCTCTCCCACTCTCCCTACCCACTTTGTAAATAATTTATCAGTTCCAGCTCATTACTAAACTTGCACTTCATATAATTTCATGAGCTTTGCCCCATTTAGCACCCTTTTCTTGGGCCCACATTCTCATACCGCACTTGGCGGCCCAGCCATGTACTAGGTTGCACCTAGTCTTGTTCGGCGACTTGCTGCACGGAGCCAAGTAAAGGACTACAGAATCGTCTCCTTTTAACCAATTGGGTTACTCTAATCCTGTCTCTGTATACTTTGCTCAATTAGTAATCAAACAGGGGTTTCGCTTATTTACTTAGCTGAATGAGTAGAGCTGTTTATTAAGATAGCATGTTTGATTGTTGCATTCTGAAAGTTAAATGGCCAGAGAACAGCACAGATTTTCAAGAACGCGTATTTGACCATTTTTTTTGTGATTGTGATAATTTATGTCTCCCATTCAGGTTTCCTCCGCTTTACAGAATGTTCTCCACCTTGTGTATTTTTGATTAGACGCTTGAAATCCAGGGCGATCTGAAAATAAATCTCATTAATTTTATTTTATCATTATAGATCTCCTTAAAATACTACTACAGTGTTTCCCCTACATTGATGAGATTATGGTGGCCCGCCATAGTCAAATTTACCTCCGCCATAGTCTCAATATGCGCAATTGCCGCGTGTTTATAATACATGCGCATGTTTGGGGGGGGGACTAAATAAGAAAGTTACTGGAAGACAAGGAATTTGCGCAATTCCCACCCCCCCTAACAAAATGAGAGCCATCTCCCCCTCCTCCCCGCTGAACGAAATAAGAATGACCCCCCCAGATATCGGTCTGCCACCACAAATGGGCCCCCATATTCTCCAAAAATTCTGTGGGGAACACTGTACAATGAGAGATGAAATTCTGAGCTGGGACGTGGCAATGTGGAACGAGGATTTTTTTGAAGTGTGATGAGACCACTTGCCGTCATGGAGAGTGTAGGCAGTCGCATGTAATTTCTTGAAACATGCACACATGAAGCAGCTTAAACGATTTAAAATGCCGTCGGGAAGAAGCCTGACTTTAGATTTCACTAATTGCCGGTGCTTCACCCTTCCCTAAATCTGCTCCTGTGTACTTGACCTAAATACCAATCAAGAAATTTAGCCAATGGCCTATAACCGTGTTCCCCAACCCTCTCCTGGAGGCCCACCTGTCCTGCTTGTTTTAGATCTCTCCCTGCTCCAGCACAGGTGGTAATAATAATAATGCATCAATTTTATATAGCGCTTTTCTGCTTTCTGGGCACTCGGATGCTTCACAAGGATACATTATTAATTCACTCACACATTCTCACTCTGATGGTGATGGAGTTTTGTAGCCACAGCTGCCCTGGGGCAGACTGACGGAAGCGTGGCTGCCAGTATGCGCCTACGGCCCCTCCGCCCACCACCACACATTCACACACAGCCATACATGAGTGTTCCTATATTGCATGTTTTGTGGGTGGGGGGAAACCGGAGTACCCGGAGAAAACTCACACGAACACGGGGAGAACATGCAAACTCCACACGGAAAGGCCCCAGGCCGGATTCGAACCCCCAACCTTCTTGCTGTGAGACAGTAGTGCTAACCACAGTGCCACCCAGAAATCTAGAGAAATCTATTAGAAATCTAAAGTATTTAGGACAGGTGGGCCTCCAGGATAGGGTTGGGAAACCCTGGCCTATAACGATTAAGATGTGATGGTGAAAAGCCGACAAACCTAACTGGGCTATGGTGTTCGATTGAAAGAATGCAGATAATTTGAATAATTAGAAAAAATTCTTCCTCTGAGTTACATCTCATTGTAGCATTTTAGGACATTATTCAAGATTAATTTAAAACAGATTTGTTATAAGATCGCCCTGGATTTCAAGCGTCTAAAAAATACCCAAGGTGGAAAACATTCTGAAAAGCGGATGAAATGTGAATGGGAGAGAGAATTTGTCACAGTTGCACGAAAGGGCGTGGCAATTGCAATCCTGTTCATGCAAATCTGTGCTGTTCTATGGCGTTGGCCATTTAAATTTCAAAATGCAGCAATCAAACATGTTGTCTTAATAAACAGCTCTACTCATTCAAAGAGTAAACAAATCCACCATTTGATTGCTAATCAAGCAAAGTAAACGGGAACCAGTTTACTTTTCTTAGAGTTGCCTAATTGGTTTATAGGAAACGATTCTGTTTTCATTTGCTTGGCTCCTTTCAGCACGTAGCCAAAAAACACTGGTTTCAGTCAAGTTTTTTCCGGAAGCATTTCCCCATGCCCTTTGATTTTTGTCACTTTCGTTCAGGACAGCACGGGGGTTAATGAAGGAAAAGGGAAAGCTCGGACGTTCGCCCCACGGTAGCAGGTGGTGTTACTATGCTTTTTAAAAAAAAAAAAAAACCATGATTCAGAATCGTTCACGCCCCTATTAAATGTCTATTAACCATTTCTGTGCTTACAATACTTCAGCAATCGTATGACTTATGTTTCTCGTTTCTCTACTGGTAAGCTAGTGGTGACAGATGTCTTTTGACTGGTTGAAGGGTTAAATTAATGCAATGTTTCTAGATTTTCTGATTTTGGGCTTTATGAACCAGATACTGTTGGGCTTGCACTGCACAGCGTGACTTATTGGATCACACTGCAGTGTTTGTTTTTGTTTAACCCAAATGTTAAGCATCGTCATCCTGCCTCCTTTCTCTTTCCAGGCAACATCTGTGAAAAAGAACATCCGTCAGTTCAGTGGCTTCCCATTTGAGGCGGACAGTCAGATGTACCTGAAGAAGAAGGAGAGGATGAAAAAGTATGTTCCAGTATTTTGTGCTTCTGAAGGATTTGCCATCTTGGGTGAAGGCAAAGTGTAGAATTTGCAGGGCACTTTCATTAAGTTTAATCTAAATCATCTAAAACTGCTCGGGTCCAGATTGCCACTAATACGGAAGTAAAGTACAAACCCCAATTCCAATGAAGTTGGGATGTTGTGTAAAACATGAATTAAAAACAGAATACAATTATTTTTGAATCTCATAAACCCACATTTTATTCACAATAGGACATAGTCAACTTATCAGATGTTGAAAGTGAGACATTTTACCATTTATTAAAAAATATTTGCTCATTTTGAAATTGATGGCTGCGACATATCTTAAAAATAGTTGGGAGCGGGGCAACAAAAGGCAGGAAAAGTAAGTGGTGCTAATGGAAAATAATTGGAGAAGCATTTTACAACTAATTAGGCTAATTGGCCACAGGTCAGTAACATGACTGGGTGTAAAAAGAGCATTTTTGAAAGGCACAGTCTCTCAGAAGTAAAGATGGGCAGAGGTTCACCAATCTCCAAAAAAATTGCATCTAAAAATTTGGGAACGATTTCAGGAAAATGTTCCTCGATGTGAAATTGCGAAGACTTTGAATATCCTACCATCTACAGTACATAATATCATCAAAAGATTCAGAGTTTCAGGAGAAATCTCTGCGCAAGGGACAAGGCTGAAGGTCAGTATCGGATGCTTGTAATCTTTGGGCTCTCAGGTGACATTGCATTAAAAAACCGGCATGATTATGTACTGGAATTCACTGCATGGGCTGGGGAACACTTCCAGAAATCATTGTTTGTGAACACAGTCCACAAATGCAAGTGAAAGCTGTATCATGCAAAAAAGAGGCCACGATCCAGAAATGCTGCCATCTTCCTGGGCTAAAGCTCATTTAAAATGGACTTGGGCAAAAAAGGAAAACTGTTCTGCGGTCAGATTAATCAAAATTTGAAGTTC
The DNA here is from genome assembly GCA_029721435.1 of Gymnothorax reevesii. Lineage (NCBI taxonomy): Eukaryota > Metazoa > Chordata > Actinopteri > Anguilliformes > Muraenidae > Gymnothorax > Gymnothorax reevesii. The sequence goes on from CM056573.1 coordinate 15,021,282, forward strand.
TTTTTGGAAACCACGGATGGAGTGTCGAGCGGACTGAAGAGGAGAGGGACCATCCAGCTTGTTATCAGCGCTCAGTTCAAAAGCCTGCATCTCTGACGGTATGGGGTTGCATTAGTGCCTATGGTGTGGGCAGCTTACACATCTGGAAAGGCACTATCAATGCTGAAGAGTATATATTGGTTTTACAACAACATCTGCTCCCATTTAGACAATGTCTCTTTCAGGGCAGGCCTTGCATATTGCAGCAAGACTATGCTAAACCACATACTGCATCCATCACAACAGCATGGCTTTGCAGTAGAAGAGTTTGGGTCCTGAACTGGCCTGCCTGCAGTCCAGACCTGACACCAAAAGAAATCATTTAGGGCATGATAAAAAGAACAATCTGGCAAAGAAGACCCAGGACTGTTGGGCTTCAAGAATCCCTCATCAGACATCAGAGTGAGACAACATTCCTCTCCCAAAACTCTGGCAATTGGTCTCCTTACTTCCCAGACGTTTACAGACTTGTTAAAATAGGAGGGGATGCTACAAAATGGTAAACTTGGCCCTGTCCCAACTTTTTTTAGGTGTTGCTGCTATCCGATTCAAAATGAGCCAATATTTTTCATGAATTGGTAAATGTCTCACGTTCAACATCTGATATGTTGTTTGTTTTATTGTGAATAAAATATGGGATCATGAGATCTGCAAATCATTCTATTCTGTTTTTATTCACATTTTACACAACATCCCAACTTCATTGGAATTGGGGTTTGTACAATATTGATAATTTTGTGCAAAATGTTATTTTCACAGACCATTGGCATGTATGATTTGACCACAGCTGAGTATTTGTCTTCACCTTTTTGAAATATGTGTCACATGTTATGAGACTTGGGAGCAAATTGAAATTTTGATTTCATTTATCTAGGTACACAAATCCTGTGCTGAAGAATATGTGCTTTGTCCTGGATCTAGAGCGGAGTGGGACTAATGATGCCAAAATCGATAGGATACTTGCTTTCCTCTTGGACCCGAAGATGTCTGGAAAGGTAAGCACTGGACTTGCCTAATGAGGCAGAACCAAAAAAATCTTGTGTTTCTGGTTATGTCAACTATTTGGTAGGGTTGGTGGGTAGGATTTTTGATTGATTTATTTTTTTAAGTTCATCAGGGCCAAAGGTCCAATGGGATGTTACGTGGCCTGCTTGTCTGTCATCCTTTGTCGTTCGTTTGCAAACAGCATCTCCAAAACCATTGGGTGGATCAAGTTGAAACTTTAGATGCATGTTCCTGCCTATGAGGACACCAAAGTTTGATCGAGGCACACCGAACTGATTTCAAATATGGCCACCTTGTAGCCATCTTTAAAATGCCTATTTCTGTTATATCTAAGGCATTTTTGCACTGATCAAGCTGAAATTGGGTGCGTAGGTGCCAAGTAGCAAGACTCATAACATAGTTGTAAGGTTTTGTCATTCAGAGCGTTTTGATCTTGATTTGACCATTGTCATTGTGCCTCACAGATAAGCACTTAAACATCATCATCTCTTAAACCTTTAGGGGAATCAACCTGGAACTTTAGACACATGTTGCTACCAATGAAGAGACCAGAGTTGGTTCAAGGCATTCCGAACTGATGACAAGTATGGCTGCTTGTCAGCCATCTTTATAATGCCTATTTATACTATCTCTAAGGCATTTTTGCATCGATCATGGTGACATTTGGTATTTAGGTGCTAAGTAACAAGACTCGTAACAAATATTACGGGTTTTGTCATGCAGCACATTTTGACTTTGATTCCACTATTATTTCACGCCAATGAGTACTTCTATCGTCTAATGATCTTCTCCAAAACAGTCAGGACAATGAAGCTGAAACTTGGCAAATATGTGGTCACTGGAGATTTATTGTCCTGATGGACTTTTTTTTTTTTATTAAGGCCGACAGTCAGTCCTAAAGGGGATCATTACCAAAACAAATTGTGAATGAAGACCCACCCTAGACAGAATTAGGGTGTTTGATCAGGTTCACTATATGTTGTCTTTTATTAAAGTGAAATTGTATCACCATGGAATTATATTAGGGTTTCTACATTGTGGTTGCCTTTTCAGGGTGAAAATTGTTCCAAAAAAAAAAAAAAGAGCATGGGGGCATTTTCTTGCATGGAATTTAAATTTGGCTGAGAAAATTTGTGATTGTTTAATTTGTGTTGTTATATTTAGTGATTTAATGTGGTAAAAATAAATTTTGCCAAAGAGTTGAGGCAGGCCTCTGTAATAGCAGAAAGTATTCAGCTGGCATTGAATATCCTCTAACGTTGTCCCAGCAAATATGTAACATTAAATGTGGAGCACTGAGTGGATCTATCGTAGTCCATGGCTTCATATTTTTGTGGTAGGTTGTTTTCCCATAGAAAATGCATATTTTTCTGAGTCTGTTTGGATGTTACTAAATTTGCAGGATTTATGGTGTTCTGAATAAAAGCAGTCATTAATTTGCTTCAATAGCCAGAAGGATATATGTTTGTATTGTAAAAATTGTTACTTATTGAAAATGAAAATTTGCATCCGCCAAACTAAGTTGGCAGGAGGTTATATGATTGGTGCTGTTTTTTTGTTTGTTTGTCTGTTTGTTTGTGAACAAAATGACTCAAAAAGTAATGAACGGATATCTCTGAAATTGTGTGGGCGGGTCGCTATTGCATCAGGGATGGACCCTATTGATTTTGACCGCAATATGGCCGCCATCTTGAAATCCTATGTTACGCAATAACTCCCACTCACCAAGATTTGGACTGTGCTGCCTTGGCAGAGGTTTGCACTCTAGGAGTGCCTCTAGTTTCTTCTTTGTGTACTTCTTGTTCCTGCTTTCTTGTTGTATTCAGCCTTTACCAAAGAAGAAAAGGAGAACCAAAGAAGCAAAGAGGAAAGCGCAGAGGAAGAGTGGAAAAGGGAAGAATGCGCAGGAAGACGGCAATTCCCTGGCGATGCTCACAGACTCCAGCTCCGAGGATAATGTCAACGATGAGGATGACGATGATGGGCAGGACGGACCGGGAGATGAGGGTCCAGCTGAGAAGTCCTGTTCAGCACCCAAGAGTCGAGAGATTATAAGCGACGACGAGGACTTGTCAGAGGATGAGGTTACGGACAAGGATTCAGATGAGGAATTTAAGCAGACCAAGGTGAGGATGCATTTGGCTGTATTCCGTCAAACGCCTGTATATGAGTTTTATTTTCTAATTATCATTAGTATTATTATGCCCCCCAAGAGGGAGGGGGGTGACCTATTGTTTGAGGCTCGGTTCGCATTTGCGTCGGCATTCCTACTTCGTTTCTGGAGCATAACTCCAAAACCAGGCGTGCTCAGAGATTTAAAAAAATAAATAAATAAAGAAAAAATAAGGAAATTCCACATGGCAGGATATTAAAAATAAGGAAGTATTGACATCACAGCCTGTTCACGGCTTGGGGCTCTATAGGGGTGTCCGGGGGAATTTTTTTTATTTCTAGGCTTTAAATAGTGCATTCTGAGCACTAAAAGAAGAATTTATAATGCATAACCATTTTGGAATTTTTCAGGTGCAAAAGCCAACTCACACAAACAACCTGAACTTGTGTACTAAGAAACTAGAAAATATTTATTTCAAGATGATATATGTATATATATCAAGTCATTCCCAAATTGATTTTTTTTTTGACTAATGATTGAAAACACTAACTATTACAATCTACCACACATTACAAATCTACCCTGAGATTACCTTTATAAGCTTAACACAAATCTTTGAACCCTCTTGAACATTTCTGAACCCTCGTCCATCCTCCAGTTTTCAAAACTGTCATATGAGGTAACTTGAAACATGAAATCATTGCAAATTTCAACATTGTTTGATTTTAACATAATGACTGAAATATAATGATTGAAAACACTATTACAATCTACCTGTGATATTATGTATCAGTATGTTACTAGGTAAGTAAGTAAGTATTTATTTCTTGCAACTGCAAAGTTGAACATTCAAAAAGAAATTGATATTACATTAACAATGAGGCAGAATGTTAAGCTGAATATATACAATGATTCTGAAATGTAGTTCGTTATATTAACAATTTTTATTTCATTCACATTCATCCAGTCATCATAAACAAAGAAAACAAACAACATTGAATTCATACATGCATCAATGTAACATAAAAATCAATTGTATGTATACAAGTCTATGCAGTCGAAACAACATCAACTGTGACACAGTCCTGACATCATTGTAATACGGGCATCTACTACTCATCATCATCAGCATCCTCAGCATCTTCCTGTACTGCGATGTCCACGATCTGGAAAGATATCCATAATCTCATCCACAAGCAGGCTAGCTACATAAAATCAATGCTCCATATGGCCACAGAAAACAATGGAGCCTTACTACCAACCTAACTATGTAAAGCTGCTTTTCCACTGAACGTGAAATGAATTTTTCGCACGGCAAATTGTCTTCAAAGTCAATGCAAAGACGTGACTAAATGCGAACTCGCGTGTATTCGCATCTTTGCATTGACTTTGAAGGTGATCACTCGCGTTTTCGAGTTCGTTGGAAAAGTAGTTTAGACTAATTGTAGACTTTGGCACAGTGTTGTAACTTTACAGCAACTTGTCTGATAAGATCTGAAATGTTCGCTGAGTTGCTGTTATTTAGTATTTGCAGGATGGCACCAAACAAGCACAAAATATTTGCGGTTCACATTTTAAATTGGGGAATATCGGCGATAGCTAAAATCACATATCCGGGATGATATACCGGTCATCTGCTCAGCGTTTGATATAGACTGATAAGTGACAGAAGCAAACCGTTAATGAAGCAACCCTGCGTATTTCAGAAAGTACTCAACACCATCTCGTGCAAATAGCCAATGGGCCATATTGAATGATATTTTGTCATAAAATAATGGACTGGGACAATCACAGTATCCAACACAATAACAGCGCATACCTGTGGGCGAAGGGCAACGGTTCGTCATTCTCAGGCGACTTTACGTCATTATCACGTGACCATTGAAGCAGACGACGACTAATTAGGGGGAATAAAACCTCATTTATCTCGTCTTTGAAAACAAAAATTCCACGTTTGTATTTCACAATATTTATTTACTAATTATGATTGTATATAACAGCGTTATGATTTAGCCCCGAGTTCCCCTTTAAGATCCATGTTAAAGTGACTACAAATATCTAGTCGTCAATTCATGTGAAAGTCGAAAAGTTAGCAGACTTGATCAAGAGGTTCATTTGTTTCTCTGACCAAACATCAAATTTGGATATCAGTGTGATCCAAGAGACTTTGCATGTGGAATGCGTGATTGGTGTTAGAATGGATGGTTGGATCATCTTCAGAAACTGCTGATCTCCTGGGATTTTGCCTACACAACAGCCTCTTAATTTTGAAAAAAGTGGTGCGAAAACATCCATTGAGAATGAATTGTTTTTGAAAAGGACAGAAATGCATAATTTCTGGGATCGGAGGAAAATGGCCATACTAGTTCAAGCCGAGTGGAATGCAGACGTAACTTGAATAACCACGTATTTCAGTCGTCCTGCGCAGAAGTTTGTCTGAACTCACATCAGACATGGAAGTAAATGGACAACAGCAGTCAGAGCGTAGAATTGTATTTGATAGAATGGATGGAACGGTCATTCCACTGTTTGCTGGTAATTTGGCTTGTTCTGCACAAAATTGTTTTTCAGGACGTTTGAGGATTTGTGGCTGTGATGATCACTTGAGTGGGCAATGAGGTTGTACTGTCCGTCACAATTGCTTGATAACAGCTGTTTTGTTCTTGACTAAAATGAAAATAAAACAAGTGCAAGTGCGTGCAGTGGGCAGGCGGGATGCCGTTTGCCCATCTATGCATCCATCTGTCACACCGCTCAGCACAACTATCCTGTCTGTGCTATAGCTAATCAAGCATCGGAGGGATTTTCACAAATGATTTGTCGTGAAATGATTTACAATCATGCCGAAATAAAAAATATAAATAAATAAAAAAATAATCAAATGCAGGTTGATTCCATCGAAACGTTAATAAATTAGGCCTTCAGTTTTCCTAACATTGGGATTTTGAGTTCCTCTCTGAAATGTTATGCATTTAATTAATATTTATTCATTTAGGATGCACTGTCAATTCATCTGTTGTGGGCCGTATAATGGGGCTTATCGGGCCCAGGTTGGATACTGTTTGTTCAGTGTTCATTCACATCTCTCCGTGTAGTGGACTGCTCTTCACAGCCTGACTTATTTCACGTGTATACAGGTTGCAAAAAAATCTGCACCAAAGAAGAAGCAAGTGCGGACGAAACCAACGGCGGCGAAGGTGGCTGCCAAAACCAAGAAGGCGGACAGCAGCAGCGGGAGGCGGAAAAAGGCTAACGTCATCAGCGAAGGCGAGTGAGCGCCCATCGGCCGAGGTGTTGCCCTGTTAGCCCTCACGCATCACTGTGGAGGCGCCTGAAGGAAAGGCTATATTTTTTTTCACTTATATTTTTTACATCATTCTACCTGCCCAGGATCAGAAGAGGACGACAGCTCCGACGACGAGCCTTTGGCCAAGATCGCGAGGAAGCCGCTAACTGACGAACAGCTGAAGGAAACGGTGCAGAGGTTATTGAAGGGAGCAGATCTCGACAAAGTCACGATGAAGCAGATTTGCAAGCAAGTATGTGTGTCTTGGAACAATTTAGGATTCTCTCATTGGTCTTATTTTAGATTCCATTGCGCTAAATTTCACCCAGTCCTCTCCCACACTGACAGAACGTGTTTTCAATATTTTGAGTGAACTTAGGAGTGGTACAGTTTAAATTGGAAGGCCTTCGTGAATCTGATTCCAGTAGGTCTCTGGTCTGCCTTTGAGAGAGGGAAAATGGTGGTGAGAAATTTCATTTATGAGAAATGTTCAGCGCTGTCCAATTACTGAAGGTGCATTGATGCTACAGTCTGTACTCTGATCTTGGTATTGGGCACTTTGTGTATGGTGACCACGAGTTCTGAGGCCAGGTATTGGCCGTGTATCCAATGCCAGTGCTTGAAGGCTTTGCATGTCTATAAAATAATAAAACATGAATGGGGGTATACTCTGAGATTTCTTAGGGATGCCAATGATCCTGGCACACACAGAAAACATCTTTTTAAGAAAATTAAGACAAGTATTTGTTTTTCCATAAAATGTACTTCTGTCACTTTAGTCCCCAGGTTTGGATGTGTTATTTTGAAAATTATATCACTGAATGTATTTCAGGAAATATAATGTGGGAGAATAATTCTCCTGCCAAACTCGGTACAAGGAAATGGATTGTTAATCATTTTTTTTGGGAGCCCAAGTTGGACTGCAAGAAAAATTGGTCTCCATAAAGTAATTAGCCCATGTTGCAATCATACTCGAAACTGTCAGCTGCAGTCCAAAAGTCTAATTTATTTTCAGGTTTTTGACGCATATCCAGACCATGACTTGTCAAGCAGGAAAGGCTTTATCAAGCAGACAGTGAAGGAGGTAAGTGGGTTCACATGCTTAACAACTTCATGGTGAAGACGATTATTTCAGCTGTAGAAATGTTCAGGAAATTATGCAAGGAGGAAAGTGTTGGACGTGCATTCGTTGCTTTACACTTGGTTCATGGGTTTAGCTAACCGGGACAAATGTCCTCAGAGAGCTGTTGCCGTACCCTCTGCATCGGCATCCGCGTCTGTGGACAACAAGGTTTAAGTTTTCCGGCAAGCTGTGTTGTCTTCTGACAACTCTTGTTGGAAGAATAAGGCCCTCTTCCTGAAGAGCTACCATCCTGTTGGGTTTTTTATGCTAACACAAAGTTAGCACACCTGATTCTGCTATTCAGCAGCTCAAGATCTCTGACTGGAGATGAGTTTAGCTTCACTCTGGTTGGAGTGGAAACCTTCATGATGGTAGCACTCCTGGTGCATGTTTGGAGACTCGTGGGGGGGAAAAAAAGCGATTTAAGTAATCTCATCCGAAGTTACCTTTGTGTGGTTCCAATTCTGGAAGGGGGCTGGTCATTAGTCCATGCTTTGAATTTCAACCAGAAATTCTCATTCACATTTTCACTTCCGCAAAATAATATGTGAAATATTGCCATTATTCTTCAGTATTTTTATTCCAAGAGTAAGAGACCTCCAGCTGTATGTACACTGCAGGTGATACAGCAGTTGTGAGTCAAAGCAGTCGTAAATCAGTTCTTTGTGAGCAGTTTGCTTTAGGTACATCCCAGTTTCATTCATGGATTGGATGTTTGCTCCAGCACCACTGTATTTCCCAGGACGGCTATTGCCTCGGATGCGCCCAAGCTTGGTCTTATGAGTGGTGTGTGGGCTGGCTTAGGAAGACCAGTAACAAAAATGTCCGTATCAGATGTGTCTGCTGATGCTGAATGTTGTTGTACTCAACCAGTTGCTCAAAACTTAATTTGGCATTTATAATACAAGCTGTACATTCTCTGATTTGTAGCATAAGCATCATGCCCATCCTGTAACTTGCCATAAAAAATAAGATATTGATACCTTTGACCTAAATAACTTAAGTTTATTGTTCCCTTAAAATGCTTGAAAATCCTTGAAAGCTTAGTCTTTTTAGCTGTGACCAAGCAGCTCTATGAACGCTTCTGTCTGTCCGTCCGTCTATGACACCTTTTTCACCATGTTCCTGTCGTCGTATCGTCATGAAATTTTCAGGAGTTATTGACCTTCACGAAAGTGATGTCCATGCACAAGGTCGAGGTCAAAGGTCAAGTTCACAGAGGTCACGACCTTGTTTGCGGGTTTTCGTGCTGTAACTCCAGTTAGAATTCATGGATCGCTATGAAATTTTGGAAATGGCTTCTAGGCATAGAGAAGGTGTTCCCTATTGTTTGTCAAGGTCATCAGTCAAATCCCAAGGTCACGCAGGTAAAAAAAAGTGTCAATTTTGCCCGATTTGACTGTTTTCGCACCGTAACTCAAGTTTAATTCAATGAATGGCTATGAAATCTTGTAACAAGCTTCTTGGTATAGAGGAGGGGTTCCCTATTGATTTTCAAGGTCATCTGTTGAATCCCAAGGTCACACCGGTCAGAAAAGTGTCGATTTTGCCCCGATTTCACAGTTTTCGCACCGTAACTCGAGTTTAACTTGATGGATGGCTATTAAATCTTACCACAACCTTCTTGGTACAGAGGAAGGGTTCCCTATTGATTTTCAAGGTCATTTGCCAATTTCGAGGTCACACTTGTACAAGAAACCACCAGTCATGGACACTAGGCCATGTGACGGATGCTAGGCCAGGTCGCAGCTATTAGATCCCTCTGATCTACTTGTTTCTGGAAGAAGAGAAGATGAGAATGAAAAATGCAATAATTTACGAGACGCGGAAATTTGAATTATGGCACAGTATTTTTAGATTGCATGTTCCAGGAATACCCATCCCCGAAGTATGTCTTTGATTATCCCACAAAGTGTAATGTGAGGTCAAGAGTTTTTTTTTTTGTCTAGAAAGAAAGTATGGTGTGTTTGTTCAGGAAAAGCCAGGGTTTATGACGATTCATAGGCTACCTACACTGTGCATGGTGGAAGTCGTAGTGACTTGGCCTTAAGTTGATAGCATTGTCATTTCTTTCGCTCTGAGTGAAAAATTTGGGAAGTAACTTAAGGAACTCGTTAGCATTTTGATCTGCTTGGGTTTGAAGGCCCATTGTACTTCGCTTTGATAAAATGACATCAGGAAAAGCAAATTTTGCAAAACGCATTATTGGGTAATCCCGTTAAAATGCACCATTGTTTTTATTTTTTTTTTTTAATTCATGTATTTGTTTACATACCATGCTTGTGGTCAATTAGTTTAATTGGCATGATTTTATGTTTATTCATCTCAAGATCAGCTGCTTGCAATGGACAACAACTGGCAAGGTTGTTAGCCACATTACATTTCTTAACAAATTTGCCCATTTTTATCATTTTCTTTCATTTTCTGCTGAGAGGGTGTAATATTCTAATATTCTTTAACCCTTTTGGCTCGTATAGTAATCAACAAAGACAACCATGGCTTTATGCTAAAAGATTAAGTTTATCTGCATACCCCGAATGGGCGTGGTGATTGTGCTGTGCATCTCTGACAGGGGCTTCTTCTCAGATGCAAAATCGCTTTTTTCGATTAATGAATATATTTTATTTAGTTTTGGTCCTGTTTTATGGTTTGTTTCACAGTTATTATCCTGAAGAAGATGGCGCATGAAGTGATGCCCCTGGATCTCTGGATTCCATCAGCTGAAGAGTAATGGCAAAGGAAATAAGAATGTATTTGCATCATAATTTGTGTATTTACAGGTTTTACAAGTCAGTATCTTTTCTTTTCTTTAGCTAAAATGCTTGCATAGTTTCCTGCAATTGTTTTTGCCTAAGTAACATGTGTGTGTGTATGTATGCATGCATGTATGGCTTTGTATACGTACACATTCACACAAAAAGTGTACATTTTCATGTTTAAAACCTTTTTATAATACATTTCCATAAATGTATTTTTTTTTAGGGCAGCCTGCTTGTATATCCAGTTATACTACTAATCCCAGAGAATGCAGCTTCCATTAAGTTGTGGCCAATAAAGCTGATTTTGTTGAATTAATTTGTTCATTCATCAGTCACATAAGAATAACATCTGTGTTTTTATAGTAAATACGGATACAGCTGACCTCACTGTGCTTATAAATTAACTACACATTATGCAGACATGCCACCTCTATAAAATTTAGGTTGAGGTGATCAGTGTTCCCATGTATGGTATTCTTAGGCAATCTGAATCTGGTCTTGTCTTTATTATAAACTAAAGTAAAATTGTATATACAAGTCACTGGCTGTCAATAAATTGCTGTTTTTTATGTTGTAAGGTTTGATGTCCCCAGTATTCCTTTAGTCTCATAAATTTAAGTTTGGGATAAATTACTTGCAATTGAGTTTGTCGTGACTCCCATAACTCTATTGTGGGCACAGTATACAATCATATTATGATGAACGACCATGACTTAACCAGGAAAAAAGGACTTTAACTGTGGGAGGGCACTAAATTATCCATTGTGTTTCTTTGATGGGATTGGAATGGATCCTTCGCCTTGATTTGCTTTTATGTTTTACAGGGCAAGTTGGTGCCCTATTAAAATTTTGACCTTTGCACCACGGCTGAAACTGATTTACTTTCATCAGTGTCGTTGCATTTGTTTTGTTCCCAGAACAACCTTTTCTATGTAATGCCATGCTACTGGATCACAAAGTTTTGTATATTTTTTTAAAAGCTACAAGTTGCATTATTTTTTTTATTTTTATTTTTTGTAAAATTAGATGTTTATGAGCGATGTAACCTTTTAGGTTAAGTAAAGCCACCATCACCAAATGACTTGGACTCCTATACATTGTCTCTTTCAGTTGTAAATTTAGCTTGCAGTATGATATTATTGGCAGTTGACAGACCGTGGAAAACAATGGTGAATATGCCTCCTGTCTCAAGAAGAACAAGTGAAGACATCAAACATCATAGCAAGTTTAGTCAAGCCAGAAGTCCTAAAATGTTCATGAAAATTGTGTTTGATTTCTTTGGTATATTTATGATATTTTGGTTAACTTTTGTCAAATCTTTTTTAATTAAAGTTTTTAAAGCTTTACCACCACCTTTGATGCTGTCTTCTCTATATTTTAATCCATTTTATTGCTAAAAAATGTACAAACGACTCATTCAGTCCTTCAGTAGTAACTGTATGAAAACCACGTTTTCAAGACACGCTTGGGTCACAAATATTTACAAATACATTTCGCAAGCCGCTGCAATAGATTGAATTCACTCTGAGTGTTGAAGATCAAGGCTTATACGCTGATGATCCACAACATTAAAACCACTTGCTAATGATGGAAATGGCATCATGTGTTACAATGGCAACTGTCAAATGGCCAAATTGTGATTGCTGGAAGACTGGCTCAGAGTATCTCAAAATGACCGATCTTGTGGGGTGTTTGGGTCTGGGTAAGCATTTCATACCTGCCATTGGTGGTTAGTGAGCTGAAAATAGAGGAGGCAAAAAACATTGGTTAAATTTCGGATTAGTCGTCAACCTGTTTTCAGTCTCTTCATTAAATTTACCGTTGTGTGAACTCCGAAACCAAGCAACATTTTGGATGTGGCCAGTTGCTTGTTAAGGCAAGAGGAGAAATAAAACCATTTCTTTGAAAAATGGCATTTCAATCAACATTTTCTAAATTGTGGATAATTGTATATCCTCATTTTCTTTGGTGTAAATTAAAAAGTACTGCTTAGATGACCTGCATTGCCGAATGTCTGAAAGGCTAATAAGGCTAATTTTTTTTGTAGAATTGATAAAACATTTTTTTTTCTGTCAATTTATGATTTAATCACCACAATATTGTATTAAGGAGGAAACTGGTTAACTTCTGATTCATTTTTCTAATCTCTGGAAAATTTTTTAAGACAAATTGTTATCAAACATAGAGACTAACTTATTTGTTGAAAGGATTTTTGCACCTTCTCTATTTCTAGCTGTGCAGCTGTTATTGGTACCAACCAAAAATGGTCCAAGGAAGGACAACTAGTGAACTGGCAATAGGTTCGTGGGCGTTCAAGGCACATCGATGCATGTGGGAAGTGAAAGCTGGTCCATTAAAGTTAATGCAAGCTATGATAGAAAGGTTTCCAGACTCACCATGAATCACAGCTTGCTGCGTGTGAACCTGCATATCAGTAGACCAGTCAAAGCTGACTGGCGTCAATCCCTAAAGGTGCCTACAATGAGCAAGTGAGCATGAAAACTGGACCGTGGAGCAATGGAAGATGGTGGCCTGGTCTGATGAATGTTCACCCTAACATCATGTGGATGGTGGAAAGTGTGTGTTGTTCCATGGAGAAGTGGCATTATCAAGGAATGCAAGCTGGAGGAGGCAGTATGATGCTCTGTATTGTTCTCCTGGGAAACCTTGGGTCCTGGCATTCTTATGCATGATTTGTTGTGGACTATATACACCCCTGTATGGCAATGATGTGCCTAAGTGGAAGTGGACTCTCTCAGCATAGTTCTTTCCCTGCTTCTCTACAAAAAAAAGATGTTCAGGAATGGTTTGAGGAACAAGGCAACGCTTTAAAGGTGATCACGTGGTCTGCAAATCTCAATGATCATCTGTGGGGTCAGCTGGAAAATCTAGTCTGAGGCATGGAGGCCCCACCCAATTTACAGGCGGTGAACTACAGAACAAGACTAAACACTGGTTCGTCGTCAAGTCCCGCCTCTATACATGGGCCAATCAAGACAAGTCTTATCCAGTTCAGGCATGCTATGTTATCTTATTCAGGAATAAACGGGCCAATGGACGGCGGTAATCAAGAAAGAAATGTAACGTTGATTTTCGTTTTTATTCCAGATTAGTTTTATCTGTGTATAACGTTAATGTAATAATAGCGGCCATCTTGATAGTTCGCTTCACATATCGAGTGTTGCTGTGTTCCTTTTGGAAACACCCCATTCAAAGTTCATATTCATTTAATGACCGATACCGGCTGCTCGTTTCTGTTTTTGCTAGCTAACAGTACCGAAGCATTTGTTGTTTGTGCATTGCTTCTCTAATACAGCCATGGCCGCACCATAGAAATGCATTCAAATGATTTCTGTAATTGATCACGTGTGTCTTAAGGTGACAGTCCGGTTCTGACTAGATTTCCTGAACGAAACGGAGCTGCGCAGAGGCATCGTAGCTCGCACAGAGTGACTGTTACGTCGGGCTTTCTGTGGCAGCTCTGCCGAACTGTACGATCTCCTTCACCGTCTTTGCAATGGCCAGTTTCTGTCTCTCACGGAGCTGCGGTGTCCTCCGACAGGCTCCACTCGGTCTGCGCGCAATGCTGCGCAGGGACTTCGGCCTCAGCCTTTCCGCGGATCTGCTACGAACGGAAAGTTTCATCGGAGGGAAATGGGTGCCTGCAGCCTCAGTTTTCCCCGTGTTGGACCCCGCAACGGGAAAGAAAATCGCGGATGTGTCAGACTGTGGTCCACGAGAAGCCCGAGACGCCGTGAGCGCAGCTTACACGGCTTTCTACTCCTGGAAACAACAGACTGCTAAGGTAAATTGTAAGTTACCCGTCTGTAATAGGTATGGCACGTTTTTGTGCATAGGCCTACTGATCTAAATCGGAGGGAGCGAAAGGGCAAGTCTGCATAAATGTGATCAGTTCTTTTGACAGTTGCCAGGGATTGTGTCAGATTGAAGGCGCACGCCTCCCATATGTCCATTCTCGTTTACCAGGAGGCGCGATTATAAAACTGTAAATACATTTCCTAGAGTTGTATTGTTCTGTTATGCATGAATTGTTAATCCTCACGTAGAATGAACGATCGTTTTTTTTTCTTGCTGCCATTGAAGTCATTGAATAGATTTAGCTTTGAAGACTTTGAAGTTGCCTTTGCTGTTGGACTCATCTTTTGTGCAATTTTATTATAATGGCAAAAATTGACTAACTATATACTGCTAAAAAGTGGGAATCTCTTGCATGCTAGAATTGTTTGTGTGAAACATTTCTCGTATGTTTGAATTGGGCTTTCGTGGTATATGAGAAATTGGCATTTCTCGAATATTCAAGGAGTGAGCCTTAAAATTTACATGATCCTAAAAGGCATTATGATCTTCTCTTAATCCTAGGAAAGAAGTGTTCTTCTGCGAAGGTGGTATGATCTTCTCAATCAACATAAGGAAGACCTTGCCAAGCTTATCACTGCCGAGTGTGTAAGTGGCATTTTTTTATGGTGTTCAGAATGGAAATTGCAGAACACTAGGATTTTGCCCATCAATTTCTATATGTGAATTCACATATCAATTTCTCCATGTTCACTTTTCCTGCTTTTGTTTTACCATCTCCTATATTTTGTTAGTGGTTACCTCCAGTAATGTTTTCTGGAGGTAATGTTTTCACCCCTGTTTGTCTATTTGTGAACCACATAACTCAAAGTGCTGCACGGATTTGGCTGAAATTTTGTGGGTGGATTGCTATTACATCAAGCATTGACCCTATTGATTCTCACCGCGATCAGTGAAACAATATAGCCGCCATGGCAGCCATCTTGAAATCCTATGACACACGATAACTTAACTTTGCTCCCACTCATGCAGATTTGGATTGTGCTGCTTTGGCGGAGGTTTGCACTCTACGAGTGCCTCTAGGGTCATTCCACGCCAAACGTCTGAATGCCCCCGCTCGACCATCTCAGATTTGACTGAAAAAATTCCAGGAGGTTCACTCACTTCCCAATAGGAAAAGTCCCAAATTTTAGCTGTCAACTCTTTATAGTTTTGTCATAAAAAAACATTTTGTCAACTACCCCCCTGACCTGTTTTGAGCAGAGTTTTCTGGGGAGCCACTTTCAGATTGTTGTATCTACAAAAGTATTTACGGTAGGTCCTTCAAATTTTCAAGGGTTGAAATCTGGCAAAAGTACTTGTAGAATATGGACTTTTACACATTTGCTTTTCGTTTATCACAGAATTCTGGGGGCTTGAATTTGATCGAAAATTCAACTCTTCTAATATGACTGCATATTTGAAGGACTGTGGAAAGTGCAATTTCAAAGACAGAGGTTTGATATTGAGCATACACCATCTCACGCATACTGTGTACTTCTTATTTTAAAACTGGCCCTCTGTGATGAACGGTCAAGAAGATATTAAGGTTTAAAAAGGGAAGTGTGTGAACCCCCTGGAATTTTTTCAGTCAAATCTGAGATAGCCGAGCGGGGGCGTTCGGATGTTTGGCGTGGAATGACCCTCTAGTTTTAAGTAATTTTGATGAATGCTTGACTTTCTAAACTGCATTTAAATGTTATTCAAAGTTTAGAAAGTTTGTTGATTGAATTCCTGCCGGGAGTCTGCCATGTTTCATTGTCACGGTCCCAGTCAAGTGACCGAGTGATCAAGTGACCCTGCTCTCTCCAGGGAAAGCCTATGAAGGAGGCCCTGGGGGAGATGGCGTACTCTTCCTCCTTCCTGGAGTGGTTTTCTGAGGAGGCTACCCGGGTCTATGGAGATGTGGTGCCCGCGAACACCCACGACCGCAAGATCATCCTGCTCAAGCAGCCGGTTGGGGTTGCCTCCATCATCACTCCTGTGAGTGGCGGTTAAAATTGGAGGTGTGCGATATTGCCGTAATCTGCCATTGGCCAGACTTCACTGGACTTCTTTATTCATTGCTCCACAGTGGAACTTCCCCAGCGCTATGATCACGCGAAAAGTCGGTGCAGCTCTTGCGGCTGGCTGCACAGTAGTGGTGAAGCCGGCTGAGGACACGCCCCTTTCTGCTCTGGCATTGGCTGAGGTCAGTTCTGTCAATTCCATAAATCTAGACCATGTGTGTTTGTGCTGTTCAGCCCTCTCGTGTAAAACATAGTTGTTGGACTGTGGTTAATAAAGTAACCAAGCATCATCTGATTTAGACTGGCTTCCTATTTCTGTCGCAAATCACTCAGAAATGTAAATTCAATACCAAAATCCACAGTGAGGAAAAGAGTTGCGCAACAAAGGGTTAACTTTGATATATACATTCTCTCTTCCATTTCCTATAAGCACTACAATCACAGTAGGCTCACTGAATATTTATTTAGGTTTGGTAAAATATCTTAATTTAAATTTGGGGTACTGATGCTAGACCCCTTGTCCTGTTGGTGCCAGAAATAAGTTATATGTCAGAGAAGTTGTGTGGATGATCACTGTAATTTGAACATGGGTTGGTGCACTTGTCTGGGATGGTGCTTAAATGCAATCAGTGCTCATGCGTCAAGGAACCAAGATGGAGAGCCTGCTGTGTAATCATCATTGCAGAGGGTAGCTTGGATTGTAATTAAATATTTTCTAGAAGTATCTTTTCATAGATAATCATTAATAGGGGCTTTGCTGAGAAGTTTAAAGAGAGACTGAATATCAAACCAGCATTCTGCCAGATCTAAGAAGTGCTTAATGAGTATATAGTGGACTAGTGGGAATTTAGTAAATTAGTTATTTCAATCTTCGTTACCTTGATATAATGCCAAATCAATAACATACCAGTTTGTGATAAAATTTGGTTGAATCACGATTGGGACAAAACTTGTTATCCAGTTGGCAGATGGTGTAGTGTGGATTTACACTCCAATCCAGTGTTTTTTGTTTTTTTTTTGTTTGTTTGTTTGTTTTTTTTCTTTTCCCTGAAATATGCATTTATTGCAAATCCTCTAACTGCAATAGACTCCAGAACAGGCAATTTATGGGAAAATATGAAGTTCAATTATAGTTGCAATAATGAGCGGATGTTGAAACTGGTGAGCTTTTTGCTAAAAGTAGCCTTCAGAAAAGGCATAGTCTCCCTGGAGCAAAGATGGATCATGGCTCACCAGTTTGCCTGCAGATGCATATGCTTGTTATAAATGTTAGCCAAATCAGTCGGAATTTGAGCATTTCACGCTCTGCAGTTCGTAGTATAGGTGAAAGATGGAAGAAATCCGGTGAAAGATGGAAGAAATCCAGTCAAATGCAAATGGAAAGGCTGAAAACCACTTTTGAATGTGCGTAATCTCAGATTCCTTCGATGTCACCGTCTCAAGAATGTCACTGTAAAAAATATCACAACATGTGCCTGGAAACTTTTGTCAGTCAACATCTTTTTGCTGTTGCATCTGCAGATGCAAGTTAGTTTTACTAAGCACAGCCAAAGCTGTACATCTGCACTGTCCAAGAGTGCCGCAGACTTCGCTGGGTTTGGTGGCCTCTCAGATGGACTGTTGCGCTGTGGTGGCGTGTTCTCTGGTCTGAAAGGACAACGCGTTTAGTAGCTTTGGTGAACAAAGCAGCCACCATCGAACAAGGAAGATCCAAAGCTGTTATCAAGCATCAGGTCCATAAGTAGCATCTGTCATTTTATGGGCATGTGTCCGTGCACACAGCATGTGTAACTTGCACATTTGCAGGGGCATTAAAACACAGAGATGTATTTTGGAGCAACACATGCTACCATCCGGACGGTGTCTGTTCCAGGTTTGTCCAAAGCAATTTTCAACAAAATGACGCCAGAGCACATTCTGCACAGATTACAAATTCATAGCTGCATAAGCAGACAGTGTGGGCGCTAGACTGGCTTACCTACAGTCTTGATCTGTTTCCCAATTGAGAAGATCTGGCACACCATGTAGCAGGATTCACAGCAGCAACGGCCCTGTGCAATTTGGCAGCTGACCTGTACAATGGAGGAATGGGGGAAATTTGCCCTCGCTATATTTGACCAGCTGGTGTCTTCAGCGTCCAACCCTTAATGAGTGTGATTAAAAGATGTGCTGAGGTTACGCATTGGTGAGCAGTTGACTGTTGGTCTTAATGGTAAGCAAAATATTGAAATTGTCAATGCCTCAAATGTTGTGGAATCAGGAACTAGTCTGGAGGCTTGGGGAATGGAAGGAAGATAGAACCACGTTTTGCAGCAAGTTGTTTTGAAGACCTGAGAAGACGATGCATTCGACGATGCCTTTTTTTTTTTGGGGGGGGGGGGGGGGTGTTGCCTACCTTCCATCCATGATAATTTGCGTATTGGAGAGTAAAAATCTTGACTTGTAAAGAGGGTTACAGTGTCCCCATCCCTTCCCCAGTGTCTGTTATTAAGGCTGGATGGCACGCTCTCTTACACTCATAAATAGTGTAGTCATAAGTAATGAGTGAACAATGCTCTGCTGACGGTTGTGAGTTGTATTGCATGGGTCAGGATTGACCTGTCTTTGCTTGCTCCCTGTAGCTGGCTGCACAGGCTGGGATCCCAGCTGGTGTGTTCAATGTGGTCCCGTGCTCAAGAGAAAGCACCCCTACTGTTGGTGAAATCCTCTGTACGGACCCCATGGTGGCTAAAGTTTCCTTCACCGGCTCTACCGCCACTGGCAAGGTAAATGGGGACAGTCTGTGTGGCCATCCTCCAGCGTATCAGTTGTTTAAATTAGTGCATACTTGCCTACTTATTCAATGTTTGTTTCAAGATCGATACAACTTTCCGAATGGAATCCAGCATTAATGAGAAAGATGTGAATACTCTTTGATAAGGAAGCTTGTTCTGGGTTTAATGTTGGGTCATTCCATGTTAATGTCACCATTTCTCTCTGTTGCTTACCTAAGCGCTACTGCACCCTCCATTCATTCTTTTCGCTTAGGAAAATCCTTAAAGTTGTGCTCAAACTGTTATCCATGTTTTAGTTTGGAGAATCCTCATGTTCTTGATGACCTCTGTTGAACATCTTTCCTGTAGATTCTGCTGAAGCACGCTGCTGGAACGGTGAAGCGCGTTTCCATGGAGCTGGGTGGACACGCCCCTTTTATCGTCTTCGACAGCGCAGACATCGACAGGGCGATAGCTGCAGCCATGGCATCCAAGTTCAGGAATTCTGGACAGGTAAATGACCATTGGAAAACACTGAATATTAGGCAATTAAAAAAAATTAGTTGGTGATCATCCCTGCCTGACCAGCAAAAAAACGGTACCGGCCCACTTTTTTTTATTTATTTATTTTTTTTTTTTTTTAATCGAAGAAATGTCTAGAATCGCTTAAAAACGTGAAAAACGGTGCGTTAGTGATTCAAACATTGAGGTATTTCGACTGGGATGACTGACCGGCCCTCTAGCAAGCGTTTGTTGAATCACGGTGCGCAAATGTCTTAACAGTCTTCAGTTAAAACATGTTCCCACCAGTTTCAGTATTTAAAAAATAAATAAATAAATGTAACCCACCCGCCTCACTTTAAAAAAAAAAAAAAAATTTTTTTATTTTTTTTATTCACTTATTTTTTTTACATGGCCTTACATTTAACACTTATTGTATTTATATGGAACCACTGGACTTATTTATGTATGCATGGTTGACAAATTAAAAGATGAAGAGATGAAGGCAACCCAAATGCTTTTTTTCGTGTCCAGAGCATGACTTTTTTTTTTTTTTTTTTTAATTCGTAACTTCCTGACTGGTGTTTTCCCTCGCCAGACTTGCGTGTGCGCCAACCGCTTTCTTGTCCAGAGTGGGATCCACGACCAGTTTGTCGAGAAGCTGGGGAAGGCGATGGATGCGGAGCTACACCTGGGACATGGCTTTGAGCCCACAACCACGCAGGGCCCCCTCATAAATGTCCGAGCTGCGGAGAAGGTACCTACGCGTTGAGATTAAGCTGCCATTAACCAAGCTCCGTCTTGAGCTGTAGTGTGACTGTTCAGGTTCTGCTGCAATAGATGGACATTCGAAGGCTTTGCTAATGCAGCTAGCTGAAGGGGTAATTCTGATGAGGCTCTTATTATGGTTCTAGTGTGCCTTGTGGGTGATTAATTGCTAACAATTCCAGCACTGACTGTGGCCTTGGTGTCTCCTGGACGGCTCCGTAATTCCCACCATGACCTGTTGTTTGTAGTGTGTCATCCTTATCAGTCAAGGATTGATTCCTCGAGAATTTGGCTGCCTAGTGTCGACAGTGCAGGTCTGGAACTTGGAAGATAGGTGGTGGCCATGGTTCTAGACCAGAGGTGGGCAGTGAGGGCTGTATCTGACCCTGGTTTTCACACCAACTTCTGGCCTTCAATTTGTTGATAATTTAAATCAACCAAACCATTTTATGAAATCTGACGTTTCGGGCGCATTTCTTTATCTTATCATGAATGAACACCAAAGACTGTTCTTGTTTCCCTTCATAAAACATTTTCCTTTGATCGAATCATTGCAAAAATCTAGATTTGTGCATGCAATCAATTGACTCAATTAGTCAGGGTAATTGATAGAAATAAAAACCTGCATACACACCGGTCCTCCAGGACTGGGATTGCCCATCCCTGGTCTAGACCCAGTATTGCCACAGTAATGGTGCTTTTCCACTGTATTCTGGCTCAGCTCAACCGTTCTCCCCTCTTCCTGTTTTCTGGCTGGCGAAAGTTGTCGACAGTAACTGGTACTTGATATCACCCCCATCGAGGTTCCAACTACAAACTACAGATTGGTCTGAGAATCGTTTCTAGAATCATCCAGCATAAATCTGCTATTTTTCAATAAGCTAGTGTAGTGGCTAAGTAGGTGGCAGCAATGTTTTTTTTTTTGTTTTTTGTTTTTTTTTTTATTTAGTGGATTACTTTTTTATTTACTGGTTACCCACAAAACCATGCCGTAGTTAGTTGAGGTGCGGACATTCCTCTGTTTGGTTGCCGACAAAAGGATCCAGTAAGAGCTGGTTGGGACTACGTGTACATGAGAAGGCCTACAAAGAAGTCTCTGAACTGTTTGCTGCTTACGGCTACCAAAGCACAGTCAGATTTTTTGGGGAAAAGGGACTAGTTTGGAGACTTGGGGAATGTAAGGGACATGGATCCACATTTTGCTGAGGCATCAAGGTGTTCTGAGGACATGAAGACAATGCATTGGGGTTCCAGGATTCTTGGAACATGTTATACAAATTAGGCCTGTCTCAGATATTGTATTTGGTGGAGTTACCTACCTTGCATCTGTCAATATGTGCAAATTGGAGAGTACAATCTCCACTTCTAAAGAGGGTTACACTTTGTCCCCACCCCTCCCCAGTGTCTGAGTTATAAAGGCTGTATGGCTGGCTTTCTTGCCTTTTTATAAATGGTGTAGTCATAAATAATGAGTGAATAATGATCTGCAGACGGTTGTGAATTGTTTTGTTGGGGCTGGGATGGGCCCGACTTGGCTCGTTCTCTGTCATTGGCTGCACAGGCTGGGATCCCTCCTGGTGTGTATAATGTGGTCCCATATTTTTCTTGAGTTGTCGTTGCTATTTCGCATTGTGTTGCTGCAGTTTGTGTAATTAACAAGTAATTTGCATAATCTTTCTGAGAATCAAGAACATGATCTCTTCGATATACTCCACTGTTCCTGTGTATGAAGTTTGGCATGGTATCATTGTGAGGACCAGCTACATTGAGGGGGCACTGTCTGCTGTGAAAATGAATTCCCTGGTGCTAAAAGAGTTAAGTGATTTGAGTTTGAAACAAGTTGAGTTGAGCCGGTATCTACTGCCATGCAGTGAAAATGTGCTGCAAGAGCTGAAGTAACTGTTGAGTCCTTGAGTGTGTGTTTCACAGACCTTTTCGTGTGTTTCCTCCTGCCGAGGGAAACTTCAGTTTGTTTCATAAAAATGTCAGCAAAATAAATGTAATGTTGTGGATTGGCTGTGCGGATCTGCTGGTGGTCCACAGAGTTAACGGAAGAAGTCACAGCTGGTTAGCAGGAGCAATTGGTGCCGAAAGTTCCTGGATATTTCTTTGCTTTTCAAATTTTGACTGATTTTCTTAGACCTTGAATTTTGTAGAACTTGTTTATCCGGCCAGCAACCATTCTGAATTAAAGGTCTTGCAAATGACCGTCTCAATTCACTCGGCAAATCTTGCAGTTTTCTGTGATGCTGGAGGTGCTGCACCTTGCAGTTGTATTTGGGCTGAAGATGAACTTTTAGGTTGTATGAAGCTATGGCAAGTGGAGGCATTGCAATCAGTGCTTTGTTGTTGAGTCG
The DNA here is from genome assembly GCA_029721435.1 of Gymnothorax reevesii. NCBI lineage: Eukaryota > Metazoa > Chordata > Actinopteri > Anguilliformes > Muraenidae > Gymnothorax > Gymnothorax reevesii. The sequence goes on from CM056573.1 coordinate 15,043,850, forward strand.
TACCTTGTTTACTACTTATTCTCATTCATACCCATCATTCGCAGGCAAAGATAAGCCAATCGTTGCCTCACCAACATCGACCTCCATCAGTGGCTAGCCCTGGATCTTTGCTGAAAAGGGTGTCCTTACAGCCAGAGTGTCCTGGTGGCCCAGTCCTCTTTGAATTTTAGAGGGAAATTTCATCATTGACCTTAATGGTGTTTTGATTGCAGGTAGAGCATCAGATTTCGGATGCCGTGTCCCAGGGTGCCACTGTGCTGAGGGGGGGGAAGCGCCTGGAAGGCTCCTTCATGCAGCCAACTCTGCTGACCAACGTTTCCACCAAAATGCTCTGCATGAGGGAGGAGACGTTTGGACCCCTGGTCCCCGTCATCAAGTAAGAGACCTCTCCAAGCGCTGTGGCCTGTGGTCCCGTGTGTTCTCCTGGGACTTTTACATGGAGCATTGTGGAAAACTGCTCTTAGTAAAACCCTTCCACATCTGGAACGGGACTGAAGTAGAGAGAGCTGGTCTGGGCTTTACTCAGCACAGTTATCTGGATAATACAGATGTTCTGTTTCACCAAACCTGCAATGCAGGGCTTACGTATTCCGCAAATGATCAGTCAGTGAAGCATTTGAATTATCCGAAAAATTTGATCGATAGAATATCAGATTTGGCGAAGAACTGCATTCTCGTAAAGGGGACTGATAAATGTGCGGTCATGAATGTTGTTGGTTCCGGAGTTGATGAATCATCCTGTTTTTGGACAGGTTTGACACAGAGGAGGAGGCGCTAATGATTGCTAATGCATCACATGTGGGCTTGGCAGGTAAGCCATGAGGCTGCAGGTATTCTGCATGATTGTGTCTGAGCTCAATACTGTCATTGATGTTGCCTTGTTTTAATTGTTTCTGTATTTCTAACTGTATCCCTAGACAAGTTGGGTATGCTATGGCTTTACGTATGTTCCACCGCTGCAGCCGTGGTTTCTTGCGATTGAAGTCACCATCATCAACTAATTTTATTCATTTTTTGCGTAGGTATTAGTAGTGGCAGTGGTTACATCTGCTATAGAACACCTTAAGATTAATAAGTCTCCAGGTACAGATGGTATCACCTCAGAATTTTATTAGGCATTTTCTAAACAGCTTGTACCCTTCCTTCTCGAAGTCTTCTTCATATTTTAGCAGTGCTATCAAAACAATGTATACAAATGGAAATTGTTCAATCAAGCTGCATGCTGCTGCTTCTCCTCAATTCTTCCTTAAACGTGGGGTTCGGCGAGGTTGTCCAATATCGCCTTATCTTTTTTTACTTTGTACTCAGTTACTCACTGACTTAATTCAGCTTAGTCCTCTAAAAGGTATCTCAATTGCAGACAACGAAGTTATCATCAGCCAACTGGCTGATGATACGACATTGTTTTTAAAAAATCTTTCTCAGATACCTTTATCTATTGATTTGATAAATACTCTCTCAGCTGCCCCAGGACTTTGCTTAAACATAAAGAAATGTGAACTGCTTGCTCTCAAATATTGGGACATCCCTTTTATTTGTAATATACCTGTAAAAGACCTTATTACTTATCTTGGTATCATTATCACCAAAGATGGAAGGGCCAGAGGCAACTTGAATTTTGATCTAATTATTGACAAAACACAGAGAAAATTGAACCAATGGTTGCAGCGAGACTTATCACTAAGAGGAAGAATTCTACTAACTAAAGCTGAGGGAATATCCCGTCTTACATATGCTGATTTATCCCTTTATGTAAACAAAAAGACTTCAAACGATATTGATAAGATGCTATTCAACTTTATCTGGAGGAACAAAAATCATTTTGTTAAAAAATCAGTAGTAGTGAACTCGCAAGATAAGGAAGGCCTTAATTTTTTAGACTTTGATACTTTGAATAATACATTCAAAACAAGTCGACATGGTCAACAACCTCCCCCTCCCCCCCCCCCCCACCCAATCGTGTGCTTCTTATTTTCGAACTCCATCAAGGCCTTTATGGTCTGAAGCTACTCACCAAATTTGGTTGTCCTATCTTTAATAGGGGACAACTTTTCTCAAACTTTCTCTTGGACGGACGGAGGTCAAACCTATATCCCCCTCACACTTCGTGTTGGTGGGGGATAATAAATTGGCTTAAACAATTCATCAAGAACCCATTTTCAATTTGGAACTTCATACCAAATTTTATTTTTTCCAAATTAGGAGGCCTAAATTTCCTTTTATTTTGTAATTATAATACGGAAAAACTCCCCACAAAATTATCCAACTTTCATAAACAGATGCTTCTCTCATGGTCACTGATTTATAAACATAATTTTCCCCGCATAGATACTACTTATGGAACTACAAAGACATTATATGCAGAAACCAATCTTTATTTTACCCTCATTGGTTTACAAATAACATTCTTTTGGTTGGTCAGCTGCTTAATTCAAATGGATCATTTTTGCCATATCAAGACTTCATGTTGAAATACAGTATCAATATTCCTGTCAGAGAATTCAATACTGTTATTAATGCAGTCTCTGCTGGAGTTATGCTTTTCAGAAATACAGCAGGACAGATCCCAACTTTATTATCCCCCGCCAACACGAAGTGTGACCGCGTGTCCGTCCGTGTGTGCATCCGTCCGTCCGTCCGACAGAAAGGGGGCAACTTTTCTCAGAAGCTATTGGATAGGAAAACCCAGTGGTGTGTAGCTTCAGACCATAAAGGCCTTGATGGAGTTCGAAAATAAGAAGCACACGATTGGCAGGGGATGTTGTAGACCATGTCGACTTGTTCGGCTGGATCAATAGATAACTTAAAATTGGTCAAATTTGTTTCTCCTCAAGACATAATAATCGTCATATACGTGCTTTATTTCAGAAAGATGTATCAATTCCATATGTGGTAGCTTATTGGAACAATTTTGTTGATAATCTTGACTGGAAAAAAAATTGAATTTACCTGCAAAATACTTGATTACTAACAAAATGAAACAAGCATCTTATAAAATAATTCACAGATTCTATCCATGTAAAGTTGTTTTTTTTTTTTAACAACGGTTCAAAAAAGTCATAGATTTTAACTCTGGTTTAGTGAAGGATCCCCTGAAGATGTTTTTCATTTATTTTGAAATTGCCCATTCTCTACCAAACTATGGAAAGATATTTGTAATTCGATTTCTAATTCTATTGTACCACAATTTTCTTTTTGTTTTGAACATGTATTGTTTGGCTTCTTTAATTATCCATATGTAAAAAAAAAAAAGCAATTTGATTCTATCAATCTTATCATACTATTAGCTAAATGGCATATTCACAAACGTCGTTGCACTAATTAAAGCCCACTCTTCTGCATCTTTGAAAATGAAGTCAAGCAATATATTTGGACCGTTAGACATTCGACAAATGCGAAAGCTTGTAAAACTTTGAATTTATTTGCTGTTTTTAATATATTTATGTAATATGATATTTTGAAAACTTGTCCTTGAAAGTATGTCGCCCCCTGGCGATTGTCTCTGTATGATCTATATGTTTGAATTTAAAAAAAAAGACCATGGAAGAACTCAACGCACCATTAATGCATCGCTATTCAAAGACCGAAGTATTCTCAGAAATAAATACGCTGACAAAAAAAAAAAAAAACACTGCTGAAAAGAAACGACTTGCATACCTTGTATCTTAATTACTGCACAAACCGCTCAATATTGCCTTGTGCACCCATATCCACACAAGACAGACTTGTATCATTTTAAAGTACTTGATTCTGGTAGAAGCGTGTACTGATTCAGCCAGCGGCTAAACTGTGTAATGTAGTACATCAGTTATAAGCCTCATTTATTGCCTGTCCAGTAAATTGTGAGGTACATGTAATTAGTTTGTACACAATATATTACTGCTTTTAGAGCTCAGGTTTATATCAGGAACTAATAGAAATGAATATATTTTGTATTAGTTTGTGACCGTGTACTTAGCCTTGATCCTAACATCAAAGTTTATCTGATGATCTTTCAGTATGCTTGAGCAAATTTGTAATACAAATTACAAATCTGGGGATACATGTATCAGCCGAGAGCAACTAAACCGTGTAATTGATATACAGTACAGATCACATCATAACGGAATTCTATCGCGGTAGGGTCGGGAGAAGGTAACGGTAACTTCAGAGCAACATGAGGGTAGAAACGCGGTAGGTTGTCTGAGAAAGCGCGGCACAGGGATACAAAGCATTTATAAATATAGCACCCAGTCAGGAACCCCTTCCAGGATTCACATCACAGATGGTTCAGCGTGTGCTGAAGAATGTCACGGTTGGTTGAGCGTCTTTCAGACCCAGTCACTGTAAATGGTGAAAACTTACCAACCCCACACAACCATGTAGGATTATGTCTTCCTAGTCATATATTTATTTGCTTAAAATAGGTGCTTGTCGTTGTGACTTTAAAGCGATCTACAAAAATAAAAATACAAGTTTTTAATCGGTAAATCATTTACATGTGAAGGAACGATGTATGAGGTATAACCAGAAGTATACTGCATGATGCGGCTTGATGTGTGGGGTTTGTTTATAAGGAGAACAGTGGCGAAAAAGAGCGGTTCTTTCGGACAAAAGTCAGAAAGCTTTCTATATATTTTAATGCCATTTCGTGCAGACAGGAAAGTTCCTTTATTTTTGTTGTTTACTCTTAACATTCTTTTAAAATCAATGATGCATGTTACTGTATAGGACACATCCGCAGTTATAGTTTAGAAAAGTTTAGTTTGCTTCAGTTATATTGTACATTTCTTGACTTTGTGGCACTCCTGACATCCAGAGAGAAGATTTTATTTACATGATGAACTCTCACAGTTGACACGTCTTCAAAAGCAATTTTTTTCTGCACTTTCACGTGTACTATAATGCGGTTTTTCACAAGTTTTAAATTGAATGCCTCCATGCCTATAGTTGTCACTAGCGGCTAGATCAAATACTCCACCCAATCTTGGGCAGTTTTGTCAAAAAAATCTCCTTCATATTGAAGATGTGCAACGGAGAGCCACTAAGTACATTCTTGGTTATAATGATTGTGTTGAAAGCAATTGCAAAGCCCGACAAATGAAGCTTGATCTTTTACCGCTGGGCTACAGCCGTGATATATTTGATTGTGTATTCTTGTGCAAATGCTTGAAGGGGGAATATGACATTAACTACGTACAACCATTTTGTTTCATTTCAAAATGAGGATACATTTTTAATGAAAATTCCAAAATTTAGGACTGACTCTTTGCCATTCTTATTTTAACAGATTATTTTATTTGTGGAACGCCAGTCACCTCTATCAAATTTCTGATACTACAGCTGCTTTTAAATCGAAGCTATTTCGTTTTTATTTAACTTTCATTTTATTTAACTTTAAGAAAAGTTCATCAACTATTTTTCTTCTGATGATTCCTGCACATGGGTTGGCAAATGTCATTGTTCACGTTGCTGTCTGTCTCTCTGATGTAACTCGCACTCACTGGTATACAGTCTTATTTTATTATTTCTTTTTTTTTTTTCCTTCTCATTGTTCAATTGTCTTCATGTTGTGGGATGATTGCCTCATAATAGGTGCCTTGTCACCTGTGTGATCATTTCCTGACTTCTGTCAAAGCTTAATAAATAAATAAAACAATACCTCCCACCGGTAAAGATGTGCGGTCATGGGGAGTCGGTGAGTTAAGGAAACCACACGTGGTCAGGAACTATTTTCTTACCTGGCGCCGCCTCACGATCACTGTCGGCAGTCGAAAGGCTTACAGCATTAATCTGGCGAAACAACAAGTTAGTTTGGCGGTAGAGATACAAAGATGGCGGTAAGTTAGGGAGAGTTCTCGCAATTTTTTCTGTTTTGATATGAGCTGTACGGTAGTTGAGTCATTTTAGTGGATTTTCTGGTGGTTTTCTGTACCTTTTGTCTTTATTGTTGATTGCTCTTACTTGGACCATTTAATAATGTTCCTATACCCCTCTGGAAACTTAAGGAAAGTATTTGAATGCTCAACCTGAAGTGACTGCCGTTAGCCATTTTGTATATAAAATTTGCTGCATATTTTGAACCACAAGGACTATAAATGGCAAATTTTTCCTGTAATTCCTGGTCAAAAATGTATTGTATCTCTGTTTTGCATCAAACTTGCATGTATTTATGGTAACTTTTGACCTCATGGTTCTTTGCCTCCGCTTAAATGGAAATGTACACTGCATAAGCCTCATAGACAAAATGATTTTATTTAATTATACAGAGACTTCGGTGTTATAAAATTACGTGGGTTGTTGGATATGAAACATTCATTGTGTGTACTGCTTGGTGAGTGCATTCAGTTTGTTTATTAAAAAAAAAAGGCCTTAACAGACAAATGCCACTGAAAAACCCTATTTCATAGTTTTTGCCTGGCATTAGTAGTAAATAGAAGAGCCGAATGTGAAAAGTACTTGAGTCACATTTTCATACACCATTGGGTAACTAGTTCTCGATGTTCGTTTTCTCAATTTCCAAAAAAAAACAAAAAAAATGTATATTTTGTGACTTGAGTACTTTTGGCTCTGGAGTTTTCAGTCGGTAATCTGTCTTCTTACTGGTTTCCTGTCTCTGCCAACAGGGTACTTTTTCTCGCGGGATGTTGGTCAGATCTGGCGAGTGGCGGAGAAGCTAGAGGTGGGGATGGTGGGGGTTAACGAGGGGCTGATCTCCACTTCAGTGGCCACATTTGGCGGGGTCAAGCAGTCTGGCCTGGGCAGAGAAGGCTCCAAATATGGCATCGATGAGTACCTGGAAATCAAATACATGTGTTTCGGAGGCCTGACTCCCTGAACTCCCGATACACACGCACTCCCGGATTGAGGTTTGCTGTGAGACCTCCTGTTATTTCAGAAGCACAGCTCCCTCAGGCAAGGCAATCTTCACAATGAAATTCTGCTTGCTCTTCCGATCCAAAGTACAATCCAAAATAGAAGTTAATCAGATTGTCGTCAAATTGTCTGTGATAGCTAAATTTGCATATCTTTCACACTGGCCATCATTCTCAAAATTCACGTTGGAAGAAATCAATCATCTCAGTTGTGGTTGGTTCTGAGAACTAAATTTAAGTAAAAGGCAGGGCGGGGGGGGAACGAACTAAAATTGCCAAACCAGGCGGTTACAAAATCAATCTCAGAATTTTAAATGGAGCAGTAAATCTTGTTTTGTCACGTAGCAATAGTGGCCCGGAACATTTGCACAACATTAACATTTTTGGTAAATGAATTGAATAACACTTTTCCTTTCTCTGCACAACGGCAGTCGTTCATTGTCATTTCTCCTGAAGACAAATTGCGTTCAAGGTACTTGAAGGCGAACTCCACTGTGACCAGCTCTTAATATCGGGAGAAACCACAGTGTCCAGGAGGAGCAAAGGTCACTGTACAGCACTGAGGGTTTTCTATGCACCTGTTTTTCTCGGAGGGTATTGTGAATTCTGCGAAATAAGTGAATGCCCGGTATAGTGATGGAGTCTTACATGGAACACATTTCAAATCATTGCGAAACTAGTGAAAGCACAATTTTAACAAGGGTAAAACGCACATAGAAAATATTCTTGATATAAATGTACGTATTGTAAAAGGCAAAATATTTGTCAGTTACCGCCAAGTGTCAATGACTAGTTTTTGCAAATCAAGACTGGTTTTGCTGTCCAGAACAAATTTCTGTAAATCACCGGTGTAAGCCCAGGGAAGAAAATTTGTACTAAATGCTAAAAAATGTCCTATTTGTTGGTTCATCAATTACCAGCCAGTCAAGTATCCTACTGATGTGTTGCAAAGGTACTTAAGTCATGTTTAGAGTGAATTCTAATCTAAGTAGTTAAACTGTGATTTGTTTTCAAAACCGTAATGAATTCATCAAATTAATACCCTACTGTTATGACCATCTAGCCTGTCCTGACCTGAAGTGTGAACGTTGTTTTGTGCTGCCAAATTTTTCCTGTCTCTAAGTGCCATTTTAATTGCTAAAATATGTTGTCAATGTTATTGAACATCAACATTATTTCTACCATTGTAAATACTAAAAAAAAATAATGTGAATAAAAAGATTATCTTATAAGTTATTTTCATGCTTTTTATTTCAGGGCTTATTCTAAGAAACTGCGCTCTCACTAAAACTCTGCTCTTCAAATATTTATTTACTTAAGTCAGGAAAGGGACACCTCTGCTCATCCTTGTTGAAGCCTTTTTGCTACATTTTTTTTTCTTGGAAATGATGCCACTGGTCAGAGTTCCCCCACTTCATCAGCATGTGGAGTTCAGGCCAATCAGAGGAGAGTATATAATTTTGTCTACCCTCCCAATTCAAAAGATGAAAGCAGATTTGCATCAACCATGTAAAAGTGTCATTTTAGAATTTATGGAACACAAGAACAACATCAGTTCACAATGGAGAAAAAACAGTCAATGGCGGTGGTGCTATATAAGAGTATAGCATACCGATACAATCCGATCACTATCCCAGTGATGGTTCACACAATGGCAACAGGAATTATCAATAAATATATTTCACTGAATTTTCTGTGAGGGAACAGTTGATTTTAGCTGATGAAATGGCAGTGTTGGCACATAAATGGTGTAATTTTAGGTTGTGCACTGGGTCATTAATTTAGCCCATTTACTCCAGTGTTGCCGGTGAGTCTCGTTCCTTTAAGGACCTAAACACATCTCACACAGGTTCTAGTTTTGCATGTATGTTGTATAATAAATATGTCCAAAACAAATCTATTCATAACAGTTGTAAATTTTCTGGTTGGACGAGCGTTCAAACACCCCACCTGGAATTCCTAAGCAGTGCTCTTCTCTTCACTATAACAAACCAAATATTCCACGATCGTGTTCAGCATAACATTCCAGATGTGTGAAACACAAATTTTGGAAATGTGCAAAATAAAGGTTGAATGAGTCATTTTTGTTATTGTGAGCATACTGTAATTATATTTCACATTTACATATTGCTCTGCAATGTCACTTTGCGTATTTGATTGTGGCAATACTAGATATTTCTGTACATGCCACTTCATTTCACAAATAATTTTCAAGCATATTTAACAGTTTTAGACAGGCTTGGGTTTACCTATTCATTTCAAGTTTTACCTTTTCATATCAGTTGTTGACTGGATTTCACAGCAGCGCACAATCAGTAGGAAATCTACAAGAAAGCTGATAGGAGCAGATAATTTTCAAGTGTGAATCTAAATCTTTAAGCAAACATTTGTTTTTTAGCCTCCTTTGTATGCTCCTATTATATCCTGTTTATGCTATTTTTAGACAAACCTTGAATCTCATAATTTATCTCTGTAATAGAGGGGACTTGGAATCACCCTCAGAGAAGCAGATTTTGCAACATCTTCATGGGACACCTAGTTTTGATGATTGCCACTGAGAGACAATTTGATTTGAGAAACTTGCTCATTGCTTCCTCATGTAAGTTGGCTATTTTCTTTAATCATAAGAAAGCAGTCTGTTCTTTCTCTATTCCCCTCTCACCTCCAAAGATATCAGAGACCTCCTAAGGGTCCTTGGAGCCACACAAATGGTCATAAATGTACACGGGGTATCTTGAGGGAGATTATACCAATTTTTTGTGGCCTTGAGTTCAATTATGCAGAAATTTATTGCGTGAATTTGCATTACTCAGCGATGGTCTGCCAATTTGTGAACATAGATGGTGGAGTTGACTTCCAGTCTTGCAAATTTTAACATGGAGGAGGTGCAAATATTGTTTCATTTCCATCCCTCACGACCCCCTATATCGCCCATTTTCTTCTCTGAACGCCTAAAAATATTGCGTTGTTATTTTCATATTTGACTGCATCATGAAGGTGTGTTCCCTCCAAACGTGAGGTTAATACAGGCCTTGCTTGATTTGCGCAAGTGTGAATGAGGGATCGTGTTCAATTACGCCAATGTTTGAATACTCACGACCTGCAAATAACATGAAGACAAGTGACGTTGTTCCGGGAAAGCCTGCTGAGCTTAATGGTTGCTAACTTGATTTAATAATCTACAAGTGATAGCTGGAATAACAGCGACATCATCAGAACTGACTGGGCAACCCAGACTGATGCTGCTGACAACTTTTTTTTTCTGTGATGGTAAGTGTACTTGCCCCGAACTTGCTGTGTTATTCACGGTGAAGTTTGTTTAATGGGACATTTTAATGGAATTTTTTTAACCTGTCACTTCGCCTACAGTTGGCACACGCCGTCAGGGTGCTGTCCCGTACAAAAATAAACGGGTAATGTTCTGAGGTTTGCTCTGGAATGAAAGGATGGCACTGTGGGCCCTGATGGGTGGAAACACAGCTAATAGTGTCTCCTCCATATTGAAATATGCATGAAAATAAGTTTGGGGGTCAACTCCACACATATTGGTGGAACATCATGCAAATTCACGGGCCCCACTTTCCCTCACGCCTTCTCGCATTTATTCGCATCTCTACATTCATTTTGTATTTACTTCTGCCGCTGGAAAATTTTGCTTTTCGTTTGGTTGAAACACACCAAGAGGGTTTTGTCTTAAAATTCTTTCGGAAATTTTACATTTTCATTCCTGAATCCCTGGATTATCATGTTTTAAAATAATCTTTGTTTTTTTTTGTTTTTTTTACTTTGATTGGAGATTGCTGGGGTCTATTTTTGGGAAGAACCAAAAATCTGAAGTATAGTATTTTGTTTCCGTCTATTATTGTCTATGTCTTTAGTATTCTGCATTTTAGGCAATTCACCCTGGTCTTGGGGCCATTTCTCAATTTAATGCCAGTCGTAAGCGGGACGTGTCCATTGAAGTTACCCCATTAGCTTGCTCTGCCAATCAATGAATCGGGCAAAATATTTGATAACAAATTACATTAAAGTTATTTTACATGCTGCATAAGTAATGAGTTTAAAATTTTGATGTTCAGTATTCAGAGTACCGAATAATGGTCTTGTCAGTTTGAATGGCTGGATCGATAAACTACGTTTCACATACTTCCTTTTCTGAAAACCTTTTTGGCTGGATTTTTTGTTCATGCACTGTATGAATAGGCATTAATAGTTTTTACTTGCTTAGTCCTTGGGGCAACTGTTAAATACTACCACCTTTTATGGAAAATCAAAAATCAATTCCAAATCTCTGGCGGGCAGGAGTAAAATAATGTCAGTGAGTTTAGCACGTACAGCAAACAGCCATATACATCCTTCTCATTTTTACAAGAGGAGTATCATTTCTTTGCATCATTAATGCAGTCCCCAGACACCATACCCTCTGATTTGTAGTGCAAAGACGCCTGGAAAAAAATAACATTTTTGTAAACTGAAGTAATTAAAGCATAGGTTACAGTTGAGCAGAATTGGGGAGATCCGGGGTGCAGATTTTCGATAATTACATCTACATTCATCGGTGTGTAAAGCCACCCCATTTCCATAGGGCCCTGTGTACAGTACATCCAACCCGTCGGCAGTCTCTTTAGGACAGTTGGGAAATGCCACTCGCACCCTTGATGGCTCGCTCTCTGAAGCCTACCCATCCACAGGGCGGTAACTGAAGGCATCCCCATTTTTGGCAGAGCCGTTCGCGTAGGCCTTACTCTTGTCCTGCCTCTCCCGGGAGAAGATGGTGTCCTGTTCGCTGTCGAACTCTGACTCTGACATCATCAGGCTGGAGTTGTGCTCTGTGCTCCTGTGCTTGATGTCTGCAAGGGAAAACATTTCAAAGCTTAACGTCTGAGATATCTGTCAGCCTTAACAGTATTCTGAGCTGTATTCTTTAAAGGTCCCCTGTTATAAAAATCATGTTTTTTCTTGCACTTGGACGTATAATTTGGTCTTCACAACATCAGAAAAAACGAGAGACCAGATTATATCAGCATTGTTACCAGGGTCTGAAATTAGCTCCCGCCACCCGCCAACTGCGGGGTAAATTGTTGGCGGTGGTTGACAAATCGTCAGGTCATCTGCCACTTGGGGAGATGGGAAGGATGAGGAAATAGTATGCAATCAAAAACTGATTTCTATGATCGGATAGGGCGACACATTTGAATGTTTCAACTGCTGGGATACCTACGTCAAGTGCATCCTAAATTAATAGTGCTTAGCCGTAGATATAGAGCCAGTCAAATTGACAGTCAGGTGTTTGCTATCGCTAACCAATAAAACTATAAATAGACAGAGTAAAATATAATATCCCTCCTCACACAGCGAGCTTAGCAAGGTTCTCAACTCGAGTTTGTAACATTAGCTACCAGAAAATATGTGGCTTCATTTTTCAGGAACCGTCTAACCTCAAGAAAAAAGATGAGATAATGTACCAAGCAATGGCAACAGCAAGGAGTTAATTTGGCACTAAATGGAAAGTTAACGTAAAATAAAAAAATGTAAAATGGCTAACTAATGATGAGCCAGCAGGTGTTATCTTCTGGACTGTGTGTCGGGTGCTGGCTTTGGTCAGGAGTGAACTCTGTGACAAAGTGGGGGTTAATTACATTAAGTGTAATTAAATTACATCAAGCGAGAGCTAGAGAACGAAAACGATAAACATTAGCTAATGTTACACAGCAGCAATTATTGGCCCCCTGGCAAATTAATAGCAAAATAGGTTGGGAAAAAATGTCTTTGGTTATCTTCTTGATCTTTCATTGAAATTGTTTGCAATAGTCCATCTAATGACACAATTGTAAGAACAATTACCCACTGACACTTAAAAAATGTGTGCGGGATTTTTGTGGATGTCCATAGTAACTGTTTATTATTCATGTATTTTGCACATAAATTTCAAAAGGGGTATATAAAAATTCTGACTGGTGGACAAACATTTGCATTTACCTGCCACACTGGCAGGCAGAGGAAAAACTGACCTCAGATCCGTTTGTTATTATAGCGCCCCTCTTAATAAATCATGTTCTTGAATAACCTGCTTTGAATCTGCGCCCCTTTCAACGCATAAAGGGGAGTCATTTGTTTCATAGAGCATAGCATAGACGTGTATCAGTTTCGGCAGTAATTGTTCATTATATGCTGCAATAAAATGGCCTGTCAGAGCAGAGCATAATTTCTGCTGCCTCATCGCCCACTGGAAACGGTGCATAGTTACTGAAGGGAGATATTGAGAGACAGGAGACTGGCTGTATACACTGAATTTGTTTTTTGTTTTTTTAATAGCATAAAAATATAAGTTGAATGCGGGACAGCAAAAAAAAAATATATATATATATACTGTATAAACTGTTTAATAGACTGCTAAATAGTATTTAAATATAAGTATCATAACATAACGACCCTTAAATCTGATTTTATACCATGCCATTCAGCACATTGTCCAGCATGGGGCGCTGTGTGTACGGTCATGTGTGTAGAAACAACAGGAGTAAGTGACTGACTGTATTTAGGCCTCAGCTCCATCCTCTCCTGATCATCCATGTTGTCCAGAATGGTGTACTTATTTTTCTTCCGTACTTTTGTCCGTCTTCTCCTTGAATTTCCACAGAACACAAACCACTTGAGTAAAACAACATTTTTTGCACAAAGTTCCTCAATCATTTAAAGGCATGAAAACAGTAAAATCATTATGGCATTTTCAAAGTGAGATTTTTTTAGATGGAAGAAAATTCCAAATTTCCGTCAAGAATGGAAGGTGTGTGTAACTAAATGGATGGTAATGTGTTCCATGACTGCACATATTATAATAAATAATTAAAAACATTATGTTCGCCGAAGTCCACCTTAAAAACTCTGTTCGGGCAGCATCATAGACACAAATTATGCCTAGTTCTTGACCAAATTTAATTCTGAATGGACATTTTCAATATAGTTAAGGACTATGCATAGTCTGTGTCAGCAAAACCAGCCCCTTATTTCTCTTTCGAAGGCACTGCTCTGCCCCATTCTGTGCCACTAAGGGTGATGTCACTTCCTGCTTGCAAAGGAGATAAGGGTGGTACCTCTTACAGCAGCACATGCAGGCCCAGCTGACTGACATGATGAGGACCATCCCCATGAAACAGGACAGGACAACGTAGAGGACACTCCACTCTGAAGGACAGAGGATTGAGTAAGAGTTAGACCCGCTTGACATCTCTCCCTGCCCTATATATGCAACTCCAGGGGTTATTATATTACTTGTCTTCTAATATCACCACACAGTTGCAGGAGACTAATTAATACATATGAGTGATGACTGGTCGGCTGAGGAGGTGCAAAAAATCCCTTTTAACTAAGAATTCTGGGCCTTTTTTCAATCATTTTCCTCAAATGAAAGGTTTTTAAGCGATCAGAGAAACCACTGGCAGGTGAACACACAGCTTCCTTCTCGATGTGATGTTGCAGCAATTAAATAGGCTACTAAATTCAGTTCAGGGAAAGGCTTTATTCGCTTCACGAAAAAAGATAAACCTCTCAGGTAAAGTCCACGTTGGCTATTAGAACGTCTTGCAATCTTATCAAATCTGCACTTCATGATTGTATAAATCACGGCAAAGAAAAAAGGAAGATTAGAAACAAGCATCCACACCTGAATAACTTTTATTGCAATGCAATTTTGCATCAAAATGATGCATTGTATTGCTTGTCCTACCTGAACAAGGAGAACTGGCCACACCTGATAGGGCAGAGTGTTTTTGGAGTCTGCGTAATGTCAGTAAAAACTAGAGGGCACTCGGTAGAGCACATGCCTCCGTCACGCCATATACCTGCTGTTTTGGTCACAGAATCTGCTCCGGATCACTTCTAAAATTCAATCAACTCTTCCTTGGACTACCACCGATCATCCTGCCTAATTTCTTGCCAAATCTTTCGTAACTTTGAGTTCTGTTAACGGACAGACAGACAGATGGACTGTTAAATAAACAAACGGGAGAGAACATAACCTCCTCGGCAGAGGTTAAAAAAAAGAAAAAACGGTAAATCTTCCTGTTAGGGAACACTTGTGCAAAGCTATAGAGATGTCATTTTAATGTTTGGAGAATTAAACACATTCAGGCTGAGGGTAATACAGGCCTGAATCAACGGGGCGGCTCAAAAACAGACGGCCTGAATGACAGTTGAAAAGCAAGTCGCACTCACCGCAGTTACTCAGTCCATCACCGAGGAAACGACGGACTGGGTTCTCCATCCAGAAGGGGTAACAGGCACAGCGCTTGGTGAAGGGGTCGCACCGACCATGGTCTGAACAGCGCAGCAAGCACACTGCAGTACACATACACACACACAGCGGAGGAGATGGGTGGGGGTGGGGGTTCTGCTTGCTAGGAAACGGTGGCTCTGCTCACAGTAAAAGAAGTGGCCTTACTGGGGAACCACTTTATTTTCACATTAATTCATACATTTCTGGTACGGCATTCACTAACATCTCAATAGTTGCTTATTATTCACAGCACTTATCAGTGAATTGTCATTAGGCCTGTCCTCCAATGCATTATGAGTCTTACTAGTCGTGTCCACTCGGAGGACCTTGTAGAGCAGGAAGTTGCTCTTCTCCCTCAGCAGCAGGCTTCGCAGCAATCGGGTCAGCTGTGGGCCCGGCGTCGGACCGTCCCGTCCTCGGACACAGAACCTCAACACTGTGCTACACACACAAACACCATGTCCAAGACTTTAAGTCTCATATCAGAATTTGACCACAATATCATGGTATCTGTGATTTGACAGTACGACTGCCCGCCATTTATTGGCTCTGATTGCAATGCAAGCCAATGACAAAAACTGGACATGACATCGCAGTTAACAGAGGCTAAAGTAGGAAACTAGACGCCAAGTAGGGGTAACACTGGGGCTACCCTTGACCTAGATGGAAACAGGTAGCGACTTTGTGCGTAGCCTCATTTTCATGACGTGATACCCAACACTTCTAGCTAATTTCTAATTCTGAATGTAGACGATAGATGGATGGGCAAAATCTTAGACCTAGTCGAGCTACCTTACGTGTAGCCTGAGTACAAAAGAAGTCCTTGAGTACCGTAATGGAGATAGGATCACTGTGTGAACAGCTAAATGTGTAATGACAAGTTCCACTGTCAGCAATGGGGCTCAAAAGCTCTTTTTTAAAATTAATTTTTAAATTGATTGTCAACAATTTTTGCCAAAATGAGTAAAATTTCTCAAACCAAGTAAAAAATTTTTAAATTAGTCTAACAGTTCCCTTCATTGCCAACATGTTTATCTCAAACAGCAAAAAAGTAATCGAAATAAGATTTTTTGATTTAAGGGCAAAATTTAAAAGACCCTGATGCTAGGAGTAGGAGTACTTTAAAAGTCACAAGATGTCCATTTTGAGAAAGTTGAGACAATCGATTTGGGTAATTATAAGATGTTTTGTATGAAAATGTGACTAAATTAGTTTGAGCACTCGGCCCTTCAAATGCTTGTTAAGATCCACACGTTCTTTGATATTTCCAGGATGGCACTTTGAGTGTATGTGAGAGCATTACCTGGTGTCGGACAGTGGTAACAGCCCCCGCACGCTGATGTCAGAGTCCACCAAATGGAGGAGTGCAGCCAGCTGCCTGACGAGTGTATCCCTCTGCTCATGAGTCACCTGAGAGATGGCTACCCTCAGCTCGAGCTCCACCTCATCCTTCTTGTGGGGGTCTGGAACAAGAACTCCCCATGTTACACACCAAGCTCTCAAACTCTAGCCCTGCAGATCTCTGCTGGCTTTTGTGATTTCCTCTCCATCAAATTTTGGCCGTGAAACCTAGGCTGGCAGACGGACTTATGCACTGAAGTATAGGAGCACATCAAAACCAGCTGACACTGCGGTCCACCAGAACTGGAGCTTATGATCCACGTGGTCATTTAAAGCATTTTTAGCTCAGACTAGAGTTAGTAAGGGACAAGGTCAGACAAGTGAGAAGTGGTGAGAATCGTGATATGAGGATCTGAGGGCAGAGACTGGTGCAAAGAAGAGTACAATGAGAGACGAGAGAAAGAGAAGAAGCCGTAAGAAGAAAGGAGGAGGGGCCTCACTGGGCCTGTGTTCATTAGTGCGAAGTTTCAAATTAGCTAGCTATTTTGCGGCTTTGAAATTAGCTGGCTATTTTGTAGTGAAGACGCAAATAGCCAGATAATTTGATCGGGAAATTCTCCTGATAAATCTTGGTCTAGTTCGCGAAATAGCCAGCTAATTCGCGAATTAGCCCGCTACTTGTGTTGCATCTTCATTAGACTGAAACTGAATTAAGAAAGCCAAATTGAACCGCCCGCTCTAACTGGAAATGATGCAAAGTGCGCATGCGTCAACTTCGGGCTAATTATTCGAGCGGAGAGTTTTCTGGGCGAATGGAGATTAGCAAATTCATATCATCAGGCTAATTTCCCTAACTGCAGAATAGCTGGCTAGTTTAACTTCCTTCTGAAGAAGACAAACATACTGTGAGAGGTGAGAATGGGAGACAAGGGAAGTGATGAGAGGGGATGAGGGATGATGGGAAGGGAAAGAGGAGTTGAGAGGAAACACCCTACCAGGACGCACTTCCACAGAGGAGGTGGCCGTACTTCTGCGTCCCTGCGGATCTGTCACACGCAGCTGGAACAGGTACGTCCCCTCGATCAGGTTGGCAAGGTGTAGACAGGCCTGTCGCTCAGACCCGTACAGGACATCCTGCATACAGGGGCATGGCCCAAATCAACCTGTGCCCTCTGCCTCCTGCACACCCAACCCTGAGCAGAGCAAGGCCGCACCCTACACTCACCCCAGCGGCAGGGCTCTGGCCATCTCGCACCCAAAGGTAGGACACGTTCGCTGGGTCAGCACCCGAAACCGAGCCCCTCAGCGTCAAGGAGTTGTTTGGCAGAATCAGAGTGTGGCTGCCACCGGTGTGGACCACGAGAGGACCATCCTGGGCTGCATGAACATTGACGCACATGTCTTAGCACACATGGATGCCCTCCTGAGTTAAAGGAAGCCAACTGTTATCTAAAAAGGGTCAGTGCTGGTACAGGTGTTTGTCTCAACCAAGCAATAACATACACTGCCTGGCCAAAGAAAAAGTTGCGCTCTCAAATTTTTAGTTGGAACCCCTTTAGCTTTGATTACAAAGCAAACTTGTTGTCTTTGTTATTAAAACCATATGCAAAGCCAGAACATTCATTTTCAAAGTTGCATCCACTTTTGGCTCAAGATCTTATCTTGACGTGATAGTTGAACCACTCTGTACTCATTTCCTGCACATCCTAATAACTTTCAATGTGGTTAAGGTTAGGATTTGGACTAATTTTGGACTAATTCCTGTGTGAAAATGATTCCTCATGCTTGTTTTCCTATTTCATTGTTTTCTTCGCGAGATGCTGGCCAATAATTTGCCCCTTTTGAAATACCGAAACATCTTTTCTCGCCACCAAGGCACTCGTCTTCCGGCATGATTTTTTTTAAGAAAGGAGTGGCTATATGCTTCAACAGTCAGGGTTAAAATAGTTATTGCCAGCTGAAACATGGCAATAACGATCCACTCATAGTATTTTTTAATTTATATCCTAGTGGCGAATTTTTTTGACTGGCAGTGTATTACAATTTTACTAATTGAGACCTATAGAGAAGTTCCTCAGATCTCTGATCAAGAGCTGAGACGTGTTGGTTTCCCACCCTCCCTTTACCATGGAGTCAGGTCTGAGATCAGTCCAATCCGTAACACTCATTTCTCAGCAGTGAGTTACCTGGGGAGAAAGAGAACTAGAGCCCGATTTGGATTTAAAGGCCAGATTTCATTATCCATGTTATCATGATCCATCAGTAGAAACAGGTGTATAAATGCTCGGTTGGAAAAAAGTCTGCGCCCACATTAGCTTTTGCTGGATAATTCCTGAGAGCTCATGACAAAACGAGTGTAATTTTGGCGAACAAAGGAAAAACTGCTCGACAGATATGGCCCCAGAAGAACACACAATTATCTTCTAACGATGTTTTTTTTTTAAACTCTCAGAGCAGAATCCAAGCTGAAACACTAACACGTTTTCAGAACTGCTGTAAATGTGGCAGTTATTAGGATCCCCTGCATCTCACCTTCAGTGACAGTGACTGCGAGGCAAGCGCTGTCTGCTGCCCCCTGCTGGTCAGTCACTGTCAGCCTGAAGACGTGTCTGCCTGCTCCCAAACCCGTTGCCATGGCCACTGACTTGTCAGCGTCCTCTATCTGTACCCAGGGAGGACCACTGCATGACAACAGCAGGGATTAAAAGAGTGACAGTCCAACAACATCGAAAATTAACCCTAAAGTCTCCATCGACATCAGGAGCACTCCATAACTTCTGAATGGGGACTGATAATACAACCACTTTACAAGACAAAGTCTCAAACACAATACGCAGTATATAATTCAATTTACACCCACCAAACTCACAGCCCTCTTCATTAGTCATACATAGGCCAGTGTGGCTGTAAAAATACTCACAGGAACTATAGCCCCCTTTTCATTCCTGTGGTATCTCTTCCCTCAATTTAATCTTTCCCTCCCACACTCCTTTCTTTTTTCCCTTTCTTTCTTACTTTACTAAGCCCTATCCCTCACCATGAGCCCTGGCTGTTGCTGTCCTGATCCGGTCCTGATCCAGTTCTGCACCGTCCTCGACTTGCCACTTCCTGGAGCTACCGATGCCACTGTTCAGATGGACTTACATGGAACTCTTTTGCCATTTTATTCTATTTTACTTTATTTTGTTATTAATTATCTAGCCCGCGGAGGATGGGCTTCCCCACTATAGCCGGGTTCCTCCTGAGATTTTTTCTCACCACTGTTTGAGGATTTTTCTCCCTACTGGGAGGTTTTTTTTGCCTCATTTGCTGTAGTGGGGAATAGGCTGGGCACTGCCCTTTCATTTATTTAATCTCTCGCTGTAAAGCGTCTTTGTGACAGTCTCTGTTAAAAGCGCTATGCAAATAAATTGAATTGAATTGAACTTTCTACCTTCTCACCCCTCCCTCTCTCTTCTGCTCTTTAAGAGTTGACCCTGCGTACAATGAGAGTCCAGTCTCAGGGTAAGTACCTGATTGCTTCCCAGTGGAACTTAACAATGCCCTGGTCATCAGTGCTCCGGCTACCATCCAGCTGTGTGCTGTTCACTGGACGCGTCAGCAGAATGTCTGACCCCACCACCGCCATAGGACCCTCGTTCTTTTCTAGGGTGTATAATGATAGCACAATCACCGCTGAGGGACCATCTTCGCAAAGCTAAACATTTATTTGAAGAGGTGATTTCAGAGAAAAATAAATTCAGGAAAAGAATGTGGGCGAGTATTTCAATGATTTGTCAGCCTGCCTCGTCTAGAGCTGGGCTGGTATCCAGAGGTTGATAAAGCTACCTTAGAAACAGTAGTTCAAGCAAACTATTTTAAGTTGAATACTTTTTCGGAGAAAGTCGCTAGATATTCTTCATATTCTTCCAAGTAACAGGACTCATAAGACAATATGATGTGTAATTACACACAGACACGCACACACACACACACACACACACAATGCCATCTATTTTGTGCTTCATACTCAAAACACCGCAAAATATGAGACAATTTGTTCAACAATATTGAGATGTTAAAAAAACATATTATAGTCATACCCTGAGAACATTACTGGACCGTTGACTGCTAAAAGCAGTCGGGGTTCAATGGACAAACAGATAAAAGGCAGATAGACAAACATGGCTTATAAACAACAAAAAAAAAAACTACTGAGACTCTTCCAGGACCAGCTCACCAGGCAACACAAGCACTGTAGTATTGGAAGATGCTTGCTGGCCGGTCGAGTCAGTGACAGTCAGCTGGAAGGTGTACGTGCCCTCCTGCAGGTCTGAGAGCTGGAGGAGGGGTGTCCTCGCACCCTGGAGAGAGAGCGGAGAGCAGACTCAGTCCATGACTACCTGACACTGAGCTATTTATTTATTACACCTACTCCATACCAGAGAAACAGGGCAAGAGCAAAGGTGGAAGACAGTTATTGTAATGTATACCCTTGAAAATATCAAGCTAAGGATACTTTAAAATGATTGATGAATAATTCAAGTCTCTTCCATCATCTCAAAGTCAGCTATAGGCTTCCAAACTCATTGGACAGTCCTTTGTAGTGCAGATGGACAATAACCTAAAGCATGCTGCAAATGCAACCAAAGAGGTTTTTGAGGCCAACTGGTGGAATGTTCCACAACGGCCCAGTCAAAGACCTAACCTGAATTCAGCTGAGCCGACATTTCACTTGCTGAAGGCAAAACTCATAACAAGACTCCTTAAAACCCCTTTGCGCAAATATAGTCGCCGGCGTCTGTAAATTCCGAAATTTAATTAATAAATAATTCTGTAATTGAATTTACAAATTTCTTGCTTCACTGGAATAATTTTCCACAGTCTCTGTGACAGAAATACTGAGTTATAAAGCCTTAAATAGGCTCATGCACAACAGGAAAAATTGGCATTATTTGTATTCTGCGCAAAGGTTAAAGTAGGCAGAAACTCATGATAGCCGCAGTTGAGGCCCGGAAAAGCATCACCAGGAAAGAAAACCAGCATCTGGTGACGTCTATGACTTCTATGGGCCTGAGTGTAGATGTTTGCGATACCAAAACTGCATGCATTGCCAAACATACAAATCTACTCAAAGCCTTGGGGATCTTGTTTTAGAGTAATGTCAACCCTAGTCCTGTGAGTCCCCAATATATAGGGAACCTACACTCGTTTCCCTGTGTGCCGGTCGTTGATATATTGTTCCTCAGAAGCTATTTCCCTGTATGCCGGTCCTCAATGAGCATTAACGTAGAAGCAGGACTGGGATCAATAAGAGTGTTTGTTGGTGACCTCACCTCCATGGAGGGCTCTCTGCTCTGGCTGCTAGCAGAGAGGGTCCAGAGGTAGCCAGTGATACCGTGGTCATCGCTGCTCTCCCCGCCGCTCAGAGTGACGTGGTTGAGGGGCAGGGTGAGGGTTTGGTTGGGGCCGGCATTGGACACTGGGGGGAGGTCCACTGGCTCATTGGCCCTCACTGTGGCTAAGGTGGAGTCAGTTAGCCCATCTGAGTCGACAACCGTCAGCCTGTCGACAAAATAAATTACAAGCAGTACAACCACTGCTCCTTTTACAACGGCAGTTTATAAAGTAAGATGTCTGAAACTCAACTTTTACTTTATTTTCCCAAAATACAAAAAAAAAAAATAAAATTACTGCTACATCGAGGTACACATTATGCATTTGCTGGTTTTCTGCTGAGTGAAAGCTAGAGTCCCCAGGTAGCGAGAGTCACAACAACTTAAGAATATTACCCATTTTGTTTCCATTGGGCAAAACCGAGCTGTTTCCTACAATTGAAATCATTGGGACTTTTTTGTTCTTCTCTTAGAAGGAAAATGTATTAAGTTTGGGGGAAAGCAATAATCACCTAGCAATGGTTTTGACAAACCTGAGTGGGTAAAATGCTTAGACATGAGAAAAGAGAAAACGGAAAAAAAACGCATTCACTTCGAGACGGTGCCCGATAACGCGATGGGAATCCTCAAGTTGCAACTCTAAGAACTCAAGTAAAAACAAAGAAACATGATGCCTTTCACTTATCATAAATGCACCACAATCTATCTTTATTTGCAGTGCCCATTTTGAACTGCATGAAGAAAGCCACCTGCAGGAGGAAGCTAAAGAAAATCTCAGCATGTATTTAACTTGCAAGACATTCAATTTTAATTCAGCCCTGCCTATTACAAATTAATAATTACTTTGCTCAGAATTTTAATCTTTTACCTGGCAAACTGGAGAAAACTGACTCGGACGAATACAAAATCCAACTACGACAGTATAAGTTTAACTCACTTGGACAGACTTCAAGTCTCATGTATAATCATACACCAGGTATGAAAATTGAAACTGCTAATAGAAAGCTGGTACACGGTCAGGTGGTACCTTCGGGTGAGGGGAGGGACATGCACAGTACCTGAAGGTGTAGTTGCCAGGCTCCAGGTCCGACAGTCGGAGGATAGCGGTGTCTGCAGGGGCCTTGAGATTCCGTGGAAGGTCGGCCACTTCCTCCCAGTAGTAGTTTGTAATACTTTCATCATCAGTGCTGTCTGCAAGAAACACGACCAAAATGCAACAGGTAAGGAATTCCAGCTCTTCCTCCATGCAGCAGGGACATGAGGATCTCGTTACACATTTCCCAGACAGTGCCATTTTTGGTCTTTTCATCTGCAGGTAGTAAGTCACTCATGTTACACTGTGAGAAGCTATACTAGGTCCACTAATTGTAGTCCTGTGGGTGTACCCTGGCAAAAACATCTCAGATATTTTAGTATCTTTATTTCACTTAAAAACGTTGAATTTGGAGAGGATTATTTTATAAATGCTATCAAGCTATTAAAAATTTGTGAAGTCTTCATGATAATAGGGGAAAGAATAACATACGGCTGCCATCAATGAGGACGGGCCCCGTGGGCACGGTGACCTCCTGGCTCTCGGGAGAGGCGATGGCTCTGGGTGGCTGATTCACTCCAGCTGCAGACGAGAGAAAAACCCAAAATCCTCCAAATCAGATGCAAAACAACGATCTCCCCTGAGTGTCGAGAACTAGGCCAGGGGAGGGCAATTCCAGTCCAGGAGGGCCGAAGTGTATGCAGGTTTTTATTTCTATCAATTACCCTGACTAATTGAGCTTATTGTTTATGCACTCAAAAATTGATTTGCGCATAGATTAGACCAAAGTAAAATGTTACATTTAGTGGAGACAAGAGCAGTCTTTGGTGGTCATTCATGATAATTAAAAAAAAATTAAGCAGAAATGTCCGATTTCACAAATGCTTGGCTATCTTTAACACTTTTATAACTAGACTTCATTACACTGCCACCAACACATCAGAGGGAAACTGCAGAATCAGACACTGTAAGACCTCCTTTGCCCAAACCGCCTTCTCAATTAAAAGGTACAATTCTGTGGAATTCCTCACCTGCGAGTCTAAAATAAATCCAGGATATTAAAACATTTTCTCCCGCAGTCAAGTCCTCGATTAAACTCAGCCAGAACTATAATCATGACATCAATTAACTTTCAAGTGAAGTTTGAATGTGGCAGTATTTTTAATTTGTTTGTTTGTTGTCATGGTGGGTTACCACTAGTATTGTTGTTATTCTTCTTAATCGTTATACTGTGTTATAATACTGAGCTGATTTTTAGATTTCAATATAATGTGAACTTTTATAATGTTTGTAATATCAATGTCTATTAAGGGACTGGTGTTGGAAATTAGCTTTGGTTATATACACTTGCACATTACATCGGACACTGCGTCTGCAGCCGTCAATGTTTTTTTTTTGTGCGTGTCCCTTACAAATAAATTAATAAGTCAAATCAAATCAATATCTGAGACAAATAACTTATTAAAGGCCAGAAGTTGGTGTGAAAACCAGGGACTGATATTGCCCTCTTTGCCCACTTCTGAACTATAGGAAGAGCAGGGACCCAATTGCAGGATTGACGATGGATCACTTGGGTTTGTATATGAGAATAATGAGGAGAAATGAATGGAGGTCGGGAGAACCCTCTGTACCTAATAATTTGCCCACCAATCATTTAGCTCCTTCGAATGGACACCAGGGAGGAGAACTATAATTTAGAGTAACCCATTAGCCTAAGACAGTGGTTCTCAAACTCGTTCCTGGCACCCCACTGTGTATACTGTTTTTTTTTTACAACCACAACTGCAATCTTAGATTTTTAACAAGGTGTCAATTTATCTTAATTAGCTGCATTCTGTGTTTAGCGCAGCTGTTTACTGCATTTAGCTGCTTTTTTATGGACACATCCACTGTGCCACGAAGAATAAAAACCCTCAAACAAGTTATGCTGAACGTAATAAAATGAACATGAAATGAAACAGGTGTGACTTTACTGTTTTCCAAATAAATTCTTGGTTTTTGCAAATTGATAAATTGATAAATTTCACATATGAGGAACCTATTGATTGTTCACGTTGATTAAGGGTTCGGTCAAATCGTTTCCTTCTGCAGTTATTCATATTGGTTTCTAACATATCTCATTGTGCATATGAAATTTTAATTCTTCATGGCATGTGTAGATTTGTCAAATGTGGCTCAAGAGGACAAATAACTGCTCAAGACATAAATGCATCTAATTAAGGCAAATCAACAGCTTGTTTAAGTCCTAAGATTGCAACTGTGGTCGGAACAAAAACAAGCGTACACAGTGGGGCATCAGAAACGAGTTTGGAAACCACTGGCCTAAGATCAGAGGTGTATAATCCAGGTTCAGAAAGTAAAAGTCCATCCCAGGATACTGTTCCAGCCACAAAAGACCTGTCAGTTGGCACTGTTCTTCAGCTGGAAGGTAAAACTAACAAGTGAAATCTGCTGACAGGAGTTTACGGGTGAAATGAAAACATGGTAGGATTTTTACTTTCTGGCCCCTGGATCATACACCTCTGCCTAAGATGATCCGGCCCAGACAGAGACAACACCAGCAACCTATAACTAGACAATCAATCAATAAACAGGAATGATCCATAAAACTGCTGGAACAGGGTAGGAACCAATTAAACAGACGTGTGGGGTGTGACACTGGGATCGAACAGAGTAAAGGACAATGAGGCACGGTACACACCAGTGCTAACGGTGACGTTCACGAAGCCCTCTCCATAGGAACTGTCCCCCGTCACACTCACTTTCACAGCATACAGGCCTGCAGAGAGCTGGAAGCAATAGCAAATCAAATCACAGGTCTGGATAAACATCAACGCAACCCAGGTGCCAATTAACCTTTTCAATACTGAGTACAGTAATACAAACCAGAGCTACCCAATGGGTATATATACAGTATATATGGCATTTTTGTGACTTGCGTCATTTTATCAATATTAATTGTCACACTACACCTGTCAGGAATCAATACAATACTGGTCTGACAAACATGTCCCACTGACAAATACTGGTGGGACATACAGTATGTGTCCCGGTAGAACTGAAAGGGTTAAAATAGCTCAGGAAAAACTATGGAAATTAGCTGGCAGGAAAATGACACTAGTAATACAGTGAAAAAATAGTGACATTCAGCGCCATAGAGATAACAGATAGGGAATTTCTTGTGTAATTTCAGAAGGACTTTACTCCAGATAGCTTGACAGACTTGCTGCGTTTTCCCTCCATTTCACCCTGGTGGCCAGTGGGGTAGGAAATCACCCTCCACTCGTAAGCGTAGGTCCCAGAGGTCTCTGACAACAATAATCATAAAAAAAGGAAATAAAATTTGAGAGCTGCCAGTGTGTAGCCTGAATTTATTAGAATTAGAAACAATGAGGCAATATAATAATAAATATCTACGGTAGTAATAGCATTCAACCTCTCCCTGTATTTCTTGGGTGGTGAGTCTCAGATGATGGTAACCTTGATGGTAACATGCATGCCATCCTGACCAGACACGAGCAGTGTATTCATGTTTTTTGTTGGTTTGTTTTGTTTTGCTCAGGCAGTGACACAACGGATGAGGAAAAGAGAGACATACTGGTCTGTGGCTCAGATATTACAGATGCGTTCAGCCCCACCGAGTTCCTGGGTAGTGTCACCTCCACAGGGTCTCCCACAGATACAAGCAGGGTTCTGACTGTGAGAACAAAGTGAGTCAGAACGGATCTCAAACGTGTCATTTATCCTTGGTGGGAGGGATTTTTAAATTCAACAGTACCTGGCAGTGAGGGGACTGCAGAGGCTGGAGTACTGGACACGGACTGGAGTTGCTCTGACGGTACGGGATTCCCCATCTGGATCATGGAAGTGGGACCTGCACTGCTGTTCTGAAGTAAGGGCGCGGTCTCCAGAATGCTGTCGGAGACATTCTGTGAAATGTCACTGTCCTAGAGAGGATAAGATACATAACAGACGAAGCAGAGCACACATTGTTCACTGCCGTTGTCATTTCAAAAGGCCTGTCATGCAAAGTACCCACTGAAAATTGCAGCCAAGTCGATGTGGGCGTCTAGGGTAGTTTAAGATTATTTCTGTCAGCCTACTCACTCAGTTTTGGCAAACACTCACACTGAGGCCTTCTGTTACATACACTGGGGACCTAGTGGTTGGGCCAGAGTCCGTGGGTGGAGCTGGAACGGTGTCTCGGGTATCAGGGGCAGTGCTACGCAGAAACAAGTTGCTCTTAGTTGGGATCTGTACAGAATCTCGAGGAGATGCCTCCCACTGGCTTTCTCCCGCCTCGGATAAATTAAGACCTTCCCTCCCTGGTACTGAAGACCAGTCGAAGTATTCTGAGGTCTCCTTCAAGCCATCTTTGGAGTCCCGAAACCTGTGGTCCTCCGAGCTCAAGTAGCCCTCAGGGTAGTCCGTTTCCCCCAGGGCATCATCGTCAAAGTTGTGATCTCCATCAAAAAGACCAAGTTCTTTGAGGGATTCGGCCCCCTTGGGCCTCAATAAAGGGCGCCAGGGGCCTGAGTAAGGCTGCCCACGCACGAGAGACTGCAGGACCAGCATCTGGGCCGGGCCGCGCTGCACGAAGACCACGTACGAGTCAGTGCCAGGCCGCTGCTTAGGCTGACAGTTCTCCTTCAGCTGACAGCTGAGGACATAACAGCGGTGCTGGAAGTACCAGGCCAGGTCACAGCCAGAGAGATCGCAGCAGGCCTCGGCGCAGCGCCCCAGGGACGATACATCCGGCACGCGGAGGATACTGCTGCTCTTCAAGTCGGGGGAAATGATTGTGTTTGAGAACGTCGCCCCCTGCCAGCATTGCTCCGCCACTACACCTGTGGTGCAGGGCAAAACAAGTGGGACTAGATAAAAGTTAATGTTCAAAACTACACTCAATTTGAAAACAATGAAAATAATGACTATGAGGAGAGTGGAGACTGACTGCTCTAAATAAAGGGTATCTGAATCCATATCATGTGAACCGTGCAAGAATTTCAGCTCTTTTTGCCTCTGCCAAGGAGGTTATTAGTTCCCAAAATTTGGTCACTCTGTTAGTCTGTTTGTTAGAGAGTGTTTGCTTGTCTGTTTGTTTGTCTGTGGGTTTGCAGTCTGCAAGTTGCAAATTCAATTTTATTACTTTCTTTCATAGGTTATCTTATTTAGGGGGATCTTTAGTTTTGGGGTGACTAAGCCAAAGGTCAAGGTCACCAAAAACGTCCAAGACACATATTAGTATATTACTCCGGCTCTAATTGAGACAGCGACTTCAAACCTACGCCATTCTGTCCATCAACTCAATGCGATCCTAGCGTGTTTGCATTGGGATGATGTCGCACTTATGCAAGTACATCAAAATTACATCATAAAGTAATGTAAATTTTCGATTTTACGTCTTGGCCCAACTTAGAAGTGATTTCATTTAGGGAGCGATTGCGATGAAATTCTGGATCCAGGAATCTTTTATTTACTTGAGTGGAGGTAAATACGTATGCTACTCCAATGTGCCCCAGTCATGTGCGGGACTGTTGGGCTTGACTGAGGAATGCGCTCTCTGAATGATCTTGTTGATGATGTGTATTTATGGATGTGACAGCTTCCATAAGCAGTTGAATGAACTGTAGATTCTGTTGGGTTATTTCATTAAATCAGATACAGCCTAGAGCCGCAAAACTTACTGGACGGCATTTCACGGTGCAGATGGACAATGACTCACAGCACGCCGCGAAAGCAACCCAAGATTTTTTAAGGCAATGTAATGGAATGTTCTGCAATGGCAAGTAAACCACTGATCTGAAAAAAAAAGCAGCAGCGAAGGCTTGGCAGAGCATCACCTAGGATCAACCCAGTTTCTAATGATGTCTACGGCTTCTAAACATCAGGCATTCAGTGACTTGCAAAGGACCAACCAAGTATTAAGATTAAACATTATAATTTAATTTATGATACTAGTTTGCCCATGTACGTTTGAGCTCTTAACAACCCCAATTACGAAATAGTTGGGACAAAAGAGCAAATTGTAAATAAAATCAAAACGCAATGACTTTGAAATCGCACCAGCCAGTATTTTATTCACAATAGAACAGATAACATAGCAAATGTTGAAACTGAGAATTTTTTTTTACAAATTTATCCACAAAATGAGCTCATTTCAAATTTGATGGCTGCTAGAGGTCCCAAAAAAGTTGGGACAGGGGCCTGTTTACCATGGTGCAGCTTCTTCTCTTTTTTTTAACACAGAGTGGAGGCGTCTGGCCATTGAGGAGACAAGTTTCTTGAGTTTAGCCATTGGAATTTGATCCCACTCTTGTTTAATACAGGCCTCCAGCTGCTGGAGAGTTTTGGGTCTCCTTTGATGGACTTTTCATTAAATTATGCGCCACATGTTCTCAATCTGTGAAAGATCAGGACTGCAGGCAGGCCAGTTCAGCACATAGACTCTTCTATTACGAAGCCATGCTGTTGTAATAGCTGCTGTATGTGGTTTTGCATTGTCCTGCTGAAATACACAAGGCCTTCCCTGGAATAGATGTCCTCTGGAGGGAGCAAATGTTGCTCTAAAACTTTTATATACACCTTTCATCATTCATGGTGCTTTTTAAAACATGCAAATATCACACACCAAATACACCAGGGCAGCTGTGGCTACAAAAAACGTAGTTTACCACCATCAGAGCGTGAATGTGTGAGTGAATGAATAATGCCTCCATTGTAAAGCGTCTTTGAGTGTCCAGAAAAGCGCTATATAAAATTGATGCATTATTATTATTATTACTAATGCATCCCCATTCCATTCCATTTCAGAGCTGCTGGCTTTTGAACTGAATACTGATAACAGGAGGTGTGGTCTTACTCCTCTTTAGCCCGAAGGACACAACACCCATGATTTCCAACAAAAATGTAAAATTTGGACTCGTCTGACCACAGGACACTTTGCCACTTTGCTACAGTCCCTTTTAAATGAGTCTTGGCCCACAAAACACGGCGGTGCTTCTGGATCATGTTCAACAATGGCTCCCTTCTTGCATGATAGAGTTTTAGGTGGCATCTGTGGATGGCACGGCCATCCACATCCAGTAAAGGTCTTCGGCCTTGTCCCTTACGCACAGAGATCTTTCCAGTTTCTCTGAATCTTTTGATGATGTTATGCACTGTCGATGATGAGACCTTCAAAGCCTTTGCAATTTGACGTTGAGGAGCATTGTTTATAATGTATTCCACAATTTTTTTACGCAAGCCTTCACAGGTTGGCGAGCCTCTGTCCATCTTTACTTCTCAGAGACTCAGCCTCTCTAAGACATCCCTTTTATAGCTAATCATGTTACACACCTGATGTCAGTTAAATTAAGCTGATTCTCTTATATATTAGTTGCTTGTTCAGCCCTTTTTTGCCTGTGTCCAAACTTTTTTGAGACCTGCTGCAGCCTGAAACTTTGAAATAAGCTCATTTTGTGGATAAAAATGTGTTTCAACATTTGAAATGTTGTCTATGTTCTATTGTAAATAACATATTGGCTCATGTGATCTGAAAGTAATTGCATTTTGATTTTATTCACAATGTATACTTCCTCCTAACTATTTTGGAATTGGGGTTGTAGTTCCTATAGTTTGGGCAGCATGGTGGCTGCCTCACAGCAAGAAGGTCATGGGTTTGAATCTGCCCGGGGGCCTTTCTGTGTAGAGTTTGCATGTTCTCCTCGTGTTTGTGTGGGTTTCCTCCAGGTACTCCGGCTTCCCCCACCGTGAAAAGCATGTATCACAGGAACACTCCAACCAGTACCTCTGACCAAGGACTGCCTTTAGAACTGGAGTTGGTCCCCAGGTGCTGCTCTGTGGCTGCCCACTGCTCCTAACTATTGGATGGGTTGAATGCAGAGGACTAATTACACCATGGGGTCCAATAAACTGTATTTTAAAATTATCTTATATTGTTCATAGAATTTCAAGTTGAAAGTCAGCACTTAAAGCATACTATTATTGTTTCAGTTCATATTCATTGCAGGGTAGTACAGACAAAACTCACTGTTTACATGCCTGTCGACCAGACCGTAAGTCATAGGTGAAATACAGTGTAAAGGATGCAGTATGAGACACTGACAGTTAAATGACAATCACTCACATTCATTTTGACATTAATGCAAAATAATACTGGCAGATGGGATGTTCAAGATCAGCAAAATAACAAATGGTATGAGAGAACAACACATTTTTTACAATTCCTGATCAGATTCCATATTACGACATGTACTCCACATGTTCTAACAAGCAGCAATTATGCAGTTGCAATACTGTGATTTTCCATTACATAAAAGACCTTACCTTTAGTACACTGCAGGAATGCGCAAATAAGCAGCAGAGAATGTGTTCTCATGATGGCAAACCATCGGCTTGAGGCGGGGCTCGCTTTATTCCCTCTTTATAGGCCACCTAAGCCTGAACCAGAAAAGGCCTCCATCACCGTATATTGTCACACAGTCACTACAGCAAATGAAATCATAGATAGATGGAATTTGAAAGCTAACCATTGTATAACTTAACAAGGGCAAACTAACAATTGAAAAATTAATTAATTCATTGATTAGAATCGATACCAGAGGAAACAATAGCTATAGAGCTGTAGACATCCAAGCATCAACAGAACGATCAGACTTGTATTGATCAAAACCTGTGATTTCTGCCTCTCATTTTCACTGATTCTCACTGGAGGCACTACACACATATGCGCAGAAAATAACCATGACTGACTTCTGGTACTGCTCAGTCACTGCATGGACACAAAAACCTTTTTTTCTCCGTTTAGTAGCAGGAACCAGGACACAGTTGGCAGCATCAGACATTGAAATGTTGATAGTGCTTGAAATCAGCACCAGATGAGCGACAATTCATCACTAAATTTAGCTCTTCCAATGAATACTGCCAGGTAAGAAGCCTTTGCTTTTGCTAGCATAAAGACGTGTTGGCTTGACTATAAAGCCCATGACTAAACCACCAAAAGACATAGAAACTGTGTTTTTCTCTTAACAGCAGATTACTTCTGATAAAAATAAATGTATTCTGAAAGGCAGAGAAAACGAAACCACTTCCTCTTCCATTATTAAAAAAAAAAAACATCTGGCATCAAGTGATGAGATTAAAAGTTGGCAATTCATTTGTAGACTGGGAACTAAAGCCCAGGGACATTAGTAAAACCCTTGAGGGTCAAATTTAATGGCATAAATTAGAGATACTGCATGCTGTAAAGTCTACACACTCTGGCCTCAGAGAATGGGTCATGCATTGAACGGAACATGTCGACGTTATAGGTCCTTGTGCACTAAAGGTGCGCACTGACTGAGGACTTTCACATTGGCGTGAAACCATTCTTTCCCAGAAAAAAAAACTTCTTGACGTGGTGTCGAGGTTAGTTCAACCTGACTGCACACCTCAGACCACACTTCATAAAAGGACATATGAGGAAAGGGGTGATGTGAGGAAACGGCCAATAAGCTCATGTAATATCCCCTGAGTAGGCCCATATGAAAAACAAACAACCAGGCACGCGGCTTCCGTGTCATTTACAGCGCAATGAATGTTTGTTTAATTTTCCAGATAGTGCCCTCCTTCGGTAGAATAGTCTTATTTGACCATAAGTAAGCGTGCACCCATACTTTCAAGGGAAAATTTTACTCACCTGGAACATGAGTTACTGGGACGTGGGACGACATTATTTTATTGGAAGACCAAATATATTTTTCACTCAGACGCCGAGCCAGCAAAATTCATATCGCATGTGTAAATGAAATGATGCATTGAAACTGTTTTTTCCCCCATAAAAGGGCAGTGCACTGCCAGTATAGTGGCATTTGTTAGCAAGATTGGCTTTCCCACGCGCAGGTGTTTTTCTATTCGAACCAGAAAAGAGTGCTCTAAGCATAGCCTTCATACTCTGCCCAATCACTAAAGCAAAATAATAAAAGACTGGATGAGATAAGAGCAAATGCTAACTTCTACATATGTGTGCAAACTTGGAGTAGCAAAATTAACTGGTTGATTGTAACATATGCCAGAAAAGACAATAGCTTCAGACCAGTATACACCGGAGAATCATCGTAATGATCAGACCAGCATGGATCAAAACAAGCCTGTTTCAGTCCCCCATTTTTGTTTTCGTTCTTTCAAGAAGTGCCCGATACATCAATGCACTGGAAATAACCGTGGCTGACTTCTGATAAAGCGCAATGATTGACACCGTACACACGCCCCGATTTTTCCATTCGATCGCAACACCCAGCGCCGCACAACTCAGTATGGGGCAAAAACGCAAGCCGCGAAGATGTGCCTACCTTGATCGTACCAGCTCTGCTCAGAGCTGCGTCAGCATCCTTTCCCACGGTGTGAGATGGATCTTATGAAAAAGCTCAGTTTTCCTTTGCAGAAGAGGAGTGCATCTTGTATTTACGGAGGCGAAAGAGCAGGACTCAGGATCTGCATTCAGAGCTTAAAAACAGAAGGAAATGTGCGCAGTGATGTTTGAGGAGAGGCGATGGTTGCTACGCAAGTGCAGAGATGCGCGAGAGAGGGTGTGAGTGGTTGTGAGCGAAGCATCTGGCGACCGGGATCGAGCTCTAGAGGTGATGGCGTACTATAAGCGACCAGTGCGCGCGCGCACTAGTATGCGTACTTCGTTGGATTATTTACTTGAAATCACTCACTTCTACTGCTAGTGATCAAAAGCTACCAAACTCTTTGTTGGGCCCCTGCGAATTTCGTTCCACGCACAATTTGAATCCCTGTATATAGCAAGCTGGTGCTTTTCGCGTCTTGATTCTCTTCGTTAAGTCAGAGAGGGTGTAATTTTTGAACTACTTTATTTAAAAAAAAATCATGAATCTGCCGAGAAGTTAGTTATGACCATATGGGGAGACCAGGATGAGTTGTAATATCTTTATCATTTTTTTATTTTTTTTTTAACTTTTGAGCATATTTTTCACACGCTACCTATATCATTAACATTTCATACCACTCAGCTGGTTTTAGCATGAATTTCAATGAAAATATTCAACATAGAACAAAGGGTCTAAAATGTTACAGATGAGCCCACACGTTTCACAATTTCAACGTGGCAAGGGGTTGGTTGTGACATCTCAAATTACTTTGTTAATGAGAGAGATACATACACTGCCTGATCAAAAAAGAAAGTCACACACTGGTATTTTGTTTGACTGTTTGTAGATTTAATCACGGTGCTCATTCGTCATCGCATTTTTTGACAACCTTATGTATTGTCACAACTTCTATTTTGATGAGAGCTGCGTTTTTTTTGCTTGAGATATAATATTAACGGCTTTATGAAACTGAACAATATCTGTACTGCAATAACTCCTTTCTTCGCTGAACGCCATTTTTAAGTGGGTGCGTGGATATCATGCTGTGCGCGTGTGACTCAAATCACTTTACAAATGCTTTAAGCTTTTGAGCTTCACTATTGTGCAATAACGTTTTTCCAGAAAAAAGTACCATGTTTCCAGAGAGCATGGCTTCATGTTTTTCACACATCACAAAGGCGCGAAGTGGAAACAATTTACGCGAAACAGCGGAAGAAAGAAGAAATTATTTTTCTCAGAAGAATGGGTTTCGTATAGGTAAACAGGGTCTCTTCCCTCAGTTAGGCTATGGTGCTATGAAGAAGTATTTGCTCTGTTTCTAAGCTCTTCCATTTTTGCTTATTTGTCAAATTCAAATGTTTCAGATCATCCAACTAATTGTAATATCAGACAAAGACAGTGCTATTGAATTCAAAAATGCAGCTTTTTAAATGATCGTTTTTATGGTAAATAGTAATTCAAAACCTATATCACCCATGTGAAAAAAATAATTGGCCCCCTAAACCTAATAATTGGTTGCTCCACCCTTGGCAGCAACAACTGCAATCAAACATTTGTGATTACTGGCATTGAGTCTATTACCAGCAGGAATTTTAGTCCACTCTGCTTTGCAGAATTGTTTTATTTCAGCCATAATGGAAGATTTTGGAGCTTGAACTTCCTGTTTAAGGTCATACCACTGCATCTAAAATGGGTTCAAGCACAACTTACCCAGCTGCCTCAAAACCTTCATTTCGGTTCAGTCATTCAGAGGTAAACTTGCTCATTTGCTTTGGGGTCATTATCCTGCTGCATAGGTCAACTGCACTTGAGCTTTAGGTCATGAACTGATAGCTTGACATTCTTCTTCAGGATTCTCTGTTAGGGAGCGCAACTAATGTTTCCATCAACTATAACAAGTTGCCCAGGTCCTGAAGCAGCAAAGCAACACCAGACAATTACTCTACCACCACCATGTTTGACTGTTAGTACGATGTTCTTATTGTGGAATGCTGAATTAGCTTTACAACAGGTGTATTGGGATTCATGTCTTCGAGGAACTTTGGCAGGCTAGACACTCCATGGAAGTTTCGCCACTGTCCTAAGTCTTCTCCATTTGTAGATAACTTCTCTCATCGTGGTTTCCTTGTGTCCCAGAGCCTTAGAAATGACTTTATAATCCTCTCCAGGCTGATAGATTTCAATTACTTTGTTTCTCATCTGTTCTCAAATTTTTTATACTACAGCTTCATGTGTCGCTCCATGGATATGTTCAGGTTCCATTTTTCAATTGTCTGCCAGTTGCAGACGGGACATCACTGCTTTTGTTTCTGATTGGGGCAATGGTTTTCTTACTATTGACCTCCTGGTACAATTGAACTCAATTCTCCCATCCTATGTCTTATGAACTTGCTTGCAATATAGCACAATAAGCACAATGTGTTTTGGGATTTATGAAATGAACCAAAAGCGTAAACCAGTAGAATACAAAGAGGAGACTTTATTTTTGAAGGGGGAAACCCCCCAACAGAGCTGGCAACAGTACAATGTCCGCAATCCAAAATTAGAGTCCAATGGGTGAAATCCAGAGTCATACACAGGGGACCAAACACAAAATCGAAGTCAGACAAAAAGAGGTCGAAAAACAAGAATGCGGCAAAAGTACAGGGAATCGGCAAAACTCGGTGTCTTGGGCGGTCCAGTAGTGATGTGATATTTGAAGCGAGGCGCCGGAGCCTGTGTCGAGCAAAAAGGGGCGTGTCAGATGAAGCCCCGATTCGAGGCTTGCGTCATTACCTTAAAAATCACGTGACTGACGACAAACGAGGCCTCGGTTTTGCGGAGACCACGTCATTGGTTCGTTCACCGTATCGCCTCCTCATAAATACGCTTCGAATCTCGCGCGAAACTGTGGGTGTTTTCGGCGTTTGTATAAGATGGAGAGAGGTGTAGTGAGTTACATATTATTTTCCCCATTGTTGGACATTGACGTGAGTATCAGTTATTTCGTTTTTTTTCCAATAATGTCACTCCTGTATTTTTGTTTTTGAATAAAAATGATTTAAAAAAGCAAAGTACCGTGATCGTTTCATTGCTATTTTAATTATGAACAAATATAGCTACTTACACAATTATGTCCATATACTTACACACGCACATGCTATAGAAGTATATCCATTGTTTATTGTTACTGCTCACAGAAGTTTTTCATACATTTCCGCTCAGGTCATGGTATGTTCATTGACTGTCATATGTTGTTTTTCCCAGCAGATGGCAGCATTCAATGTTTCATTGAGGCCTCGAGTACTGAACCTTTTGGTGAAGCAATGGGCTGGAAAGCCTCAGTGATTCATGAGGCTTCATTTGGCCATCACTGCGGTCCAGTCAGAAAGATAAATCACTTTGAATCAAGGCGTGAGAAGCATAGCACAGGAAACAAGGAAGAACGATCTGACAAGGAAGTGAATCCATCAGACATCTTATATACACATCCGGGAGAACACCTGATCATGGAAAACAGGTGCAATCAATGGAACAATAATCAAGGAGTGATACATTAGGAATAAACTAATTACATGAATTTGGCCGAAGCCATAATGCAGACAGGGATAACAAGACAAATCTATGGACAGACAAACAGCTCCAGTCACGGAGTACTATAAGTGCATAGTTTAGAGAAAGGAAAGCACAAAGTATTTGTGGAGACCCACAGAAAATCGCAGCAGAGATAATTAGGGAAAGGCAAGGAGGCGGAGACTAGAATAGAGCGACTGCTGAGAGATCGTTAGTCAATTAGTAAGTGCAGCTATACAATCCCGAGTGCTTGTTAGTAAGTTAGTCAAAATATACAGGGTTAGTGTTGATTAGTAATAGGCGAAAATAATAAACTGTTAGTATGTGTTAGTATGACAGTAAAAGAGAGAGGAAGGAAGAACACGAGATAATGAAAGAAGATTGAAACCCAGAAACCAATAAATCACCCGAATGAGTGGCACGCAAGACCAGGGACCGTGAGCAAAGATACACACATGACAAGACAGGGGAGACAAAGTGCAATGCATGGCAATGTAAGCATGGCAAGGAAATACATAAACCAAGAATGGTCAGTGGAAGCAGAGGTCACTAAAACGCAAGAATCAATAATTCATGGCACTAGGCCAGGCACAGAACTTGAACTGGATATGAACATAGACATGGGACATGGCCTGGCAAAGACAGAAAATGCTGGATCACAACAATGTGACCATGAGTCCTTCTCTCATGGCCTGCATATATAGTCAGCTTTATATGTATTTGGAGAGAGACACAATTTTCATAATGTTGGCTCAGTGCATCACCATAATGGATTTGAAGTGAAATAATCAAGGTTTGCTCTAAGAGCAGACCTTCAACTTTAATTGAAAGGTTTTTTTAAAAAAATGTTCTACATTGTGGGAATTATACCATTTTTATTCATAGATGCCCAATTTTTGGGGCTAAAATGAAATTCAAGTATCTAAAATAATCATATATTAAATTGTCGTTTGAATACTTGGTCGCAAATCCTGTACATTTCAAGACTTCCTTAAGTCTAAAACCCACTTATTCTGGGGTGATGGCCAATTGCCCAATCACGTCAGGTCCCTTAATAGAGGGATGTCCAAATATTTTTGGACCTGTCAGTATTTCCAATAAAAATTGAGGTGACCAGTAGCCTAGTGACTATAATGAATTACGGGAACATGATGGGTGCTTCAACCCCCAGTGCCTCCGCAATCAGACCAGATGCACGCTGGGCACTTCAGTAAGGCCCGGAACCTCACGTTACAGTATATAAAGTGGGACTGACCTCTCTGATCCAGTGGATAACAGCATCAGGTTAATTTTTGAAATAAAGAAATTCATAAGACAGTAAATCACTTCTCTGGTCATTATAAGCACCTAATTAGGAAGAAAATAAGTACTTTGAAGATTTTAAAAGATAAGCATGGTTAGAACAAAAACAAACTGGCACAGGGGCTGTTGACTCAACTCTTACCTGTGATAGCAGAACAGTCAGAAATATCCTGAAATTCCAAATTCCATTTTTGATGAAAATTTGCAAGCACTATGTTATATTGTTGAGCCAATTGACCAGCCTGTAATGACTGGCACTCTGCTATTCACAAGTCAAGACATTATCCGCAGGAAACAGGCATTACTGGAAATTAAGAAGGAAGATTCTGCACAAAAAAAATGATCTTCATATATCACACATGCCAGCAATAACAACTACCAATAGTTATCTAACATCAACGTGAAG
Source organism: Gymnothorax reevesii (assembly GCA_029721435.1). Classification (NCBI taxonomy): domain Eukaryota; kingdom Metazoa; phylum Chordata; class Actinopteri; order Anguilliformes; family Muraenidae; genus Gymnothorax; species Gymnothorax reevesii. The sequence goes on from CM056573.1 coordinate 15,082,361, forward strand.
AGATTGTATTACAATAGTAATTGAATAGTTTATTAAGCAATAAAAGCTCATTTTGACACAATATTTAATGTAACCTAGTTAAATCAATAGAATGTACAATGTAACATTTATCTTGTAAAAAAATAATAAAAAATCTTGCGGATAGATACACACAATCATGAAAATGTGACCATGAATTATGATGTTTATAATCAAATCTAATATCTATCATGTTATTCCATTTGCATTTGGAATCTGTTGCTGTTAGGGATCATCAGGGATTTGCCCACCAAAGTCTAGGAAAAGTTGTTTATATGAAATACTATGTGGATCTTCCCAGCTGGCACCATGGCGATTCCTGATGTGACACAATTAAAAGTGAAATTTCAGTTTAAGTTGCACCAAAGTTTATATGCAAAAATTCCGAACTCGATCTGAGTTATTTCATGTAAGCCTACTGCCTTTTGTCAATGAATGCCTGTACAATTCATTTATGGCGACCAGAAAGGACAAATATTTGGTGCTCTAAGTACATTAAAATACATGAAGGAACTCACCAGAATTTATCTCAGAGCTATCTCTAAAATAATTGTCAGTTTTTTTGCTTACAGGTCCTTTACTAGACAAGCCAGGTTAAATTTGCCCTGAAGGAAATACAGACAATAATACAGTAAAATAATTTTTTTAAAAAAACTCGCTTCCAAAGGTTTGAAAGTGGCATTGCCACAGATGAAATGGATATGCATTCACTGAGCACTTTATTAGGAAGATCTGAACACCTCTGCTTATTTACACAATCATCCAGTCAGTCAATCACAGTGATGTTGTCCGTGGCATGTTCGTTGGTGACAGACAACTTGGTCTGAACATCTGAGAGTGCTGATCTTTTGGGATTTTTACATACATCAAGCTGTTTCTGGCCACTTCCAGCATGATGAGTCATCATGCTACACAGCAAAAGTAATCACAATTTGGTTCCATGAAGACAATAATAAGATCAGTGTATTTCAATGGCCACCCATGGCAGCACCTTTGGTATGAGCAAGAACGTGGGATTCACCGCATGAATTAGTGGCAGACAAATTTGTGGAAGTTATTCCAGGTAATCATGTCAACTGCTAGTCGCTTCATGCCACAGAAACCGGGGTTAAGCACTGGTCCGATGGGCGACTGGCTCGGAACAGGCTTACTTCTTCATCATGTCAAACTTGGGCAGAAACTGAAAAGAATGTTTCCAAAATCTTGCAAAAATCCAAGCCACAAAGAATTTAGGCTGTTCTGAGTGCAAAGGATGATTCTATCCAGTGTTAATAGTGTTCCTAATAAGGTGATCAGTGGGCGTATATAAATTATTATTTACATATTCAGTGCTTTACTTTGCGTTTCCGTTGTAATCCACTAGATAGAGCTCTTAACATGCTGTATGGCTTGGCTAATCCAGCTATGCAGCCTGAGCGTATGCAACAACACTGCTAGCACATATTTTCTGAAAATCAGAGAAAATATTGTTAGCAGTGGTTTACACATACCACCTGTGGATTAATACCTCCATAAACACAGTATATGTTGTCTCAAAATCATAAATTGATTTTGGTGAAGCTGCGTCAAAGGTGACAAACTGAAATGTGAACTTAATTCAGGCCTTTATTTTTTCCCTTTTGTCTATATCTGTCTTTATAACTAACAACTAATACATTAGGATTTCAGGCCACACATTTCTCAGCCAACTTCCAGTGCTCAGGTTTTTCCCAGGCGGAGATCAGGAAAACACAGCTCAGCTCTGGAAGACCCCCTGTACGATATACTGGCTCTTTCAGCTGCAATGGCAATGCCAGAATTTTAACTCTGTTACTTTTTCATCTAGGTGGTTCATTTTGGTAAATGCAAATAAAATTTTGAAAATGAGTGACATGAAAAATCCATTTAAAATTCCAATAAATTGAAATCACAATGACAGGGATTGCCAAATCCTGCCCTGGTTTTCTTTTCTCCATGGTAATTAATAACTTTCAATGCGTGGCTAGTGCCTCTGATTTGCCAGACTGGTGTAGAGTTCAGTGTACAGACAGACTACTGGGAAAAGGGAGGGTGGAAAATCAGCAGATCTGGGACCTGAAGAACAATGATTTGATGATCCGTGCACTGCAACAACACATTATTTGAAGGGAATTAAATTGTCAATTGAAAATATATTATTTCAAACTTAAGCTGGAACAAGGGCAATTTTGGACTAATAATGATGTGACAAATTTAAAAAATAAGGTGATGTGAGGAAATGAATGTGAAACAGATGTTGTAGAATAAAAGGAACTTCCACAAAAGCTCTGGATCCTCAAGAGTGAAAATGGGTCAAGGCTCACCTATTTCAAGACCTTAGAAATACAGGATCCTTGCTAACATTTACAAAGTCTTGAGGAATTTGATTGCAAAGTTTGGCCGCTCACTGTACACTAAGGGAAATGGACCTTTGTCATTCTGATCTGAACACATTTTAACAAATGAATTAAATACCCCTATTTAATCATTGGACAGAAATATTTATTACTAATTATGTGCAATTGTTAACTCAATTTTGACCAAAATGTCAGTTTGAACCCTGTAATTTTAAGGTCGCGCTTCAACAACTGATGCAAGAGATTAGTATATCACATCGCCTTGATATCAATGTTCCCCAAAGACAAATTGGTGGAACTTGACCATTTAATACTCTACAGTGTGCAATGTAATCAAAAGATGAAAGGAGTCTGGTTGAATCTCAGGAGGGTCATTCCATGTCAAATGATCCAGATTTTGAGAAATTCTCCAGGTCACCTCCTCAAAAATTTTTGAAAAAATTCACGAAATATTCACGCAAAATAAAAAAATGGCAAATATTAGGCCAGTATCTCAAATATATTTTCATAGCCCTTTGAAATCTGAATAATATTTTAAGTTTTTTGGCAAACCAATTTTCAGCCAAATTTGGCCACTAATTGCTCCAAATTGATTGCTTATACAAGGCTGAAATTGGGTCTACTAACCATACTCATCATGGTCATTCATCAGTGACCATGTCACCAGTTATTCATCTCTCTGAAATTTTTACTGGCCAATCTTAAAACTGTAAATGCAAAGCTGCCACTGACTTCTCTGGGCTCTGTGTCATCTGAGATGGACCGGAACACCGAGGAGGCTTGTTTTGTGGCCAGACGAGTCCACCTTTTGAGTAGTGTTTGGAAAAAACACAAAATGGCTGTCGTGTTGTCTGGACCAAATTCGACCAAGACAGCCCCAGCTGTCATTAGCGCCACGTCCAATGCCAGCATCTGTCATAGTATGAGTTCTGTTAGAGCACATTGCACGGATGACTTGCACATTTGCATGCACACCATTAATGCAGAAAGGTACGTCCAAATTGTCCATCCAGACGTCTTCTGCTCCAGGGACTGTCGAGGATCGTACTTCAATATTTCTCATCATATTCATCAATAAATCAATTTTACCATATTTAATAACCATAATCAATAATCATATTATATATTATGTAAGCAGCAGTAACACACTTACACACGCACCGGCACACGCACACGCACACATGCACACACTCACACAAACACATAAAACACACACATACAAGCTGTGCACACACACATAAGCAGTTGGCCTCTGTAGCTTGGATTGACATCTGTTCAGTTGGCTCAGGCAGTATCTGTTAAGTCATCAGCATTACTCACCACCATTATCAGAAATCATATAGTTATGCATGAAGCTCCAGTATTACACTGGAAGAGGGTTGTTATCTTTTGGTTGCAGTTTTCAAGCCAAGCTGGCAGTGTTTTGGTTTGCCTGTCTCTGGGAAAACCTGTGACCCAACTAAAAGTCCTCTGAAACAATGAAATACCTTGAAGTTGTTATTTTACAAAGGATGGCAATTAATGATAAAAAGAGAAAAACAAGTAACATGCAGACACCACATGATTGTACCATTGAAAAATAAGTTAGAAGCAGACATTACGTTATTGAACCATTGAAGCATGAGAGGGCGGAAAAACCATGTTTGGAAGATATTTCCTGTGATGAAGGTATTTATTTATTTTATTTTTATTTAACCCTTATTTAACCAGGGAAGTCCCGTTGAGATTGAAATCTCTTTTTCAAGGGAGCCCTGGGGGGGGGGGGACAGAGGAATTGCACAGCCAATTAGATCAGGGGATGATTAGGCGGCAGATTGAAAGAGCCAGGTTGGGATTTTAGCCATGACACCGGGAACCCCCTACTCTTATCGAAGAGTGTCATGGGATCTTTAATGACCACTGTCATAAAAACGGTGTGAAAATCAGAATGTCAGTTCTTCTTGCGCAAAAAGAACTCGATTTTACATTCATCGATATGCCGCAATAAAGCCTAACTGTCTGAAGAATCTGTCTCTCTCCAATTGTTAGAGGATGGGGGGACCTCATAATATGAAAATATGTTTGAATGAAAACCATGACAGGACATCCCTGCATTTTCCTATCAGACAGCATCAAAATTTATGAATAAATAGTCCCACCAGCTGGTAGAAAATGATGAATCCAAAGACAGAAAATTTTGACAAAACAAGCCTGCCTTTTGTTAAAATTTTAAGAAGAAAAAAAAAAAATCTTTCATTCAGCAACGAAGTTCAGTGCTAATTAAGTCTCAGTTTGGTGCTATCTTTTTAGATGTAATTGTTGGCCAAACAATACAACTGATAAAATGTTAGGTATGGAATTTAATTCTTTGTTGCATTACTAAGCTCACTGAAAAAAGTGATTTTGACCCCTAGTAAATGTTCCATATATTAATTAAGCATATTTTAATAGAAATAGGTGTGTTATTTAACTCCACTTAAAAAATATAAGTAATTTCAAATAGTCAACATAATAAAAATATCTAGCTTCAGATAAAAATATTTCGTGCAACCACTTACCTTAAAAAAATTATGTTCATTCAACAAAACATTTTTTTCAGTGCTGTCTCTGTCATAAAAAGATAATTAAGATGGTGTATAATTCCTCTCAACATCAAAAGCACAATAACATGAAAAAGTAACAAAATGCTCAAATTTTGGGATTGCAATTTAGGTTGTAATATAACACAGCACACACAAGGGTCCACAAGGACCAAGTTTGAGAACCAGTAGTTCAGATGTCTAAAAGATCAGGGCAGAACAGTATTAAATCTTGTATGACTGAAGGGATGGGAATATCTCTTCCCAGGAACACTATTAGACTGACCAGACTTATTTTATTTGGAAAATTGATTTTAGGCAGGTCTTCTCAGCTGTTAAATCAAAACAAAATGAAAATGTGCCGGTAAAGGCAGTTTGAATTTGGGAGAGATTGTGCGCTGTCGACAAGAATAATTACTTGCCATCGGCATGGCTTCAAATTTTGGTTAGAGCGAGTGCATTTAATCAAAACCTGCACATCATCAATTACAGTCCTATATAAGACCTGTCTGTAATAACATTCCTGATTAAAAAAAAAATCCATCTTAAACCAACCTATTCTGATCAAACAAGTTTAAATGGTGCTTTTGAGACTTTTTGTCAGTCAAACAGCCAGCTGATCAACCTATTCTGCAAACTTGCCCTCTGGTCTGACCACCAGCGAAGCAACTTGAATCAGCTTTGTCCAGCTTGAGACCAGATTTGGTTAGAGATGGATATAAAAAAATATTCCCTAAACCATTTTAAAATCAACCTAGGATCACAGCTAGTCTTATCAGAAATTTTCTGCCAAGAGAATGACATTCTTGCTTTTGAAGCCAATGCGGAAATCCACAAAACGCTGAAAGTACCTTGCATTTCATAATAATTGATGGCAAGCGGTAGGTGCATATACTTTCTAAGCAAGTATTATTACAGCTAATTACAGCAAGCTTACCGGCAAATTAACTTTCAAGGTGAAGTGTATTTACCATGCAAATGTAACGACACTGGATAATAGGTTGGTAATCATTCAATAAACAGTTATGACACAGCCATATATCTTGGTGTATAACATATTAAGCAATTGGATCAGAGATTAGCCTCACCCAGTTCGAGTTCTGTAGAAATACAGCTGCATATCTGACTAAAATACAGATCAATTTTTGTTCATACTTATTTTAATTGATTAGATCAAAATCTAAAGCTTGAAATCAGGCCCCATTTATAAAATATTGACCTGATTGGGTGTAATTTATTTTTATTAGCATTTAGAAGTTCATTGCAATTTGCAGCGTTTATGTCAACATTAGATAATCAAAATATGTGATAAGGAACGGTCATTTAGCCTTTGGGGGGCTGACATATTGATCAAAACATGTAAACCTTGCTTGCTATGTTACATTAAATATCTGAATGAAGTAGCACTTTCAATGCATAACAAAGGTATTCCTTATTTTAAGAGCATTTTGAATTACTCCCTGTGAATAGGCCAAGAAAATAAACCTGGCATTGCTTTCTGAGTATAATAAGTTTGTTGATGAGGACAAAGTACAATGTAGCACGTCTTTTACGCCGCCATCTGTCTCACTCAAATGGGGTTGCCTTCAATTTTGGCTTGAGCTGCATAATCAATCTCTTGAATTACAGTAAATGCCATTCCTAAATATTTGCATCAAACTTAGTTTATTTATAGAACCACAACCTCAGCAGTGTCAGCTTATTAGTCACCTCTGTGGTGCTGCCTCTTGCAATGAGAGGGCAGCCAAATCAGGGAGGATTATTGAAAGTTTCCAGGGACAAGTGCTTTCATTTCAAAACCCGCGTCATTGAATTCAGGGTTCTTTCATTGGTGATAATTACAAAATTACAGTGAAGAAAAGGTTACCCCTATCCATCCCAGAATAATGCTCACCATAACCTAAATCGCACTGGATTACTTGAACAGGACATTTGTGACATTGTGACCTCTAGAATTCAAAGGGCTTTTGTAAAAAAGTAGCTATATTCATCATGTACGGTGTACAGCATGGCTTGAATATCTTGCGCATCCCATCTTGATCCCTGACAGCTCTGGCACCGTCTAGAAAAGGGATAAGCAACACTGGCCTTGGAGTCCCAGAAATGTCCCTCTTCTGAAAACCTCACTTTTTAATCATCAGACTGAATGAGCGCGGGTGACCATGTATGCAAGGTATGCGGCTTCACCATTCAGGCTCTGAAAAATGTAGGTTTAGACTCCTTTTAATGAAATAAACAATGAACAAACAATCTTGGAGGAAATGAAAACCGGAGACATCATATCAGGAATAGTGTTTCTAATTCTGATATACTGGGGAGAGTACTTTGGCTGATCCTCTGAGTAAATGAACCAATCCATACCAAGTTGCAGATGCTTCGGTCACAGCCTGTTGAAATGTGGGGCGACCAGGATGGGTTCAGCTCACAGCCCTATTCACTGGACCCGGAACAACTGGTCCGCCTCTGGTGTTCATTTAACATGAATCAAAGCAGCTGCCGAATAAAGCATGGAAAGGAGATGTCAGGCCCATATAATGTGGCACAAATTACCTGTAAGACCCTATTGGACCAAAAAAGGTTGTTACCCACTGTTTGGTTACTGGATGAGCCCAGTGAATTATGCACCCCACCCTCCTCTTCTTTGGTTTTCCCCAGACCTCTCCCAACAATGTAGCTGAGCTATTAAACTTTCCAAAGGTTCAGAACACACTTTGGCATTCCCCACCAGCCCATAGTCCCAGTTTTCTTTCTGGACAGCATGGATGTGGTGTCAGTTGAGAATACCCATCTTGGCTGTGAGAGACAATGACATCAACATAGGCTGGAGCAAAATCCCAGTAGGGCCTGAGGATCCCGTTTATCATCCTCTGAAATGTGGCTGCAGCTCCATGGACCCTGAATGAGAGGACCTGCTACTGATGTAGGCAGTTTGGTCCAAAAAGCCATTTTTTGGGGCCTGATTTGTCAGCAGCATCTCCGAAGGTCCACTTTATAAATCCAGGGTGCTGATGATGCGTGCTGGTCCCAGTCTCTCAAAGAAATCACCTACCCTGGGCATTAAATAAGCATCAAAGTGGAATAAACTGTTACGCTTCCTGAAGTCCTTACAGAGCCTGGTGTCCCATTGGGCTTGGAGGCTATTTGGATGGGACTCAACCAGGCACTGTGGGATTCCTCAGTCACTCCCATCTGTAGTATCTTCTGAGCCTCTTAACTTACAGCCATGTGGCATTCTTTGCAGAATTGTTTGGGACACTGATGCACCATTTTACCAACATCTGTAAGAATATTGTGGTATAACAGTAGTCCTCTCATGCTAGTCTGAAAACATATCCCAGACCTGAGGCACAATCTCCTGGAGGTCCTGCTGCTGCTGATGACAAAGTCTCTCTAGCAATGGGACAGATACCGGTTCCTGTGGAGACACCTTAGTGACTTAGGCAACCTAAGCAGCCACTTCTGTCTCCCTCAACTGTTTCAAAAAAATTCAAATGGTTACTTTTAAAGCCATTAAGCTGGCCTATATCTACCTTACTTAGTAGACAACAGGACAGTTGTGCAATCTCACCAGGAACTTGCGGTTGCTTGTGAGTATGAACACCAAAGTCCTTTTCTCCCAAACAGAACTCCACGATTTTGGTCACCCTGCTGAAGATGCAAGCTTTTGCTCCGGGGCCTCCATCTGCTGAGCTGACCTTCCATGCAGTTGCAACAATAGTCCTGCATTGCCTCCCTTATGCCGAACTAAATGTAAAAAAAAAAAAAAAAAAAAAAGTGTAGGTATTCCTGATAGATAACTCTGTCCAACTGGTGGTAAATCTACCCTGTTCTCTGGCTCTCTCTGCTGGAGGTTAGGAACAGTGGTGTGGCGAGACATTACAATATTATTGGTTTGATTGAAAGTACTCCTCAAGCTGACATTATGACAAAGCTATGAATGGCAGTTGGGCCGTTCGCATATTTAAAACACAACTGCTGATGTGACATTGAAAAAAAACCACTCACACTTCTGTGATCATCCACTTAATGTCACCCCCAGATGATGCAAGGCTGTGAAGGACCATCTCGGCTTAGCAAAATTTAAAGTAACGGTAATCTTTGCATGCTTCATACATGTGAACCGTACATGCAAGTGAATTGCAACACTCTTCAGTGGCATATGTCATTCTGGGTCACACTGAAGAAATTGTATAAGGAGATCTGTGCTTATGTTCTAACCTACGCTCTACGCCCCAACCGATAAGTGAAGCTCTTTATGATTTGATCATCCAAGAGGGGGAAAAAAAATCTAACTTACATATGAGGCCTGTGAGGTATCGTTCTGGAACCAAATGCGAGACCAGGAAGTTTCAGCAAAAATGAGTTATTAAAGCCGGGGGTGAACCCCCACAGGGCAGAAGGCAACGGTACAGAGTCCAATCCAAAATGAGAATCCCAGGGACGTAATCCAAACTATACAAGGGGCAGCAAACACAACTCAGTCGGGCAAAATGGGTTCGGTACTCAGGCACAGGAGTGTCAGAGCATCCAAAGCCCAGTAGTCCTAATCCAATCCATTAACAGGGCAGCAGAAACTAAACTCAGGGTCAGTCAAAACAGGTACGGTACACAGGAAGAGAAGTATCAAAGAAAAAGCCAAAATCAGAATTGGGGTGTTCCAGTCAGAAGTATAACACTATGAATACAAGGCATTAACCATCACAGCACAGGGAAAATGTTCTGACAAGAGCTGTGAGTGAAATGACTGCTTAAATACACGTAGGGGAAGTCACATGCTATGATAGGGAACAGGTGTGCTGGATCAGACTAATTAACAAGGGAATGAACAAGAGGAAGTTCCTAAACACATAAAATTGGCAAGAGCCAAAACGCGGACAGGGATCACAAAGACAACCTATAGACAAACATACGGCTCCGGTTAGGGAGTTCTATTGTGCACAGATAAGGAGGCAGAATAGAGTTTAACAAGTGCAGAGGTTCCGCTGAAACTGCAGCAAAGCAGATTGAGTTAAGACAAAGGGGTGGAGACTAGAATTGGGCAAATGCTGAGAGCTTGTTAGTCAATTAGTAAGTGCAGCTATACAATCCCTAGTGCTTGTTGGTAAATTAGTACTATAAACAGTGTTAGTTTGGGTTAGTATCTTTGAAATCACCCGAAAGTGTGGCACGGAATACTGGGGCAGTGAGCGATCACATGACATAAGACCAGACAGGGGGAGACAAAGTGTAATGCATGGTATGAAACAAAACATGGACTGGAATATAACTGCAATAGTGAAAAATTTGGCAAACAGACAGAGACAAGGCAAAAACAAAACATGGCATGGAATCCTAATCACAAAACATATCATAGTCAGGGAGAGCAGAAATCATAATCAAACATGGCAGGCAGGCAGAATCATAACAAGACCAGGCTGCACAGCTTTTATTCACAGGCTTTTAATTGGCACCATTCAAATAAAAAAAAAATCTTTACAACAAAAATAACCACAAAGACATTTGTGAACAAAATTTAGAAAACAATCCAAATAACTGATAACCATGGTATGCTTTACAAAAATAACAACAACAACAACAACAAAAAATCTACAAGCAAAGCTCATTAAAGATAGTAATGTTCATTAATGTGTGGTGGTCTTCAGAGAGGAGCAGACTAGTTGGCAACAATCCAGTCCCTTACATGGTGTTAAGGACTCTGCTGTCTACCTGCTGCACCATGGTGAGCATTCTGAGGGCCTCTTTCAAGGAGGATTTTTCATCAAGGGCATCTTTTATGTTGAGGCACAGACACACACGCTCCCACAGCTGGAGAACCAACTATTCTTAAAGGGTGAAAAATGTAAGTTCCATCAGTCATCAGCTCACTTCCATTAGTTTGTGGTCTCCAAAGACTCCTGGAAATAAACTAAAAGAAGGTCCAGCCACAGTAGGACTGGCTGGAACTGATATGCAGAAGACAGGTCCAGCGATTCTTAGGCTTTGCTAAGTTCTACCATCAGGTCATTCACAACCACAACCTAGTGGCAGCCCCATCATGACACACATATACCCCAAGCTGCTGGTCTAAAGCAGCATGTCAGTCACTCAAGATGCTGTTCAACCTTTGGTTCTCAGCTGATACTTCCCCCAAGAAAACAATGCATAATTGAAATGGATGCATCTAATTTTGGCACTGGAGCTATGTATGTTATCACAGAGAATGGCAGATGACAAGATTAACCTTTTGCTTTCTCCTTGCATGAGGTGACCCCGGCCAAACTCCAGCATTAGAGTCCGAGAGCTATTGGCTGCGAAATTGGCATTTGAGGATTGTGGTTACTGGCTCAAGGGTGCTTCCATCCCATTCATGGTTTGGACCTTCCACTGGAACCTGGAGAACTTCCATCCTGCTAAAAGGCCAAGACCCATAGTCGCTATTTTCCCATTATGACTTCAGTTTGACATATTGCCCAGGCTCAAAGTACGCCAAACGTGATGCCCAATCCTGTCTCTGTGCCATCCCCAAGGAGGAGGAGCATCCTGGAGATTGTCTAGTATCCACAGGCGGAAAATCCAGGTTCAGAGATTAAAAGTCCTTTCCAGAACATGGTTCCAGTCACCTAGATTCACCACTAAGCACAGTTTCTCCACCGCAAGGTAGAACTCGTCTCTGAAATTAGCTGAATCAATTCATATGAAGAAAAAGATGGCAGGATTATTTTTTCTTACTGACCCTTGGATTTTACACCTTTGCTGGTAACCAGTCAAGTTGGACATTGAATGTACGAAGAGGCCGTACTGTCGGAGCTGGTACTAGTGACTGCCCTTCTGACTACCTCTTCCTTCCTGCGAGAGTCAGGTCCCAAGTGTAGTCGTGGGCCCACTCCTCACCACTTGCCTGTCAACTCCAGATGACAGGCACTTTGGCGCAGCTCAGCAGTCGCTTCTGGTGGCCCACCATGAAGGACGATGTCAAGAAGTTTGTGGCGGCTTGTGTCCAATGTGCCTGTTCCGAAAGGTCAGACCCTTGACCCAGTCAAGGCATTCACCCCCCTGCTGTTCTTAATCGCCCTTGGTCCTCCTTGCTTGCATAAGTCATTCTGTCATAGACTGATTTTTCAAAGTTGCCCACTGCATGACATAGGCAATGATCCCCTGAACAAAATAATCAAATTTTGAGTTCATTCTCATTTTTTACATGTAGTACAAATCTGTTATTTTAACTAGAAACAAAATCAACTGGTGTACATTTGGCCCCGCTCATTTCAGCGTCAGAGCAGTATTAGCCTTGAAAAATCTATAAAATTCTTGTGCTCATTCAACATGAACCTGATACATTTTCCCCGAGTTTGTGTTTGTTTTGTATCTCAGCCATAATGTGATGCAATACTGATGTAATTTGGGTTATGGGTGACTGTGTGCCATGGGCACCCTGGTATGAACACCGGCTGCTGCTTGCATTTGCTAGATAGAGACAGAGATAAAACAGATAAAGTATCTCACAGTGAGCAAAAGAATTGAGAAACGCCGATTTGATTAGATTAGATAATAGGCTTAAACTGTACTTTTCAGCACAACAGCCTTTCACTAGTTATTGGTGATTTACAAAGTACATACAAAAGTAATTAAAAATTTTCACATCTCATAAGATCACTAAAAGCTATTCAATAAACCAATTTCTTATAAGTAAAATAACATTTTCTTGGGATTCTCTTCATTAAACAGCTGTTCCATGTTACCAACAGTAAATGTTCTGTTTGGACGTGGTTGATCTCCAAGCAGTTTAACATGATAATGTTTGCGAGTGAGAGGACAATTGTAACCTTTACAACAATGAGGCGATCTTCTCCTTTTAGGAGATAACTGTGCGAGAAACACTGAAACTGGCCCACAGACAGCTCTGCAGTCGATCCACACCCGAGGCTGGGATGACTGGACAATGCTCTATAGCAAAAAAATAAAAATAAAAATAAAAAATACACAGTATTCTATTGAATTATCTCACTGCTTCAACTGTGTCTCTAGAACTCAGAGCTGAACTTTCTGGTGGGAGCAGCCGAAAAGGTTTTGTATCTCTAATTATCTATTATGGTTTTACGGTTTTTACTGGGTCCACTAGAGCCTTGTACAAACCTTTAAGAAATGAAATCTGGATTTTCTGGGACATAAAGCAAGAAATCCACAAAGAATTTGTTGATGTTCTGAAAAATATCTTTTTCCTGCATGCTCCGCTTCATTTGATGTACGGTGCCGTGTCGTAACGCATCTCAGTCTTGCGCTCTCAGATCATGGATGATGTGATGATGGACGACTACTTTTAACTCTCAATAATTTTTTTCAGTAATTTCACTGATAATCTTGTCGTGATGGTCCTCAGCTGTTAATCTTGAGTGTTGCACTGAATTGGGTAAAGCTGCCTTCCCTCAGGTTGCGCAGGGGTGAGTCTCACAAAATTGAAGTCACAGTATCAGTTAACAGAAAATGAAGCACCATTCATTGCATGGGCAGCCTGTCTGCTGTCATGTTGCCATGGTGACTAACTGATGACACAGCACCACCTGGCAAAACCAAGGCAAAATACAGACTAACAGAGCAGATAATTAACCCCGCTGTGGAAAGCAGGTTATTAACCTCCAGTTGGCATATTTGGGATTTGATAAGGTACAAGCTGCCAATATGTATTTGTCTGAGGTACCAAGATAACATTTTAGAAAAGGGTTAAGGTCAAATGAAGCAATGGAGCGCTCTTAAAGAGTGAAGAATTATTTGAGCAAGCATGCAGAGAACATTTGAGGCAAAAACAGTGAGACCAGAGACCAGGTGTTTCAGCCCACGGATCTTGCTGTTAAAATAGCTAATATTCCATTTTAAAAAGGTTTATTTTCCATTATGGTAAGATTTTGGTCTTGTAACCTCTGCCAAGGAGGTTTTGTTATTCACCCATGTTTGTCTGTCCTTCTGTCTGTAAACAGGAAAACTTAAAAAAGTTATGAATTGACATTTAATTTGGTAGGATGGTAAGTGGTAGTCCAAGGATGAGTTGATTCAATTTTGGAAGTGATCTGGAACAAATTCTGGTTTGTACATCCAGAAGATGTTAAAATATACTTCCATTGAATCCCTCAGTAATGAACAGATTTTCATAAAATTTCAGGGCTAAATAGAATCTACACTAGAGTGTGCAGTGCTGTGTTTTGGCCTCCTGTTGCAGACAGAGCAAATAATTATTTTAAATCCTCTTTCAGGTGGAGCTTATCATTTCAGACTGCTGGATATGATTTGTCTCCAGGGAATCATTCGCCAAACAGAAACACAGCAGCAGTGCGAACTGAGGACACTTTCTGTTTTGCATCTGTAGTTTTGGCATTGAGTGGAGGCAAAATCACACTTTCTTGACAAAAATATCAATTGTGATTCTATTATATAATTGGTTTATTGGCAGTTCCACTTGCGAACAAAAATTGCGGTATTTTCATCCATCTGCCGCACAACTGATTATGGAGTCCTATATTCCAGTGGAAAAGCTAAATGAGTTACTCCATACTAAACTGTACAATTCACTGCTGTATAAGAAGGTCAATAAAATTTTTTCTCTGAGAATTAAATGATTTGCATTGTTCATATTTATTCACTCCCGGATTGAAGATATACATAAGAAAAAAACAGAGTCATCAGTCCAACCGCACAGCAGAAAAAGTGGTTTCCTGATGTTAGCCAAGGCATTGTAAAAGACATATTTTGTTACAAAATTTGGCAGCTTATGTCTATTGATACTTCAAAAGAAAGTGAAATTAAATATTGCAGGGAAATACCCATAACAACAGTTTCAATTGTCTGCACTAAATTATCGGGACCCATCTGATCAGTAATGCAATTTGAAATAATCGTCGTGGGCGTAACCAGTCCAGCCCGCACGTGTTACGTCCATCCCTGTGGGTAAATTTACATAGTGTGCAAATGACGTAAAGATGACCTCGGCAATATAAGGTACTCACTTTCTGCATCAAAATTTACAAGGCGTCAGACAATCATATATACCATGCTTTTAAAAATTATGAAAATTTTTCTGCGTCCTAATATTGTGTTGCGACCATAAACAATCTGTGCGCTATCACCATAGACTGTATAAAAAGATGGACGCACGCAACACCCAGGTCTGAAATGTGAGACCAATGCGGAAATTGAATTCAATTTAATGTCCAGCAGCTGGCGACGTTGGGGGTTGCAGAATTGGAAAAGGTGTATTTGAATTTTCATCACCATTGTAACACATTTGTACAGTTTAGCCAAATACAAGTTTATGATTTACATCAGGGGTCATCAACTCCGTTCCTGGAGAGCTACCATCCTCTGAGTTTCTGCTCTACCTCCTATTCAGCACACCTGATTCAACTAATTAGCTAATTAACAAGATCACGAGCTGGGCAATTGAGTGGCTAATCAGTTGGTTCAGGTGTGTCGAATTGGAGGTAGAGCAGAGACCTACAGGATGGTGGCTCTCCAGGAACAGAGTTGGTGACCCCTGATTTACATATTGATTCTTCATACTTCACATCCCTTTAATTTCTCATGATGTCTAACATAAGATATTGAAACAATTGTGCCACTATCACATGGGTGCATATGCTGGAACGCTTACTTTATCTTTCATCTGCATATTAACAAGGCTTTTGAAACCTCCATTCCACATTATTTGTATGCGAAAGGCAAATAAAACAAGAATGAAGTGATTTGTAAATAATCTTTTTTCTACATGTCCCTGCGAACAGTACAAAAAGTATCTAAGTTTAACCAGATGATCTGTATTTTTTTCTTCTTCTAAATATTCTCAAATTCCAAATTTGGAACAGGGAAATAGAAAAACAGGGGAAGTTGTGGAATCTTCAGAAAAACACCTGTTTAGAACATTCCACAGGTGAACAGGTGATTTGGTTATGATTGGTTATAAAATGAGCAGTCACAAAGGCCATCCCAATCTAATGTATTTCTATTACAGGTTGTATTCCTATTAATGTTTTGATTTAAATATTAATAGGATAAAAAGTAATAGAATTAATTGATAACCACTTTTGTTCATTTTTAGCAAGGCAGGCAATATAAGTGTAAGGCACATTACAGAATGAAGCTAGAGCTGGACTTGCGAGAGCCCATACCTCCGGCAGCATAGCTGGATTTGTACTTTGGCCTATATCTCTGCTGTACTTCGGCGTAGATTTGCCAAAATTAAATCACTTGTTCCTCTTGTTCTACTTTAACATCTTGCAAAGTTTGGTTAAAATCTATGCCACCATTTTTGAGATATCCTGCTTACAGATAGACATGCAAACAAAAAATATATTAATTGACAAATGGAAGCAAAAACTTCAGCTGCAGTCAGAGCAGTGCAGTTACAGATGCTGTAACTGTGCTTGCCGAAAGAATCATACGAAAAAATGCATTCCTAAAGTTCAATTAAAAACATATCATATCCAAAATAATTTGTCCTTCAGTTAGCTCTGTTATGTTTTGCTTGATTTGGCTCCACATGTCAAATTTCAGATCTGTAATCAAACTATTCAGATGTTTTTAAGGACTGCTCTCTCAACCTTTACTGTTTTTTTACCATGTTCAACCACAATTGCGAAATAGTTGAAAATGTTGAAACTGCGACATTTTACATTTTTGTCCACAAAATGAGCTCATTTCAAATTTTATGGCTGCAACAGGTCTCAAAAAAGTTGGGATGCTGAAATGGTAATTAATATTTAAGAGAATCAACTGAAAGAACATTTAGCAAGTAATTAAGTTAAGTGGCATCAGATGTGTAACATGATGGGCTATAAAAGGGATGTCTTAGAGAGGCTGAGTCTCTCAGAAGTAAAGATGGCCAGAGGCTCTCTAATCTGTGAAGGCTTGCGTAAAAAAAATTGTGGAATACTTTAAAAACCATGTTCCTCAACCTCAAATTGCAAAGGCCTTGAAGGTCCTATAATCAACAGTGCATAACATCATTAAAAAATTCAGAGAAATTAGAAAAATCTGTGTTTAAGGGACAAGGCCGAAGACCTTTGCTGGATGCTCGTGATCTTCAGGCCCTCAGACGCCACTGTATCACTCATCGGCATGATTCAGTCATTGACATTACTACATGGGCCCAGGAACACATCAGAAATCAGTCTGTAAACAGTCCGCCGTGCCATCCACAGATGCCACCTAAAACTTTATCATGCAAAAAGGAAGCCATTGTTGAGCATGATCCAGAAGCGCTGCCATGTTCTGTGGGCCAAGGCTCATTTAAATGGACTGTAGCAAAGTGGCAAAGTGTCCTGTGAACAGACAAGTCCAAATTTGAAATTCTTGTCAGAAATCTGGGCTAAAGAGGAGAAAGACCACCCCACCTGTTATCAGTGTTCAGTTCAAAAGCCAGCATCTCTGATGGTATGGGAATGCATTAGTGTGGGACATTTGCATGTTTTAAAAAGCACCATGAATGCTGGAAAGGTTTTAGAGCAACATATGCTCCCCTCCAAACGACCTCTATTCCAGGGAAGGCCTTGTATTTCAGCAGGACAATGTAAAACCACATACTGCAGCAATTACAACAGCATGGCTTCGTAGTAGATGAGTCTGTGTGCTGAACTGGCCTGCCTGCAGTCCTGATCTTTCACTGATTGAGAACATTTGGCGCATAATTAAATGAAAAGTCTGTCAAAGGAGACCCAAAACTCTCCAGCAGCTGGCAGCCTGCATTTAACGCGAGTGGGATCAAAATCCAATGGTTAAACTTAAGAAACCTGTCTCCTCAATGCCCCGACGCCTCCACTTTGTGTTAAAAAGAAGAGGGGATGCTACACCATGCTAGATAGGCCCCTGTCCCAACTTTTTTGAGACCTGTCGCAGCCATCAAATTTGAAATGAGCTCATTTTGTGGATAAAATTGTAAAATGCCTCCATTTCAAAATTTATTATGTTTTCTCTGTTCTACTGTGAATAAAATACTGGTTGGTGTGATTTGAAAGTCGTCGCGTTTTGATTTTATTTACAGTTTATACTTTGTCCCGACTATTTTGGAATTGGGGTTGTAGAAATACCACCACCGAAGAGCATTATTTTCGATGCCAGGTCTCTATTGCAGCTGTCCTCAGCACCTGCCTGTTTCAGGGGCTTGCTGCTTTAACTTTTCCCTTCAGGGTGTGATGCGCACATTCAAATTGGTTGAATGACTTTGAGGCTTTGAGGCTATTTGGCTTTGAGGAACCTACTCAGGAACAGGACACGCCTATGTACCAAACATTTTGAAGCTCATTGTAAATAAATATGCATTCACAAAGAAAGGATGTTTCATAAACCCACAGTCATTTATTTGACAGGCAGCAAAATTTGCTGGCAAATCAGAAGGAATATAACAAGAATAAAAAATGGTAATTTTTAGAGCAGGGTGAGATTAAGAGCATTTCACTTCCTGTTAGTATGAAGCACAATGAAGGAGACATGAGAGAATGGAGGAGCCACTTCAAAAGTATGAGCAGAGTAGATGAGAGATGAGGTTTCTCAGAATGACCCACAAAGAATCATGCATCACCTCGAATTCAATTAATGTTCATGGGGTGGGGGTAATTTCACACCATGCATTATTTGCAAAAACATTATGTAGATGCTTCAGCGCCTAGATGCCTTGCCTATTTTACAAAACGTTCATCAGAGGCAGTGGCAAGGCAATGTCTGCCCATGACCTTGACATTTTGATCACACTGAGACAGAACTAATCAAGCTGTTGCCAAACAGATGGACTGAGGAGATACCATGCAATGGCTCTGCAATTACATCCAGAAATATCCAGTCAAGTCACGTTTAGGTAATGGAAACCCTTTGAATGGTACTGCTTAAAAAGTAATCAAGTGACTCGAAGTGTCAGTGATGGTGATGACCACTTCACCATTGACCTTTCACCATGATTTAAGGCTTTACAAGGTGAGAATTAATGCGAATGCAGCAATAATTAATTATATGCAAATTACCAGTTTTGAATTCAGGTAGAAGGTTCAGTGAGCTCACATGGTCAATAGTATTTTTTTCCTTTCTGTTTCGAAGAGTGGGCGGTCTCTCGCTTCCCAGTATATATAAATATAAACATACATACTGTATATAACTGATAATTTGTAATTTACATCTCTCTGGAGATATTTTGGCCCACTCTTCTCTCCAAAATTGTTTTAATTCAGCCATAATGGAAGATTTTCATGCATGGACTAGCTGCTTAAAGGTCATGCCAAACAACAACTAAATTGGATGCAAGGCAGGCCTTTGACTGGGCCACTCCAAAACTGACATTTTGTTTCTTTTTAGTCGGTTAGATGTTGAACTTGCTTATGTGCTTTTGGATCATCGCTGCATATCTGAACTGATGGCTGGAAATTTTCTGTATAAGAGCAGAATTCATGGTTCCATCAATTATGACAATTTGCTGAGGTTCTGAATCAGCAAAGCAGCTCAATGGTGATGGTCACGCTCCCACAAACATTTTTCACTGTTAGCATGATTTTCTTAATATGGAATGCTGAGTTAACTTTAAACCAGATGTAACAGGATCCATGCTTTCAAAAACATTCCACTTTTGACTCATCAGTCCACAAAATATTATCCCAAAAATCTTGGGGTCATCAAAGTGTTTCTTGGCAAAAGTGAGATGAGCCTTTGTGTTCTTTTTAGTTAATAATGACTATGGCATTGCAGCTCTCCCATGGATGCCATTTCTGCCAAGTCTTTTTTATTGTGCATTCGTGAATACTGACCTTAACTGAGCCGAGTGAGGCCTGCAGTTTTTTGGATGTTTGCTTGTGTTTTTGTGACCTTCTGGATGAGTTTTTGTGACCTTTGTGACCTTCAGAGGAATTTTGTTCAGCTGGCCATTCCTGGGAAGGTTACGGCTGTCTATATAGTTTTCTGGAGTCCCTGAGCCTTAGAAATGGCTTTGTAACCCTTTCCAGACAAAGAGGTGTCAACAACTTTGTTTGTCATCTGTTCTTGAATTTCTCTAGTCTGAGGCATCATGTGCTGCTTTTTGCCAGCTCCACTTTGCCAGACAGGTCCTATTTAAGTGATGTTTAGATTCTGCAAGGTTGGTAGAAACACGCCTGGGTGTGTGTAGTGAATTTGAACCCAATTATTCATTTTATTATTTTTATTTTACTGTTTTTCTATTGTTTTGCCTATTTATGTGCAGCACTTTGTTTCAGCTGTGGTTGTTTTTAAAGTGCTATATGAGTTGAGTTGAGTTGAGTTGAGCCGAGAATTATCAATTAAATTTGTTTAATTGGTGGATTTAGAAACTAATTACTTTTTCACATAGGGCCAGGTAGGGCTGGATAGCTTAATCCAGTAAATGAAATTGTCGTTTAAAAACTGCATTTTGTGTTTATATGGATTATATTTGTTTAATATTAAAATTAATTTGATGATCTGAAACACGTAAGTGTAATAAATATGCAAAATAGAAGAATTGGGAAGGAGTCATATCATCTGAAAAACGTAGTAAGTTTATCAGTGGCAAAGATCTTGAATTTGAACAAAAATTTTAGGTTCTGGACTTTTCCTAATAAAAAAAATACGATAGAAACTTGTTTTGGAGGTTCAAATGACACTAATAGTTAGTGTTTTTTTCACCACTCTTAATTACTGCGAATGAAGGTTAAACTCAGTTTCTACTAAAAGTGACACACGTATTAGGTTTTTCCAGATCACAGGAGATATGATTTTTCACACTACTGTATGAGGAGAGATTGTTGGGCTGCTGGTTGAGAAGCTTGTGCCATAAAAAAAGGTTGATACGTATGTTCATGATTTTTTGAGTAAAGTTGCTAATAGACAACCAAACACCGGCAATGCAAAGGTAAAGACACCTTTAAAATTTTGTTTATCTAGATGGCGATTCAGATGACCATCATAATCTACGGAATTGTTCCTTAGGCCAGGGGCGGAAATACTGGGGGTGCAGGGGGTTATGTTGCACTAGGACCCACGGGTGATGAAGGCCCATTGACAAGAAAACCATGTCACTATAGAAAAATGAAAATTTGCAATGGTGTGGTCACCAGTAATGACTACTTCAATAATGAACTATAATCATACCAGGATCGGAAGACAGCTTTTTCACTTCAGTGCCCTAAAGCATTCCTCACTCAAATAACAGCACCAAAGTCAAACAAATATCTTTCATAGTGACAAACATTTTGAAGTTTTTAATTGGTCTACATCTGATACTCATGCAAATATGTTGAGGGCTACGCTCAAAGAGGGTAATTAAAGTTTTCACTTACAACCCCAATTCCGAAATAGTTGGGACAAAGTGTAAATTGAGAGTAAAATCAAAACGCAATGACTTTTAACACCACCAGCCAGTATTTTATTCACAATTGAACAGAGATAACATAGCAAATGTTGAAACTGAGAAATTTTATCCACAAAATGAGCTAATTTCAAATTTGATGGCTGTGAGAGGTCACAAAAAAGTTGGGACAGGGGCCTGTTTTCCATAGTGTACCATCCCGTCTTCTTTTTAACACGCAGTGGAGGTGTCTGGGTATTGAGGAGACAAGTGTCTTGAGTTTAACCATTGGAATTTGATCCCACTCTTGTTCCCAGTTTTTGAGTTTTGGATCTCCTTTGATGGATTTTACTTTAATTATGCACCAAATGTTCTCAATCAGTGAAAGATCAGGACTGCAAGCAGGCTGTTCAGCACACGGACTCTTCTACTACAAAGCCATGCTGTTGTAATAGCTGCAGTATGAGGTTTTGCATTGTCCTTCTGAAATACACAAGACCTTCCCTGGAATAGATGTCATCGAGAGGGGAGCATATTTTGCTCTAAAATCTATATATACCTTTCAGCATTCATGGTGCTTTTTAAAACATGCAAGTGTCCCACACCATATGCACTATTGAATCCCCATATCACCAGAGATGCTGGCTTTTGAACTAAACACTGATAACAGGAGGGGTAATCTTTCTCCTCTTTAGCCAGGGGGACACGACGCCCATGATTTGCGACAAGAACGGCAAATTTGGACTCGTCTGACCACAGGACACTCTGCCACTTTGCTACAGTCCATTTAAATGAACCTTGGCCCACAGAACACGGTGGTGCTTCTGAACCATGCTCAACAATGGTTTCCTTTTTGCATGATAGAGTTTTTGGTGGCATCTGTGGATGGCACGGCGGACTGTGTTTACAGACAGTGAATTTCTTGAAGTATTCCTGGGCCCATTTAGTAATGTGAATGACAGAATCATGCCAGTGAGTGATGCAGTGGCGTCTGAGGGCCCGAAGATCACGGGCATCCAGTGAAGGCCTTTGGCCTAGTCCTTTATGCACAGAGATATTTCCAGTTTCTCTGAATCTTTTGATGATGTTATGCACTGTCGATGATGAGACCTTCAAAGCCTTTGCAATCTGACGTTGAGGAACATTGTTTTTAAAGTATTCCACAATTTTTTTACGCAAACCTTCTCAGGTTGGAGAGCCTCTGGACATCTTTACTTCTGAGAGACTCAGCCTCTCTAAGACATCCCTTTTATAGCCAATCATGTTACACACCTGATGACAGGTAACTTACTTACTTGATAAATGTTCTTTCAGCTGATTCTCTTATATATTCATTGTTTTTAAAGCCCTTTATTACCTGTGTCCCAACTTTTTCGAGACCTGTTGCAGCCAGAAAATTTTAAATAAGATCATTTTGTGGATAAAAATGTAAAATGTCTCAGTTTCAACATTTGAAATGTTACCTATGTTCTACTGTAAATACCATATTGGCTCGTGATCTGAAAGTCATTGCATTTTGATTTTATTCACAATTTACACTTCGCCCCAACTACTTCAGAATTGGGGTTGTAAAATTGATGGTGGTTAGGCTGCATATTTTCTGTTAATATTGTGGAAAATATCCTTCCTCTTGCTTTGTTGCAGTGGAGATTTATGGGAAGTATGGTGACCAATCAAATATCTAAGTAGCTATTTTGGTCAGCTGGCCTTTCTCAGTGAGTTGTCCTCACTGAAAATGCAGGCATGAAATATCAAATACAAGAATGGGAGCAAAAAAATAAAGTAGAGAGGAAGAAGAGGCGTGACTAAATTGCCTGAAATAGATTGTTTTGTTTTGTCTTCACGTGTGATGTGCAGCAGTAAAACAGCATTTAAACAACCGATGACAATCGCCAGTTTGTAAACTGACGTTTACCTATCTAGCAAGCTAAGTACTGTAAGTCTGTGATGTGGGCGGCCATTATTGTGTGGCTAACATTGCTTGTATATGACCCTAGCCAGATCATTAACTAACTAGCTGTCTAGCAAATAATTTATAATGGTAGTAATGTTAGCTAATAATACTATTGTGTAATCAGATAATAAATTGAAAATGGTTTATCAAAAGTATGACATTGTCAAGATTCATAATTAATGTTTGTAACATTAGCAACAGTTGTTTACTTATATATATATATATATATATATATATATATATTTGATTATTTTTATTTTTATTAGATGGCTGGCCTGCTAATCTGAAGTGCAATATTTTTGGACGCTATATTACATCGGGTTAGTTATATTACATGAGGCAGGGACACATAATCAAAGACAGCGTGCACGCAGAATGCATTTATATTGTCGTCATTACCTCAATCTATTCTAACAATTTCTAATCATCTAACACAGATCTCTGCCAAATTGCTTATACCTGATGTGTGTCTGTGATTGCACCCCTGAAGTGAAATTGCATTGATTTGATTATTGGGCTTATTAACAGACCACCTATTGTTTACTACTTCCTGAAAAATAATTGCAAGCACTTTAGCTATATATATATATAAAGATACAATTGCATAAGTATTCACATGAGGAAAATGTGAGACTAGAAATTCAAGATTACAGTGACTAAAAAGAGGCAGTATATTTGAGTAATGAAACGGACAAGTGCAAAATTCCTAGCGCTTGTTTTCTTCCACAATGTAAGTTTCAAGGGTCTATTAAGCAGGGAGATGCAATAAACATTCTCACGCTGCAGGGCCACACAATTATAGATATCAAGTGCTATGGAGCGATAGAAAAGGTGTTCTCTCTCTGGATCAATCTCTTCCAAGCAAGGCATTGATGTCAATGACCGTTTCACAAGGCAAATCGCCTCACATGCAAAGAGCAGCCCATTTGAGTCTCAGGAGGTGGGTGATTACTCATTAATATAACCATTGATCCCTTCCCTCCCACGATCTCTTCAACCCCAGTCAATACCAGATTCAGGTGATTAACGAAAGGATCTCCGGTAAAGATATTGCACTGTGGGTCCAGGCAAACATGGGCAGCACTGTCCCCGATTGTCAATATCTGGCTAGTCAAAGGATAGCCTTTGGAGTACACATTTATTCATCTATTTATTTCAGCTTTAATGCATCATTTTGTACAGTTTATCCTTGAGAACCGTGTTAATTCTAACTTGAGTAGTAACTTGGCATGGAGGGACAATGAGAGAGCGCAAATGAAAAGCAACCAGTTTCACATGCACACACCTCATAAGGCCAGATTTGGCTGTACACTGGAGCTCAGTATCAGTTAATGCCAAATGTCACGTCTGTGTGATATTTTTTTCTCATGCCAACTACAGTCATGCCCAAAATTATTCATACCCCAACCAATTTTTCTTTTTTTTTTTCCTGAGATATTTTTTCACAAATCAAATTTATTCTTGCACAAATGACACAGTAAGTTGACATAAGGCTTTAAGAATTACAGTAAACAATTTTTTGAGAAAAAAATACTTTTTGGTATTTTATTTGACAGATTTACAAAAAATGCCATGTCCAGAATTATTCATACCCTTTTCTCAGTAATTGATGAAAAAGCCTTTATTCACGATTACAGCCTCCAAACGCTTCCCGTGGTTGATCGCAAGGTTTCTTCACGTTTCCATGGGGATTTTGGCCCACTCCTCTTTGGCAAACTTCTCCAGGTCCTTAAGTTTTGAGGGTTTCCTTGAAATGACCTTGGTCTTCAGTTCCCTCCACAGATTCTCGATAGGATTGAGGTCGGAGCTCTGTCACTGTCACGGTGCTCTGTGACTGTTTTGGTCACTCCAAAACATTCACTTTGTTGTCCACAAACTATTTCTTGAGGTATTTGGCCGTGTGTGCAGGATCATTATCCTGTCAGAAGATCCATTCCTGCCCAAGGCCAAGTTTTTTGGCCGATTGCTTGATGTGTTCACTGAGGATCTGGATATACGGGTCCTGTTTCGTAATACCATTCACTTTAACAAGGTGTCCAGGCCCATTTACGGAACAGCAACTCCAGAGCATTATACTCTCGCCACCGTGTTTGACCGTGTTTCTTGATGCCGTTGCTTTTTCAATTATTTTGTTGGCTTTATTTAGGCTACTGACTACAGCCTAAAGAACAAGTCAAGTGTCACAGTAAACATCACAAACAGCTCAATGTTTGTTATTACTGAAGTGCTTGGTGCCCTTACATGGCGCGTGTCGGGATTACAATACCACGCGCTTTTCTTTACGTTCACTCACATCTCACTGGAAAAGCAATAAAAGTCCATTGACACTTCAATTTGCCACAAATACAGAACATACCTCAACAGCGCACTTTTTAATGGCGCTAAGTACGTATATATTAGTTATACAAAACACACATAGCATCAATTATTTTGATGAAGCAAATGTTTTCACAATTTTGCGATTGTATTGCCTGAATATTCAAAAAAAAAAAAAGGAAAAAAAAGCCTGCATGTTGTGCTGGATAATGTTCATTTTCTGTTTGCACACCAGTTTATCTATGAACTTCTCCGCAGTCATATATGCCATGTTCATAAAATTACTTCTACTTGACTCTCATACTTGAAAAAAAGCATTTTAAGATATAGGAAAGGCCTTTGTCTGATCATCCCTTGCTCTATGGCTTCTGGGATATGTAATCAGAGACCTCCTCTTTCAGAGCCATACTGATTCCTCTCCGTCTAATTGAATTCCTGGCTCACCCAGTCCCTCTCAATTTCTCCTCCCCACCACTAACGCCAGCACACAAATGTCTTCTGCCCTTTAGCCTTAAATTTGCTCAGTAATTTATATTCAGAGTGCAGACCTTGACATTGAAAAGAAGCTGAAAGCACTGTAATAAATTTTCTTGTAGTGACATTTAAATGCCTCTGGCGGGAGCATCCCTAGACATGTCTAGCAGGGACAGAATAAAAGTCCCTGGGGCACAGGAAAGTAGGAACAAAAGCCTAACTGACAATAACATAGAGCGATATGACTGACAATGACATGCAGTGGACAAAAAGGAACACCTTTATAACGATTAAAGATGGACAGCCTGAGAATTTTTTGAAACTGCTGTTCAAGAAGGGCATATGGTCATCTACTGATGCATAAGCAAACATACTTCTACAACGCCAGTTCTATGAGATTGTGAATTGAAGAATTCCGATAAAGATGACATTTACTGTCACATCACAGTAATATTGACTGCACCTTATGGAAGTCGTAAGGAGAGTATATTGAAATAAAAAAAATCAAACCTTGAAAATGAAAACATTACTAGAATGTGATTTTACTTGTAAAAATATATGTTTCCCCCCCGGCCCCCTTCCCTGCCTAACCCATTGGGCGGACAGACAGACAGACAGACAGTCAGACAGGCAGATACCAAAAGGCACCGCTGCGGGACCTGAGTAGTAAGTATGCAAAATTGCATTAAGGTCATGCAAATGGTTTAAGAGTTATGCTACGGACAGAAAGTCATTACATCTGGACGGACAGACAGATGGACGGAGGGACAGACAGACAGGCACATACCAAAAGGCTCCACTTCAGGACCTGAGTAGTAACCATGCAAAGTTTCATTAGGATCATCCAAACGGTGTTGGAGTTACACTCCGGAAACGAAGTGGGAACGTTGACGCGAACGCAAACGGGAACCGAGCCAAAAACAATCTGTCTGCCCTCTCCCTCCAGGCAGGAGACATAATTCTACAACAGCAATATAAATTTCAAATATATATGTATTAGTTGAGGGGTGGCATGGTGGCACAGCAGGTGACACTCAGAGCAAGAAGGCCATGGATTTGAATCTGGCCTGGGGCCTTTCTGTACGGAGTTTGCACGCTCTCCCTGTGTTTGTGTGGGTTTCCACCCGTAGATCAGAGACATGCAAACTGGAGACTTCATATTGTCCGTGGGGATGAGTGTGTGAATGGGGTGTGTGTGCAGTGATGGATTGGCAAACTGTGCAGGGTTTGTCACCATCTTTCGCTCATAGTCAGCTGGGAGAGGCTCCAGCTTTTCGGCAATCCAAGTGAGGAAGAAGTTGTATGGATATTGGATGGATGGATGGATGGATGATGGATGGGTGGATGATGGATGGATGGATGGATGGATGATGGATGATGGATGGATGGATGATGGATGGATGGATGGATGGATGGGTTAGTGGAATAAAAATGAAAATGGAATAATTTTCATTGTCATTTTTGCATATTTATATAGGTGTTCTGTCAGCATATTAAAATGAAAATCAAAGTGTTGTTTACCTTTTAATTTTCAAAGCTGCGCCGTGCTGTACACTGGCCAATATTCAAATGAGGAGTTTGTCTCCAAAACACAATGTATTCATTTTACTCATTTTGAGTAAATGTTAGGGCCTATTGCACTTTGAAAACACAAACTTTGGCCTTGAAAAAATACACCTTATGGTATGAATTTTTAAAAACTGATTTTTGCACCATGTGTAAGAAGTACAGGGCTATCGCTCCATGGTATTATCTCAATTTTTGTAATTTTGGCACTTAAGGGTTTGTTTCCAAAGCACAATTAAATGATAATCCAACTTTAGAAATGACAATTCAAAATAAATGATGGCACTTAGTTTTCCATATATGCAAGCAATTTTTGCGTCAGAAAATTTAAATGCAATTTTATAAAAATTTGAAAATGATAAAGAAAATGGCACTTGGCATCTTCTGTTAAGATTGTTTAGAAAAGTGCAAAGTAAATAAATAAAGTTACAAAGTGCTTCATAAACAATGTAAGTGCAAAGTAAATAAATAAAGTTACAAAGTGCTTCATAAACAATGTAAAATATGCTAAAATAAAAAAAATAACAAAATGCATTAGGAAAAAAATCACACTGAAATGAAAGCCATTTTCAAAAGAATGTTTTAAGAGATTTAACCTCAGAGACTGGTTTAGGGAGCTGAATTTCAGCTGGAAGGTCATTCAAGAGTTTGGAAGCACGAATTGAAACGGCCTGATAGCTCTTAGTCTTCAATCAGACTCTGGTTACAACCAGCAAGGCTATGTTAGCTGATCTCAAAGGACACACAGGCTCATAGGGGGGTCAGAAGGTCAACTGTAGGCTATGCTCAGGGGCCTGATCATGTAAAGCTTTAAATGTTGGAAATATAATATTCAAATCAATATAGAGGTGAACCAGAAGCCAATGCAAAGAAGCCAGGATCGGGGTGATGTGATCTCTTTTTCTTGAGCCAATGATAAATCACGTCACTGCATTTTGGACCAATTGAAGGCAGTGAACGGAGGCCTGAGATAGGCCCGTATAGAGGGCATTAAAGGAGCCTAAACATGACAAAGGCTTGATCAACCCTACATAATTTGTCAAAGAATAAGAAAGATTTAATTTTAGAAATTAAAATTTTAGAAAATAGAAAATAAAAAAGGGGATGCACCTCGGTACTCCGCCTGGTTTGCCAACATGGATGGCCCAGGAGGGCGCAGGCATCAGGGATGGCGGCAAAGAGCTGGATATAGCAGCCTCAGGAGCAGCGGTGGCCGTAAGTGGTGCAGAAGCATCTCAGAGGATAGTGTCAGAAACTGCTGCGGTCATTGCTGCTATCTTTTTTGGCTGAGCAGAGGCAGTGTCAATGAAACTGGATAAGAGAACATCCTCCTGCTCTACTTCATCAGATAGCCAGTGGATATCTTCTTTGAGGTGAATGATATTGCTGTTTACTTTTAGGAGTAGGAGAAAGTGCATGGCATGGTGGGAAATGTCAGCTAGAAATCTGTTAATCAGAGAGAGAAGCTGATAAAAGTGCGAAGGCATGAAATGCGTTAAAGCAATATAGAAAATAATAACAAAACAAAGGTGGTAAAAATGATTGATCAATCGAGATCGCTGAAACCCATTTTAACAATCACGAAGGAGGATGAGGTTTGGTGTTGAAAGTTCACAGATCAATGACTACAGGGTTTGCTTGATAAAATTAGACTGTCAAACACAGGATTTAATATGCCAAATTTTTGTAAAAAAAAAAAAGATAAAAAAATAATAGAAATAATTTTAAAAAATAAGGTAATAAGGTCTGCAGGATCCTGGAATATATCACCAGAAGTACTGAGTATAAATGAAAGGAGGTAAAAATGATCTTGTAAATAAACTTTTTCATTCCCAGAGTATTTTGCACAGCTTTGGGGATCATACTGCAAGAGGATAGAGGCCCCTGAAAAAGCCTGAAAAAGCCTCATCAAAGCTAAAAGCCAGAGGAAAAAAATTTAAGAATCCTTATCTCTTCAGCCTTAGCATAAGGAGACTGGGGTGATCTGATTGAGGCAAACAGGATGAGCAAATTTTACTACGCAGTATTATTTAGGCTAAGTCCTGTTTGCAAAACTAGTGGGTCATGAATGGAAATGAGCCCAGGGCAAATGTTAGCACCAATATTATGAAGTTTTTGCATTTGCATTAGCACCAATATTAGGAAGACAGAGTGCAGTCATGGTGTGGCCATGTCACACTGTGCTTGCCAAGTCCTGTCTGGGCTCAATGCAGAGTTTGAAGCCATCCAGCAAGTATGCTTAGTATTAGGTACTTTTTAGCGAGCTAGATACCATCTAATAAGCATGCTAAGTGTTAGGTACTCTTCATAGGGAATGGACTGAATGCACTATGGTCAGCACAACGTTATGTTATGCTGAAACAGCAGTGATAGGAACAGTAATTATAAACGCATAAAAGGTACACTTTGATTTATAAAGTCCTGATATGTCAGAATTTATGGCGTCTGAACCAAGTGTAATTCAATGAAAAAGGATGTATTAGCCATTCCCATTATTCCAGCCCTGTCACATAGTCCTGGAGAATCTCCAAATTCCCTGTGAAATGAAACAATGAAATGTTGTACATTTTATTAAAATTCCATATTATGGGACACATGATGTTGTACACCGTTTGCAAGGAATGGTTAAAGGAATCGATGAATAACAATGCTATAATTCGTGTTTCTGGAGAGGTATCTGGGTAGTGCCAGTGAGAGGAAGATAATTACTGACTGATTATTATCCCATTCAGCTTCCGCTGAACGATTGCTGTTGTCATTTACTATTAAATCCTGGAAAAATTTTGCCTGGAGGGGGGAAAGCATGTGATTTTACCTCTGAGGCACCCTCATAGGTTTTATAGCACAGGCATCTGTGCACACATGAGTAACCACATCAATTGTGGGGGTGTACTTGACGGCAATGCCCGTTTAATTTGATGCGCTGGCACAGAGTTTGAGCATGTTGACATTTATGAGACCGTAATCTGCCATGACATTGTGAATGGAACTCCCACAGTATTCCGCAGATACAGTAACACCAGATTATACTGCAGCTGAGGTCATGGAAGAAGACCTGTCACCTACTTCCTGCTGTAGAGGATTTTGCAGGTTCTTCTGAATACTGTAGGACAGTAATCAAGAAGCACAACACAAAAAGCTGCAATGTCACATTACATGGGCATTGTGTTTCTGCTTTTTTCTTTATCTAATTCCTATTTCGTCACCACTGAGAATGGTATTACAAACCTACATCAAACAATTACATCATTTCAAGTTGAATCGATCATCTCCTCAGTCTCAGCCAGCAGCAATGCGGTAAAACCTTATTTATCCTAATCTCGCAGATCCAGCGTTAAATTGGTCTGAATTGTTTTCTGCCAGCCTATTATAGAAGCGGCTGGTGCGAAATAATATGACAATCAATGAATCTCAAAATCCTGAGAAGAGAGAAGTCTTATGGCCCGATTTCTCTGCTTGTCCTATATTTGATGAGACACGCTGAGGCAGATTTGCTGCATCTATTGCCATTTTCCTCCAGCCACAAGGACTACTTGGTAATTTTGTGCCAGCACCAGCAAGTGGAGAGATTAATATTAAGGATAAGGCTCAAGTTGTATTTTAGGGGGCGTTTTCCAAGCAAATTAGCTGGCACTCGTGGGAATGTCGTTAAATGTGGTCACGCATGGTGATTTTTTGGATCTTTATCAAATGTAAGGCAAATGACTTCTCAGAACTTCGTTTAAACTGAAGGGCAACCTATTTTATAATTTCACCAGAAGGTGCCGACAAACAGAATTACGTATCTGATCAATATTGCTTCACCACTGTATCATGCTTTATTGTATCATAGCTAAAAAAATTGAGTAATTGATCCAGATCTGGATGAAAAGGTCTGAGCAAAGAAATCAAGTTGGGCAGGCAAAACGCTTTGCTTCTGCAGGCTGCAAGACAAAAGCAATGTTACAAACACGCGCTCAACGGAATTTCAGGGTAGCTATTCATCCTGGTGCTTTGACTTCGTGAATTGCCTTTGTGAATTGAGACTATTTTTTGCTGCTTTTGCATGTTTGACTGGCATTCCTTTGACTTTCAATTCTCGCCTTGTTCTTTCTTAAAGGAGAACTCCGGTGTGAAATTGACTTGGGGTGTATTGAAACATGATAATGAGTACTAACCTCTGTTGAATACCCCACCTCCGTACGCACCCAACATTTCGAAATAAATGGCTTTTTAGCCAAAGCTCCCAACAGGCTTACAATGGTAGAATTCCGATGGCACTGACATTTAAAACGAGGCACTGAGAACTTTGAAAATGCACAGGTAGTTTATTAAAAAAGACTATTTATGCAAACAGTACCTTGAGGTAGCTTCCAGTCGCCTCCATCTTGAAAGTGACAATAAGTCAATTGACGAGCACGAACGAATAGGAAGGATAGGGGAACAGAGCGCAATCTATTCGCTCATGCTCATCAAGTCCTGCCCTGGAATAGATGTTGTCTGGAGGGGAGCATATGTTGCTATAAAACCTTTACATACCCTTCAGCATTCATATTGCTTTTTAAAACATGCAAGTGTCCCACACCATATGCACTAATGCATCCCCATACCATCAGAGATGCTGGCTTTTGAACTGAACGCTGATAACAGGTGGGGTGGTCTTTCTCCTCTTTAGCCCGGAGGACAAAACGCCCATGATTTCCAACAAGAATGTCAAATTTGGACTCATCTGACCACAGGACACTTTGACACTTTGCTACAGTCCATTTTAAATTAGCC
Organism: Gymnothorax reevesii; assembly: GCA_029721435.1. Lineage (NCBI taxonomy): Eukaryota > Metazoa > Chordata > Actinopteri > Anguilliformes > Muraenidae > Gymnothorax > Gymnothorax reevesii. Next base: position 15,114,641 of record CM056573.1, read on the forward strand.
TTGGCCCACAGAACACAGCGGCGCTTCTGGATCATGCTCAACAATGGCTTCCTTTTTGCATGATAGAGTTTTAGGTGGCATCTGTGGATGGCACGGCGGACTGTCTTTACAGAAGTATTACCGGGCCCATTTATTATTGTCAATATAATTGTCAACAGAATCATGCCAGTGAGTGATGCAGTGGCGTCTGAGGGCCCGAAGATCACGGGCATCCAGTAAAGGTCTTCGGCCTTGCCCCTTCCGCACAGAGATTTTTCCAGTTTCTCTGAATCTTTTGATGATGTTATGTACTGTCGATGATCAGACCTTCTAAGCCGTTGCAATTTGACGTTGAGGAACATTGTTTTTGAAGTTTTCCACAATTTTTTTTTTACACTAGCCTTCACAGGTTGGAAGGCCTCTGGCCATCTTTACTTCTGAGAGACTCAGCCTCTCTATGACAGCCCTTTTATAGCCTCTCATGTTACACACTTGATGACAGTTAACTTAATTACTTGCTAAATGTTCGTTCAGCTGGTTCTCTTATATATTAATTGGTTTTTCAGCCTTTTTTGCCTGTGTCCAAACTTTTTTGAGACCTTTTATGGCCAGAAAATTTTAATTAAGCTCATTTTGTGGATATAAATGTAAAATGTCTCAGTTTCAACATTTCAAATGTTATCTCTGTTCTATTGTAAATAACATATTGGCTCCTGTGATCTGAGTCCTTGCATTTTGATTTTATTCACAATTTACACTTCGTCCCAACTATTTCAGAATTGGGGTTGTTACAGATAATTATGCTGTTTCTTAAGTTCTTATGAATCCAAATACAAAGACATTTTAGGCAAAATTTTCTCAATAAACATTTCCAATTTTAGTATTATAAATCTCCTTCCTCTTGTGGTCATCGTCTCATTTTCCCTCTTCATCTTCAACTGATTCCAGCACTGCCCCATCCCATCCCTTTGCTGCTTGCAGCTGTAATTTGCACCGTCATTGAATTTTTCATTATCCTCCAGATGATTAGGATTAGTGGCTAGGTGTGCATGCTAATTAGGAGCGCACTTATTGACCTCAGCCTTTAATTAAATCAGCGGTAGTGATTTTCCGCTTTTACAGCAATTATACGCATATTAACAGATGAAATAGACTGTTGCATTAGAATATAAAGAACATTTTACTGTCTAATTCTGTGAACACATTAATAGTTTTTTTACAAAGTATGTTTGTGTTTTTTTTTTTTTGACGCCAGAATGCCCTGTGCCTTGCATCTGTCTGATACTGTTTAGCTTCTGAGGTTTGACCAGTGAATCTCCACAGTACAGCTTAAAAAATATTGCGTGGGCTGAATACTTTTTCCATGAACAATTTCAAGAGCATTCAAAGTCAGCCGAACTGGCGGACCTCATTATAGAAGCCAACTGCCAAGTCAGTGGATTTCGTATTGATTGCTTGTCAGGAGCGCTTTGATATTTTTTGAAATAGGACCCTCCCTGCGGATAATGGTTCACAAAGGGATATCTCTAAAGTCATAGTCAGCTTTGTGCTCTTCAGTGGGGTAAAGAACAGAGGACCAGTGCACGACTCCAAGATACTGGACGGGTGACAATGTCAAATGGGAAATAAGGCTGCAAAACACTAAGCGCATAGTGACTGCGCAGCATTCATTAAGTGGAGCCTGCTTCTGTTCTGCACCCATGTTACTAGATACAGCTTTTACAGTTGAGTCACACCCAAAAGCGATTGCATCCGGTGAGATAACGCCTCCGATTAATTTTCTGGGGGAAGCAATAGTTTTCCGCTCCAGCACATGTTGGGATGACTCACAGTGCGGTAATTACAAATGAAGTGACATGAGGTGATGGCAAAAACATATCTCTGCCCCTCTATTACCAATCAGATTAGATCTGCAAATTCCACATTCATTTATTCAGTCATGGAGGATACTTTTATTACAGCCATATCCAGCTTCCCAACCCAGTATGGTGCTGCACTACCTTCCCTCAAGAAAACTGGCAATAAATAAATAAATAAATAAAATTTCTTTGTGTAAAGTCTCAAAAATTGTAAGTGTCTCTTATGTGTAGCTCGCCATTTAGGAGTGTTCTATGTTTAGAGCAGTCAGTTTCCCGGCTGAGCCACATGTTGACAGAAGTATCCATGCATTCCATTAAGAATAAAAATTCTGCATCATCATTGCAATATATTGAGAACAATTGCATAAAAAGGAAAAAGAAATCTATCAATCAAGTTAAAAAATCTGTTGTTTTCTAAAAACTAAAAAAACTAACCAATTATTACGCGTGCAAATGATAGAGACCTGAATTATATTTAAGAAATTAAGTTCAAGTGAAGCATTTTAAAAGAATTTAAAGCACTTGTTTTGTGCAACCTAATTTGGAGCTTACTCATTTCTCAGTATTTAATCCATTTAAAAATCTTATCACTTGAGACTACTTCCAATATAGAAAAAGGAAACCGTATGTTTAAATGTCTTTAATTTATTGTTCTATTTAAAAAAAAAAAATTGTTTTATTTACATTGTGTTCATTACCGAAACACTCAACACTCTCATGTGTGGACAGTTTGGATTGGCAGCCAATCAGTGTCATCTGCATCTTTAACAACATAATGCCAAACCATTACTAAAGGTAAATTAGCCACCTTACAAACGAATTAAAGATTTGCTGAATAAAGTCGTATAGACATGTTTCAACCTATGTTTTAGTCTATATGTTGCCATAAATAATATAATAAATAACTATAATCGTGACCATGTACAGCAGGGCTATTCCAGAAAGGGTCAGTGTGGGTGCTGGCTTTCATTCCAACCAAACAGTTACACACCTGACACCACTAATCAACCTCAAGAGTCTTCGCTAATGAGCTTGATTAGTAGTATCAGGTATGTAAATGCTTAGTTTGAATGGAAGCCTGCACCCACACCGGCTCTTGCAGGATAATGTTGAATAGCCCTGATGTATAGTTCTCCAGCTCTTTAAGGGACATTTTCAACTTTGTCTATATTTCCCCAAGCTTGAAATTTAGTGTTAAAAATGCATGTATTTTTTGCATATAGATTCTCTATCTGTCTATCAGTTGCAGAATCTGTGTAGCTTTACCCTCCAGCATCATCATTTGATGTGAATAGTGATGCAGTTGGAGGTCAGGAAGTAATGTTAGCTCTGGTCCGTCCCAATTGGCAGCCAGAAAGTGTGCGCTGAATGCCACTCAAAACCAAAACTTCCTTGCTGTCTTCACTTGAAGGAAGTGGCACCCCAAAAATGAGAGGGCAGAGAATGTTTCGGACGAGAAAACATTTCACAGAAAGCCAGTCAGTGCCTTGCGATAACATTACCTTTTGATAAGCCACCGAAGGTTTTCATTAGCTTGTGGTTGCAGCGGACTAGAGCAAGCTAGCTAATGGTAAATGTTACTGGCCATTTTAGATACATAACGTGAACGTGCTATTTCTACTGCTAATTTCTATAAAGTAATGTTAATGTTTTCTTACTGTTGTAAAGTGAGTTTGCTTGAGTTAACAAGCCAGCAGTTGGAATTTAATCAGCACACCATTTTGTGATAATTGCGTTGACATGTAAGGAAACAACTAATCTTACCTGGCTTGCTTACTCACCTGCTACTCTGTCAGTCATCCTCTGTTCTTGAGCGGGGTTTCAAGGGCAAAAGTGGGCACGGGCACATCAGAATTGGACATTAAACAAATTGAAGAAGGTCACCTAGTAGAGTGAGTCCTGTCTTTGCTCACATCAGGTGCAGTGCCAAGGTTCACGTGCCACAGGAAGACGATAAGCTGATGGAGAGAGTGTGATGCTCAGAAATATGTTCTGCTGGGAAACATTGGGTCCTGGAATTCAAGTAGATAGCATTTTAATGATACTGTTTCAGGGTACAAGGGAGAACTACACAATATTAGGGTGGTGGTCTTAATGTTTACTGATTGGTGGATGTACCATGAGGTATGTTACAAATATATGCAACTACATGAATGAGGTATATGTAGACAATTATTGATTCATGTACTTAGTTTGCTTATAACACACACATAACCATATGGTAATTCATTTATGTACATATAATACAAATACATATGAAGACCACAATGGAAAAATGATCAGTCACATTTTCACATTGTGGAGAAATGATTAATTAAAAATTCAAAATGATCTTCGGAACAAAGCACTGAAAAAATATTCTGATTGTTTTTTCTTTGCGGTCTTCATAAAAAGCATAATTTTTGCTCTCAAATGCTTGGGCTACCGAAAGGACCTCAGACACTACTCTTGGAACCAAAGGGGCGATTGTAGGTACCAATAATTTGTTGACAGTCCATGTGCATCAATGACTGTCTCTTTAAGAATGTGCAGTGCGTGCAATGACATCAATTGCATGTACAGCATTCCTAATCCTTGTCAGACAGTCACACAGTAAAGGTGTGAAGGTTCCCTGCTCCCATAATAAAAGGAAAGTGTTCAATCTCCCCCACTCTTTCTGCTTTCTCTCGTTCTTCAGCCAACACACACCGAGCGCAAGGGCAGTACTCGTGTCTGGAATTGTCGAACACTGCAGTTTCATTTGGCCTACATACCTCCAAAAATACTCACAACTCGATTTTTTTCTTAACAATTCTGTCTATTTCATCTTCCAACCCTACAATAACAAAATACAGCTGCATTTATGTTTTTACCTTGCACTCCCTAAAGTAAATTTTACCTATATTCAAAATTTACCAAAATGCCCCACACTGAATGCACCAAGTGCTTTGGTTAAAGCACTTAGTACTTATCTCTGTTCTAAAACTGTACCAACCAGATTAGTTCTCTTTAAGATGCCCAATAATCTGCAGCTACGCTTCGCCGTCGTCTGGTGAAAAGAGTGAAAATCACCAGTGAGTAGCTCTCTAATTGCCAAATGCAAATATTTGTTGTAAATTCACCTAAGTTTAAAAAAAATGCTGATGGGCAATTCCATGAGAATGTGGACGCAGGACAAGAAAATTCAAATTCATTTTACTGCAGTTTTGATTTGTTCAAGGCAAAACTAGGATATCAGAGGCTCAAACTGATGCCGAATATCGGTTTCATGTTCTAAGTACCAAACATTTTTACATTCATGTTATTTTCAGCATCTTGGAGGCACAAAATTTGCTGTAATTGGGAGAGAGCCTTGTCCATCATTAATTGTGATATATCTCCAACCTCAACACGTTAATATATTTCAAGGCAAGCCCTTTCTAAATATGAAGTACATTTTCATTGATCCTTCATCATTTTGGGAAAAAAATGGACCACAAACTGCGCAATATCGAATGTAACATAAGCTACCAAAAACAAGTTATTTTTAATCTCCAGCCCACACCTCTGTGAGATAAATCATCTTCTTCTGTGGTTGTATCATTTAGGTACCTAAAAAATAGGATGTCTGAGCAGCACTGGCCCTTTTATTTAGGTATTATTCAGAACTGACCTTACGGTAACATGAGTGACCGTAACGTGAGTTACCCACCCTCCTGGACTTTCTTTAGCTTCAGTCCATGGATAGTTATGTCTGTGTAATTCTATTACTTACAAAATAACCTTCAGAGTGTTGGTTATCGATCTTATGATTTTCAGTTTTGTATCAGATCTGTCTTTTAAAAAATTTTTAATTGAAATTAAGTGATGTTTTTGTGTGTCCTTTTTGTGTAACATGAGTTACCAAGCTGTTGGTGCCTCCAATCCCCACATTTCAAGGGACAGCACATTTCTTTCCCACTGGTGTATGTATATGGGTGGGATCTACCTATGTAGAGAAAAACACTTGTCACAGGTGACTGAATGACATGACAACTGATTGAAAATTGATATTAGCCTGAAAATGTAACATGAGTTACCATGGAATTGCCCTGATAGTTGAGCTGATGTGCCTTTGTACAATGCTCAGCTGGAATTGTTTATTAGATTTTAACATTTATGAACTCCTTGGGTAACAAGACAATACATTATAACCAACAGTTCTGAGTAGATTGCAACATTCAATCAGTGTCGTCACCACTAACCTTCTCACAACAAACCGCACTAAGATTGACTTGAAACGTCAACTGACAAGCTCCAGATTTCACTTTTGAATTGTGTCACCAAGGACTTCTGCAAGGATCCAACTGAAGCTGAAGGTGCTAATTTAGCAGGTAAAATGCACCCAAACGCTCCATTGATCACAGTCTTAAGGCAAGCCAATTACGACAGGAAAATCGCTTAAGAGGGAAGGAAATGACTACATAACTAAGACGCTCGGATGTCCATCACAACAAACCTTAAAAAGGTATGTGTTTCCAGAATTAGTCATCATATCTGCTTGGCACCAACTCACCTGCATGCAAAGCCAAACTCATCAGGGGTCTTTGTAAGGTTGGCCTGGAGGCTGATGCACAAAACCGAGAGGACTCCAAATATGCCATCCAAGTGCAGCTTTATTTTTCAGGTGAAAAGGTTCGAACAGCCCCGCGTAGCATTTGTACAGTGCAGAAAAATTGGCCAAATACAAGAAAAAAAACAAACAAAAACAAAAATCATACTCACAACAGCAGAAACTTATACTTGGGGTAAACACACACAAAAAAACACACAAATCTGCAGCTGTAGGCTGTGCCCACTTTAATCTGGACCCCCATAAAAATGGACTTGGACTCTCCTAGTTCCAGTTTGGCAGTTCCATCTACAACAGACAAGCGGTGAGGTGCGGAAGATGGACAGGTGACAAACAATATGTACTTAAATGTGCAAAATACTTCAATAAATATTAAATTAAATAAATAAATAAATTTAAAAAATATATAGTTTCTCTTTCATTTGTCAAAACAGGTAACCAATAAAAATAAATATGCTTATTTGTATTGTGAGCTTGTTAACGCTAAAGATGCATTTTGAAATCGGTAGGCCTCCCGACTTAACAATAGCATGCAGCAAGCAACAATCCACAATGTCCGAGTGCGCATTACCATATACACGGGGAGCAATAAGCGAGTATCTATGCGTGTATCTTCGTCAAGAGGGCACGGTCTAGGTCCGTGACAGTCTGTGCCTTTTGTGGATATAGACTTAATTCAGAATTTGGCTCCATTTCTTACAAGCTGAGATATTCTTATTTATTATTTGTTCGTTTGTTTGTTTATTTTCCTTCATCAGTGATTTCATACTCATAATGACTCTGCCAAGGGAGATGGACGCGTGCATGCAGATGCAACTGTTATTTTGACACGGCACAGGGTGAAGGCAGAATTTTGGTTTCTCATGAATGGACAGAATAAATAAACAGTGCAGTGCCGACAATAAATGCAAAGAATCTAATGAGACTGTGCAGGAAGAGACATGAGAGTGTGAGGATTTAGGGAGGGAGTTGGTGACTTCGTGAATAGGGCACAGATGATAAGGAGATGCAGTGCAGGTGACAGGGAGGTCAGCAGTGATTAGACGGCCAGTAATACCAAGTGTTAGTGGGCCAATGGCGAGGGAGCGTGACGATTCTTCAGTTTCTTCTCATAGTCTAAAAGAAACCCACAAAATTCACAATATTAACAACAATGTACTCTACAAAATGTACCTCTTTCAGATATTTTATGTGCACATATACATTAAATACACATCACAAAGACTGTAGAACAAGAATTTAAAATGAACCGAAGCCTTGCATTTACTATGGTACAATGGACGTGGCTGAGTGTCAGCGGTGTTGTGGGGAAACCAGGGTGTTGTTCTGCAGGAGTTCCCTCTGGTAATTAGCACATTTGTCTCGCATCTTTGTCTCAGATACTTAGGAACGAACTGTTCTATCTATATGTATGTTATAAGCAGACAGTGGCATTTCAACAACTGTGACTTATTGATTGGCTCAGCAGCAACAGGTAAAGCTCCTCATCATGCATTTTTCATATTGTTGCTTTTCACAGATCATTAACCTTTGCCCTTGTGCAGTCGGCGTAGGTCAAATCTATAATTGCCCATTTTAAGTTTATCTTTGTAGCAAAAAATAAAAATCAATGTCCTCTATCCAATTAGCTAAATTCTCGTTTTCAGTGAAGTTTTGAGGGCGCCTATTGATTTTATGATGCGATACTCATTTGAAAATAAATCAAGATGTCCTTTTGTTTCTTAATTATGCTTGTTTATTGGTATGAACAAGTGATTATAAGGGGCATCGCCAGTAAAAAAGGCAATAAAACACCAGGGACAAGTTATGATGGAGCAGGAAACCAACCAGACAGCCAGCTTCTGTCCCCTCTGTACAATGTTAATGCTACATACAGGTAGGAAAAAAACATCCAAGGGAAAGAAACTATGTAAAATAGAAGCTACCATAGATGGGTGGCTCATTGATTCATGTACAGAACTACATATTGGCAAGTGTTGGGTCATTCATAAAAGTGCTGAACACTCCTCGGAGCCTTCAATTTGGCAGCAAGAGGTTTGGACGTGTAACCTAGTATATTCACCATGCCCAATGCCATTGACACTGTTACCAAATACTGGGAATTGGTTTTGAATCTAGACTGAAATTACAATCAATGGGAAAGTTGCACACCTGTTTTCCATCTATCGCCTTTATGATCCTCATAATAGAAAAAAAAAAACAGTGCAAGATATAAACAAGGTGCAGCTGGTGTAGCTAGCTCAGGCACAGGGCTCGATACATGCCTTTATTCTCGTCCACACCCCCCACGCACGCCACTGCCCCATCCCATCGTCAGACAGGACATTTAAGCTGCTGTCCTGCTGCGTCTCCGCAGCAAGAACATGTCTCCGCCTGCTGCTGTGCTGCATCGTTCTCGGCTGCAACATAGTAACATTGCCTGCTGCTGCATCGTTCTTGCATGATGCTCGTGAACATCCCACCTCCACCACAACATCTACCTGCGGGCTCTGAATTTCCCCCAGAAGGGATACTCCCTGCTCTCTACTCAAGTTTAGTAGGCCACAGGATTTGTCAGGGTCAGAGACTAGATGCCAAAACCCTCATTATATTTATTTGTTAAAAAGGCCCATTTTTCTGTTTAATAATTTCATTTCGGTGGTCTATTTACGTATATTTGCATGTTTTTTTATGGTCAAAAGGCAATTATTTACCAGTCCACAGGCTGTATGTGCAGTACCTCTCATCCTGAAACAGGCCGTTTTGGCTCCTGCAGACATTACTGAGATTCAGTCTATAAAAATACTCACTTTTGGTCACAGTATCATAATATTTGAACCTGCCGTTGTTAAGGCATCTGGCTGTGGGTGTATTATTTTTCTAGGCTAATGTCATGATACCACAGGGCCAGAAGAAAACTTGGAATCTCTCTCTGCAAGACAAAAAAACATACATTTCCAGTGGTGTAACTCAAGTTTGGTAATATTCTCAATAATCCTTACTATTTGAGATCAATCCACTGAATGTCTCCTTTCCGATTATGCCTGTAGTCAATGTGGTTCAAGAACAGTAAGCTTCTTAGTTTGTGGCGGAAATTTAAGGGAACACAGTAAAAGATTGCAGGGCTACTGCTGTGGAATAGTAGTTAAAATGATTATCAACCACTAATTCTTCAGTTTGTCTCAGCTTGGAAAACCAAACAAAGCAAATTTACCTTTCTGCAGAAGAAAAGAGCATCTTCTCCACATGGCGATACACACTCACCAAACTCTTCAAGGTCTCCACTCTACTTGGCATGTTTGAGGGCATGTGTCACAAGCAAGTTGTCAGGCAGTATGCAAATATGTTATCTCGTCTTCAGACATGTTACACGAGAGAAGGCTGGATTGCCAAGGAGGCGTTTCCACAGCTGAGTTTTCTCTCTGAGAAATTAACTTCCTTGGCATGGACTTTGCGCTCTGTAACTTTGTAGACATTGCACATGCAGAAAAAGCAATATAACACTCTAAACGAAAGGGGAAAATGAACCAAAAAGCGGAATATGGCCACTTAAGTATTGTAATTTTGTTTTCACATGGGTTGCTGACTGAAATAAATAAATAGTCATCCAGTGGGATTAACTAGAAGAGAAAGCCCAGAGAACAGGCTCAGATAGAGCGATAAAAAAGCTAAGTGACATTTAATTTCACTGGAGAATTTGCAGACCCCAGGTCACCGTATATGGTGAGGAAGCTGATGAGATTCTGAATTCATAAACCCTGTTTGCCATTTGCCCGTTGGTGGTGCATGACACTCAGCAAAAAGGCATCTAGGGACCCTTCTCCTCTGTCATGTACCGCTTCAGGGGTTCTCTTATACGACCCCGGTGTCTCAGGGCTTGCATGACAACATGTTCTGGCATATGATGCGCTGCATTCATTTAAGCAGAGGCACCCTCATGCAAAGAAATAAACAACACGTTTATTTATTTTTTTAGCTTAATTTAGTAGGATCCATTAGTCATTACCTTAGGCAACATCCACTCTTCCTGGGGTCCAAATTTGACACAAAAAAAAAAAGAAATGAAGATAAAAAGAAACGGAAGTACAAAAGACAATCTCTCAGCAAAAAAACAAAAGTGAAAAACAAAAAACAACACACCCACACAAAAAAACATTAGAACAAGCAAAAAAAAAAACAAAAAAAAAACACCAAGTTAAGTCAAAATAATCATGGAATAATATAACACAAAATAGCATGTAAAAACATGGGCCTCAGACACTATGCTATGCACTGTCGAGTGCGTGAGATCATGTATTCAAGTGTTCCCTGCCAACAAAGGTCTTTGTTGCATCAAGGACATTGCAATATCGTGAAATGCTCAGTGATGTAAAATAGAAACAGTAACATTCCCCAGACTAGTTTTCCCAAAAATATTTCAAAGAACACCCACATTAAACGCAACTCGAATAGACTCTACATAAAACCAGCATGGCGAGGAATGGACAAAATAAATCATGTTACATCCATGGATATTTTTATTTTGTTTTGTCTTCTGCATTCTGAGGTGGTATTTTGAAAGCACATGAGTACGCATAATAGGTAATGTATTAACTCTGTATTTACACGTGCCGTGCAAGACGCAATGACATCAGTTCCTTGCGTCTTATCTTGGATCACATGTACCGGTCACTACATTGTGTAAAAATTCTGTCACCTTTGGACACTTTCAACAAGATCACTGAAAGAGCAGACCACTGAAACTGACAGACCAACTACACTGCTCAAAAAAATAAAGGGAACACTTAAACAACACAATGTAACTCCAAGTCAATCTCACTTCTGTGAAATCAAACTGTCCACTTAGGAAGCAACACCGATTGGCAGTCAATTTCACATGCTGTTGTACAAATGGAATAGACAACAGGTGGAAACGATAGGAAATTAGCAAGACACCCCCAATAAAGGAGTGGTTCTGCAGGTGGTGACCTGCTTTCTGGCTGATGTTTTGTTCACTTTTGAATGCTGGCGGTGCTTTCACTCTAGTGGTAGCATGAGACGGACTCAACAACCCACACAAGTGGCTCAGGTAGTGCAGCTCATCCAGGATGGCACATCAATGCGAGCAGTGGCAAGAAGGTTTGCGGTGTCTGTCAATGTCCAGAGCATTAAGGCGCTACCAGGAGACAGGCCAGTACATCAGGAGACGTGGAGGAGGCCGTAGGAGGGCAACAACCCAGCAGCAGGACCGCTACCTCCGCCTTTGTGCAAGGAGGAACAGGAGGAGCACTGCCAGAGCCCTGCAAAATGACCTCCAGCCGGCCACAAATGTGTATGTGTCTGCTCAAACGGTCAGAAACCGACTCCATGAGGATGGTATGAGGGCCCGATGTCCACAGGTGGGAGTTGTGCTCACAGTCCAACACCGTGCAGGACGTTTGGCATTTGCCAGAGAACACCAAGATTAGCAAATTCGCCACTGGCGCCCTTTGCTCTTCACAGATGAAAGCAGGTTCACACTGAGTACATGTGACAGACGTGACAGAGTCTGGAGATGCCGTGGCGAAAGTTCTGCTGCCTGCAATATCCTTCAGCATGACCGGTTTGGCAGTGGGTCAAAAATGGTGTGGGGTGGCATTTCTTTGGGGGGCCGTACAGCCCTCCAGGTGCTTGCCAGAGGTAGCCTGGCTGCCATTAGGTACCGAGATTAAATCCTTAGACCCCTTGTGAGACCATATGCTGGTGCGGTTGGCCCTGGGTTCATCCTAATGCAAGACAATGCTAGACCTCATGTGGCTGGAGTGTCAGCAGTTCCTGCAAGACAAAGGCATTGATGCTATGGACTGGCCCGCCCGTTCCCCAGACCTGAATCCAATTGAACGCATCTGGGACATCATGTCTCGCTCCATCCACCAATGCCACATTGCACCACAGACTGTCCAGGAGTTGGCGGATGCTTTAGTCCAGGTCTGGGAGGAGATCCCTCAGGAGACCATCCTCCACCTCATCAGGAGCATGCCCAGGCGTTGTAGGGAGGTCATACAGGCACGTGGAGGCCACACACACTACTGAGCTTTTTGAGCTGTGTATATTTTGTTCCATTTTAAGGGAACATCGATCCCATGTAGAAAGATCATTCAATTGGATAACATAATCTAGCCATGGAGATGGAGGTGATCTGTTATCCATCTCTGCAGTTCCCTCATGTGTTTAGTGAATTGACCACAGAAATAGAACCACAGTTTTTCTTCATTCCTAAAGATGAAACACCCTTATAATGGCTGGAAACTGCAAGGATTGCTGGGTGAACACTGGGTGATTTCCTCTTGATCTGTGTTTACATAATGGCTGTTTGCAGTACACTATTAATATAAAAGGATTAGTTCTACAATGACATATATATCTGCAGTACTTTTACTTAACCTACCCATTATATCAATAATGGCTACCCGACTAAAAGCCAAATACAGCGCCCTCCATGATTATTGGTACCCCTGGTTAAGATGTGTTAAAACCCTTAGAATAAATTCAATTTTTATTTCAGAAGCATACTCTCACACTGAAAATTGTATAAAAATGTAACCTTGAACTCAAGTGAATTTGAAGGGAAAAAAAAAATCCCAGACTAAGAAATAATTATTTTTCATAATCACCTGTTCAAAAATTATTGGCACCCCTGACAATTCCTAGGAAATAAACGTAATTGAAGTACATCTGTCATTTCTACAGTAGTTTACAAAGTTGATCAGAGTATCTAGGAAAATTTTACTAGTAATTCATCACTTCCTGTTTTCCTGGGGTATAAATGTGACATGACACAGGGGCCATTTCTCTTATCCACTCTTCCACATGGGAAAGACAAAGGGACACACCATTCAAGTAAGGCAGATGTGTGTCGACCTTCACAAGTCAAGCGATGGCTACAAGAAAATAGCCACTCGCCTGCACCTGCCCATATCTACTGTCAGAGGAATCATTAAGAAGTTAAAAACAACTAGAACAGTGGTAAACAAGCCTGGACAAAGATGCAAGGTTATTTTGCACCACACACAGTGAGGAGGATGGTATGAGAAATAAAAAGTTCTCCAAAGCTCACTGTTAAAGAATTGCAACAAATGGTAGCATCTTGGGGTCAGAAAGTCTCCAAAACTACCATCAGGCGCTAACTACTTGCCAACAAGCTGTTTGGGAGGCATGCACGGAGAAAACCTTTTCTCACTCACAATCATAAATGCAAATGCCTGGAGTTCGCCAAGCAGTACTGGGGCCACAACTGGGACTGTGTGCTTTGGTCAGATGAGACCAAGATAGAGCTTTTTGGCAAGAAACACTCAGTGGCTCTGGCGGAACACAAAAGATGTGTGAGGTAGCGATCTGGAACCAAATGCGAGGACACGGGATTGCAAAAATAAGGAGCTTTGAGCAAGGGGGGTAACCCCCGCAGGGCAGTGGGCAACAGTACAGCGTCCGCAATCCAAAAATCAAATTCCAATGGGACAGAGCAGAGTTCGTAACCAGGGCAGCAATCACAGAAACTGTAGTCAGCAAAAACAGATCCTGTACACAGGCAAAGGTTTGTGGGAGAAGCAAACTCATAAGCCAGAAGACAGTCCGAATCGGTAACAGGGCAGCAATCCACAAAATCAAGGTCAGGCAGAAAAAGGCCAAAACACACAGATGCAACAAGTAATCCAAAAGGGCAAACCAAAAATCAGAAGTCGGGCAATCCAGTCAGAATCAGAACTCAATGAATACGAGGCGAGAAGAATAGCAGCACAGGAAACGATCTGACAGAGAATGGCTGTGAAAAGACACCTAATATACACTTCAGGGAAGATCACATGGTGAGAGACACAGGTGCAAATAGACTGATTACAAGGGAACAGCACATGAGGGAGGACCTAATCACATGCAATTTGGCAGAAGCCAAAACACGGACAGGGATCACGGGACAAACGTATACAAAGACATACAGCTCCAGTTAAGGAGTTCTATTGTGCATAGATACTTAAAGAAGGACAGCGTGATAAGACGTGGACCTTCCGCAGAAAATGCAGCAAAGGTAATCAGGGAGAGACAAGAGGCGGAGACTAGAACAGGGCGAGTGCTGAGAGCTTGTTAATCAATTAGTACTGTAAGTGAAACTATACAATCCCTTGGTATTTGTCAGTAAGTTAGTATTATATACAATGTTAGTTGGTGTTAGTAACTTCTAGAGAAAATAACAAACTGTTAGTATGGTTAGTAAGATAGAATAGTAAGGCGAAGGAAGTAAACAAGATCAGAAGGAAGGTTGAAATGCAGAATCCAATAAATCACCCGAAGAGTAACACGCAGGACTGGGGCTGTGTGCAATGACAAGACAAGAGACCAGACAGAGGAGACAGAGTACAGTGCAAATTGGAAAACATGAACCGGAATGAGACTAAGGCAAAATGCAAAACATGGAAAGGTAAACTAAGACAAAACATGACAAATCAAAGTTACCAAATCACAATACATAATATAAAGAATATTCAGACATGGCAAAGAGTCAGGAAAACAATAAAAAAAATATCAAAACATGGCATGGACAAGGCGATGAGTATGCAGAAAAGCACCTCATGCCCACTGCGAAGTATGGGGGAGGATTGGTGATGCTGTGGGCCTGTTTCTCTTCCAGAGGCCCTGGGAACCTTGTTAGGGTGCATGGCATCATGACCCTTTGAAATACCAGGAAATTTTAAATCAAAATCTGGTGGCCTCTGCCCGGAAGCTGAAGATGGGTCGTCACTGGGTCTTTCAGCTAGATAATGACCCTAAACATATGGTCAAATCTACACAGGAATGGTTCACCAGAAACAGAATCAAGCTCCTCCCATGGCCATCTCAGTCCCCAGACCTCAACCCCATTGAAAACCTGTGGAGTGAGCTGAAGAGGAGAGTGCAGAGGAGAGGACCCAGGTCGCTGGATGATTTAGAGAGATTGTGCAAAGAGAAATGGTCAAAGATCCCTCTTTCTGTATTCTCCCATCTTGTGAAACATTATAGGAGAAAATTAGGTGCTGTTTTGTTGGCAAAAGGGGGTTATACAAAGTATTAACATCAGGGGTGCTAATAATTGTGTAATTATATTAATAATTATATTAATAATTGCAGATAATTGCTAATAATTGTGGCACTCATGATTTGATGTTAAAGAATTATTTCTCAATGTGGGATTTTTTTTCCCCACTGAATAAATGCACTTGAATTAAAGGTTGGATTTTCCTCTTTTTTTCATTGTGGTCCAATATTATTTAGAAAAAAAACTGAATTTATTAGAAGCTAAAGAACACATCTTAAGCAGGGGTGCCAATAATTATGGAGGGCAGTGTATCTGAGACCAGCTGAGGAACCACTTCAAACAAGCATCACACTTCATGCTTGGACCATCTGAGCATGAAAGCTGTAACCACAGCATATTCTACAAAGGGTCATGAAAGATAAGTTCCCCATTAGTACTGTAGATCAAAATTCCATTGTGATAAGGATAGTACTCGCATTTGTTGAGAGCCTTTGTCCTCCTGCGTGGATGTGCTATTTTGCTGCTCATTTGTGGCTATGTTGTGTCTTTGAATAAAACATTTTTCTGAATTGAACTTAGGAGTTAATGGCTGCAACACTGAATTATGAACAAAGTGGTGTGTTTAATTTCTAATGGATTTTTCTTCTCATTCACTGTAATACATTTCAAGCTGGTTAAATTTGAAAACGAAAGTTTACTGACTGCTGTAAAATGTGAGTGTACTCAACTAAAAATCGAGCTTTGCATTAACTCACAATTAATGAAGTCAATGGATAACTTTAAATTTTCAGAACTGAAAGAACTTGAGTTCAATATCTAAACCTTGTCGTGACAAGTGGAATTTGGGAGAAAAAATAAACTGATATAACTTAAGTTATGATTAACAGTGTTGGAAAACTTCTTAATCAAGGAAACTGATTTAAAACAGGTCATGCCTACTAAAAAGAGTTCCTTGTGCCTCTAAAGTCAGTCAACCAGCCATCACTGGAAATCACAACTCAAGAAGCATATAACCTCCCTCCCATGATTTACAGGAGTCAGACCAAAATCACTGGCGCAGCACTGAAAGTAAACAATGTTGTGAAAAACATTGAAAAAATGAAACGAAAAAGTAAAATGTTGCATCGTAATACACATAACAACTTATTTTGCTCAATCAGAATTGATACAGAGCTCTCTTTTTGAGAGATAATTCAGTTGTTATTTCCTGAATAATTCAAACAATTTAATAATTCCTCACTGTTATTGTATAATTACAAAAAGACACATTTTGAACAAAGCCCGTAATTATGAAAAACACACTCACTATTTTACTGTACTCAGGCTGTTCGGAGGATTGGAAACACAGAAAGTCAGATGCCAGAAATAAACTCAACATTTTTTCAAAAAAAGATACTGGGTTGTACATATGGGACACAGTTCTCAAAGGACATAATGAACTTATTGTTTTAGTCAGAATTTTAAAATTTCTGATCATGGCACATCCTGACACCCATGTTGAGGTTATTTTTTCTCCTCAGATATAGGGTGCAATTAGACTATCTATTCTCTAGGGGCTCTAGGGGCTTTTTTTGAGTACTGCACTGTTTAAAGGTCACAGCCCCAGTAGACAGGACCTTTTGAACGTCAAAATAATTTTTCTGAAGAAACAGCACTTGCAGGAGTGGACCTAAAACACAACACAAGAACAGGTTAAACCCATCCAGCGTCAATTGATTTTCCCTGTTTGCTTTGTTTGAGTTTTTGCTGATCAATGCTATAATCCCTTCTGCAAATTTTGAATATGTGCAGGTTTACCTTGACATTGTTTGCATGGTAATCAACCTTTGCCTGTTCCTACACTCCAACTTAAATACAGGGGGAGATGGCAATCTCACCAGGTCTTTTGGGGCACGGAAGACCCACGTGACCACTTTTTTATCATCTGATTTCGCACAAATTTTAGTCTTCCACCCAGCCAATGAAAAGGGGCCGAGTGCTTGACGAAGACCTGCTTTACAATGGCCACGGGTGTTCTTATCTCATATCTTAGCAAATACTTGTTTATTACAGACCTGCTCTCTGTCTTTACTGGATCTCTGCCTGGATCATGCACAGCAAAGCAAATGCATGGTAAGCTATATATTTAAACATTTAAAATTTAGCATTCACTCAAGTTCTCACATTTATTTGAGCCGTGATATTTTAAATTTTAAATTATGGCAGTGAACCTGCCCTGTAGAGAGATCACCATGGAAAACTTAACGTGTAAAATGTAAATGAAGACAGTAACTTTGACTAAATGATCATGGTGGGATGATTTTTTCTTGACAAGTTCAGCTAGTTTATTTTGGAGATCACAGGATTTGCCAATTTGTTTGGTTAAAAAATATTAATTGAAGTCCTTTCTGTAATTGTGAGTGACAATAATGGAGTTAATTCAGATTCTTTATTAAACATTTAAAGAAATTTTAATGCGCTGTTCAGCCAAAAACAAAATTTGGTATGTTTTTCAGGATCTATCTAGCCAGTTCCACCCAGTTTTGTAACAGTTTAACAATGTGGTTATAATCATGCTTTGTTTTTGGGGCTCATTTCCTGACGTTTTTAAGGCAATGTTTCCAAGCCCACAAAAGGACCAATATTTTTCTGTTATTTTTTTTTTTTTTTACAAATTATTATATCCCAGGATAGCTAAAAGCGAGGTTTATTAACTTATTAGCAAAAAAAAAACAAAAACAAAAAAAAAACAGAAAAATATTGGTCCTTTTGTGGGCTTGGAAACAATGAAACCATCATTTCGGGGCCATTCACCAGCTGACATTTTCTCCCCTATTTAGAACAGGCTCTTTTGAGTGATTGTCTACTCACTGATAATGTGCTCTACTCTGATTGGCCGACAAAAAGAGTTACCAGCTCTTAATATTGCAAGTCAATGAATTCTGACTGACAATAGAGAGCAAGAGAGACAAGCAGTGACACCAACAGAGCTGAAATGGCTGCGCGTGTTACATTACAGTGCCGATTTGACAACATGTGCACACAAAATTAATACAAGTCACTGGCATTTGTAAAAAGACAGAACAAAAAGTATGTCTCTTTCTCCCAGATAAAACAAATTAAGTCGTCAGAACCCGCTACAAATGAATTTAACCCCCAATGATTTTTAAAATGCAATGAAAATCGATTTTTATTCTGACTAGTGCTGGTAAGCTGTGTGAGACTTGGTGGATAAGGAAATGTGATCATAGCAACAAAGCTAGTTTTGGCAGTAATATCAGCTACCAAGATTGAGAAACATGTCACCTTTCTTTATAAGGTTGTAATTTCTGATGTTAGAACTTTTCAAAATCATATGTTTTCATATTCAAGTACTTTAACATCAGCTAATGTTTCAGAATCTTTTCTACTGCATCACATCTGTTCAGCCCTATAACTGCTGTAACTTTAGTTACAAACAAAATTTTTACAGCCATTGATGACAAAAAAACAGGTGCAGCACTTTTCATTGATCTTTCTAAGGCATTCGATACTGTTGACCATAGCCTTCTGTTACAGAAACTGAAAAGCAATGGTTTTAGTAATATCGTGTTGGATTGGTTCTCCAATTATTTGATTACCTAAAGAGACATACTGCTCTCTGTCAATTATAAGTATACCTCACTTCCAGTAAAGGCAGGTGTCCCCCATGGTTCAATTTTAGGCTCTATTTAATTTTCTATTTATATAAATAATCTTGCCTTGGGGAAAGGTCCTGCACAAATTCATCTGTATGCAGATGACACTATTCTTAATAGTCTCAAAATCATTACAAGCGGCTATGGATTTGTTACAGTCTGCTTCTAGTGCTTTGCAATTGTCTTTAGTCAGATAAAAACTGGTTTTAAATTCTAAAAAAACTAAATTTATGGTTTTTACATGCTCACAATCACATACTGACTGCACTTTCTCACCACTAGATGGCACATATCTTGAAAGGGGAACTTCCTACAAATATCTAGGTATTTGGTTAGCTGATAGGCAGCCTTTTAACCTCTTAAGCCCCAGCCTCTTTTTTAGGTTTCTGTTTGAAAATGACATACCCAAAATGAATAGAGTATATCTCTGTTTGTGTAGCATGAAGTATCAGAGAGGGAGACATGGAAATGTGGAGAGAGGGTTGATTTTCTAACGCTACTCGGATTTTGATATTTGAACATTAATATGCTTGGCGTTTGAGTTGTGCTTGGTGTATGTAAAAAATGACTTATATGTGCTTGTAGCAGAGGCTCTCCTGTTTCATTTGATGTGTAATATGACTATATTGCTACTTAATTAGCGCGGCGTTGTAGGTATTTTGCTGCAGTGAGTCTCCTGGAGTTGAAGAGGTTAAGTAAGCTGAGGCCCAAACTGGGTTTTTATTTTCGTTTAAAAAAATGTTTTCCTTTCACTGCCAGAAAAAGACTAATTCAGAGCCCCTTCTTATCTGTGTTGGACTGTGATGATGTAGTATATATATATGCATGCGGCTTCATCCTTACTGAAGAGGCTAGATGTTGCTTTTCACTCAGCATTACGCTTTGTAACTGGTGCTTCTGCTAGGACCCATCACTGTGTGTTGTATGAGAACGTAGAATGGACGTCTGATATGGGATCAGTAAGACACCAGATGCGGGGAGATGGGAATGAGGATTTATTTCAAAACAAAACAAAACAGGCACGAGGGCCAACGAAAAACTTGGCCCAAAGGGTTGCAAAAAACAAACTAGGGTACGCTACACAGAGCAAAGAACTAAAGAGCTAAAAAGGCAAAAACAAAAAACCACTGGAAACTCCAGGGAGATAAGCAAGAAAAATAAATAACAAGACTATGGCTATGAACAAGACTTGGAAGCGAGAACATGAACGAAGACTAGTACATGAAACGAGACTTGGAAACAAAACTTGCACATGGAGCGAGACTCGAGACACTGTCTGCCAGCCAACTTCCACCGCATCCAGATAAAGGCTTAGAAATCATGGCACATGAGGGGCAACACCTGGAGGAGGAGAACAAGAGGCATGGCAAGATCAAGACATGGACAGAGATTGGTTGACAAGACTTGTTCATTAAGAGAATGAGCGTGCTCAGCTTAAGTACCAATTAAGTATGCAGCTTGGAAGCAAGCACGAATGTTTAGAACAGAAAAGCACAGCAAGATCTTGAAATAGCAAAGCAGGAATCATGACAATAAACTCCCTGTCTAAATTAGTAATATTAGTAATGTGCCTATCTAATGAATTACACCACCCAGTGAATGTTAGTAAATGTTAGTAACTTACAGTTAATTGTCAATTAAGCTTAGAGAGTCCCGAATCAGCACAGCACAGAAGGAAGGGGGAAACACCAAAGCCAACCAGAGCTCAGAAATGTGCAACAACGAAGGCACGGGGCGGAACGCAGACAAGCGGTGGAGTGGCTTGGCAGACCTGACAAAAACAAAAACATGGACAAGTAAAAACATGGACAACTACTATGAATTATGAAATGCTTGATCCAGATATAAGAAACTGTTAAAACTGTGACTATGGACATGAACTATGAAACTTGAACTATGGAATGTGAAACATGAAACTGTTAAAACCATAAATGCTGTCCCGGCCAAAGGCCAGGACCCCAGAACACAACAACGTCACTGTATCTGACAAGAATACATCTTTTAATTTTCATAGTGTAATGTGAATATAGGCCACTAGATGGCAGTATTTACCTTTTTTTGTTAAGCTCAGACTGGAGTCATGTTTAGACATGTCCTGGACATGTCTGGGGCAAGTCTCAGAAAATTAAAAAAAAGAGGTCTAAATGTGGGTGGGGTCTGCAAAAGAGTATATAAGGAAAAGAATTGAGACAGTAGAGTAGTAGGAGAAATTGCAAGAAGATGACCAGACCTGCCATTCTGTTCAAGACCTGTGACGTTTCTTTTGTGGATTTCTTTGCCTGTGTTTGAGCATTTTCTTCATCCAGGACATCATCAAGCCACCCCACCAAAAAGGGACTGTAATTATTTCTGTTTTTTCTTATTTATCAATCTTGGTCTTTAGTTGTAGGTTGTTATTAGTCTTTGTCTTTGTTAAAAATTAAATGTGTTTTAGTTGTTAAAACTGTGTTTGTCATCCCTTGCTGTTGCTGTTGTGTTATAAATGTAATAACAAATTGGGGCCATAACAAATTGGGGGCTCAAGGTCCGGGATAGACCATTTTGTGAGTAATTTATTAAAAATCTAACATTTCAAATTGTAAAATTGATTTTTTTTTAATTGAATACATATATATTGACAACAGCAATGGATGATTTCTTGGCATCACCAACCGTAGGGGTTTTGAAGTCTTTTAAAAAGACAGAACTGCTAGAAATTTGCAGACATTTAGAGCTGACAGAGGTGAAACCAGCCATGCGAAAAGCAAGACTGGCTAGAGAGATAGTTGAATATTACATTGATGAAAATGTGTTTGCACCAGGAGATCTGGAACAGTTTCCAGTGGAAAATCCAAATATAGAAATGGAACTTAAATTAAAAATGCTAGAGATTGAAAGGGAGGAAAAAGAAAAACAAAGGCAATTTGAGTTGGAAAAATTAGCAAGAGAAGAGAAAAAAGAAAGGGAGGAAAAAGAGAAAGAAAGGGAGGAAAAAGAAAAACAAAGAGAATTTGAGAGGGAAGAAAAAGAAAAACAAAGGCAGTTTGAGTTAGAAAAATTAGCAAGAGAGGAAAAACAAAGAGAATTTGAGAGAGAGAAAGAGGAAAGAGCAGAAAGAGAGAGACAGAGACAGAGAGATTTTGAATTAGAGAAATTCGATAGAGAAGAAAGACTCCAAATGGAGCAACTAAAAATTAAAATTGAAACTAAAAATAAATTTTGTGCCAGTCAGGAGGTAAAACTGGTGCCTCCATTTTCAGAAAAGGATGTTGACAACTATTTCCAGTGTTTTGAAAAGGTAGCAAAGAGTTGCCAGTGGCCAAAGGAACACTGGCCTCTGATGTTGCAAACTGTCCTCAAGGGTAAAGCTCAACAAGCCTATTCGGCTTTGTCTGCAGATGATTCCTCTGATTATGAGGTTGTCAAAAAGGTTATTTTGAGAGCTTATGAGTTGGTTCCAGAGGCTTACCGACAGAAATTCAGAGGTCTGAAGAAATCTGAAAATCAGACTTATGTTGAATTTGCTAATGAGAAGCAGGTTTGCTTTGAGCGCTGGTGTACTTCTATGGAGGTCAAGGATGATTTCAACTCACTAAAAGAGATGGTGTTAGTTGAAGAATTCAAGAACTGTGTTAAAGATGATGTTAAGACCTACCTTAATGAGAAGCAAGCACTGAACTTGCAATCAGCTGCCAAATTTGCAGATGAATATGTTCTCACTCATAAGTCCAAATTTCAGTCTAGCAGTAACAATAAATGGTCCCAATTTCAGAAAAAGGGTTACGGTGATACCCAAGATTCCTCACCCAAAGACAAAGACAAATCTGGTGATGGTGCTCAGAAATCCAGTAACAGGTCTGATCAAAGTGTGAAAGCTGACAGTGACAAAAGTGGTCTAGTTTGCAGTTATTGCAAGAAATCTGGTCATGTTACAACTAACTGTTGGTTCCTTAAAGCTAAGAAAGAAAAAGAAAAGGATACCAAACCAAATGCCTTTGTGAAAACAAGGTTAGAAACCCCTGTAGTAGATAACCAATCTGCTAAATTGCCTGCTTCTTGTGGGGCTAAAAAGCCTAATACAGCTGACTTTGTGAGGGAGGAATTTCTTCCATTTGTGTCAGAGGGATTTGTGGCTCTGAATGAGCATACTACTCCTGTCCCCATATATATCCTAAGGGATACCGGAGCTTCTCAGTCACTTTTGTTGATGGACTCCTTGGAGTTACGTGATGAGACCGCTTCAGGGGATTTCATACTTGTACAAGGTATTGAAGGGAGGACTGTATCTGTACCCCTGCGCTCTATATTCTTGAAGTCAGATTTAGTTACAGGACAGGTAAAGGTGGGACTTATGTCAAGTCTACCTATAAAGGGTGTTTCTCTGTTGCTAGGCAATGACCTGGCTGGGGGCAAAGTAGTTCCCCCTGTACATCTTACTTCACAGCCGAGCACTGAAAATGGGGATGAGGACCCATCTCTGTATCCTTCTTGCGCAGTGACTCGTGCTATGGCCAAGAAGGCTAAAGAAGATGATGTTGTGGTGCCGTCCAGTACATTGAATAGTCAGGACTCAGGTGGTTCGCCTCATGACTCTGATTGGCCTACTATGGTTTCTCCGTTTGAGGACTTATCAGATACTTTTATCAGTTCTCTATTCAGCCAGCCGGATGGGTCTGGTGATTCTGATGTGTCTGGAGACTTGTCTCTGTCCAGAAAGCGGTTGATTGAGGAGCAAACTAATGATCCTGAAATTGGTGTACTAAAGAGGAGAGCCCTTCCTGAAAAAGAAATAGATGCAGTTCCAGTTGGGTATTATCTCAAGGATGGTGTGTTGATGCGGAAGTGGCGCCCTCCTGATATCCCTGCCAATGCAGATTGGGCAGTGGTCAGGCAAATTGTTGTTCCGAAGGTCTATAGGAATGAGATCTTAACAATGGCTCATAGTTTACCTTTAGGAGGTCATCTTGGTGTTAATAAGACTGTTGATAAGATCATGAAACACTTCTTTTGGCCTGGGCTTCGGAAAGACGTTTCCAACTTTTGCAAAACCTGTCACACTTGTCAGGTAGTTGGAAAACACCAGTTAGACCCACCTGTAGCTCCATTGCAGCCTATCCCAGCATTTGGGGAGCCATTCTCTAGGGTCATTGTTGATTGCGTTGGTCCATTACCCAAGACTAGATCTGGAAATCAGTACTTGTTGACAATCATGTGTGCATCTACCAGATTCCCCGAAGCCATACCTCTACGTAACATCAAGGCAACTGCAATCTCGAAGGCTTTGATAAAGTTCTTCACGTTGTTTGGTCTTCCAAGGGAAATTCAGTCAGACCAAGGTAGCAATTTCACTTCTGGATTGTTTCAGCAGGTTGTGTATGAACTAGGTGCAAAACAGATTCTTTCTAGTGCCTATCATCCAGAAAGTCAGGGTGCCTTAGAGCGGTTTCATTCCACTCTCAAGACAATGATGAGGACTTATTGTTATGACCATGAGAAAGACTGGGATGAAGGGGTTCATTTGCTGTTGTTTGCAGCTAGAGAAGCAGTGCAGGAGTCTACTGGATTCAGTCCATTTGAGCTAGTGTTTGGTCATGAAGTGAGAGGACCTTTGCTATTATTGAGTGAACAATGGCAAGAGGAAGAGCCGCAAATCAGTCTGTTAGACTATGTTAGCAAGTTCAAGGAAAGATTGCGTGCAGCTTGTGACCTTGCCAAAGAGAACTTGAAATCAAGTCAGGGAAAAATGAAAACTTGGTATGATCATAAGGCTAGAAGCCGTGAGTTTAAACCAGGAGACAAGGTCCTTGTGTTGTTTCCCTTGCAGTCCAATCCATTGCAGGCTAGATTTCATGGTCCTTATGAAATTCTGACAAAACTCAATGATCTCAATTACATTGTGAAGACTCCAGATAGGAGAAAACCAAAACAATTGTGTCATATTAACATGCTAAAGCCTTATCATGACAGAAATGCTAGGGTTGCAGCTGTCACTTCAGATTCTCCAATGGTCGAAACGTGTGAAGATGAGGGGGAGTTTCAAGATGATGAACCAAGAATTAAAGCTGAAGTTCTTTCATGTAAATTGTCAAACACTGAAGTGTTGCAAAATCTTGATGTAAAACTCCAGCACTTAGAACCCTCACAGAGAGATCAGTTTGAAAGGTTGATCAAGAAATATGAGGATTTGTTTCCTGATGTTCCAAAGAGAGTTACTATAGCCTCTCATGATGTAGATGTTGGTGATGCCAAACCAATAAAACAGCATCCATACCGGATGAATCCTGAAAAGAGAAAGATTGCTGAGAAAGAGGTTGAGTACATGTTAAAACATGATATTATCAGACCCTCCAACTCCGATTGGAGTTCACCCTGTGTGCTGGTTCCAAAACCTGATGGAAGTACTAGATTCTGTGCAGATTATCGCAAAGTCAATGCTGTAACTAGAACTGATGTGTTTCCAATACCTAGGATTGATGATTGTATTGATAGTGTAGGGCAAGCAAAGTTTCTGACCAAGATTGATTTATTGAAGGGTTATTGGTGTGTGCCTTTAACTGAGAGGGCCAAGAGCATCTCTGCTTTTGCCACACCATCTGGATTGTACCAGTATGAAGTCCTACCCTTTGGCATGAAAAATGCCCCAGCCACGTTCCAAAGGATGATACAGTCTACAATCGCCGGATTGCCACACACGGGTGCATACATCGATGACCTGATCACATGGAGTGACTCCTGGGAAGAACATCTAAAAGATGTAGAGACGTTGTTCCAGCGCCTGACCCAGGCTAACCTGACTGTTAACCTGAACAAGAGTGACTTTGGTTGTGCTACTGTCACCTATCTTGGCTACGTCATAGGCCAGGGTAAGGTGGCACCCATAAATGCTAAAGTCCAAGCCATCATGGACTTTCCAGTTCCTGACAACAAAAAAGCTTTGCGCCGCTTCCTTGGAATGATCGGGTACTACCGCAAGTTCTGCAAGAACTTTGCTGAGATTGCTCTCAGTCTAACTAACCAACTGAAGAAAGGCGTAAAGTTCACCTGGGATGATGCATGCCAGAGAGCCTTCGATCGCCTGAAGTCTCTGCTGTGTCACTTCCCCGTGCTCAAATCTCCTGACTTCAACAAACCGTTCTCCATCGCGGTCGATGCTAGCGACCAAGCTTGTGGATCTGTGCTCCTACAGAGAAGTGACTCTGATGACATTGAGCATCCCGTGGCATACTTCTCCAGGAAGTTCAATCGCCACCAAAGGAACTATTCCACAATAGAGAAGGAACTGTTGGCTCTGGTCCTTTCTTTACAACACTTTGAGGTTTATGTTTGTACAGGACAAAAGCCAATGATTGTGTACACTGACCACAATCCGTTAATGTTTTTGAGTAAGATGAAAAACAAGAATCGGAGATTGTTAAATTGGAGTTTGATTTTACAGGAGTTTGACTTGGAACTTAAGCATGTGAAGGGTACAGACAATGTAATTGCTGATTGCTTATCCCGTGTTTGAATGTGTATATCATGTGTTTGAATATTGTATGATATGTATATATAGACAAGTGTTCACTTAACCATTTTGTATTGAAAAGAAAAATTTTGCCTTTATGAGTCAAAATTTTTCCCTTTTGGAATGGAGGTGTAATGTGAATATAGGCCACTAGATGGCAGTATTTACCTTTTTTTGTTAAGCTCAGACTGGAGTCATGTTTAGACATGTCCTGGACATGTCTGGGGCAAGTCTCAGAAAATTTAAAAAAAGAGGTCTAAATGTGGGTGGGGTCTGCAAAAGAGTATATAAGGAAAAGAATTGAGACAGTAGAGTAGTAGGAGAAATTGCAAGAAGATGACCAGACCTGCCATTCTGTTCAAGACCTGTGACGTTTCTTTTGTGGATTTCTTTGCCTGTGTTTGAGCATTTTCTTCATCCAGGACATCATCAAGCCACCCCACCAAAAAGGGACTGTAATTATTTCTGTTTTTTCTTATTTATCAATCTTGGTCTTTAGTTGTAGGTTGTTATTAGTCTTTGTCTTTGTTAAAAATTAAATGTGTTTTAGTTGTTAAAACTGTGTTTGTCATCCCTTGCTGTTGCTGTTGTGTTATAAATGTAATAACAAATTGGGGCCATAACAATAGCTAAAGCCTTAATGAGCAAATTATCCCATTACATATGCCACCTGTTACCCATCCACCATCATGCATATAATACAAGTTCTTCAAATGAGCTTATTCTTCAAACTCCTACTCCCCTGATAGAGTCGGGGAAATCTGCCTTCGGTGCTTGTGCCCCACATGCATGGAATGAACTGCAAAGCCTTAACTTAGATTCCCTACAATTCATGTTTTTCAAAGTCTGTTAAATACTGTCCTTGCAGAGCATTGTCATTGCCTGATGTAGCCCATTTACAACATCCTATTGGTTTTTTGTGCTTAGTTGTGTAATGGTACCTCTCTGTGTGTCTATGTGTAATTAGTGTCCTGTGTTTGAAACTTTTTATGCTGCCATTTTGACCAGGACTCACAGCACAGCAATCCGAAAGAGCTAGGCATGAACTAAACAGGGAAGACCCGTTTGTGATGTAGAAAACAACAGGATTTCCAAACAGCGTGTCTAAAATGCTGAAGTCGAAAAGGGGGAAATAGCTTCAAAACAAGGGATCTCCAAAGAAAAAAAATTCCATAATGTGGTAACTTACCATAAATATGTCAATAAGTTGAAGGTATAAGAGCAGGATTTGCTGGTAGCGGTTTCCAAACATGATGTTTAAAGTTGGCCCCTCCTCCTAATCTTTAGAGAATTATGAACAAGGGGAAAAAAAAACTCATCAGCAAAAGTAACTGCAGATATGAGGATGTTGCTACAGAATCCCTCACAGCTTGATTGTTACAATGTTTTCCCAAGAACTACGTCTGCTGAGATATGTGAACTGTGTATGTGAGTCTAGTGCTGGTACACTGAAATGAAAACTTATTTCAAACTTATTAAATTTGGGTAACGTGACACCTGCAGAGTGGATTTTTCCAGTTTCAACTTACATTAAAGAGCATAACTGATCAAACTTCTTAGGTGAGGCATTAATGGCTGTATTTTTTAATTATTTGTGGAAAAAAACTTGCATTAATGGACTGAATGGACTTCTCAAATCCCTCCTTATTTAATTTATTGACATTTTCCATAACGAGTCGACATTTTTGGAATTTGAGTCGTGGGTTTTGGACATGTAAAACAAAAGAAGTAGTCTGATAAGCAACAGGCACAGAAGTACTGAAAAGTAGAAGGTGATCTGCAGAAATGAATACTTTGTGTGCGTGCATGCGTGTGTGTGTGCATGTGTGTGTGTGTGCACGCACGCGTTAGAGCGTGTGATGTCACATTAAAGGCCAAGGGTAAGAATATATTTGTCGGCGCATCGAAGTCTGCACATGAACGAGTTAAATAAAACTTCCTCTTACCGCTGATAAAAAAAAAAAGGAGTGAAGTCCATCTGTAATCAGCTAAAATTGTTTGGAATTCTCTAGTTACAATAATTAGGAGAAGGCAGACCATAACATAAAATAATCTTGCTGTTTACAAGTAGTTTCTGACTGTCCCTCAGTTCTTGGAAGTCATGAGTCTACAATGAGGTCAACTGAACAGTGTCAGTCAGAATTTTAATTTTACGGCAACCATATTGAGTTAACATACATAATCGGAGCCTTTTGAAATTTTTTGAGTTCTGTTGGCCTTATTGTTCAGAACAGGCCAAAAGCTTGGACACACCTTCTCATTCAATGTGTTTCCTTTATTTTCATGAATATTTACATTGTAGATTCTCACTGAAGGCATCAAACACGTGGAATTATGTACTTAACAAAAAAGTGTGAAATACCTGTAACTGAAAACATGTCTTATATTCTAGTTTCTTCAAAGTAGCCACCCTTTGCTCTGATTACTGTTTTGCACACACTTGGCATTCTCTTGATGAGCTTCAAGAGGTCGTCACCTGAAATGGTTTTCACTTCACAGGTGTGCCTTGTCAGGGTTAATTAGTGGAATTTCTTGCCTTATCAATGGGGTTGGGGCCATCAGTTGCGTTGTGCAGAAGTCAGGTTGATACACAGCCGACAGCCCTATTGGACAACTGTTTGATACATACATAATTCCACATGCGTTCATTCATAGTTTTGATGCCTTCAGTGAGAATCTACAATGTAAATAGTCATGAAAATAAAGGAAACGCATTGAATGGGAAGGTGTGTCCAAACTTTTGGCCTGTACTGTATATCTGGTGCAGCGTGACTTGGTAAAGTCTTGATTTCAGTTTCTACGGAAAACATATTCGAGATCCAGCAAAATAAAAACACATCGAAGTTCATGATATGATCATCAAGAATAACCAGACCCTATTGCTTTCCTGAAATACTTCTCCTGTTCCTCTGTGCAGTTGCTGTTCATTTGAAGACTACAAGCTGACGACAGAATGGCTGCTGAGCCAGACCAGACACCGTCCAAAAATCGCAGTGATCTGTGGGTCGGGGCTGGGCCTCCTGGCTGACAGCGTTCTCAACAAGCAGACCTTCCATTACAAAGATATCCCCAATTTCCCAGTGAGCACAGGTTAGTATTCAAGCAAGAGTGTTCAGCCCAGTGCATTTGTGCATGTGTATGAGTGTAAATATGAGCGTACCTTCAAGTGCATTCAGGTACGTGCCTTTGTGCAAGTGCTGTCACTAAGGTCTTCACAAATTCACTTACATCGGCTTTCCATCACATGCAGCACTTCCACATTCAGACAAAAATTTAAATCTGACTCAGATCTTCACCGGTGTAGAAATACTTCAAAGCAAAGAAACAAAGGCTTGTGGATATTGTCCATCCCACCCGAGATAAACAGTTGTTGGACAAAATAATTGCATTCTAAGTAAAAGGAAAGACATCTGCAGGCTGATATTTTATTCCAAAAGTTTATTTTTGTAATGTTTTGACTGAAACAGAACTCTGAAAGCAAAGGATGTACGGGATGTTGGGAAATGAAGTCATTTTCAGGATTTTCAAAATCTACGTAAAAAAATGCCAATTACATCACAAACCTTTGACCAATGGGGCTGTAGTTTTGTGTGTGAGCTACTTCAGCGGTGGGCTAAATAACTGAGTTGAAAGAAATTATTTTTGCAAAAGTCAAAAACTTATGTGACTGTGTGACGTCATTTGGACGTACTTGCGTGAGTATGACGTCATCCCAACCCAATACCGCTAGGACCGCGATGACTTGACAAACAAAACCGCTTCATTTTAAAGTCTCTAACTCAGTTAGAACCGGAGTCATGAGCCAATATATGTTTTGGATGTTTTTGGTGACTTTGACTTTGACCTTTGACCTAGTTTCAACACAAACTACAGGTCTCTGGCTTGGATCCTGCAAAATAAGATCATCTCCTTAAGAATGTAATTCAGTTAAAATAGTGACCTTTAGAGTTGGAACCCACAGACAAACAAACAAACACTCTTACGGAATAGAGTGACAGAGTTGCCAAATTTTGGCAACTAACAAACGTTCAAACAGAACAGAGTAGCGGCAACTAAAACAGACCAAGGCCAGTGAAAACATGTTACGACCTGACAGAGATATAATATCTTTAGTTATTATTGCACCTATTTTTTCCACTTTCAACACAAAAACACGTGATTTTTTTTTGACACGAAGCCATATGTTTTGTGTGTTTTAATGTCATAAGGTGCGTGTGTTCAACAATAAAGGAATCTCTCTGTTGATCTCATGTTGATCTTATTCAAAAGTGGTTTCAATGCCTTATTCACACGGCAGCCACATTGTTGTGATGTCACCATCTGGGTGGGAAACTCCATCCAGCATTTCTGAAGCAACATTGAAAAACCATTCTGCGCATTTTAATTTCTTGGTTTTATTTTTTATTAATTTCAAAGGAAATTATTCAGGATGTGTTTAAGATCAGTTGGAGTCTTAGACAACGGCCTGAATGCAAGCAGTTCGGTTATGGTGCCCTGACCCTTTTCCTCTTTTTAATTTATGCTTGTCACTGTTGGTTAGAAAAAGGCTATTGATAATCTTTCCACTAAAGCCTTTTAATTAGAAACAGTAATTGTTGTTTCAGTGCACCACAGACCACATCAAGCATTGGACAGCAAAAGACAGCATTGGCAGCAAAGTCGTACTCTGCTTTAAAGCAAAATAGATTAATCTCACTGATAATGACCAAGTTCCTGTGATTGACTGCAAATTGATACTGGAATTTATCACATGATTTTTCTTTAATTGGAGATATTTAAAGGTCGGTTGATCTCTATAAATGTGTTTGACTTGCTTTATCTGTGAACAACAGATTTTTTGGAAGGCAGATATGAATTATTACAAGGCAAAACTAAGTTTTGTTTCCAGCCTTGCCCTTCTATTTTCCATTCCTGCATTCTGCTTACTAGTGTGCCAGCTACATTGATTTGGTATTGTCCTTCCATAAAAAATAATGACCACAAAATAATGTATGCATCACAACAATCACATTTGGGAAATATATAGCATTTTGCTTTTGGAGCATACTTAAAACTAAATTTGGGGTGATGACCGGGGCTTGAATTAGAATCTGCTTATAACTTTGACTTCTTCATTAATTTATGATTTGTAATTTGCATCATAAAGCTGTCTGGAAACAGTAAATCAAGACGTGGTCAGTAATTCCCAGAGTTCAGCAAGTATATTCTCTTAGAAGTCTAATATGCTCCTGAAATGGCTGCTTCATCATCCTTCTGCAACTGCTGATGAAAGCAAGAATGAATGCTCCAAACACAGCCGTAATTATTCAGGCTATTTGTCACAGTGCATCTTCGGGGGCCAGCAAATCTTACCAATCAGAACCCAAGGTTAAATTAGCATAGTTTCCAACCACTGAACAATTTATTCTTCCTCTCCCGTTTAAAGTTTCGCAACTCCAAATGAAACAATTTTAACAACATTAAACTGCGAAAACTATGGACAATTTTGCAAGAACTATTTTACTGAGAGTATGTAGCCATACAAAGCTATAGACTATGCTGCAGAGGCTGACTAAGTCTTTCGCCATAGCCTAGTAACCTGCAGGACGTAATTTGGCACTGAGGAACCTCAATCTAATTATGTTCATAAAAGCCTGGACGTGGAAAAAACTATATGGTCACATCCAACATGAGTTGGTGAAATGTTTCTCAGGATAATGTCTCCAACTGTAAGATTCACATGGCATCTCAGCTTGAACGTACTTTCCACTTATAAACATGTCTCAAGGTAATAGTGTTGCTAAATGAGTCCTATTTAATGATGTTCAACCCGTACACGGTTCTTTTGAGAGTAGAGAATGGCTTTGCCATGTTATACCCGTCAAGTGCCGTTTTGAAAATTTGTAAACAACATTGTTTAAGAGTGCCATGTTCTGATTTTATTAGTATGCTGATAAACTCGTTCTGATGGCCCCATTTGATTCCCTACGGTGTTATTTCTTGTAGTTCCAGGTCATGAGGGTCGTTTGGTATTTGGTCACATTAAGGATAAGTCCTGCATCTTCATGCAAGGGAGATTTCACCTTTATGAAGGCTATTCCTTGTGTAAGGTAAGTCACTATTGAAAGTTAACTAAGAGAGCCAATTGCAGTGAGGGATTCCGACATCATCCCTATATGTTAACCATAAATTTCATTCTATACTCAGCAACAAAAGTTTCTGTGACACCATTTATGTGTATGTTATAAATGACACGCAAAGATCTCAATGCAATCAATATGTTTATTTAACAGGAGAAACACTGACTTTTCAGTGCCAACGTCACTCAAAACGAAAAATGTCATTTTCATGCGTCATGAAGCACTTGTCTGACGTCTAACCAATTGTGACCTTCACACTACAATACCGGGTGTGACTTCCTCGTGCCATGATGCAAGCAACGCATCTCCGGCACATGGACCGAATCAGATGTGCCAGAAATTGCTGTGGGATGTCATTCCAAATCTGACGTAGACGTTGTCGCAATTCCTGGAGTGTAGCTGGCGGGTTATCCAACCGCCGCAAACGTCGATCCATCTCGTCCCAAAGATGCTCGATTGGGGACATGCCTGGGGATCTGGCTGGCCATGGCAGGACATTGACATGTTGTTGCATCAGATACTGCTGTACAATCCTTGCAACGTGTGGTCTGGCGTTATCATGTTGCAGCGTTATTCCGGGACCATGTTGCATCAAAAACGGTACCACCAATGGCCGTAGCACTTCATCGCGATATCTTTGACCTGTCAGATTTCCATCAATAACAAGCAAATCTGTTCTGTTTCTAGCCGTGATCCCTCCCCAAATCATGACACTACCACCTCCAAAACGATCAAATTCCTGAACACAGTTGTTGGCATAACGTTCTCCACGTCGACGGTATACACGTAAACGACCATCACATCGGTCAAGCATGAATCTTGATTCATCAGTGAAGAGTACAAGATCCCACTGACGTTGGATCCACCGTCGATGTTGTTGTGCCCACTGTAGACGCAGTCGTCGGTGTTGTACTGTGAGTATTGGACGTCTTGCTGGCCGACGTAGGACAATGCCAAAATGACGGAGATGGCGACGGATTGTCTGTGCAGACAGTCGCCTCAAACCAGGTATCGTTCTTGCAGTTATGGTCGCAGGTTGGAATCGATTTCGGAGATGGGTTGTTCGAATCCAGTTGTCCTGTCTGGGAGTGGTTACTCGTGCACGGCCGCTGCGAGGACGGTCTCTGACATGTCTTGTCTGCTGATGACGCTGCCATAAGTTCCAAATGGTGTTTTGGTGGACATTCAGGCGATGAGCAACTTCCCTCTGCGAGGTTCCGGATTCAATCATCCCAATGGCCCTCCACCGATCATTTTCAGACAGTCTTGGCATTTAGAGGGTAGAGTTCCTGATCCAAAATGGCTGTGTTTTCGATAAGTGATGCTTCCGTCGTTCATCAGGCACAATGTGAACATTCCAAAAATTCTCCTCTTTTATTGCCATCCACAAGCATGATTTACGCACATTTTCACGTGCAAAGTCATTTTCTCGCATTTTCATGATTTCCATTTCAATGTTATGTTTACGTGTACTGTTTCAGTCTGATATCACCATGTATGACAATTTCATAATTGCGTTATGAAAAATAATTAACAATATTGGTGTCACAGAAACTTTTGTTGCTGAGTATATATACTTGGAACCTAATTCCCACCACAGATGCTGGAACATAGGTCTTCATACACAAGAAGACTGGTCCTCATTCCCTTTAATTTAAGACACGCTTGAGGGAATAATCAACAGGCTCAGCCCACAAAATAAATAAATAGATGAATAAATAAATAAATAAATAAAAATAGGGCTCTCAAATTCATCTAATTGATTTATAGAGTGAAGTGGCTATTGACCAGCTCCTTCCAGCAACCAGGTGAAATAACTATTTTGCTAGAATTAACCATCTATTCATACACAGAAAGATTTTTTCCAACATCGATATTGTTTCTTAGTATTAAATAGCTAAGTATGCAAGATATTAATTGATATTTCTTTGCTGAGCCATTTAAAATTAATTCAGTTCTCAGAGTGGATACAGGCATTGATGGAGGCTTTACTTGGATATGAATCATGATGAAAACAGCTGTATGGGGTGAATCTGTATCCTATTAAGATTGCAGCATTTTTTTTCCATCTACGGCTTTGATGGTGTTCAGCAGTTTCCATAGAATATGTAAACAGACTTTGTGGTTTTCACTGACTAGGCAAATGGCATTATAAGGATTTCATTGAGTATGTAAATTCAAGCCTGAGGTTTTCACAGAGCATGTAAATGGAACTCCATGGTTTTCACAGAGAACTTACATTGAATTCTCGAAAGCAGTGCATAAAAACAGCGCAGTTGGGTTTGTTTTATTCTCGAGAGGTAGTGAATTTCTCCTTCCCTGATTTCTGACATAGAAGCCCTTAGCCTCCATACATTACTCTGTTCCTCTAATTTCCAATCCTTCCAAAGCACTGGCATATACTTGCCCTGGTTTTCACTTCACTTATGTAAGTTTTAGCTGTTACACAGCTAAAGGGCGCCTTGCTTTTGGTCACATCAGGCCTCCCAGTGACTTAACAAGAAACTCTTCCTTGGCATATAATCCTGTGCAAGCCTTTATCTTTATTTGTCACCATTAAAAATTGTGAAACATGAAGAGTGAGGTTGAAAACAACATGAGAAGTGCCGACTCGGTAAGGCCAACTGGGGAGCATTTTGCATTGTATGGTCCTGCGTTCATGGACGGTACTGTTGGAGAGTGTAGTCGTTTATGATTTTTTGATATGTACAATTTCTTGGTTCAAATGCTCTGTACACAAGCTACCATGCACTGCTCACAGTTTGTGGCTGGTGTGTCTTCCAGAGAGCAGAGTGCAAAACAAGTGAGCGAACTAAATAAGATGCAGTTGCCATATGCTGCAGGGCAGCATGCTAATCTGTTTGTTTTGTCAGTCTGGTACTATAATAATTGTTAGTCGACATCAGGACCTGCCTTCGGTCTGTGATCCAATGCCTTTACTCAGTTTAAATCTGAGATTTGAGTAGATGAATACTGTGCTGTCTTATTAGGAGACTTTATTAAATAGGTTATATTAACCCCTGCCATTGACAAGATTTTCCGTCAATTATGACTAAATGCGTCCCCTGCCACTGAGAAGATATTCTGGCAATCAACATTTTCACAGTCATATGGTTAGGGGTGTGGTTACAAATCCTACGACAAAACGAAAGATCAATGAATATTACCAAAAATAGTGGCATTGACTGGCAACTTATGTGTTATGTTAGTAATCATATCGTCATCAACATCATACTATAATTTGAGGAATGTTTGTCTGTCTGCCTGTTTGTCTGTCTGTCTGTCTGTTTGCTCCCCTACTCCTCCGAGGTCCTCTGACGGATCTTCACCAAACTTGGTGGGTCTATGTAGGTTGTCCCTGGAATTGTCCTTGAGGGGTTAGTTTTTTGAAAGGTCAAGGTCACTGGGGTTAAAGGTAATTTTTTCGCATCTCCCATCTCCCTGGACAGATTTTCATGAAACTTGGTATGTGGACGTAGGTCGTCACAAGAAATGACCGCAACAGGTCCGTTTCATCCAAGGTCAAGGTCACGAGGGTCAAAGGTCAAACCGTAGGTCGTCACGAGAAATGACCGCGACAGCTCCGTTTCGTCCAAGGTCAAGGTCACGAGGGTCAAAGGTCAAACCTCCGCTTTAAAATAGTGACATTCAATGGACACTTTCCTGACAAACAAGGCACATGCACAGACAATGTTGTCTACAGAGAAATCCTCAACTAACCAGTAAGCTCCAACCAAACCATTCTACTTTGGACACTCCACCACCCCCATGCCAGAAAAAACTCCCCTTCCTCTTGGGGATAAGGGTGTGGCATAGCCCTTTGCAAATGTAACTGCTGTATTTCCATCTCGATGCTCGCACAGTCGAAATTATTCTCACCACGGGTAATTTACTAGTACATGAAAAACAAGTCGGTGTCATATGTTCCCTAGTTGATATTAGACGTGCACTGACTGGTGTCGACAAGAAAGGTGACCAGCTTGTGAACTCGGGCAAAGTGGCTAGTCCTTTGCAAATGATTCATTGTTTTTTTTTGTTTGTTTTTTTTTTTGGTATAGACATTTTATTGCGTCACATCGCAGTTTATTAATTTGGTTTTTCTTTTATATTTGATTCTCATTTTATGTGCATCTCAGACTACCCTCATATTTCCTTTAATATTTTTAAGAGATGATAAAATGATGAGGGAACTGAATAAATAACTGAAAATGTATAGAACCCAGTTAACCAAGGGCTAAATTTTGACACAAATGTCTGTAATAGAGGATGGCAAAGGAGGGAGAAGGAGGAAGACATAATTTGCTACTAAAGAAAATAATATCAGCTGTGTCAATCTCACCAACTAAGAGTAAGGATGAATCTGAAAATGAAGTTGGGAAGTCCCCTGTCCCTGTTAATACTGCAATCATGCTTCATTGCTCACTGCAATCGGCAATCAATCAGCTACACCCCCACCCCTATCGGCTTTCTTCAAAGTGCTGTGAGACGGACAACAGGCACAAAAATAAATTTCTTCTGTGATTATGCCTCCAGAATTTCTAAAGTGTATGACATTTGAATAATATCCTCAAAGCTAGCTGTAAAGAATTTAAGATGAATAGGATGATCGCATGTCCTCTTATATCACACCTCTGTTAGCATCTGCTGCATCAAGTCATGATGCTTTCAAGGAACAAGAGAAAAAATCAATTTCAGGCTAAATTTACCCCGACCAATCTAATTCTGGTTCAGAGCCCTGTCCGCCCTAAGTCCATTTTGCATTGCAACAGAAACACCCACACTCTTGTACTTCCACATCCATATAATTCACTGTAATATTCTAGAGCCGCAGCTTTTCTAGTCTGTTCAAAATTCAATTTCAAAGTGGACATTACTGTTCGAAAGCCCTGTAAATCCAAAGAACTCCACATCAGTTTCTTGAGGAACAGCCAGGATTGTTTAACAATGCTTACTTTCAGTATATGTCAACTATGAAAAATACTCTGCCTGTCCAAAAAAGTCACAATTTGGATTTAAATTAGCAAATACTGAAGGTTAATGATTGAATCATCATTGCAGTCATGAATATGTCTCAGCTGGCAATAATTCTTTTAATCCTGTCGAATTCAGTACATAACTTCTTATGTCTTAAACAATCATGTCGGAGGACACACAAACATCTCATAATCATTGTAAACATTTTGCTGTGTATCAAGAGGGGCAAATTATTGTCAAGAATCACGCAAGGAAAACAGCTCATGACATTGCTGAAATCACTAGAACTGGGTCATAAACTGTCAAACAATTTATCAGCACCTGGATAGATAGTGGTGAACTGTCAATGTTGAGAGAGAAATGGCTTAAAGAAATATTTTGGGTGATCCTGATTGGAAATCACTAAAATGCTCAGGAAAGTCTTGTCATATAAAATATCAACAGTGGAACTCATGGTTATGTTTAATTATGGAAGCAAAAGCATTTCTGCGCGCACAAGGCAACACAAACTTGGAGGACTAAACAACTGCTTGGTATTTAGCCTCACACAATCCTACTCACTCTGATTAAATGTACTAGAACTAAGGGTCACATGCAACAGTACCTACAGAGATGTGTTCACTGCACAGAAAAAAAAAGACTCTCATCCCACATTTTAATCTAGTAATCTAATGAAATTTTCTTTCACCCTGGAAAAATCTGGAAATGAGTCAAAATTATCTCACATCAGTGGCATATGCATAATTTTAGTTTTTTCAGAAGACAGGTAATAGAATTAAGTGTATCAAATCTAAAGAGAAAATAGACAAAATTTAAAAGCTTGGTAAGATTTTTTAATTTTTTTGGCAGTGTTGAATTTGTGGTCCAATCCATTCACCAGAGAGAATATTTAGCAACAAGATTAATCAGTCCTTTCGCTTCATTAGATCCTAGATGCAGGCTCGTCGTAAGACCAGAAAATTCCGGGGCTAATATCCCTCCCTTTATTGAAAATAATTAGTCCTGGCTAATTCTAGATGGGTTTCCTTTATTAACACGTTTTCCAATTCAAGAATAATCAAGTGGCAATTAAAGACACGATGCGATCTGAAAGCGACAAAATATTGGGCTACATTCAGTACAGAAAAATAATTTAATTATAATTAGGTCTATGCACCGTCACTCGGCGAGGGCATTTCAGAACTTTTCAGCGAATTAAGGTAATTTTGGTGATTAGTACGTGGTTTCGTCTGTTTACATTTTCCAATCGGACAGCTGTCAATTTTTTTATAGCGAGTTGAGTGACCGTGCCTCAAAAACGGGTGTATGTACTTGTCGCCGAAATTACCTTCATTCGCTGAAGAGTTCTGAAATGCCGTCGCCGAGTGCCAGTGCATAGACCTATTTATAATCAAATTATTTTTCTGTACTGAATGTAGCCCATTATTTTGTCGCTTTTAGATCGCATGGGGGAGAGAAGCCGTGTCTTCATTTGCCACTTGATTATTCTTGAATTGGAAAACGTGTTAATAAAAGAAACCCATCTAAAATTAGCCAGGACTAATTATTTTCAATAAAGAGAGGGATATTAGCCCCCAAATTTTTATTAGCCCTGGAATTTTCAGGTCTAACGACGTGCCTATGGCCCTCCACATTACAAAGGAAGCCACAAACCCTTAACATGCGCCAAGGAGTTTTGGGCCAGACTTTATCTGACTGCCAGGCTTAATCTGAAACTGACTGTGATTGAGTAGCTCATCGTCACTCGTCTCTGCCAAAGGACAGAAGGGCTGCTCTAGGTCACTCTCGGCTGGCTCTGCCAGCAGCTCATTTGGATTTGTCGCCTTGAGCATTGTCTGGACGGGCCACCTTCTGGCATTCCATCATTTAACAATGGAAACTCGAGAGATTTCAGCTAAGAAAAGTTGCCTGACATTCAGAGTTACTCTCTGAGTATTTCTCTGTACATTGATGTCTTTTTTTTCCCCAGGACTGGCACAGCAACAAAGGATTTCATGACATACAGTATATAGATGGATAAAGGTCTCTCTCCTCTGGCCAAACACCACCAAGTACTTTTCACCTTAATAATCTGGCATGCCAAGGGAGAGGTTGTATGCAAGTGCAAGTGGTATTGCAGATCAAAACTTTCCTCTATTCTGGTAATTTCATGACATGACGTGGTAGCGCTACTGTGAGACTGTTGTCAAAAGGGCTGGTCTAAAATGAATTAATTACCTGTGGGTGTGACGGGAGTTTGGTTCCATTAAGGCCAATCAGATTAGCCACTGTCATTCTCTTCAAAACCAGTCCATTAACAGTCCATTGTGACTCATTGAACAATGGAGCCAAATGTCAGATCACTGATAACATCGAAGTTGGCCTT
The DNA here is from genome assembly GCA_029721435.1 of Gymnothorax reevesii. Classification (NCBI taxonomy): domain Eukaryota; kingdom Metazoa; phylum Chordata; class Actinopteri; order Anguilliformes; family Muraenidae; genus Gymnothorax; species Gymnothorax reevesii. The sequence goes on from CM056573.1 coordinate 15,154,650, forward strand.
TATTAAAAAAAAAACTAAAGAACATAAAATGGTTTTCAGAGCTGCTGAGAGCTTTCAGCAGAGTGGTTCGGAGGGCAAATGGGAACCTGAGGACGGGAGCATGCCTGTGACCCAGAGCAAAGAGGAAGCTGCTTACAACGATCGAGGAGTAAGCCTGTTACAAGCCAATTGGCCCATTGGGCCGGTGCTTAACCCCGGTTTCCATGGCATGAAGCGACTAGGAGTATTACTACTCCCCCTGGATGGGATGCCAGTCCATCGCAGGTACTTCCCCAGGTCTTAGTCAAGTTTCCCTGACTATTTTCTGGTACCCATTTATACACCTGGGTGGAGTGAGGCGTGGAGTGTGGGAGTGAAGTGTTTTGCCCAAGCACACACCGCGAAGGCCATGGGCGGAGCGTGAAATCAGGACCTTATGATCCCAAGTCAAACCTACTTGACCACTGCGGTATCGCGTCTCCCAACCCGGATCAAAGACTCAGGAGGAATTCTCCTAATAAACAGATACTATGCTTCTAGAAGAGATTTTTCAATGATGGGAGATCCAAGGCACAACACAATAATTCAGCAAAATGAAGACTGAGACAAGTTACTCATAGAAACAAGACAACAATCAACAGTGCAGGAGAACAGGTAGGAGAGGACACTGAATGAATTAAGGAGGGAAGGGACTGAAATGAAACAATAATTTTATAATGAGGATCAATTAATAAAATGGAACCAAAACTGATATGGACAGCTGAAGTGCGTGAAAAACAAATAAGAAAGACAAACCTGCAGGACATTAGAGCCAAAGGGAACTGGCAATTTTATCATTTCAGGCAATTAAGGGAAAGAAATCGAGATGAAGGATGTTCACTTCTTTGCAAAAATCTCCGCTTGCTTGGATAATTTGCAATGAAAGGAGGTCTGTTTATGGTTTATATCACTGCAAGCAAGCGTTCTTTCGTTGTCAAGAAAATCAGTCTGCACAGGTATCATGATGTTGAATAGAACATGTCTGTCTTAGCATTTCATGGCCAAATTATTTATTGTCATAATAGTTCATTAATTATTTCCACACAACAAAATGTTCATATTCAATTCAACTCTCACAGAGTGAAATTAACTCTTACAGAGTCTATTTTAATCTTGAAATAGTGAAACTAAATCGACTCTTCAAGAATTGATTTAACTGTGACATTTGGCGGAGCATTATTTCCAATAGCAAAAAAACAAAACAAACGTGAAAAATAAAAAGATGTGGGAAGGCCCAGCAGTAATATCCAGGCCACTCTAAGATACACCTTTCCCCTTGTCAGTTTATCAATTAACCTCCAACCAACCCCCACAGTCATGCTTACTGGCTCATCAGAGCCATTGTTGGCAGTTTCCCATGTCGCTTGGGGGCTGTCAGTCCAGTGGCCCCTGACAAACTATGACATCCCTATTGAGCCGCTCTGTGCTGAGACTGAGACGTGCATTATTCACACCCCAATGCTGTGACAGATCTTGTAATGGGCCTCTGTAAAATCCTATTTTTATCTCCTCCATAACTGAGAGCTTCCTTCAATTACGCTGCGATGGCTGGAGCTGGTTGGCACTGGCAGTCACATTTGGTTATAGGGCACATTTGTAAAACTGATATCAAGAATGCTCTGCCTTATTGAAGCGACCACTTCTGGAAAAAGCAAGTGCTTAACAGATAAAAAAAAAAAACATGCCATTATATATCTTCTACAAAATGTACATATGTATATACAGTATCTTTCATTCATTTTGTTTAAGAAGCTTTTGACATCCATGACTATGGTGTACTGGTATGACTGTATTTGCAATTCATTTTCATTATAAAGTGGTGTGTTTTGTTTTCAAAAAGATGCTCTGTTTTTATACTCAAAAATGATCTAATGTAATGCTACTAATCTTTTAAATCGAGCTCAATTTTTGTTATTTTGCGCCATTTGCTTCTGAAAGTACTCAAGTCTGGGGTTTGAAGTATCTGGGCCAAGAATGAAAATAGAGGCTAGAAGGTCATCTAATATCTTTTAAGTCATCTAATCTGATATTTCATTATGTTTACATCAGCTTATGACCCCCACAAGTAGTTAAGTTCTTAAAATCTTGTTTCTCTAAAAAGACAGAAACTGACTTGCGCACCTCTGGAGATCAATCCTTCAGTCGGTGGTGTCTAATTGCCACTCAGTGATAGCAGCGAGCCATATGAGAGAAAGCCTCACACTTTCTCATCGCGAAGTCTCGTAGCCTCAAATCCGTTCCGTCTTTCGGATGAGACGTTAAACCGAGGTCCTGACTCACAGTGGCCATTAAAGATCCTATGACACTCTTCGATAAGAGCAGGGGGTTCCCCGGTGTCATGGCTAAAGTCCCAACCTGGCTCATTTTATCTGCTACCTAATCATCCCCTGATCTAATTGGCTGTGCAATTTCTCTGTCCCTCCCCACCTCTTCCCCCAGGGCTCCCTTGAAAAAGAGATTTCAATCTCAATGGGACTTCCCTGGTTACATAAGGGTAAATAAATAAATAAATAAATAAATTCCTGGTCTTATATAAGCGTAACTCCCGCATTTTGCGTGTATTCTAACTCTCACTCTAACTAGTGCTTTTTATTGTCATTACAAGCACCTTATATTAAGGAACTTTGATTCCTGTTTGTTTTTCTATTTGTAAAACATTGTTACGGAAATCTATGCTCAGTGTTTGTATTAATCATAGTGTTTATTAAGGAACCTCAATTCCTGTTTGTTTTTTTTTTATTATTGCTTCGTTCATGCCTTCTGCTGTGCAGTAGGTATTATGATAAACTACCAAGTCCATCCTTGCACCTGAGTCATGTCCTCAACTTCCTGTCCTCTGTGCACCTGAACTCTGCATGCAGCACAACTGTTACACCCCTTTTGGTCAATTCAATGCATTAACTGAAACCAAGTCAATATTTTAAAAGATGATGCACCATTTCTTGCAGATCAGAACTTGTCTGGCTTTCCTAGGTAACATTCCCGGTGAGGATATTCAAACTGATGGGTGTGGAGACTATTATTGTGACGAATGCCTCAGGAGGCCTGTGTCAGGACTTCAAGGTGGGAGACATCATGATCATCAAGGACCACATTAACTTGCCTGGCTTTGCTGGGCAGCATCCACTGTGCGGACCCAATGATGAAAGGTAAGTTCCAAATTCTGAACGTAGGAACACCGCAGTGACACTGAGCCACATATACTGGCATCAGGATAAACACACAAGCACAAACCATTTTAGCCACTCTCACCTCCGTGCATAATCTTCATTACATCTTTTTTATACTAATGTTAAATATTTTTAGAGGTATGGCATGGTCAGATGGCATTATTTATCAGTACATTTGACACAATACCATGATGGTTACATCAATATGTTACTCACTGAGCCCCTCTGAAGCACTATATGCATCCACATTAATGTTTGGTTTTTATGGTATAAGGGGGTTGATAACATTACCGAGGATTTTGGTAATGTTCAAGCTATATCGTCAAGATCAAGAAGGTTTACGATACTACCGTCTTTAAACTGGTATCTCCCGCCAAGAATGACAAAATTGTTCACATGTTTTATTGAACTCAGGAATTACTGTCAATTTTGCCACTGAATTTCCAGATTTTGGGGAACAATATATTACAAAATGTTGGGTTCTGTTATGGTTCATGGCTCTGTGTCTTCCTGGTCCTTTGTGGGGGACTACAAGAATATTTGTTCCCCCTCATTGGTTTCCAATAGCCATATAATTGGTCAGCTATGTAGAGATCTTTACCCTGAGCTATTCACACAACTCAGAATAGTCATTGATCTAAACATTTGGATCAGTGTACATTTTTAAATTTTGAGATGAGCACTGGAAATTAGCACAAACCATACATTTCATGCTGCAACGGATTATTGTTTCCCATAATTTGTAGTTGTCCGTTTCAAGTGAACGAGAAATACACAGACTCAAATTCTTTTTAAAGGTTCGGGATCCGTTTCCCGTGCATGTCGGACGCCTACAGCAAAGACCTGCGGAAGCTAGCCCTGGACATCAGTGCTGAGCTGGGCTACTCTAACTTTGTTCGGGAAGGTGTTTACTGCATGGTCAGTGGACCTAACTTTGAGACCATCGCTGAGGCGCGAATGTTGCAGATACTTGGGAGCGACTCTGTTGGTAAGACACTGCCCTTTTTATAGAGCATAGAACACAAACCCCATATGAGCAAGATGTCTCTCTCGCAGCAGGGGAAAGCAACCCCGACTGCCTGCTTAGAAAGGTTCTACTAACATGATATTGCTTTCTGCAAAGTGTCTGCTCTTCCTCTGCCATTTGGTTCTTAAGCATTCTAATTGGTACCACCTTATGGCTCCTTGGTCTCATTAATAAATGATCTGACTCTTGCTGCTAGAGCAGCAAAGGCTGCTTCAGAGCTGAGGAGACTGAGGAGATTGTCACTAATTAGCAAACGGCAAATCAATACAGAAGTATTGACACGTTCTGTGTTGAGCAAACTGAACTGAGGTGAAGTGATGGACGATGATGAAACATAGAGCAAAATAACAAATGTGGACCTGAAAATGGACTCCCTATCGCACCGATATTTCTCTCGGAGAATCATTCTCACGCGTCAACTGCCAAGTGAGGCAACAGTGTTTCTTGCCTCACAACTGTAACCTTAGACCCAATCATTAATGAGGGTGCATACATTAAGGAGACCGTGATCTATGTAGGTGAAAGTTGACTTCTAATGACAAGGTTGAATCCCTCTGGGAGGGAAGCAGTCTCATTAAGCCTTGGCAGAGAGAACAGTATCTGGCAAACATGGATGTCTTATTAATGATGCAATGGGATCCTGGTGGTGTATTTCCCTATAAAGATAATTGGCATTTAATTATGAGCTTCTTTCCTTCTTCCCTCGTTTACCCCCTGCCCCCTCTCATGATCACCCCTCCTCTCGTCTGACCTCCCCTCCCTGAGGTATGAGCACCGTCCCCGAGGTGACCGTGGCCAAACACTGCGGTCTACGCGTGTGCGGACTGTCCCTCATCACCAACAAGGTGTCGCTGGACTACAGCCACGAGGAAAAGGTGAACCATGAAGAGGTTCTCCACATCAGCAAGATGAGGGCCGAAATGCTGCAGAAGGTCCTGAACACCCTCATTGCCCGTAGCGACCAGGTCGATGGGATTAACAGCAATTAAGACTACTTCACAGCAATCTCAAAGCCAAGTCCTTTGCACGCCCAGTCATACAGTGTGCCAACTTGTAACACAACCTCTGTGCTGAGGGTTGTTTTTGATCTAGCCAACTGTTTTGAAAGGGTTTTAGTTATTAGGGATTCTTTGTCATTCAGTGCAGTTGTTGTCTGGGGTCTTCGGGCCTTTTTGTGTTCCGGAGCTCACCAGTATGTTCGGTCTTTTTAAGGATGTGCCGAATAGTTGATGTAATGTTTTTGCTATGTCTCTGATGGGTCTATTTAGATTTTTCAGCTCCATTACGGCTTAAAGCAAATGCCACATTTTAGATCAATTCCAGACCTTTTTTTCAGCCTACTTGTAATGTATGTAATGTAAATCTAAATGGATGTAAATAAAGAATTGCATACGTAATTCCAATTCTATAATTGGATCAACAATTCTTTTTCTCAACTCCAAACTGATTTCTTTAGTTTTCGGTATGGTGCTTTCTCAACTGACAGCTCAATGACCCATACTGAGGCTTTTACACCATGATTTAACTTAATTGTTGTGTGATATCACCTGATCACCTGATTCACCTTTAAGCACATCACCTGTGAAGTTAAAGCACATCACTGCACAAAAGTGGATTGTGCAATGACTTAATAAATGGTTATTTCTTAAAGGGGGCGAATAATAATGTCCCTGGTTTTTTTTTTTTAGCTTTTATTTTTTTTAAATAATTCTGTTTTGGTAAAAAAAATAAGTAATTTGTGCCTTCTAAGAAAACAGTATGTTTAGAAATGCTATTTTGAAAATTCCTTGCTCTGTTAAAAAAGTACTTGGGAGAATCTTGAAGAAACTTCAAATTTAATGGGGGGGGCTAATAATTTTGGCCTCGACTGTAGCTGGAGATGAGTCTTTTACATCACCGCAGAGGAATTTTGACCCCCTTCTGTATGATGGAATGATGTTCAGTACATTATATTACTCTAATGTTTTACTGTATCCTTTTACTTGTGTTTGCTCGCTACATAAAATTCAAATTAATTGTAACATAAATTGTTTGTTACATTGAAGGATAGCATTAATAGGTCATATAGAAACATCAACAATACAATTTTTATGAGTGTGAATTTTGACGTAAAATTTGACTAAAAAACTCAGTCCCTGTCACCAAATTCATGTTTCTTTAAATGCGCTGTTCTCAGGAATGTACAAATCAATGTGGGCCAGACAGCAAGTGAGCAAATGATGAGCTGTTAGTGTGTCTGTACATTGCATAGCAGTAGGCAAATTCTATCCAGCTTGTCTACTGTTGGAAATATTATCCATTGATAGAGGAAACAAAATACTTGATTATACTCTTCAGTATTTTTTAATTCATTTTTTGCTTGTCGAGCCATTGCATAATGGAAATATCATACTCAAGGTCACACCATATGCTACATATAGTCTCAGCTGTAATTATCTGTTGCACTTGGCCTTCGGCCTCATGCAGTATCGCAAATCACAGCCGTGACAATATTTACTATTACAGCGCTCCGTCTCGTGTGATGTTGCTTAAATAACTTTGTATCTTATCTCTTCCGGACTTACTGATGGCAGTATACTGCATTATGTGTTGAGAATGTTTAGCATAAGGCATGAAAGGCTCTGTTTGAGTGAGCCATACATTCGAAAGGTCAGGCAAATTGCAGCTGATTTTCAGGAACAGCCTAAAGCAGGCAAAGTTGCTGGTGTGCAATACCGCTAAATTTGACTCGAGCGTAATTCAAGCTTAATTCAGAACTGCTGTGAACTGCAGCTTGACGGGGAAATAAAGGCCAGAGGCAGTGCTGATATTCCTCCGTCATTCAGTGAAGCGGGAGAAACAAATGTCACAAACCCAATTACACTTTAATGAAAGTGCGAAGATAGTCAGATACTGTAGAGTAGAAAATAACAGCTATCTCTTGCTGTAATCAAAACAGAGAGGAAAGGAGGATCACAAAGCTGTTGTAGGTGCTGCATGCACCAGGGATCCACTGTGCTGCAGCTCAGCACTGACTTAACGAATCACAGCAGCTCCAGCCACACTTTAAATCACAATCTCTCTGACTCTACGGAGCATTATGACTTTATTCACACAGAAACTGATCATCAAGACGAAAAAAGATAAAGAACAAAAGTTTCTCCTTGAATTATTGCCAAAGAATCGATAGTACACTGGAAAATGCATTATTCCCGAATTGAAGCCTTGAAAATGTGCCAATAATATTGTCGAGTCAGCAAGTATGCACTGCTATCAGCAATACATTACATCCAAAATCAATGATAAAGCAGTATGTATATGTCTAGTAGTACAAACCTGTGGTAAAGGTCTTTTGAAATTATTCATCCTGATGACTAACTGCACATCAGTATGTGAGAACGAGAAACTTTTGTACGGTACGTGCTAATGTGTTTTCCGAGAGAAAAAAAAATCAAAATCACTGGGTTTGAATTGTATTTTTAGCCCAGGGTCAAGAAGTTCATTTTGATTTATGGCAGCAAGGGGTGAGCCTGGTATAAAGATGTGTTAGGAAAGGTACAAGCTCTCTTCCTAAAAAATTGTGCCAAAAGATCATTGACCACTCACAGATGAACAGAATAAAATAGATTATTTCATGACAATAGCACATGTCAAGTTCTGCAAACAGACTTTAAACAGTAAGCAGACAGTTGACTCGTATTCAACTTGGAGCATTTGGGATAAATTGGGCCTGACTTTTTAGTGGGCCAGACCCTTATGGTCAGACAGTTGGGTCAGAGCACCTCCAAAGCAGGAAGACATCTTAGGCGACATCAGTCAGCAGTGGTCTGGACCCATCGAGTCTGAACTGACAGAAGGGCCACTGTGGCAAAAGTTACTGGAATCTTTAATGATGGTCACAGGAGGAACATCTCAACACACAGTGCACAGCACCCTGCGATATGTGTAGCTTTGTAGCAGCAGACCAATCAGACTGCCCATTGTAACCCCTGTCCAAAATCTGAAGAACCTACAATGGGCGCATGAGCATCAGAACTGAACCTTGAAGCGATGGAAGAAGGCTGCCTGATCTGCTGAGTTCCATTTTCTCAAAAATCATGAAAATATGCTTGGCACTTGTGAACCATTTACATGGGGGTGGGATGGCGCCAGCATGCACTGGGGGGTGAAGACAAGCTGATGGAGCGTGATGCTTTGAGAAATGTTCTGCTGGGAAACCAGGGGTCTTGATGATTGTGTGGACTGAAATTTGTACAATTGGTGTACAATGAAGCTCTCGCCAAACAAATCAAAACTCAACCTAAAAAAGGGAGCACATCCACAGTACAATGAAATTCCACTCTGGAATCGTAACCCCTTCTCTTAGGTCACTGACGTCACTTCATGACTCGCAAAACCACCAGACAGGCCAAACCATCGCGCAATTGTAATTCAACAAGCAGCACAAAACATGCTATTAGACTTCAATAACCATATGAAAGTCAGAAATGTCAGCTTGATCATGGAATGCAAAATGCTGTTTTGTTTATAGAAATGATAACCCGTAGAGCGCCACTGTTTTAGCAAGTACAGAACTGGCATAATGATTATAATAGCCTGCAATTAACTTATTTTCTTCTGTGTAATGGGGCTAGTGTAGACTCACTGCAAAATGAGAGTCTCCCTTATGCAAGTGATACTTGGTACCTTTTGTCTCAGATTCTGGGCTGAGCTGAATGCTTTGTGATTCCCAGGAAGTTTGAATGATGCCCGTCAGCTGTGGTCTGTCACTTAATGTATGAGACCGTTTGTCTCCTTGGTTCAGTTCTCATTCGGCATGCATGCAACAGACTGAGTTATAGGGATGAACATGAGATTGAAAGCACAGTAACTTTATAGCTCTGGAAAAAGTAAAAGATTCTTTGTGTATCACACTTCGATGAGTTTTGATGCTTTTAGACTTTAGTAAAACTTCAAAGGGGTACTCCAGCAGAAAATGTGATATTTTTTCTGAGTAAATAAACTCCTCCTGACAGTTTTGCAAACTGTCCTTTCTATCTTGAGTTATTGTGGGTTGCTGACCCTGTTGATAGCTTGCATTGGCCATGTCATCACTTTAGTGTGTAAAAACATGATTCTGGCATTTTAAGGAGACAAAGCGCATAATAAACCACATTTACACAGGCAAAGTCATTTATTTACCTGGTAGGGGTTAATTATACCCTTTAAAACAACTGTAAAAATACCAGAAGCTATCTTAATACTTGACGTAGTCACAGCTTGAACTCAAGTCGGATTCCTGTTTTGTTTATATCTGGAGTAATAAATCAGCTCGCATAAAAAAAAAAGAATTTAAGGAGCAATCAAAATGGTACAGTGGGCTTTCCCTTCCAAGAAATATGGGGGCTGTGGTCATTTTACACCTGTCACATATGTTTTGGTCTTACCTAGTATGAGTTCCTTTCTGGTCATCCTTCAACGCCATCTCAAACTTATTCCTTCAGCTTTGATTGCTATTATTCCCAAATGATTCCAATCTCCCTGCCCATGTTCAGATGGCAATGGGTTTTTCCTATTTAATGGCAAGACATTTAATTTTGTGTAACTGATAGGCTGCTACCTGATTGGAATCATGCAAACTGGGTAATGTGGCCAAATATCGTTAAAATTTTTCTCATACTCTTTCTTAAACAGTTCACTAAACTACGCCACTGAAAAATTAGAGGCAAGACACAAGCAGTACTCTCACTGAACCTTGACTCAAATTTCATCTGCAGTACCAAGTTTGAATGAATGATTTGAGTTTCATGAGCCAGCCAAGCTGCACCAGCCACAAATGATTTGTATAGAATAATGCTGGGTTGAGAATATGGAAATACAGACCTGTCGCACACTCCACTCCTCAGGTGCATAGGCCTGCTGTGACTGATTGCAAATGAATAGAATGTGTTGAGTTGACGGATTTGCTATGAAGAGCCGACATGCCTGCAAATCTAATTTTGGCATTTAATAAGTATAATTGAATTCCCACAGATTGCTTTAACCAAATTTGAATTGGCAGACTTCATTTATCAATTGGACATAAATCGCCCAGAGGTAATTAAACACTTAGGTTTACTAGTCTGACCAGTTATTGTCTCTCTTTTGGTTCACTGATCCAGGCTAATGAAGTCCAAAAACATTTAGATTAAACTGCATGATCTAGAATTACTGGCTGTTTGCCACTTTTGCTGCTACATCTGTGTCATTACCTCCACCCAACGAAGTTGGAAGGGGTTCTGTGATCATTACCGTTCGTCTGTTGGTTGGTTTGTTGGTTTGATTGAAAGCAGGATTACGCAAAATGTAATGGATCGATTTTCCTCAAATTTGGTGGAATGATTAATCATTGTTCAAGGAAGAGGTGATTCGATTTTGGGAGGTCAAGGTCAAAGGTCAAGGTCTAGGGCATGCAAAAGCTCAAAAACACATTAAAAACATACTTGTGCAAACTACAGGACTGCATAAACACAGGGGTTGCTACCAAATACCGACAAAAATAACATTGAGTACATTGAGGTTCTTGCTCTCTTTGAGCGCAGCTCTAGTTTCATATTAAAATTCTTCTTTTTCTTTTCAGTGTCCCTTGATTCTTAACTGAAAACTCATGATTAAAGTTATCATCCCAGACAGTGCATAATGATTTTCTTTTCCCTCTGATTATCAGCAACGGCCAAGTTTGTTTACACCAGACAAATTAAGCCTCGTAAAACATCTTTCAATTCCCATTATCTGCTCAGGCTTCAGAAGACATTCTCTGTACACAATGTGCTCGACTGCCCAGCTCATGACAGTCAGAAGAAGGGTGTTAGTTATTTACAATATTTGTTAGGGAGAGACAGTTGCCGACAGATTCAGCTAAGTTTCGTTTCTGCCAGGAAGACATGGCAATAAGACAATGTTATTTAGTCAAAGCAGTGAACTGCATACCACATAAATAACTCCTGCTGTTGCATATTGGTCCTTTCTCATACCAGCAAATTGATGCCTTCAAGGGCTGGATTAAATCTTTAGGAATGGGTCCATTTTCTCAGGACTCAAGACATGATTTTAATGGCAGAAACTACACCTGTGTCAGGCAGGACAGCATTTTGATAAATTATACCTCATACAAAATGTAATCCACGTGGTATGAAATATGGATGTAAAATAAGTATTATCATTGGGAAAAAAAAGTATTTAAAAAAAATAAAATAAAATGTTTCCATAGATATTTCCAGCTTGGTCCAGTTCAGATGGACCACAGAGGTGAGGGTAAGGGGCATGTCTGCAACCGGCCAGTGGTGTCCCGGGGCAAATGCCAGGTGGTGTTCATCCTCACCAGAGCTGGACAGTCAAACTGCAGGTTCGAAGGGTTTAGCAGGAATGCTGTGCCAATCCTAGAGACCAATGAAGGTTTGGGAGGTGTTTCTAATACAAAATCAATAGGTGTCATAACTTAAGCATACCAAATATGAAAGTAATCAGTCAAAAATGACAGCCTGTAGAGCGTCCACGAGGACGCGTCTATGGATGCGGACGTAGCGGCGGAGACGACATGCATGGATCCATCGTATCTTCCGTGGGCCACAACAATACAATTTTAAAATAGAACAAAACGGTCTGGTGGCTTAAGGGAATAAAGCACATCGATCTAGCAACTCTGCGAGAAACAAAGTAAGGTTACATACGCCTCAGAAACACAAGTGCACAGGTCATATGAATGGATTCCACATGGAGGAGGTGCGCAAGACACCAAACCAGTCAAGGAGACAATTCTTCTGAAAGACACGCGGGTTGCTGGAAGGGAGGGGGAAACAATTAAAGAGACACGAGGGTTGTGACATCCAGTTACTTTCATAGCTGTGGTTCTGCGGGAAAGTGGAAGACCATCAGGTAACTGTGCTTCTGCGAATTCTTTGTAATCTTGCTCATAGATTGAAAGCATAATATCAGAGTAATCACTTTGTGACAGGTGACATCCTGTGGCTGGAATTATTCCAAACGCATCACATTCAAATTTGCATTCGCAGCATGGAGTCTGCCTCCATTTGGCGTCCATGAGAGTGAAATTAAAGCTTTCGCACAGGGCGAATTGTGATTGTGTAGTTCATACTACTCGTGGTAGACAATACTTCAGCTGGCCAGCTTCTTTCAAAGAAATATACTGCGGAAATGTACTGCCGATAGTCATATTCGAGCCATACCACAGTAGGGCAAAATTCTACTGAATAAATCTGATGAGTAACTCATATTCCTGTGTTTATTGTTGCATGTTTATTGGTAGCCTGTATATGCTCTGATTTAAATTAAAAAGCAAAAGTCCTCAGCATCTGTGTCATCTAATGTGATCTGCTTTTTCAATTAAGCTTTGCAAATGTACATTGGGAGCATCACAAATTCCTCCAACACTAAAATCATTGTTAAAGATGTTTTGGTATCTATTTTTACCTTTAGCCTTACAAATAAATTGTTGATACTTGAACTTAATCACTTTTTTCCAGCTTTAGTTTGCCATCTGTCCCTTGAAGATTTATCTGGGGCGTACAAGACACCCAGAATTCCAAAGCAGCTCTGACTTAGGACACAAAAGAATTGGATCATCAAAGAAAACATAAGGTCTGTGATTTGAATAATTAAGCAGAAACAAAATTTGAGATTCAGATTAGAATGTCAAGAGCCATGCTGAGGGTAATAATCAGACAGGAATAATTACAGCCATCTTCTCCTGCCTAATCAGGATCTGAGGCAAAACAGGTGTCTATACCTGGTGAAAAACCAGGAAAAAAGAACTCGGACTGAAATCACAATCCAACATCTGCAAATCAACACAATTAAGGGATATGAAGCACAAAAAATGTGAAGCATGCAGTCCTGTTTACCTTCTTACTGTTGATTTTATATGCTTGTTTCTTTTCATTCAGATTATTGTCAACTAGATGTTATAAAATTAGAATTTAGAATATACAATTTTAGTTATGCGTGAAACTATTTGGTTTCTTCATTTTGGTTGTAAGGATGATATTCAATGAAACTTTATTAATATACATGCAGGTCATAGTCATGGTAGAAATGAGTTGTGAAATTAATGATGCATTTCATGCTGCTATTTTTACATGCTTCACTAGAGCGAGCAGAAGATGAGCCGCTGAGATTTTGCAGAAAATTCTTGCATTGATTAAGCTGCTGGGGCATATTCAAACATTTTTGCAAGATAATTTGGAAGTACCACGAGATGCTGTGTGGATGTGAGAGAGCCCTGCACGGTGGCCAGGCTCCAGATTCCTTGAGAGCTCCATTACAACCTCAGGCAGTGGTACGGGAATTAATGAGAGTTGATCAGGACTAGGAAAGAACATACCAGTTGGATCATAGAATTTAGTGTGTGTCTATGCTGTGGTTTCATGGAGGTTTGTGTAGCAGGCCAAGGGAGGGCCCGGGCGGGGACTTGAACCTCCAGACTCCCAGGAAATAGTCAAACACGCTGACTACATCGCCAAAGAGCCAGGCTCATTGGTGAGGTAGCCAGGGCATGTATTTATTAGGAGACACTTTGATATGGGATCAGTAAGACACCAGATGCGGGGAGAAGGGAATGAGGATTTATTAATAAACAAAACAAAACAGGCACGAGGGCCAACAAAAAACTTGGCCCAAAGGGTTGCAAAAAACAAACTGAGGTAAGCTACACAGAGCTATAAAACAATAAATGCAAAAGGCAAAAAACAAAAGGCACTGGAAACTCCAGGCGAGAGGATCAAGAAAAATAAATAACAAGACTAAATATATATACACAAAACAAGACGAGAGGCTAGGACAAATACTAGGGAACTTGACAAGAACTTGGCTAAACGAGACGCAACTAGAAACAAACTTGAGACACTGTCTGCCAGCCAACTTCCACCGCATCCAGATAAAGGCTTGGAAATCATGACATGAGGGGTAACACCTGGAGAGAAAGAAACAAGAGGCATGGCAAGATCAAGACATGGACAAGATTGGTTGACATGACCTGCTCATTAAGAGAATGAGCGTGCTCAGCTTAAGTACCAATTAAGTATGCAGTTTGGAAGCAAGCATGAATGTTAAGAACAGAAAAGCACAGCAAGATCTTGAAATAGCAAAGCAGGAATCATGACAATAAACTCCCTGTCTAAATTAGTAGTATTAGTAATGTGCCTATCTAAGAATTACACCAACCCAGTGAGTGTTAGTAAATGTTAGTAACTTAAAAACAGTTAATTGTCAATTAAGCTTAGAAAGGCCCAAATCCAGCACAGCACAGAAGGAAGGGGGAAATACCAAAGCCAACCAGAGCTCAGAAATGTGCAGTAACGAAGGCACGGGGCGGAACGCAGACAAGCGGTGGAGTGGCATGGCAGACCTGGCAAAAACAAAAACATGGAAGTAAAAACATGGACATGGAATGAAACTTGAAATGTAAAATCCTGAAACAAGAAACTGTTAAAACTGTGACTATGAAACATGAACTATGAAACATGAAACTGAACTATGAACTATGGAATCTCTTGAACATGAAACTGTTAAAACCATGAATGCTGTCCTGGCCAAAGGCCAGAACACAACACACTTCCAGTGACAGGACCCTCTGACTGTCACATCTGCATGTATATCTGTGTCTGTAAAGTATGTGTGCGTAAATTTGTGTGTATAGCTGTGTTGGCAGTGGGGGACAACACACAGCCACCCACCCTTGTATGTGTTCATGTGTGTGTCAGTGGAAATAATCTGAGTTCATCAGGACAAGCAGTGATGCCAGGAGTTGGATCATAAAGATTCACACAGACATACCTGCTGTGTGTGTGTGTGTGTGTGTGTGCGTGTGTGTGTGTGTGTGTGTGTGTGTGTGTGTGTGTGTGTGTGTGTGCGTGCGCGCATGCGCTGTAGTGATTTCACTAACTGACTAGCTGACCTTCAGAACTCAGTTTAACATGGAGTTCAATGAGACTTGTTCAGCACTTTCTGTGCTTGATGTCCATTTATGGAAAAAACATGATTCATGTTGCTATGAGAGTCACACTGGGTGAGAGAGGACAAACGTCTCTAAGTTAGGACCCATAAATTGTCTCTGTAGGGTCAAAATTGTGGGATTTAAGAGATTGTCAAAGATTTTTCAGGGCTTGATCTGAACATTCTGCCCAATAGAAACCCATTATAATCTCATTAACTCTCTGAAAATATGACATTCCAACTATAGATAGTATAATTGGGATACTTTTGGCTGAAATTACAAGAAAGTTCCTCTATTTGTTATAAGATATGCAGACCTCCAATTCATTGGAGCTGGGCCCTTTGGAAGCTCATTGATACAATTGTAAGCACAAAAAATGCAGAAAAAAAGTAACTCCACTGGTTTAGAGGAAGGGGAAATGGGCAGATAATGTGACCATGGTTGAAAGAGTGAGGAAAATGAACTCAAAGTCTGATAGAAAGAACAAGAGGACATGACAGTACTGTTACACACAAAGGCAGCAGAAGAGACAATAACAAGGCAGACTCAGAGTTCGGTACTGTTACTCAGGTTAGGACTGCAAAACAATATGAACAGTTCAAGAGTAAAAAATAAGTGGCTGTATGTAATGTGGGCCCTGAATTGGTCTGCTTACAATGATAGATTCTCCATTATGAAACAACTGATGATTTGGTCCTATAGAATTAAGCTCAATTTGCTCCAGATCAAGTTGAAAAGCTGTTAAAATGTAAAAAATATCTTCTGAGGTGAATCCCCCTGAGCCCCTAGAAAGCTCAATTTATAAACCATAGTAATGGCAAGGATTTCGATCTACTTTCATTCACCACTCATTGGTTGCCTCACTGAGACTAGCTTACTGAGCCTTTTTAAAGTAATTCATCTCAGTTCTGCAGGAGAGCATCATAGACAGACAGAATGAACAGGACTGGAAGCCAAGAACCATTTACAGACCAAATACTTGATTGAAAAACAGTTCTTCAATAATAACAAGTTGACTTGGTCAACAACATCCCCCGCCAATCGTGTGCTTCTCATTTTCGAACTCCATCAAGGCCTTTATGGTCTGAAGCTACACACCAAATTTGGTTGTCCTATCTGTAATAGTTTCTGAGAAAAGTTGTCCCCTCTCTCTCGGACTGACGCACGCATGCACACACGCACGGACAGATGGACAGAGGTCAAACCTATATCCCCCTCCCACTTCGTGTTGGCAGGGGATGATAATAATAATAATAATAATAATAATTTAATAGCATGGTCAAACAATGGAAGGTAAGTGGCCCTCAAAAAACTATGGGAAGTGGCATGTAAAAATCTTAGTTAGCAAAACAGGTAAAGGTTTGATAACAGTGATCAATCCTCCAGGCAAAAGTACGAAATTGCTAATCAAAGCACCAAAGTTCAAAAATAACACAAGGTTATAACAAACAGGAAAAACACCAATAATGGGAAATAGCATGATGGGAAAAACAACAGGAGATCAAGTATAATCTGGTATGGACTAAATGCACATAATATTTTACATGCGTTGTGACCAGATGTCTCACAAGCTTGTGATGCAATGAACAACAATGCTATCTAAATATAACTTAGTCAATCGTTCCACGAATTAGTCTTGGTCTTTGAGCGGATAAATCATTTGATTGCTAATCAAGCGAAGTAAATGGGAATGGGTTGTGAGCAATCATGCGGTAAACTGTGAGACTTCTGCCCATGTATTACCTAACCTCTGACAGCATGTCTGTGCTCCCAGCCAGCTGAAGACAGGGCGTTTCATTATGTCATCAATGTCCGTTTCTGTTAAAGAGTCACATGCTGATTCTACAGTTAATCACCATATGCCGGGCTACCAGCTATTATTTGTCTGGTATAAACCACTTTATACCTTTATGATTCTGATTCTATTATATAGTGAAAAGGCGCAATCAACCATGTGCCTGCTTTTTGCCCTGAATGATATATGCATCACAGAGCCAAAATCAATCACAGCATCCAACTGTGAAACTGACTTAGCATGCAGGCAAGTCTATTGTACATGCCTTGTAATTTTCAAAATTTTCTGCAACATGTATGCAAAAACCACATATACAGTGCCATCCCTGGCCTATAAGATGCCATAAAATTTCATTGTATTTTTTCACAGTTCTGGGTTCGTTCCCATAGTGATGAATGACTAAGGGACTTTGGCCTGTGTCACTTCATATTTATTCCCCAGTGAAACGGTTGACCACACAAAAATTCCTAATTAAACAGGTGACCTCAATAAACATGTGAAATATGGCCGGAAATATACTTCAGTTTGATTTAAATCATAGGATTGTCTAGGTGCAGCAATAGTTGTGGCACAATTGTTTTGGAGAAAATATCTATTCAATGTCAACTTTTTTCTTGTTTTTACTTTGAATAATTTTACTTTCATGAAATGGTAAGATTTTTATAAGTATTTTGAGTATAAGACCAAGAGGCTAAGCAGCATAGCCTGTTTGGCTCATATTCAGTAAAGCTTCCAGTAATTCCAGTTGGCACTGTACACACTGCCAGGCTGTGCAATGTCTTAATCCACAGTTTTAAAACATTGATAGAGGACTGAAAAAATATTTTGGTTGTAACTATGCATTTCTCGGTGTCTGAAAAATGTGAACAATTACACTCACAGCAGTGGGGTAGACGACCTATGATCCACTGTCAAGACCAAGAGGAGATGTACCACCAGGCAGATGCTTACTGCCTGTGGTTTACCTGTGGGGCAAAGCTAAAAGGAGCCAGAGCTAGTTTATCCAGGAGGGAACCTCATTAAAAACAGATGGACTGCAATTACCGCTGAGATGGCCGTACATTTGTATGAACTAATATGCTGTGGAAAAAGGAAAAAATACACACAAAAGAATCAAACTTGTACTTCCTCTAATAGAATGAATCTTTGAATTATATACTGTATCCAAATAGTGGAAACCCTAAAGTGTCAAACTGTAATTGCTCAAATTTTTTAAATATATTATTCTTAAATCCCCATTTCCCAAAAGGTTAGTAGGTATGGAAAATGCTAGACACAAAAAAAGTCGTGATTTTTAAAACACCTTTGACCGGTATTGAGCTGAAAACTACCAGAAAAATTCATGGTTTTCCTTTTCAGTGTCATTTATTTATTTATTTACTTACTTACTAACTTATTTTATATTGTTTTTTTATTCCTCGACTTTTTCAAATTCGGCATCTCCAATTCCACTCAAATCTTAAATGTCCAATCAGCAAACTACAGTGTGTACAAGCATGCTGGTACATAAGTCATGCTGCCAAATTGTGAGAGCAAGACAGATGACAGCACTCCTCCGAAACACACGCCTGTCAGCTGGTTTTCACTTGTATATTCAAACCTCACATACACAGAATGAGGGTAAAGGAAACGCAATCATTTTCCTGTTCAGAATGCAACTGACAAGCACCCATGGGGCCAGCAGGAGCACTTGAGAAATGAACAACTCTGACCCAAACTACCTGTACCCCCCTCCCAGGTCCCTGAGCAGCATGAAGCCAGTTATGGGCTGCTCTCATGCGGCCACTTGGCCATGGCAGGTGCTGGTATGACATGAATTTGATGCATTGCCCTGGAGCCAACCCAGAGACTGTCTTTTTTTTGTTGGTTTTTTTGAATATACATGTTTGGGGTGACATGGTGGTTCAGTGGGTAGCATGGTTGCTCCACAGCAAGATATTCCTAGGTTTGAATCTTGCCTTTCTTTGTGGAGTTTGCGAGATCCGATGTGTTGGTATGGGTTCGCACTCGGTTCTCCAGTTCCCTCCCACTGTCCTTTGAGGATATACATGTCAGGCTAATCAAAAACTCTTGCTCATAGGTACGAATGTATGAGCAAACTGTGTGTGCGCCCTGGGATGAATTGGTGAGCTGTCCAGGGTGCGTCACTGCCTTCCGCACCATAGTCAGCTGGGATGGGCTCCAGCTCTCTCACGACCCTAGTGAAGTTGAAGCAGTTTAGATAGTGGATGGAAAAATTGATGGATGGATGGATTGATGGATGGATGGATGGATGGAAATTCGTGTTAATTCTGAATTCAATGCATATGGCACAAAAATATGTACAGATATTTAAAAGGAGTAAACCAATAGATATGAGGGTGAGGTAAAAAAAAAAAAAACCAATACTTAAGGTCACATACTGTATTTCCAATCCTTCAGATAACGCTGCCTTGAAAAGTTAAGGTCAGTGTTTATGATTCCACAATAAGAAAGACTGGGCAAAAATGACATCCATTGGACAGCTGCAAGATGAAAACCACTGCCGACCAAAAAATATGACAAATGTTTGTCTCACATTTGCTAATAAACATCTTAATGACCCCCCAAGAATTTTGGGATAATATTTTATGGACTATTGAGACAAAAGTAGAAGTTTAACCTAACCTAACACTGCATTCCCCAATAGGAACATCATACCACAGTCAAACACAATGATGGTAGTGTGATGGTCTGGATCAAATTTGCTTCTTCAGGATCTTAGCAATTTGCCATTATTAATGGAACCATAAATTCTGTTGTCTACCTGAAAACCAGAGAGAAAATATCTGATCTTCAGTTTAAGACCTAAAGCTCAAGCACAATGCGTTATGCAGCAGGACAGCTAGTACTTCGTCTAGCTAGTACTTTATCGTCTTCCATGGATAATGATTTCTCTCCAAGAGACTGCAAAGCCTAAGAACTGTACGAACATTTGATGGAATTCACATTTCTCAGGGTTCAGGGGGAGCTGGGTGTCCAGAAGTTATTTGATAACACCACAAACACGCCAGGCATGTTTCCCCAAGGTGCGAGAAAGCAACCAAATCTCAACCAGGTACCCATACCCAAAGCAGGAGATAGTGTTGTCGAAGACATTATTGATCAGGTTCAGGAACACAGCGTGAGCGTTAGTGAGCCCAAATGGCATTTTTTGGGTGCCTTGATTAAAAAGCCCCCCAGTATCATTTATTATCCTGCTGTCCAATAATATGAAAGTACAAGCAATTCCACTCTCCATAAGGTTCCATTTTAAACAAAAATGGCAGAGAAATGAGTCGTTACTTTCAGGACTGTCTTGGTCCCATAACATACAATTTCCCAAGAGTTGTTGTGTTTTTCTGGGATTTTTTTTTTCTTTTTCTCAATGACAGTACTGAGTAATCCTTGATTTGAAAAACATTTAGCGCAAGGATTCAGTCTCAAACTCCTGCAGTACTGAGGAAAAAAGGACTGCAGTCAAAAATCAGAAGATATTTGGCCCAACGAGGGAGGGGAATGCTCTTTGGGCAGACGCAGCATCTGCATGCATTGAAAAGGATAGCAGAAGGTCAGTTATGCATTTTTACCTACTATAGAGTTATAGGAACTGCATACCTTGCTCAGAGGACAGTAATTTGGCACTGAAAGAGATTGTCTCTGTGATGCCTTTGCCAACTCAACCAGCCTGGCAAGCATGTCGAGGTTTGCCCTCTTTAAGGCCAGGCCAGCTCTGTGCTCCATCATCATATATTTCAGCTGGAGCCTGTACTGCCCCGGGAGACTAAGCTCCCAACCACTCTGAAATAGGCTCAGTCTACCAGCTGGCAGGGAGTCAAAAACATTGGGGGGGGGGTCAGGGGAGTGAAGACGCAGCAGGGGTTTGTGGGGAGGTGCAGAAGGTGACACTTGTGATGTTATTGTGTCATCACCCCAGATGTCAATGCCCCCAGGAATACACTCAGTGCACCCTGCTCTTCTTCTGTGGCAAGGGGAATTACTCTTTCCTTCTCTATATCATTTCTTTCTCCCTGTGCACCACTATTCCTTTTTTTTTGGCAACGCTGAAGTAGCCTTGCCACCTCTTGCACACGTCCACTGCCGTCCTCGGCTGCTTGCTGGCAGCACTTAACTTCGCAGACATAGCAGCGCGCCAAATCCGAATTTTCACTTTGTTGGCATGTTTGACCTTGGACTTCACGAAAAGTTCTTATTTCTATTCTGGTCCACGTCATCCAGCAAAAAATTGTGTTTTTTCCCCCTTCCTAGCCCGATGTAATATGCCACTTTATGGTTTGCGCATTTATGGGGCCATTCAGGTTTTTGATTGATAAACAAAGAAAGGAGCCATTAATTAGAGAAATTTTGTTTATTTACTTAGCCAAGTCCTTCAAAACTCATACCTGGAGAATCACTGCATCTGGTCTTTTATTTTGGAATGAAAAATGAACTCCAAATATTTTAACTAATTATTCTTTTTTCTTAATTAGGTTCAATTTAGAAGGATCACTTACCCTTTGAAACTCCACTGAGTCTGAATTCACTACGTATACCATAAAGAACGAAGTGTCATATTCAGATTCAGCATGCAGTATTATATCACAAACATTTTGCAAAAAAAAAAGAAAGCATTTATTAATTTACTCAAAGATTGAAGTTTATCAATTATTGAGCAGGTGAATGCAGTCTAAATGTTTTCATAAACTGTGTTAGCGCAAAACAGGTTATTCTTCATGTCATTTGCTCAGACTATTTCATTATCCAATCGATTGCATGTTATCTCTTTTTACCCATGTGTCTCCAATTTCACCCATTATAAGTCAATTGATTACACTATCAATTCAGGGTTGGATTACCAAAGTATAATCCGTTTTCCCGTCAGAAACCAAAAATGATAAATGGGTCCATTTTCCATTTTTACATTTTAAATCCGAAACAAAAAAAAGAAAAAAATGGCCCATATTTTGTTTTTCCAATATCAATGAACATTTAAAATCAAGTGGAGCAATATGGAAAAAATGGCTCCGTTTCAGTTTGGTGTAATTCCAGTTTTTCAATTGTCCCTTGTGAATTGATGACCACAGGTAACTGAAATCAATGGGGACTCGATATTTTGCCCTTGACCCTTTCAGTGTTTTGCGCGGCACCTATTGAACCCGAAAGCCTCCCCACGGGAATTCCTATTCACCTCAGCCCGCCCAAGGTTTCTTCTGAGTTTTACGACTAAGGTTTTTCTAGGGAGTTTTCCTCGTATTTATTAGGGTCTACAGCTAAGTGAGCGTGCCAGGTAAGCTAAGCTGTGTAGAATAGATAGATTGGATGTCTCACTGCAAACGGCTCTTGCCTTTCTTGTATTTTCTATGCTATGCTCGTCCTGTACAATTTTGTTCACCGTTGATTGCGTTTAGTTAGAGCAAATTAGACACTTTCTCTTTGAAATCATCTGGAACATGCTTGGGATAAAGGGCCAAATAAATAAACTTTCAGTGTTTCAGTTTCAGTGTTCGAGTGGAACTCCCCCCAGGTATCTTCGACGGTCATTCAACGACCACACATAGAGCCAGAGACCGTGAGCATGAGCACGAAACTTGCCGAATCAGCACATGATCTCCTTCATTTCGCTGGTCTGCAGAGCCGCACAAGCAATATTGATCAGTAGTAGACCTACTTAGTAAACAGAAATTGCATAGGACTCGATTGGCCAGCAAAAAAAAGGGGGAAAATCAGAATTAAATCTTTAAAAAAAATGATTATGACCCAGAAATGAGCAGAAAAACAAACTACACTAAAAGGTTTCACATATTCTCTAGCAGTACTGTATGCATTTACAGGCAGACGATAATTCAAATATTGTTTCTCATTCACAAGTGATGGAATGAAGAAGTTGAACCACTGCCTCGAGACAGAATGATCCAGTTAAAACTGTGCGATTACATTCTTGTTTTCTCCTTTTCACTGTTTAAAACTGTTTCACTGTTTTCACCTGTAGCAGCCAACAAATTTGAAATGAGCTCATTTTGTGGATAAAATAGTAAAATTTCTCAGTTTCAACATTTGCTTTGTTATCTCTGTTCTATTGTGAATAAAAATACTGGCTGGTGCGATTTGAAAGTCATTGCGATTTGATTTCATTCACAATTTACATTGATCCAACTATTTCGGAATTTAGGTTGTATATTTCTCTCCCTAAAAACCACGTAGGTACATACTGCCACCAACTGTATTGGAATTTTGACAAAAGCAATCGTACTCAGGTACGGGACAAAGGAATAAAATTTCAATTGTGAAAGCTGACCAGCGGGGGAGGGGGGGAAATCGCCCTCTGGCACGGTATGGAACAATTGTACCTAGTGTGAAAGCGCCCTGAGAAAAGCTTTTCCAACCATGAAACAGTAGGTCTTGTCTTGCTTTCATATTAT
Source organism: Gymnothorax reevesii (assembly GCA_029721435.1). Classification (NCBI taxonomy): domain Eukaryota; kingdom Metazoa; phylum Chordata; class Actinopteri; order Anguilliformes; family Muraenidae; genus Gymnothorax; species Gymnothorax reevesii. Next base: position 15,178,024 of record CM056573.1, read on the forward strand.
TCTTTTCACATGCTGTAATGACAATTCTTATAGGCCCAATATGTAAAATTTCCTAATTCAAAGATGTATAAAATATATAGATATGTTATATATGTTTTGGTGTTGTGTACTTACATTATCCGTGATGTATTCGATGATTATCAAAGACAGAGATATCTGTATTATCAATGTAGGGACACAGGCTGCTTCTTTTGGTTGCATATTTGACATCACTCCCAACACAAAGAGTGCACGAGACTTAGAAAATCACCCTCCAAGCACGCATGCTTCTCCGTTCCAAAGACTTTCAACCCAAGATGGTAACATAAACGTAACGTTACTCCACTGCAAAACATTTTTCTTGTGATGCCTCATGACAAACAGAAAGCTGATGTGTACAACAAATCGTTTGTGCGTTATGAGAAGTCATTGCTAAGTTACCTACATTACTTGCAGTTAGAACACGAATCCCTTGAATACTCGATTCAGTTTGGTCTATCAGTGTGTCTCGACAGATAACTGCTGGCCAGCTGGTCTGTTGAGCACATTGTTGCTAAGGAAGCTACAGCAATAGCGGCAGGAGCAACTGAAAACGTACTTTGCCAGCTGACAGTGGCATTTCCTCTATCTGTTACCTCTAGCATTTGCATTCAACAACAAAGTGATCACATCTATCATTCTTCTTAACAAAGATGGGCAATATGAGCCAGCCCCACCCCCTTATCTCAGCCTCTGACCTGCAGCACATCATAAGCGCTGTAAACGGCCGACTTATCCCTTACATTTGTTTTTTATTTGAATGAAATAAGATGAAGTTATATAAAAGTAAGGAAATATAACCTTAACTCGTCCATGTACATGGTTTCGCCGCTCCTGTTTGAGTCACGTTGGAGAATTTAGCTGTCAGCGGTGCATGTAAATTTGTGAAGACAAAAACTCCCATGATTCCATGCGATCCCATAGCGTCATCAAACTCGGCCTCTTGTTATTGTTTGGTTAAGCACCCTCTAGCGGCAGAGAATTACATATTGGGCCCACACCTGCACCCAAATCGCTCGCTTCTAAGTTGGTTTGGTGCTCTTTTTTCCACTCCGCAGCTCCCCAGTGTGTTCCAGTGTGTAAATTTCACACAACTGTCGTAAAAATCTCACCGCAACCACCTCCTCCACCCCTCTCCCCCACCCCCGCCCATCCATGTGCATTTGTTTACAACGAAGCCGGCGACAAGGCAGTCCAGGGGAGTATTCCAAAAAACAGGCTAATTGAGTAAAACTAGCTTTTTCACAAAGTAAAACCTGGAAACTATTCAAATCTGGAACATGGACTGAAATAAATACAGCTTTCCGGGTTTTACTTTGTGCAAATGCCAGGCTTACTCACTTAGCCAGCTTTGTGCAATACCCCCCTGAAGCGATGTCTACCAAGGTTTGTAACCATATATATGACAAGTTTTACGTTGTATATCTGTCATAAACAAAACAATTATGGGGAAAAGTAAAAGGCTAACTGCGGTTTTATGTTTATGTTTTCTGAGTTTTTCTTTTTCTTCAGCACCGATATTTATCAGATGTAATGTTTTCGTAACAAGTCCTTCTAGTTGCTCTTCTAACGAATATTGAACTACACAATGTAAATAGCGAACTGCACAAAACTCACAAAACCTAGGTTCGGCTGACAAAGTTATGTGGCTCATAGTAAAATTGCACTCCTGGGGCAGGAACGGGACGATGTAGTACAATAAATAACAGCTACGTGACAAACAAATGTGTTTACCAGTAACTATGCTAACATCTCTGCTAGCTAACAAGCATCAAGCACCACTCATACAATAATTGCGCAAAGGCCTTTACAAACAACAGCAAACATGAGAGTGGGCAACGACATATGAATACAAGAAATACATACATTTTTCCGCAGCGATTCTTACAAGTGCAACGGCAACAACGCCAGGGGGGTGTACTACGAAGCTGGCTTTGTGACTAAGCCTGACTTTAAGCTCTGAAGTAAAACCCGGAGCAGCTCTTTTTACTTCAGTCCATGTTCCAGATTTGAAGAGGTTCCTGGTTTTACTAAGTGCTGAAGTCAGGCTTGATCACAAAGCCAGCTTTGTAGCATACGCCCCAGGTCAGCATCTGATTTGCTCGCTTCTTTCTCCTTGAGCTCTCTCCATTCTGAAAAAGCTCGACTAAGATTGACTCGTGTCTTACGTCTCGCTCGGTGAGACGCTAATTTTCTCTCCTCGCCTCCTCTGACAACGGTCACCTCTTCTTTTTCGCCTGCGCCGTCATCGTAACACGAGTGAAGAGAAGCTGTCTTCCTTTTTTTACTAGCCGGCAAGTGTTTTAGTCTCATGCTGTAAAGCAGTGCATTTCTCGCGATAGCTTCATGTAGAGACGATATTTGGGACACCGGGCGGTGCATCTGATCTTGCAAAGTCGGTTTTCAGCCAAGGTACTCTTGGGAGCGGGCAGAATAGCCCCATTCTCCCCATAACAAGTCGCGTAACCATCACAGTGACTCCGAGGCACAATAATTTACAGCCAAAATCCTGCATAGTTCCTCTTTATACTAAATTAATTTTACACTGGTGTCCATTCAAATTTTGGGCAGTGAGACAATCATGATGTATGTCTGATGGAGTCAGGCTCTGTGCAGACTGTTGCAGGCAGTAATAAACTGTGAAGTAGACTGGTCAGTTAATACCTCTTACAATGACACAGTCTCAAAGCAATTTGCTCTGTTAATTATTCAGTCTCATTTTTCATGACAGACGCTCACTCAAACCCTTGTTTTTCACAAGTTTCATTCATGTTACCCAATGTCACTTATGACACCCTCATTAATCAAATGTTGCATTATGAAAAAGCTTGTGAAACAATTTGGGAATACATTTTGTCTTATGTTTAAGCATACCTGCCATCCTTGTGTGAGGTTTTACGAAATGAGCCAAGAGCGAAAACCAGATAAATGCAAAATGGAGGCTTTATTTCTGAAGGGGGAAACCCCCCAACAGAGCTGGCAACAGTACAATGTCCACAATCCACAAACAGAATCCAAAGGGCAAAGTCCAAAACTGTAACCAGGGCACCAATAACAAAACTCAAGGTCGGGCAAAAATGGTTCGGTACACAGGCGTGGGTTTGGTGGAGAGACAAACTCATAAGCCGTAAACAGTCCGAATCCAAATACCAGGGCAGCAAAGACAATAGACGTGGTCGGGCAAAAATAGGTCAAAACTCACGAAGGCAATCAGATCCAAAAGGGCAAACCAAAAAACAAGTGTCGGGCAATCCAGTCAGAAAGAAAATATCACAGTGAGCAAGGCGAGGAACGTAGCACAAGACAAAGGAGTAAAGACGATCTGACAAGGAACTAAAAGTGCAGACACCTTATATACACATCCGGGGTGAACACATGACTAGGGTAAACAGGTGTAATCAATGACATTGGAGTGACACATGAGGAAAACTAATTACATGAATTTGGCGAATGCCGAAACGCAGACAGGGATAACGAGACATTCCTATGAACGAATAACAGCTCCGGTTAAGGAGTACTAAAGTGTATAGTCTAAAGAAAAGAGAAAGCCTGAGATATAAATGGAAACTGCAGTAGAGATAATTAGTGATAGGCAAGGAGGGCGGAGATACAGATTGGGCGAATGCTGAGAGATCGTTAGTCTATTAGTATGTGCAGCTATACAATCCCGAGTGCAAGTTAGTCAGTTAGTATGAATATACAATGTTAATCGGGGTTAGTAATTATCGAAAACAATAAACTGTTAGTAGGGTTAGTAGATAGCATAAAGAGAGAGGAAGGAAGAAAACGAGATATGAAGAAAGATTGAAATCCCAGAAACCAGGAAATCACCCGAATGAGTGGCACGTCAGACAAGGGACCGTGGGCAAAGACCTACACCAGACAAGACAGGGGAAAACGAAGTGCAGGACAAGAACCAAAAACAAGACTATGAAACATGGCAAGGCTATGAAACATGGCAAAGACGTAAATAATAACAAAACAAGAAAAATAATAAAACATGAAATCAAACAACCAAAACACAATACATAATCCTAGGGATGGTCAGAGGCAGGCAGTGGTCACTAAAACACAAAAGGCATACATGGCAAGCCAGGCACAGAACTTAAACATAGGGCTAGACAAAAGACATGGCTGAAATGCAGAATCACAACAGAACCCCCCCCCCAACGAACGCCTCCTGGCGTTCAATTCGAAGAGCGTGATGCAGCATGATAGTCTCTTATTAAAGTCTTATCCAGAATGTGTCGGGCAGGAACCCAACTGCGGTGTTCTGGTCCGTAACCCTCCCAGTCGACGAGGTACTGTAGACCTCTGCCTCGTCGACGAGAGTCCAGGAGGGCACGGACCGTGTAGGCTTCGCCTCCGTCGATGATCCGGGCGGGTGGAGGGGGATCAGGTCCAGAGGACAGGTGGTGGGTTACAGCAGGTTTTACTTGTGACACATGGAAAGTTGGGTGTATACGTCGCATGGATAGGGGGAGACGGAGGCGAATGGCAGTGGGACTAAGGACCCTCTCGATAGTGAAAGGGCCCAGGTATTTGGGGAAAAGCTTACCCCCGTTACCTCTGAGGGGGATGTCCCTAGAAGACAGCCAGACCCGTTGCCCAGGTCGGTACGCCGGAGCCGCTGTGCGTTTCTTGTCGGCCAGTTCCTTCATCCGGGCGACCGATCTGAGCAGGACCTGGCGGGTGGTGACCCAGGTGCGTCTGCACCTACGGACGAACTCGCTGGCAGATGGAACAGCTACCTCCTCCTCCTGGGACGGGAACAACGGAGGCTGGTAGCCCAGGCAGGCCTTGAAGGGGGAGACGCCGGAGGCAGCAGAGGTGTGGCTGTTCAAGGCGTACTCTACCCATGGCAACTGATAACTCCAGGAGGAGGGGTTCCTAATGCAGAGACAACGCAGAACACTTTCCACACATTGGTTAGCTCGCTCGGTCTGGCCATTGGTCTGGGGATGGAAACCTGAGGATAAACTGACTGACGTGCCTAGGGCTTTAAAAAACGCTTTCCAAAAAAGTGCTGTGAACTGGGGACCACGATCAGAAGTGATGTCGGTGGGTATGCCATGAAGCCTAATGACATGTTGAATGACCAGATTGGTGGTGTCTTGAGCGGAGGGAAGTTTAGTGAGGGGAACTAAGTGAACGGCTTTGGAAAATCTGTCAACAACAGTGAGAATGGTGGTGTGGTGGTTGGATGGGGGAAGACCTGTGATGAAGTCTAGTGCAATGTGGGACCAGGGACGATGTGGTGTCGGAAGGGGCTGGAGTAAACCTTGTGGTGGTTGGTGAGAGGACTTAGCCTGGGCACAGACCGAGCAAGCTGTAACGAAACCCTGGACATCTTGGCTAAGTTCTGGCCACCAAAACCTCTGGAGGATGAAGCTCTTAGTGCGGCGAATCCCAGGGTGGCAGGACAGTCTAGATGCGTGTCCCCATTCCAGGACCTTGGGGCGCAGGGCAGCTGGAACAAATAAGCAGTTAGTGGGACACGCACTAGGGGTAGCAGCATTGGTCTGGGCATTCTTAACCTCTCTCTCTATGTCAAAACATATGGCATTGAAAAACGCTTCCTTAGGGAGGATAGTATCCTTGTTAAGTTCCTCCTCCTGGATCTCAAAACATCGGGATAGGGCATCAGGCTTCACATTCTTACTTCCAGGCCGGTAGGCAATGTGGAAGTTAAAGCGGGAGAAGAATAACGCCCACCTGGCTTGCCGCGGATTGAGTCTTTTGGCTGTCTGCAGGTACTCCAAATTCTTGTGGTCAGTCCAGACAATAAAGGGAACCTTGGATCCTTCCAGCCATTGCCTCCATTCTTCCAAGGCCAACTTCACCGCCAACAGCTCCCGGTTGCCGATGTCGTAATTTCTCTCCGCTGAGCTGAGGCGGCGAGAGAAGAAGGCACATGGATGGATTTTCCCATCCTCCGTGGACCTCTGAGACAGAATGGCTCCAGCTCCAATATTGGAGGCGTCCACCTCGACGATGAACTGGAGCTCTGGGTTGGGAATAGTGAGGATGGGTGCAGATGTGAATCTGGTCTTTAATTCTTTAAAGGCGTCCTCTGCTTTCTCCGACCAACGAAACTTGAATTTGGAGGAGGTGAGAGCAGTAAGAGGAGCCGCAACAGAACTATAGTTCCTGATGAACCGCCGGTAGAAGTTGGCAAATCCTAGGAAACGTTGGAGTGACTTACGGTCCTCTGGTCGGGGCCACTTGGTAACTGCCTCCACCTTTACTGGGTCCATGCGAATGGTGCCAGGAGAAATAATGTAACCCAAAAAGGTGGTGGTTTCAACAAAAAACTCACACTTCTCGGCCTTTACGAAAAGGCGGTTCTCCAAGAGGCGACGGAGCACTTGACGAACATGCTGAACATGGTCCTCCTGGGATTCAGAAAAAACCAGAATATCGTCAAGATAGACAAAAACAAACTTGTTTAACATGTCTCTTAAGACGTCATTGACGAGGTTTTGAAACACTGCTGGAGCGTTGGTAAGCCCGAAAGGAAGAACCAAATATTCCCAGTGCCCCGTGGGAGTGTTAAAGGCGGTCTTCCATTCGTCCCCCTCTCTGATTCGCACTAAGTGGTATGCATTCCGGAGGTCGAGCTTAGTGAAGATCTTGGCTCCTTGCAGGAGATCAAAAGCGGTGTTCATGAGGGGAAGTGGGTAGCGGTTCTTAATAGTTATCTCGTTGAGGCCCCGGTAATCAATACAGGGTCTTAATGATCCATCCTTCTTGGCTACGAAGAAAAAACCCGCACCAGCAGGGGATGATGACGGGCGTATAAGGCCAGCAGCGAGAGACTCTGAGAGATACTTCTCCATAGCTTGGTTTTCTGGTCTGGAGAGTGAGTAGAGTCGGCCTCTAGGGGGCATAGTACCTGGCTTCAGGTTTATGGTGCAGTCATAGGGTCGGTGAGGTGGTAAGCTGGTGGCCCGAGACTTTGAGAAAACCTCCTTGAGGTCATGGAATTCAAGAGGAACCTTTTCCAGGTCTGGAATCTCCGGAGGAGATGGGTTGTGTAGAGGGTCGAGGGCGTTGCGGAGGCATGTCAGGGAGCAGTTGGGGTTCCATCCCTTAATTTCATTCTTGCGCCAGTCGATCTCTGGTAGGTGTTTGGCCATCCATGGATGGCCCAGGACGATAGGAGCATGGGGAGAGTGTAACAGGAGGAACTGAATGGTTTCGTGGTGGTTTCCTGACACCTTGAGTTTGACGGGGCTGGTCGTATGGGTTATTTGGCCGATCCTCTGGCCGCTGAGCGAATTGGCCACTCGATCAGGGAAGATCTTCTCTGTGGGAACGCCCCATTTCCGGGCCAGCTCCACATCAATTAAGTTTTCCTCCGCTCCGGTGTCCACGAGAGCCTCGGTGGATCTGCTCTCGCCCCCCCATTCCAAAGTTACAGGAACACATGTGCGATTGTTAGTTTCCTGTCCCGGCGTCACCCCTATTACTGTCGCTATGCGGGCACCAGGAGGACCTCTTCTCTTCTTTTTTTTTTTCCCTGTTAGGGCACTGAGCGATAAGGTGTCCTCCCTTGCCACAGTAAAAGCAGGCCCCATCACGGCGGCGGCGATCCCTCTCCTCCACAGGAATGCGCGTACGTCCCAATTGCATGGGTTCAGGCTCAGGGGAGCGGCTGCCAGTAGGGGGTGATCGAGGCGGAGTACTCTGGGGAGCTGGATATGGTCGTCTGCGGGAAGCGAGGCGTCGGCGCTCCTCCAATCGCGAATCCACGCGAATAGCCAGGTCGACAAGGTCGTCCAAGTTCTCCGGTAAATCCCGCGACACTAGCTCATCCTTAAGTGCTTCCGATAATCCGTCGAAGAAGGCATCGTACAGAGCTCTCTGTCCCCATCTGCTGTTGGTGGCCAACGTCTGAAAATCAATGGCGTAGTCGGCTACGGGACGCCCACCTTGTCGCATGTGCAGGATCTCTCGTCCTGCCTCGTGACCCAACTTGGTGCGATCAAAGATCCGCCTCATCTCTTCACCCAGTAGACGAAAAGTCTGTACACAGGGGAGATCAGCTTCCCAAGCCGCTGTAGCCCACTGCTTAGCTCTTCCCGTCAGTTGCGTGATAATGAAAGCAACTCGCGCTCTTTCGGTGGGGAAGGACGAAGGCTGCAGGCTGAAGATGAGCTCGCACTGGGTGAGAAACGCCCGACATGCTCCCGGGTTCCCGTCGTACCTCTCCGGCGGTGGTAGACGTGGCTCGCAGCTGGGTAGGGGCGGAGCGGAAGCGGGAGCAGGAGGAGTATAGGCGGTAGGCTGGGGTGACTGTAGTTGCTGCGCCTCCTGTACTGAGCGAGTGAGGTCCGCCATCTGGAGGCTCATGGTTTGCATGTGCTGCATCAGAGCACGGAGCTGATGTTCCTGAAACTCCAACTGAGTGCCCTGCTGGTGCACTGCCTCCTGCAGAGACTGGTCTGACGCTGGCTCCGTCATGGTCAGATCGTAATGTGAGGTTTTACGAAATGAGCCAAGAGCGAAAACCAGATAAATGCAAAATGGAGGCTTTATTTCTGAAGGGGGAAACCCCCCAACAGAGCTGGCAACAGTACAATGTCCACAATCCACAAACAGAATCCAAAGGGCAAAGTCCAAAACTGTAACCAGGGCACCAAAAACAAAACTCAAGGTTGGGCAAAAATGGTTCGGTACACAGGCGTGGGTTTGGTGGAGAGACAAACTCATAAGCCGTAAACAGTCCGAATCCAAATACCAGGGCAGCAAAGACAATAGACGTGGTCGGGCAAAAATAGGTCAAAACTCACGAAGGCAATCAGATCCAAAAGGGCAAACCAAAAAACAAGTGTCGGGCAATCCAGTCAGAAAGAAAATATCACAGTGAGCAAGGCGAGGAACGTAGCACAAGACAAAGGAGTAAAGACGATCTGACAAGGAACTAAAAGTGCAGACACCTTATATACACATCCGGGGTGAACACATGACTAGGGTAAACAGGTGTAATCAATGACATTGGAGTGACACATGAGGAAAACTAATTACATGAATTTGGCGAATGCCGAAACGCAGACAGGGATAACGAGACATTCCTATGAACGAATAACAGCTCCGGTTAAGGAGTACTAAAGTGTATAGTCTAAAGAAAAGAGAAAGCCTGAGATATAAATGGAAACTGCAGTAGAGATAATTAGTGATAGGCAAGGAGGGCGGAGATACAGATTGGGCGAATGCTGAGAGATCGTTAGTCTATTAGTATGTGCAGCTATACAATCCCGAGTGCAAGTTAGTCAGTTAGTATGAATATACAATGTTAATCGGGGTTAGTAATTATCGAAAACAATAAACTGTTAGTAGGGTTAGTAGATAGCATAAAGAGAGAGGAAGGAAGAAAACGAGATATGAAGAAAGATTGAAATCCCAGAAACCAGGAAATCACCCGAATGAGTGGCACGTCAGACAAGGGACCGTGGGCAAAGACCTACACCAGACAAGACAGGGGAAAACGAAGTGCAGGACAAGAACCAAAAACAAGACTATGAAACATGGCAAGGCTATGAAACATGGCAAAGACGTAAATAATAACAAAACAAGAAAAATAATAAAACATGAAATCAAACAACCAAAACACAATACATAATCCTAGGGATGGTCAGAGGCAGGCAGTGGTCACTAAAACACAAAAGGCATACATGGCAAGCCAGGCACAGAACTTAAACATAGGGCTAGACAAAAGACATGGCTGAAATGCAGAATCACAACACCTTGTGAATCCATACTGTACAAAATGCCTCTTCAGTATCCAGATCCATTCCAGAAAAAGCCTAAATCAGCTCATGTTTAGTATTTGGTTGCATTTCATTTGGATGAGATGACTTCTCGGTGTCTGAGACCAATCAGCATCAGTTGGATTTTGAATAACAGACTGTTAACTGTACAGTACAGTGGAATCACAGAAGCCAATAAAATTAGATGACCAACAAATCAGAGATGCGGACAGGAATGAAGTCAGAAGGCTTGTAGCAGTGCAAGTAGGCAAAAACGATAAATACTCAGACTAGCGGTAACAATGAATTACAGCACAACAATTTAATGACCGAATTAGTCGAAACATCGTATCCTAATGTAATGCCACAATAACAAGTGCATTGTCGTGCTGCATCTAGATTTTGCCCAACCACGCTACAACTGCACACAGCCTTTTCAACCATCAGATGACCTACCGATGTTACATTGTTTAGCGAGATTAGCCTGCGCCCTAATCTAATTTGGCTAATATTCTGTGCGCATAGGCGCATGTCTGTGTTATTAACAAGCAACTGTTTTTACAATAAACTTTACACAAATACAGTTAATTTAACATTCCCTTTATCTTGTTTATGGCAAAGGGATTCAAAATGTCCTGGCCAAGGGTGGGTGCCAGATGAAAGTGCCCTTGGAACTTCTGCCAGGACCAACACAGACTGCTGACCTATATCACCAAGAGAGGGGGTCAACACTGACACTGGTGTCAGCATTCCGCACCAACCCATTTGACACTTCGAAAGAGTACCTACATGCTGAAATGCAGTTCATTTCCAAATTCGCAGATTTAAGGAATTTATTTGACTCTTTGCCCAAGCGTGTATTGAGCAGGCATTACATTACCAATAAGCCCTGCAGGTAGTGAAAAATCAGAAGAGACACAGCAACCTGTCCGTGCATGTATCATCAGACCTTGCCGATGCAGCAAAATAGAGCCCAAAGACTTTCGTGATGACACCAAACTCTGATCATGTTATCACCTCAAGGACATTTTGCAGCCGATGACTCTGGCCCTCTGGGGAGTACCTGCATGGCACACGGGACTGGTATAATAAGCCTTAAGCTCCGTCTTTGAGAATTAGACTGTATTGCACTGGGACAGGGATCAATGAAGACAGTGCTTTGGAAATTTAAGCATTCTGTGTTCACTGAGACAGAGAAAGGTTTGATGTGAGGGTGAAATGTGATCTAAATTGTGCTTTTCTACCTACAGTGCTGCCCCCATCATACTTTCCTCAGTCAATCAATCTGCATTCCCTCTGTTTACCAGCATGGGTGACAGACAATGACATAAACAAGCCTCTCCTTTAACCTGTTAGGTGTCTGAGAGCCTGCATAGAAAGACCAGGGGAGTGAAGGCAGGAGGACCAGTCGTTTATCTCTTGTGAATCTGAACCTGGTATCAGCCTCTATTGAAAATCTGACTATTCCACTGAATATTGGATTCAATTGGAATGGTTGTTTTGAATCAACTTCAGTATACAAATTTAATTCTTTACCCGAGCACATGATGCCAGTTACCCTGTTCCTAAAGTCTGTTGGTTTTCATCATAAAATCTCCAAGTAGTTTTTAGATGAACAGTTTGGGCTCTTAGAATGTCACAAAATCATGTTCTGAATGGTTGTTATTATTGCCTATTGTTCATTCTACAAATGAAATTAATTAAGAAGCAACGTCTCGTCTAATTCCTGTGACAACAAGGTATTCATTCATTCTGTTTTCAAATGTCAAAATTTACATTAGTATGTGGGTGTACTCACAATGGATTTTGTGTGCTGTTTCAAGGTGACTTATGATGGGTGATGATAATGATGATGATTATAATTATCATTACTATAACCCAAATTCAGAAAAGGTTGGAATGGTATGGAAAATGTACATACAAACACAAGGAATGATTTCTAAATTGAACGTGACTTGTATTTCATTGCAGACAGTATTTTGAATATTTTGTCTGGTTATCTTCATTTAAAAGTTAACATTCATCCATTGTTATTATTCTGGCCTGCTTGGCATGTAGGAGTAGTTATGAAGTCAAAAATGTAAATGATACTTTTATTTGAAACAGTTGACATCAGAAGATGATTGTGATCATAATTTGCAACAAAAGCATCTTACAGGAAAGACCTAGGCCTTCAGAGCCAAAGATGGTCCGAGGATCGCTGATTAGCCTGCAAATGCATGAGAAAATTATTGAATGGTTCAAAAACAATAGATTTGGAATTTGAGCCTTTATGGTGCATATTATGAACGATTCAAGAAATCTGGGTGAAATTCTGCACTCAGGGCAAGGGTGCAAGTCTAAGCTGAATGCTCGTGAACTCTCTTGATCACTTGAGTGGCATCTCATCAAGAGCCATCATTTCTCTGAGTGAAGTAACCTCATAGACTTTGGATTTCTTTTGGTAAACCTTTGTTAAGTCCAACAAAATGTAGTTACACTCACAAAAGCCAGTTAAAACCCTTCAGTGCAAAAAAGCTTCTTGTTTACAGGGTCCAAAAGCGCTGTCAACTTCTCTGGGCACAAAGGTATTTGTGATGGATCATCACACAATGGAAACATGTATTGTGGCCAGGCAAACCAAAATTTCTGGTTGTTTTATAAGAAATGGACATCACATGCTCCTGACCAAAGTAGAAAAGCACTATCCAGACTCTTGCCAGCAGTAAGTCCAAAAGCCATGGTCTTTCATGGCATTGGGCTGTGCCAGTGCCTTTGGCAAGGGTAACTTGCACTTCAGTGAAGTTACTAATGATGATGAAAAGAACTCAGATTTTGGAGCAACATATACTGCCTTCAAGACGACATCACTCCCAGGGACACCTTTGCATATTTCAACAAGTCCAGTGCTGCCAACTCTCCCAAATTTTCCGGGACTTTTAGCTGCATATTCACGTTCCTGTGGCTTATTTGGCAATTTTTCAATTAATTTGTATTAAAGTGGTCCACCCACAGAATTGACGTCCTTGTTCAAGGAGGTTTATCAGATTCACATGTGTTAAGGTGGATTTCACCACGACTATTATGGAAATCGATTATGACTCCCGACTTTTCACTCTTTTCTTTACGCAGGGGATGGAAGCAATTAAAGATGTTTCACACGGTCTTGTATCATTTAAGCAATTTAAACAATCATTAAACCCATGCTTCGCTTCTGACCCCTGAGAAAAAGAAAACCGCAAGGAGCCTGGAGTCATAATCAGTCTCCATATTACTAGTGGTGAAATCCACCGTAACACACAAGAAGCTGATAAACCTCCATGCGCAAGGACTTCAATTCCACGTGAGAATCTTTTAAATATGCATTGGTTGAATAATGCAACAACAATTCAAGAACACATCTTGGATGCACTACAAAGGCATGGCTGAGTAAGAAGAGGGTGTGGGTGCTGGACTGACCTGCCTGAAGTCCTGACTTGTTCCTAAAAGTGAACCTGCGGTGAATTTTGAAATACAAAATCTAACAACAAAGACCTAGTACTGCTGCACACCTTTAGAATTACACCTAAAACTCTAATCACTTGATATGTTCAGACCCAAAGCATTTTTAACGGCAGAGTAGGTAAAATTATGAAATATTCAGTTTTTGGTATTTTTGAAGTGGTCTTTGTACTTTGTACAAATGATAAGCCTCCTCGCCTCCCTATGTGTACTTTAGCCTTGCCATTTAGGAGCTTGAACTCAAAGCAGGTAACTGCTGCTGGATGAAAGTTGTTCAAATCAAAAGAAGAAGAGGTTGTTGGAAGTGTACCGGAGAATGGTTGTGCACAGAAAAAGAGGCAACTATCAGGTGTTTTGAACCTAATGGCATTCCATACCTAAGTGATGCATGCCCAAAAACCTTTGATTGAGTGCATTGCTGAAGAGGTGAATGCAGAGTGAGGGACTGAGAGGTTCTGCATGTATTATTTATGGTTTGATTTCTGACTAAACAATAGTGTTCTAGGGAAATTTGAACTCTGCCAAAACTACCACTGCCTTAGTTACTTGTGACCACTCGCCCTGCCAAAAAAGCCAGGAAGAAAGCTTTGACTTAAAAGCCTGCAGATACAGCAAGAGGACAAACCTGAGTCAATATCAGACTAGCTTTTCAGCGATGGAGGCGACTAAGGGAGTTGAAAGGTCTGAAAAGTGATGCAGTGGTTTTCATCTTTGTGTTGGACAGGTAAGCTGTTGTAGGCCTAATGTTTTTGGTGGAGGACCAGTTGTTTCCACAAATTGTTAAGCCAAAGTCACTATTTCAGTTATGTCAGTCATGTTATCCCGATGCTAATATTAGCTTCCCTGTCAATTCAGGCTTGTAAGTTACATTAGCAAATGTATGTTTGCATATACTGTACCTTTCTAACAAAACACTAACTTGTGTTATGTTATATGGCTGCCAGTGTCAAAACGTGTTGTTTACATATTAGCATTTCACAAATGTGCTGGTATTAGGTCTGATTATTATTATTATTATTATTATGTAGTTGTGAGAAGGATTACTCGATTTCCACAGCGTTGAAACACGGATTGATTTCACAACCTGTGTACACTGCAGTACTCATGCCCGACTGGGTGTGGGGTGTGGCTTTGGAAGAGCCTCTAGGCAGGGAGTGGGCTTAGACGGAGCCCTGAGGAGATACTACTTTGAAATAATGCTAGCTTTAGAATATTACCTACCCTGCCTTTAAGTGGTGTGAAAGAACGTCAATCCTACAAAGTGGCGAACACGGTACTGTCTCGACTTTCTTTTAAATATGTTGCAAGTATCAAATTTGAAATGGGTGTATATTTCGAAAAATCCATAAAATGCATGTCGTGAAACATCACATCACAAGTTGTTGTATTGGCTTCAATATATTAAAGGTGCATAGATCACTGCTTTTACTTTTCATTTTCATGCAACATATCATCCCAACCTTTTCTGATTTGGAGTCGTATTATTGTCATTATCATCAATATCACGTTTGCACGTTTTGTCAGTTTACAGCAGCCAGTTAGAAAAGTTGTTCATGATGCATTGATTTGTTCCGGACTGTCTCCCGCGCTCTAGCTTGGAATAATTTCTTCCAGTCAGACGAAAGTGGAAAAACACAACCGTTGCGCCTATGTGCTAATTTGCATGCGCTCCACATCTCCTTGCACCCCAGTGCGTATTGACGCGAGTGCTCGCTACCTGCGGCATGCTGGTGAAGGTGAGCTGCGCTTTTGGCTTCTTTCGCCCGTCACAGCGAGCAGAGGCGGGGCGATGCAATTGTGGTAACGGTGCTGAGGTAAATACCGAGATGCTCTGATCAAAGTACCTCAGTCAGTTCAGAGGTACCTCCTACACAGTACCCATCTGCTCAATTTATAAGAACAAGCGAAATGGCAAACGCTTTCCTGCAGGGAGTTGAAATCTCGGCGTCGCAATTCCTGGATATCTTTCGTCATTACGACAATGATGGTAACTAACCCCGTAATTTAACTGTAATTGCAGACGGAACGATGAAAATAATTGTGGGCGAAGTAATGCAATTTTCGTGTGCTAAAATGCGAAAATCTTGATATTTTGTAAATGTTGTTTCACCGCTTAAACTGTCACGCGTTTAATTATTTTTGACATTGAAAATAGAAACAAGTGTCACTGAATAGGACCGTGTACGTGTATAACTGTATAACTGTATATTGCCCAAATTCCCTAGATTCTAGATTTTGGTTTTAGGCCTTAAAGTATGATGGACTACGTCCATTTTTTAAACTTTGCTTCAGTTTTGGTGAAGTTTTGAATTCCGTTTGGTTTTATTTTCCATAATGAAACCAGGAATATTCAGAAAAGGGTAGTTGATTTGAGAATACTGATGTATTTGTCAAGTCAATTATTTCACTCCCTCGAATTTATCGCGATTTCGTGCTCCCCTTGACTTACATGGTATTTTCTACAATAGGTCCTGCCTTCACCATTCAGGGTTTGTGAGCTAATTCTGCGATAATTACTCTTTTAGGTAACGGATATATTGAAGGAAAGGAGTTGCAGAACTTTGTTAAAGAACTACAGCAAGCCCGAAAGCAAGCTGGCCTCGTAAGTCGCCGACACATTAACTATCTTTATAATTTTGGTGAAAGGTTGTATGTTGGCTGAGCGATATGTTGCGGACATTTCTGGGACAAATTGCGTAATAACTACAAAGCTTTAGTCCCTGATAACTGATATTAAATTATGTCTCACGTTTTCCCTTAAATTTCAGTGACTTTACTGGGCTTATTACTCATCCAACTCTTTTTAATTTAAGCTATGATAACTTACGTTACTTGCTGAAGCTCTATTGCGGGTAAATAATGCTAAGTCTTAGTGCTGGTATCTATTTAAACCGTTAAATATAGCGCGGCTCATGTCTTCGACGCGGTGAAGCGTTCTTTGGCGTGGCGAGCTTCGCGCATCTCTGCCATTGACTTAATGGTAGTGGCAGACAGAATTTTTCGGTCAGATTCTTATTGGTTATTTTGTTGAGGGACTGTTTGATGATTTCATTTATTTATTTACTCACTTATTTATTTTTTTATTCACAAATGTCCAGCAAAGTTTATTTGTGGTATTCTGTGGACGAAATTGCAATACTTAAAAAGGAATTCGTTTGTACGTATTCAAGGACGGAAAACCAAAGCTATATTTATGAAATATGATAACTCAGAATTATTTTGATTGAACTGTTTCAGAAAACATATTATGTATTTATCCAACATTTGTCATCAAGAACATTTTAGTTTGTCCAGCCACAGTAACATTGCGTAGCCTAAGTACTGGCAACATAATGTGCGCCATTCCTTCTTTGAAAGACAGAAAACAGTACAGTAAGGTGCTTGTTGCTCAGCTATCGAGAATATGAGATATTTTGTTTGTTGAATTTTGAAATTTAGATATTAAAATGGCCTATCTTCGCAGTATTAACAGAAACAGTGGTATGTTTGGTTATTGGAATTATTAATGCAGTTATCAATATCTGTAAAAGTGGATGGACATTATATTAGCATTTCTGTTACCAAACTTCAGTAGATGTATATGTATCTCAAACTCTAAAGCACCATCTATCTATCCAGTGTCTATGATGGATTCAGTTTGGACTCAGTTCTTACAGTCTATCTGAGAATTACTTAGAATCATTCATGGTATCGTATTTAGCAAGGTGGACATTTAAATCCCAATTTACTGTGCTCAATTTGATTTGGCCACAGCAGCTCCAAGCTTTTCCCTATTTAACAAGAAAATATTTTACGGAAAAAAACATCTACATCCTTATACTTGGTTTCAACCAAGTCATATTCTGGTGGGAAGAAATAAGACAATATAGTCAGTCTTCAGGTCAATATCTATAATTTATGATTGGATTTCAAGATAGTCTTATTCTGCCAAACAACTGTTGATTAAGCCACTCAGTATGAATTGTGTCAAGAAAATTCTGGATAAGTTTGTCCTCTTGCAATGGCACTGATCAAATTGCATTTACGCTGTATGTTGACCATTAATCAGGTTTATTCACTGCAAGCAATCCAGGCTGCCAGTTGCATTTGTGTCAGGAGCTCATTGTGGGAGGTTCAATGCCATTGGAGGAAGACCAGTTGTTGGCTGGTAATTACCCTGTGGATATGCTGGCAAGGGAGAATGCAGTTGATTCTTTACCAAGAGGCAATTGACATTTTGTTGCTGGAATGTTAAGACAGATGAGGATTGTAGTGATATGAGCTCTGGCAGAATAACCCAGAAGCTCCACAGGGGCTGAGTCCTTATGGGTAGACTGTCACAGTTTACATATCAGTTGGATCAATGATAGTTAAATATGGTGCTTTTGCTTTTGCATTATCTATTATAGAATGGATATCAGACAAAGGAACTGAATCGATGATTGTGTTAATGGTGGCAAGTTGTGAGTTGGATTTTTGCAGAAGGACCAAGCACGTTATTAGTAGCTTTCAGGTCCTGTCTTGACCATAGTATTTGAAATTTATTAGCACAATCAAGGCATGTTTTTTTTCTATTATCTGAGATAAATGTTGAAGTCCTGCATTAGATATAGATGATCTGATCCATTTACAGATTGCATGTCAGAATGGTTGTAAAATGCTTCAGCGGATCCTCACACTGGCGGTTTCAAGACCATCCAGATTTAGATAGCATCCTGCCTGTTCTCTGCAATGAAATGTCTTCATTAATTATTCTGGAAGGATGGAAAAATTACATAGCATAAACAGTTCTGGTTGCTGAGGCCTCAACAAAATTGCAGTATGGTTTGGTTGTCACTGTGGATAGAAATTTCAGTATGGATAGATTTCTTTATGTTCCAAGTTACTCACAATTGGCTTAGCCTTATAGAATCTGATCTTATGTAAAATTTAACGCATTCAATGTGTGTCTTGTGTAACTGTGTGTGCCTTTTGTGGTCATAAATCATTTGAGGTCGTGAAAATAAATGCTTTCAAAAGGCATGGTGAATTGAATTCTTCACCACAATTACATTTTGTGAAATGTATTTAAATTGGTGAGAACATTTTCTGTCAAAATATATTACCAGAATAATTGAATCATGGACTTGCAAAAGGGCCCAACTCCACCGAGGTATTTTTTTTCAGGGGAGCATTTTTTCTGTTTGCTGTTAATGATATGAAAGGAGATTTCAAACAGCAGAGTGTAACGTGTTAAGGCCAAACAGAGGTTTATTTAGCCTGAACATGAAGTAAACTGCCTGTCACATAAAATAATGGCAGCACTTGTACATGGCGGAGTTAGGCCCTTTTGTAATTAAATGGACAAAATGAAAGGACTACAATGATTTCTCCAATGAAATTTGAACTTTATCTCAAACTACAACATTGCTTCTGCATAGGGTATGACAGTAGGTCTGCTTTACTTCCAAAACTCTGCCAGTGGGTGCTTGTTCATTGGGTTGTTCACCTCAGAATCGGACATGTGCTGTTCTGTGGGCGCTTCCATGTTTGAACTGGTGCTGCCATCTAGTGGCCGCCAGTAAAATTCGTTGAAGAGGGGCCCAACTCCTGGACTTAGGCTGTTCTTCAACTCAAAGCTAAAGAACTTACCTCAGTTAACAGCTTTATGCACTGGAGTTGGGCCTTTCTTCAATTCATTTTCATAGGTCTTAACTCAATATACAAGATAGGCAGATAACCTGGATTTCTCAAAATCATGGAGTTGGGCCCTTTTGTAACTCCATGATTCAATTCCATCTGAATGGAACCAGGGTTTGTGCAAAACTCATGGCAATATAAAAACGTACTCTGGAAGAATAAAAAAATCAGTTAATGTCAATAAGTTTCACATGAAAACATGCTTCATTCGTCTTGCACTTCTCACACATATGGTTGCTCAAAGTGATCACATGCGTCAGGAGTGAAAGCTGGACGTGCGTCCCCTGTTCAGAATGTTGCTCCATGTGGTTTTTCATCTGGCACTCATATAGCTGCACTTACTTTGACCTGCCCAATCACAGCCTCTGTTGAGTACTTATTTGCAGCCAATATTCTCTACTCCAAGGTTATTTTGCTTTCTGTTAATTCATTTATTGGAAATTATCCATATTCAAATTAGAATATTTATTGCACAAACAATTACATATATTGCTGAAGGGTAAAATCAAAGTGCTGCCTTCAAATGTTAGATTAAGAATTCAGGATTGGTTGAAAACCAGGAATTCAGTTTACAGTGTGTCAGAAATCTTAAGTTTTGTAGAACTAAATAGTTAGTTTTGCTTAGACTTGTAAAAGAAACTTTGAAGGTGCTGATACTGTCATGATCCAGACCAGGAGTCAAGTGCAGAGACAGACTTGCAATATAAGAGGTGTTATATTGGCAGCAGTACAGTAATGATGAAAACAGAACCCTGAAGAGGACAGGCGGGGATGGAACCCCGGAGAGGAGGAGACACAGCACAGGTGCGACAGGCTAAGCTTGGGCTGCTGTCACTGACCGGTGGCTGCCTGGTGTGCTGCCAGATTTAGTAGCACCAGCCAGCACTGGACTGCCCACGAGGATGAGGGATTATGCTTGAGAGGTATTCAGCACCAGTCCTGGCTCCAGCTGAGGGTTTGTTTATTGTTTATTGGCAAGGATCCCCATTAGCTGACACCAAGACGTCAGCTAGTCTTCCTGAGGTCCAAAGCTTGAGGGAAGCTTGTTCCTGACAAACTTGATAAGCAGAGTAGACTTGCAAGGGTTAACAAGATTGCGGTCCCAGTCCTGGACCCTGATCAGGATTTGAAGCTTATTTTTGAAAACTAGAGTTGATGAACAGGATTTAGTGAGGCTAACGTGAGCTCGGTTCCAATCCAGGACCCTGATTTGGATTGGAAGCTTGTATGAATTAACTAATCACAATAATAGTTTCAAAGAAACTTTAGTAGTGACAATACCATATCTGCACCACTTGATAGCCCAATGGTGGAACTTGGACTCCCGTGCAGGAAACCCTGAACCAGAAAAGGGTCCAATATGTCCTGCTCCTGGACTAAGGCATGCACCCCTCTTAGTCCCAGAAGAACTCCCGGCTGCATCACCTGCGCTGGACATCCAGGATCTGACAAACAGTGTATACTAGGCTACCACCGATGAGGCTGACGGGAGGCGTAAAGCAGGCAGGAGGGCTGTAGAGAGACACAGACACAGGTTTAATTCTCAAGACCTGAAAGACTGGGTGAATATTACGTAGGGAATGGGGGAGAAGGACCCAGGCAGCAGATGGAGAGAGGATTCTGGAGATGGTAAATGGGCCAGTGGACAGGGGGGCAAGCTTTCTCGACTCGTACCAGAGGGGAAAATCCTTCGTTCTGAACCACACTTTTCGCCCAATGTGGTATTCAGGTGCTGGCCAGCAACAAGGATTCCCCTGTTTCTGGAAGGTGGAGACATGTTTGTGTTTTAACCTGCAAGCTCCTCTCCAACCCCTCCAATACCAGAACCTGAGCAGAGGGAACCATCTGGCCATAAGTCTCAGGGTGAAATCCCGAGGAGAACTGCAGTGTTGCACCCGTTGAGGTGCAGTAGGCTTTGCAGAAACGGCTTGAGAATGGTGCACTGCTGTCTAACGCTACCTCTTGAGGCACATCATGAAGGCGCAGAGGAGCAGGTCAACTATCTCCTGTAACAGCAGTGTGGAGCCTCAGCAATGGCACAAATTGGGCAGACTATATTCACTCAGGTAAGGCGAATAAGTAGACATCACATAATGCCTGGGCATTCCAGCATGTAGACACAGCTAAGTTGCAGAAGTCAAAGAGTATTCTGTCACTGACCGGCTTCGTAGATGCATCTGGAGCAGCTGGTGGTCAGTGGCATGGCCAGAGCAGGAACAGTCAAACACCTTCATTTCTGCAGCAAATGCAGCAAATAACAATGCTGCAGAACAGTCCATCTGCTGGCTGGTGGCAGCCTAATGCCTGGCGTGTCCAGAGAGGCAAGTGATGGTAAATGTCACTCATGACGGCTCAGTGGAAAAGGAGGAGGGCTGGAGCTCGAACACCATCCCACTCTGCACTAGGAAACTACGGCAAGTAGTAGGATTGCTGCTGTGGCTGCCTCTATTTGACTAGAGAAGGCTCTCGGGCTTTATTGCAGCTGGTGAAGCATCTCTTCATGCTGACTCAGGAGCGCCCCCTGCAATCTAAAGCATAACAATCCCCCATTTGTTCGCTCTGTGAAGTTGGAAAGGTGAATTGTCTGTAAAAAAAAATTAATAAATAAATAGTTCTCCATTAGCCATCAAACGTGTCTATTCACTCGGTCAAACTGTTTATTTTCTTTCATCAAGCTGAAGTGAGGTCCAATCCACAAAGAGTAAAACGCACAGAGATATGAACTTTCTGGAGATGATTTTTCACAGTTTGAATAAAAAATGCAGCGATTGTGGAGACCAACTGTCTCATCTGCAGTGGTAGTTGCAGCTGTCTGGCGGTCACAGGGATGGAGAGTCCGGATGTGGCAGTCTTGGGCAGGGGTCATTACAAGCAGTCGTCATGCTTGTGGGCAGTCTTCTATCGTGCCTAATTCCTCTAAAAGGTGTCTTTTGCGACTTGTCATTGAAACATGGACATTAAGAGCCCTTGCGACAGCCCTGAGAAACATTCCTGCATGACGGCTTGAGTCATCTATGGCATTTTGAACAGTGGCAGAACTGGGACCTCAGAGGTGACCTCTTATTGCCCAGAGTACAGGATGTGCCTGGGCTGACTGTACCCGACTTCAGCAGCACTGGATCAGGCCCGACCTGTCTGAAAGGCCAATTTTGACAAAGGGCATGAACTTTGCAATGATATGGAGAAGGTGACTGAAATGCATACAGACTAATGGCACACAACCGTGGTCACATAAATAAACCCGACTAAGCCAACCTCAGAAATAATTATGCAGAATATTGAAATGACTATACTGTTGTGTTTATATTTTTGTTCAGTGTAGTTTACATGGAGACAATTAACTGTTGGCAAGTCACTTACCAACCAGAGACCACCTGGGATCGCACCAGCTATGACGGTGTTGCTGGTTTTGTTTTCGGTGCTGCAACCCACTTTATCAATTGGCCCACACCCATCTTCAACCTCACCTGTTGGGATTTGGGAGCTAGCTCTCACGTTTTTGTCTGGCGGTTCAAAAGTTTGATTATCACATTGTTTAATCAATTAAAAAAAATTTTATTCTTCATCGTATATGGGTTACGTCCAACATACTTGCCGATGTCGTGATGATATCTGCCCGTGCTCGTTTGTCTAAGCCAGTAATGTTGTAGGATATTATGTTTCAGCCATTTGCAATTTACGACTGATCACTTCCTGCCCTCCTGAAAATCCAGGTCTGGAAAACGGCAAGTCCTGATTGCATTCTTTTCCAGACAATTCAGACCTTCATAAGAACCCTGAACAACACATTTGATGCGTCAACTTGAGCATTACGTTTTTGTCTTATTTCAAATCTGTTAAATCCAACAAAATTGGCACTGGGATAATTTAGGACTAGTAATGTTGTGACAAGTTGTAATTAGATGATGTGAAAGAGGCGATGTTAAAAAGATGATCAAATCTTGCTGTAGTGTAAATGGACCTTCGAAAAATGGCCTTGTCCCTCAAGAGAAATGATGGGTCAAGGCTCAAAAATTCACAAACAGATGCAAAAGCTAAAACCCATAACTTTGAGAGAAAGTTCCGTCCAGACAAATCAGTCGGATTTTGGACATTTCACCCTCTGCAGTTTATAATTTTTAAAAAATGAAAGAATTCAATCAATTCTAGATGCATAAAGGGCAAGGCTAAAAACAACCTCTGAATCAGCATGACCTCTGATCCCCGAGACAATGCTGTGTTAAGAACTGTCTCACAACCTGTGGCGTCGCTAGGCATATTTTGCGACGGCTTTAACCCCCCCCCACAAAAAATATGCTGTGGCTCCCCAAAAAAAATAAGCCTGGCTAACGTTTGGCGAAAGTTTTGAGCATTTGTTATAATCTAATTGCAATTGTACCATTGAGTCCATAAAAAGTTGATTTTCTGTCTTCATGTGTATTATCTCATAGTACAAACAAGACAGCCCCAAGCAATAGAGCAGTAGGCTACCATAGATGCACCTCCACAAATGTGTTTCTTGGGACCGAAAGTTACGGTGCGTTTCCTTCGCAAGAGACTGTATACAAGCAAAAAATGCAGAGAATCTTTGACTTTGCACTCAGCACTGTCTACTTGGTGTATTTGAATTGTTGAAAGCTGTGATAGTAGCCTTCTTAAGGATGTCTGGCATTTTGATTTGAGGCAAGATATAACTTAATGAATATTACAAACCAGCTGTCATTTGTGGCTGTTTTTTGACAAACGGTTACAGCTCAAGATATGGTCAGCCTTAGATTTCTGTTCGCTTCACACTTAACATCTTTTTTGAAGCTGTCAGCATTTGTTTTACATTATAATCCAATGATGTAGTGCTGTATAGCTGCTGAGGCATGCAGGTAGTGAATTTTCATGCAGTCAAACTAGCCGTCATTCGCATCTGACACATCTGATTATGCACACATGAATTGAGATACTCATTATATCCCGAACGCCGAACGGGGATATTTGTCCGATTGACCTCAAATCAAGTGCAAATGAAAGGTCATGCCCTGAGGATGTTTCCCGCGATGACATTATACCTGTTTTATTCAAAATTTTGACACAAGATGGAGCTTTGTCACATAAAATTCACCATTTTTGTCATATCTTTGGAACCATTTGTCCAATTGACATGAAACTATGTGCAACTGCAAGGTCATGACCTCACAACGTGTCACATGATGACATCATACCTGTATGGTTCAATATTTTGCCACCAGGTGGCGCTTTGTGATGGAAAATTACCATTTTGGCCATATCTTCTGAACCATTTGTCCGATTGACCTGAAATTAAGTTCAATTGAAAGTCTATTCAAAGTCTATTCAAGGATTGGGGAATTGGAGGATTGGGGGCGTTTGGGGATATACCCCAAGCCATCGCCTCCGACAGCATAAGCCTAGTTTGTAAATAATTTTGCTACAATAATGGCCCCATGAAAACCGCCCATGCCCTACAGCAGTGTTTCTCAAACCTCTCCTGGAGGACCACCTGCCCTGCCTGTTTTAGATCTTTCCCTGCCCCAGCACAGGTGATTCAAATAATCAGGATGTTATCAATCAGCTTTAGAGGGTCAATAATGAGCTGATCATTTTAATCACCTGTGCTAAAACAGGGAAAGATCTAGAACATGCAGGACAGGTGGTCCTCCAGGAGAGGTTTGAGAAGCACTGCCCTACAGACTTGAATAAGCACTGTGAACTATGTGACATGATGACACTTAAACTGTATCACCACTATTCATTTGAGGTGTGAAACTGGACTTGGGGTTGTTGCAATCACTAACAAAACTAGCATACCTAACATTAACTCTAGGTTACCATAAGTTGTTATGGAAAAGAAAAAAGAAGAAGCTCTAACCCTAGTCCCCCCCCCCCCCCCCCCCCGTGATGGCTCAGCGCATTGGATCTGGGACTGTCCAACACCTGAATATTGGACCACAGGAAATGGACAACATTAATGAAAATAAAAGCTCCATTTCACCCATTGCCTCATAATTGTTGCTCTTGAAAACAGTGGGTGCAATGATATATTCTTCCCAGTAAGTCTCATGGTCTGACATTAATTATTTTCATTAACTCTGGGCATGGTGAGCTACTTTCCCATCAAAGATCAAACGTTGTTGTGACAAAAAAAATAGTTATTCTCTGGAAAGCTTCACTCATGCCAGTAAATGAGCTGAGCGACCGTAGCAGCATTGTCACTGGCCTTGTGGCGATGACTGAGTTGCCATTTTCTATGGTTTCTGTTTGGTGGGATAATAGGATTTTAATTGAGCCGTACATTTTTATTTTGATGATACAATCTTCATCATGAGGATAATAATGCATATCTGTCTGCAAACTTTTGTGTTCACAGTCAGTAGCAGCAGTAATAAATAGATACAATGATATTTTGGCATCCAGGCTCTGACCCTTACACATCCTGCTGTCTACTTTGCTTGAAAATAAGACAGCAGGGGGTGTCAGAAAATCCCCCCTCTCCTTACCTCCACATTGATGCTGGGGTGGAGGGGGGATGTTAACTAGCAGCAGGCAAGTGTGATGCAGTGCAGTTGCAGACAAAGGCATATACTGCCACAAAGGCAGAACAGGACAACAGCGTATACAGCCCACCTACCAGAAGAGCAAAGCAATGTGTGATAAACATGGGAAGGTCTATGGGAATTTGGGGTTGTCTCGAGTTGTCTGCCAGAACAAACTCCACTGGCTGCATCCCATTTTATGACCTTCAATGGTTCATTGGTCTCAATGACATTGTGACTGGTCTTGCAGTATCATTTCACAAATCAGTTATATTCGGTCCTGCTGGTTCATTAAAGATCCATGTATGTGGATGTAATTAGGTCATTTAATGTGAACAAACTGGAAATTATCTGGCTCAGTTTATGCTGTGCATTTAATGAGTAAAAATAAAAAATCAATTTGGGTCAGTTTATGTCTAAGATTTTGTTATTTTCAATACTGTTATTAAATAGCAAAATATAAAATTTGACAAGAGGACATGCTTAAGACTAAATAAAAACAATTTAGGTATAATTTAGTTTTGCCCCTAAAAATGAGGAATAATTAATAAGGTGAGAATCCTTGAAGCCCTTGTTGTTAGATGATGACTCAGTTTCTCAAATTTGCAAAGAGCTGAAAGAGAGGCAGCATTTTATGTTTCATTTTTGAGAGAGGTTTTAGAAATGTTAAAAGATGCATAAGAACAACCGATAACGTTGAGTTCTTTGTATTCCAGTTTCTTTGTCAAATGCTAAATGTAGGGATGGTTATCTGGACAGTGCAGTGTTTGGTTCTTACAAACGTGGAACACGTTTACGACTAAGGAAGGTTTCTGACAGAGAAACTAATTGACCAGATGTGCCTGGCACAGAGCCAGTACATAAAGCAGCATTGCATCATATTTTAACAGCACAGATGTTCTAATCAGATGGTTGTCAGGTTCTCTGGGTGAACACTGAATGCCCTCAGGTATAAATGTGGGGAAGGATTCTGGACCAGACCTGTGTTATAGCTGTATGTTACAAAGATCAATTTTAAAGGGGTGCGTTTGCAACATTGTGGTGTATTTCATATCTTTTAATGCAAGAATGAAATTGGAGCTCAAAATTACCCAGCTGTGAAAGAAAAACAAGTATATTTGAATTTCTTTGACAGAAAAGTGTTGGTATGACCAGTTTTCATAGCTTGTGTTTGAATACAAGGGCCACCAAGGCAACCCAAATATTCTTTGGGCATTGCTGTCTTGGAAAATGAGATAATTTGTTGGTTGTTGTTTGAGTGGATTGAACAAGGTGGCCCACCTCATTTATCAAGCAACTGTCAGTTGATTGCTTAGATCCTAGGGATTTAAACTGGATTATGCTTACTATTTGCAGGAGCTAACAGAGCAGATGAAGGCCTTTGTGAAGGAATATGAAAAAAATACAGATGGAAAGATTGGAATTGTGGAGGTAAGTCCTCTGTAATCTAACTTAAACAATGTTATGTGAAACTATCTGCAGGATGTTGGGCCAGAACATTACTAGTCCGTGGGAACCACAGAATCCCATCCTATCTATGAAAGGCCTGCTTGGAAATTGGCAGTTCTTCCATCCCAGTATGAAAACGAGTGATTTTAAATAATTGAAAACTATGGATAAGTGTTTAGTGCAGTGTGGTGTTTCAGTGCTGTGCTAGAATGAAAGTCACTGAAATCATTGCATTCTGTTTTTATTTAAAATTTACACAGCATCCCAACTTTTTTATAATTGGGTTGTAAAACTGAGACCCAGATCATTTCTTTGTCCCAAACAACACGGAAGGTGCTGTATTCTGTGTTAATACATGTGGCCCTATTTGTTGTATCATTTCATAATTATGTTCCTTGTCAGTAAACCACAATAGCCCTGCTCCGCTCAAAACGCCTCAACTGGGTCTATGAAGGATTCTCATCTCACACTAACACAAGTTATAATCTTGACAATACTGCTTGATACTCTGAATAAAATATTCTCTTTTTTTATCCATAGCTTGTACAAATATTACCCACAGAAGAAAACTTCTTGTTGTATTTCCGGCAACAGCTGAGATCCTGCACGGAGTTTATGCAGGTATTGTTCATGTTGATCATAACATTTAACTTATTTTACAGTCACTAATTTGCTGCATGTTGAGCAGACTAAAACTGTTCCATATTTGAATTTCTATGGATAGGCCATGATTTAGATGTCCGTAACCTCTGTTTAACATAAAATTGTTCTTTAAAATGGGTAGATAATGTTCACCAAGTGTGATATGACAAATTATGTGTTTGTCAAAATTCTTAGTAAGTTTTCAAAACAATGAGTAGAATCGACATTGTTTAACAGACTGAAATCTGTACTACCAGACACCCCGTAATGAAAGCAATCACATGGAATAGCCGTTGCTTTCTCACAGGCCTGGCGAAATTACGACGCTGATCACAGTGGCTACATTGAAGCTGATGAACTTAAGGTGAGTAACCATCGAGATCAGGGCTAATGTCTGGGACAAGTACAAGACTTTTATATTTCCAGTCTTTTCATTATCTACTGAAGACATGACGGTAAACTCCATGGATCTTATTCTTTTTAATGAATTCCAGACCACACCTGGAATAGTAGTTAACAATATTTATAGGAGTGAATAGACATGGGACTTTGTGCTGATGTAGGATGAAATGGAGTCGAGTGGATGGAGACCGGTGGAGGATTAAGGGGACCTCCAAGTGAAGAGACTCGGGGTGGGTGTGGCGTCTCTTCTTGGAGTCATAAAGGCTCCTTCGAGTCCCCCTGGGGTTCCGAGAGTGACTGTGTATGACATGGATAGAAGGGAACGGGACAGAGGGACGTTGAACAAGACAGACTAGGATTGTAGAATGAAGCTGCCAGTATAAATAGGCAGGTTGGTTAGGACGTAGACAAATGGGGTGACATTTTAGGCGTGGTCTGGTGCACTAACCTGCGTTTAATTGACTTAATTGAGACTTATAAACAGTGATATACCATCAAGTAAAATACTATTATTCATATTACATGCAGAAGGAGTTTGGTGATTTAAATGTATGAATTGGATATTGTATTCCTGTCTGGGACTGACGTGGAGTAACTCTGTTGTATTCACATTAATTCAAATATTGTAAAGTGGCACTCATGGGTATATTACCCTTTCATGCAACACATGTAAGGACGTAGAATAATTAAACTGGGGCCCGAGCGAAGATCAGGATGCAAGGTGCAATGAAAAAGGCCGAGGCAATTTCACTGCAGATTTTGTTTTGTCATGCGTCCTGGGTTCATTGTGTTCACACTAATTATAACCCAATTTATTTCAAATGAGGTTAGAGAGTACAGAGACCCATCAGACTTGGCAAAGCAGCATATTCTCTCACAGCATCAGCTAATGTGGATGGATGGGAGCAGTACTGCACTGTGGGGCATTCTGGCATGAAACTTTATAAACAATAGCTTGGTCGCAGAAATCTCTAACATCATTCCAGAAAATATTTTGGGCATGTTGGATTATGTCATCCCAGCTAGACACCTCCCAGTTAGCTAATGTATTTTTGGGAATTTTTCCATTGGAAGCTAGATACCTGGCATTTGGTACAAAATTGAATGAGGCCGGTGGGAGAGTTTATAATGTAGGCTCTGGGACCTATAGGTCACATCTATCTGGGATGCATCTATATCTGAGATAAAACCTTTTGAATGTCATGGTGAACAGTGGAAAAATTCACATCTGTAAATTTAAATCAGGTGGTCTGTAGAATTGACATTGATAGATTATTCGCCAAATGTGTGTGACTGGTTTGAACCTGGATCCAAACTTGAAAATATTTTAATGCCTTGTTTCTGTGTTATTGTCGTTTCAGAACTTTTTGAAAGATCTGCTCCAGAAGGCTGGGAAACAATATGATGACAAAAAATTAGATGAATATACGCACACAACAGTAAGAGTTACTCTGCTATCTCTCAAACTCAGTAAGCTAAACAGTCTGATGTGGGCATGTGGATGTAATCTGCAAAAGAATTATCATTCTCCATTTTGCCAAGCTGTGATGTTTTTAGCATTCACATGCTAATTATGAATTGCATTTATTTGTATGATGTGCTGTTTTTTGTTTATTTTGTTTGTTTGTGATTGCGTTTTCCAGCTCAAAATATTTGATTCCAACAATGATGGCAAGCTCTGCTTAGCAGAAATGGCAAGGTTGGTGATTTTTTTTTTGTTGGCATCATCTGCACATTTATTAGTAGTAGATGACCATAGTCAGGCTGTGCTGTGATATTCGTTTATTTTTCATAGGTTGTTACCTGATCAGGAGAACTTCTTGCTCAGGTTCCAGGTACAAGACTGTTTAAAATCTTAGACGGCAAAATTCTGGGGGAAATTATCTCGACAGGGAAATTTGCCAACACTACATGTCTTTTTTTTACCTTCTTAGGGAGTGAAAATGGCAAAAAAGGAGTTCAACAAGATTTTTGAGCTTTATGATCAGGTATGGTTTTAAATGTAATAACCACGTCAGCACTAATGGAATAGCAGGTTAAGTTCGCTGCAAATGACTGGTTGTTTAAGTGGCATTCAATGAAATATGACCTAAGTAATGTTAAGTAGATTCTCTGGACCATCAGTAATAATCAATGGGCCAGTGACAAGCTAACACATTTAGGTCATTATTATTATTATTATTATTATTATTATTATTATTTGATAATAATGGATGTATTATTGTGTAGCACTATCCATCTAATCGTCCGTCTATCCGTCTGTGACGTTTTCTCATCAACGCAACTAGCCCTATATCTTTTTGTGGATTGCTAATTAGAGAGTGGAAACTTGGTGTGTACGTAGTTTAGAACATGTCTCAACCTATAATTGACGGGCTTTGACAATTTCAGAAGAGTGGCCGTTTTGTGACCTTTGACATTCCTTCACACAATGGTACCTATTTCAACCTGTAACCTCTAGTGGTCACAAATATTGAACAGGTTTGATGAAACTTTGCATTCAGCATTTCATATTAGTCTTGTGATTGAAATGGCAGGGTGGCAGACCACTTGAGTTTCAGGTTCCCTTGAGCCTGTGTATCACACTAACATCAATGAAGTCTGAAGCGTTGACAGATGGACAAGCAGCTGAAAGCAGTGGCATACACTGCTGAAATGGACCAAGGGAATGTGCCTTAAAATTGATTATTATTCTACCATGTTGTTTTCAGGTGGATAATCCATTCCTAACTAAAACACAATACAGTAACAATCAAAAATATCAATGTATTTAGTTTTGATTCTCTCAATAAATGTGAAATATAAAAGTGAAGGCGTCTTATATTCAAGCGAAATGAGCCTGAATGTCGTCTGATTTTGTAAGACCCAATGGTACTTCATGCATTACATCTGTTTTTTGTTATGCTATTATGTTCAATTCTTTGCCTCCCACCATACTTTCGATATTACATACCTAACTTGGGATATCACTTTATACGGCCTTACGCTTCTAAAGATACCACAGTCACTTAATTACTTTTACCGATATTCCGCTTGATGATGAGCGTATTTTGAGTTTAATGAAGCTCTTATTTTGTCAGGTATACAGCTGCTTTCGGCCATCCCACTCAGTTTCCTCAGGAACTGCTTCTTGCTGGTTTTTCAGTTGTCAGTAACCTTCAGCACTACATCTTAAATGGCAGGAGGGGGTTGGTAAAGCTGGAAGGGAATCTTCCCCTCTGCCAAACAGAGGCAGACAGCTTTGTTCGCATGCAGCGATGGCGGCAGTGTCACTGCTAGGTCTGCACCACAGGGATTGGTCTTGTTTGACTTGTCTTGATTGACAGGGTCGGATTATACATGCAGTTTGATGCTTTGGGGCCATGATAATCACTTAATGCCTTAGAAAAAGTTCAATAGTGTTAGAGATTGTGGAACTTTCACCATTGGATTTTCAGCCATTGGAAGGAATCTACTGGTCATGTATTACAAGCAAATCAATGGCTGATTTCAGCATGCCTGCTGATAGGGCTGGTAAGGGGCTGTGTCGTGATTAATTTAAATAGCATGATGCCTGAGTTTCTGAAATATATAAATACAATGCAAAACGAAGATAGATTGGCAAGGATGGACTCAGACTCAGACTTGCAGTCAAATAGATTCACTTTCTCAGGATGTAAGTTCTGAGTGTGCGCACTAATTGTGACACAGCTCCTGTAACCTTTCACAGTCATAGAAAATGACTTGGTACTCGGAAGAAAGTGAACCTGTTGACCTCTCATTTTTCTCAGGATGGAAATGGGTACATGGATGAGAATGAACTGGATGCTCTTCTGAAAGACCTATGTGAGAAAAACAAGAAGGTAAGTCAGGAAACATATTGTGTACGCCAGCAAAGCTGCATCCAAATTCAGGCTTTCAGATTAAATACAAGTTTAAGTACCCCTCCATGGTTGAAAGCAGCCACAGAAATCTTTAAGCCATGATGCAACGGAAGTTGGCAAAACATTTTTCTTCCTTTATTTGGCATACTTTCAAATAAAAACCATGTTTCTGTCATGGTTTGGTCCCGCCGGCAGAAGGCAATTAGCCGGCGGGCACTGGGACCATGCACCCAAACCAAACAAAAGGGACCCAAATGCACAGGCTTAGTAAAAATATAAATAAAGATTTAATTTAAAACAAACACAGGAGAGCAGCAGCTCCTGACAGGGCTCCATCAAGCACAGAATAAACCAGAATGCAGCTGCACTGCCAAACTGGCAGTGCAGCTCTTTTATACTCTTAATAGCACCTCCACCTCAACGAGCGGCAGCTGTGGCTCGTTGAGGTGGGGGTGCAAACAGAAGGAGGGGGGAGGGCCTGCAGGGCAAGACCATCACAGTTTGAGCTCGGATTGATTCAGCTCAGGCAGTTTCCTTTTTCAAAAGAACCTCAGAACCTTAAAATAAATTAGATGAGGTCAACTATTTGAACTTCATGTGGTTCTTTGAGAGTGAGAACTGCCAGTGCCACATCAATCCAAACTCACCCAACATTTTTGCAGAGCTGGGAGTTTAGGGGGGGCGTCAGAGTTGAAGATGGGAGAAACCTAGCCTGATTTTATTGGCTCGCAGTTGCTAACATTCTTCTAACTGTATAAGAAGGGGGTTGAGCAGTTTCAAAAAAGTTCCCGACCAGTGACATCATAGCCCGAAAAAGTTTTTGTCGCTGTCAGTTTTCGTGGATGGCATTTTTATTAGTTTGGAAAATGCCAGCACCACTTTGATAACATTGTGAACAGAGCAGAATTTTCATGGAGCGATGATATCCATGGCTGATACACACTAGATATGTGCAGACCCTGTAAAAGATTGAAAAAGTCCCAATCTGATTGCATAGTGACTTTAGACATATCGCAAACATAGCTTTATCGCAATGCATTCAAAAACACACGAATGTGATACACATGTAGATTCGGTTTTTAAATTTCGTTGTGATGTGACTATACAGTCCCTGAATTTAAACATGGAAAGCACTGTCTATGCTCAGTGAGTTCGTAAGTGTTCGAAAGGTGGTCTTTGTGAGTTATAATGCAAATGGGGGCAGTGAAACCATGACACGGACACTGCACCAGCTGTATTCATTGACACACCCCCTAATGCGCTGTTCAACCCATTATGATGCAAGTGTATTTATAGCATGGTGCAAAAATACCTAACTGGGCTAACGCAATAAATGTGCCATTTGCGACAGACGCGATGTGAATAACGTTACTGCCCCATGTGTTTCTGCTAGCGAGGCACACAGATTTAGCCCTCTCAGGTTATTCAACTTTAGTTCGGATACGAAAATGCCTGGTGACTTTGATTCGATGAGCAATAATGCTGAGCTGAAAGAAGCCAGTAAGTTTGTGTTCATTGTTGAATTTCAACTCTAACATGTTGTGGAAGACGGCTGAATTAGCAGCGACTTTGTTATTGTTTAAATGTTTATGGACCTGACTGCATAAGTAACTATGATCCTAACTATGAACTATTTACCCGTCTCCCTACATCACCTGTTGAAATTGCATAGTTTTTGTGACCCTTAGCCTCAAAAGCTGTTTCCGCAATCGACAATTATCTCTTGGAGTCAGATAAGATGGTTTAAAGTGTTTTTCAGTTCTTGTCCGCCAGTTGCAAACTGAAGAAACCTCCCTTATCTCCGGCAGGTATTAGACATGAGCAAGATCTCGACATACAAGAAGGCCATCATGGCATTATCCGACGGTGGAAAGCTGTACAGGACAGAGCTTGCACTGGTCCTATGTTCTGATGATGATTAATGAGCCCCTCTATACCCCAAATTTCCCTCTTAAAACCCAAGCTTCTCAAAACTTTTATTCCACTCACCTTCCAACCCACTCGCTTGCCCTGTTTGTGAAGGTAGGTACCCTCTGAAACTCAAAGGTTTGTAGGTTGTATTTTAAGTAATTTATTTTTTAAAACTGTAAATTTAATCCAGGGGCACAAATGCGTATATCAGAGGTTGGTGGCTCATACTTTTCAACCTGTTGTTTCTATACGGTTTGTAATGTACAGCTTTTGTAATGACAAGACTGACATAATAAATAACTGACCCAATCCTAGACCTCTATATATTCTGTGACATAGTACAAGTTGTCTCTGCAATGATGACTGGCCATACACTGGTTTCAGATCTCCTATATGAGTTATAGAATATCAACACCAGAATGGAAAACTACACTACAGGCCAAAAGTTTGGGGCCACCCTCAGATTTTTAATGGTGCACCAAGTGCAATGCGACCCCTTGGTTTTGGGGTAGGCATTTATACAGCATGCCTTCTTGTTACATAAAATTGTTCATGTCCTTGTGACATAAAATCATGTAACACAAAGGCATTGGAACTCAATTATAAAACTCTGTGGTCAGTGATCAATCGGTCAAGACCGCTTTAAAATGTGGTGCGAGGTCTGGAATTCCTATATTTTATGCACTGAAGTAATTTCATGTGCAAAAAATTAGGAAAGAACAGTTGATGTATGATTTTTTAAAAATCTGAGGGTAGCCCCAAACTTTTGGCCTGTAGTGCATCTGTCTGATAATCTTGTAAATGTCTTACTAGAAGCTGATGGGATGTGATATGTAAGTAATGAATTGAAGGCTTAACTGATGGATCATGTACCAAAATTATACTCAGCCAAAATAAAAACTTCACACACTTTTGGAGGTCGATAAGTTGAACATACAAGAAATTCTGTACTCATTAAAGATGGAATATCATAAAAATAATGTCCATAATGTAACCAGTTCCACCGGAAATGCTACGGAAATGTCCAAGAGTAAAAATGGTATGTTACAACTTGAATAAGAGCAGTGCGCAGGCGTTTACATATGGTTTGGGCAGTCACACGACCTCTAAACAATTCATTCCTGGTGGACGTTGCTGTGACAAATCGATTATGCAAATGATGTAAGACAATTTGTCGGTCTTCTGCTTTTGACGTCACATGTGGGCTACCAGAACGAGGTCGGTCAGCTGTGGTGCCAGTTTGTTGGAGAAGTGTCCAAAGATCATGGATAGTCCGTCGACTGCATCCCATAACCCTTGCAACGTCAGTGACGGACGTTTCAGTATTCAGCATGCCAATGGAACGTTCACACTGAATGTTTGACAGCCATGGCATCGAAAATCAACGAATAATTAACTGTAAAAACTTGTTTTTCCGAGATGTATCTCTAACGTGAGCTCAGTTGCACATCTCTAATATGGTCACGTGACTAGGAACACGAGAAAACATGGTTTTAGCTTAAAATACGCTCGCACGTGCTACGTACCTGTCGGAGTTATTGTATGTCATAATGTCTTTGACAACGCATTTACCCCTAGTGATAATAAAAACTCTTTTAAAGTTTCAAGAAAATATTTACAAATTTATGAGTGTGAAGTTTCTTTTTTGACTCAGTATATATACCCAACTCTACAAAATCAAGCCTTCTACGGAGACATCAGCAAATATGTAAGCACATACTGTAGCTCAGTGAATATTCCAGATTTATCACACATTACAATGTCCAATGGAATTCAAGTGATTTTTCACAGAAAGAAATGATGTGCAGCTCCATGCTGAATACCAGATTCACTGTGTAACCTGAACATTATTCAGATATTACCTGAAAACCTCCAGCTATGTGTTATGGTGTCTTTTCCCTCTGTTAGCCCCTCCCTTCCAAACATATCTAATTCAATGTTCCCTTTAACCAATCATGGTCAGTGTACAATGTTTAAAATATGTGAATAAAAAAATGTAGCGTGGAGGTAACCATGACTGAATTATTTTCTATCGTAATAAAAAGTACTGCACTAAAACTCAACATAATTTACTGCTTTTGTATGCGTACTATTCAGTCCCTATTTCTTGTGCATCATCTGCCCATGTAGATCAGTCATTGCACCCAGTAACTTCATTGAGGTAGCTACCCTTACAGATCTACCATGTTTGACATTTAGCAACTGACATTATAGTTGAAGTCATTCTTTAGTTTTCTCTGAATATAAACCCATTTTTGAGTTTTTTGAGAATACTGCAGATGTTTTTGTAGTCATTTTTGGAATTATGTTTTTTGCTATGTCATTCCATGTTTGCCAGAGAGTTTTGGCGAGAGACGCAGTAGCGCAGTGGTCAAGTAGGCTTGACTCGAGTTCAAGCCCCGGCCACGGCCTTCGCAGTGTGTTCTTGGGCAAAACACTTCACTCCCACACTCCACGCCTCACTCCACCCAGGTGTATAAATGGGTACCAGCATCATACCAGCATACCAGCTGGTGGGGGGGGGGGGGGGGGGGGGGGGGACCTGCAGTGGACTGGCATCCCATCCAGGGTAATCCCATCTAGGAGTAGTAATACTCCTAGTCGCTTCATGCCACAAAAACCGGGTTTAAGCACCGGGCCGATGGGCCACGAGGCTCGAATAGGCTTACTTCTTACTTCTTTTTGGCGATTGACAATGTACCTATAACTCAGCCATCAACTATTTTAACACTTTTAGTTAAAGTGTTAAAATAGTTGCCCCATTGCTGGGGAAACACATAATATAGCGATTATCACGACCATGTGGCTATGAATTTTTTCAACTGACATTCCACTTATGCGATTCACTAGTGCAGCTTTCTTTGTATGTGCGAATTAACCATTTCAAACATTTATTTACTCGTGTGAGAGTGTCCGCACACCATGCTATGGTGATAAAAGAGGACTGAAATGTTAACACTATCAATGCAGAGCAAATTAAAGTAGCTAGGTGATGTTATCATGTAATTGCACCGCTAGCCCCCTTAACTTGTTGAGTCTGTGGGAGCATTATCGGCAGGGTCGCAATGGCTCACAGCACCAGATTGATCTTGTGTGCATTGTGTTACAGAAATACTTCCTTTGTTTGTGAATTTCCCTGATATTCCAACAACAGATTACTTTGAGGTCTTTGTGGAGTACTGCCATCTTTACCCTTACCAAATAATGAGACCCAGATAGCGTCTGAATTAAAATGTAATTTCAGTACTGTTAATATTCATATTTGTATTGAAAGCTGCACGTACAGTTACATTTGCACTCCTTGAAATCGTCAATGTGCAATATTGTACACTCACACACAAAATTTTCAGTCTCACAAATGAATTTCAATCCTTGCGTGACAGCTCACTGGTAACTCATCAACGATGGTAGTGCAGTCCGTAGTTACACTGTAAGAACTGCTGAAGGCACATCTTTAAAATGGCTTCACGGGAAATATTGAATACACACTGCACGTCCAAAAAAAAAACCAAAAAAAAACAGTCGCACAGTGTAATATTTAGCTTTGGTCACCATAAGGGATCATGAAGTCCATTGATGGGTAACTGGTCATTCAGTATATTCAGGTATCCCGCAGAATTCATTTTATAGTTGCAGAACAGTGCTGAGCTGAGACCTCAACAGTTGAAACCACCCCAGATCATAACTCTGCCTCCAGAGCCCTGTACGATAGGCGATTTGCATGACGGGTGGATCACTTCGTGGGCTTCTTTTCTTACCACGACGTGTCCGTCTCTCTGGAATTGGGTAAATCAGGACTCATTAAACCACATTGCTCCACAGTACAATCTTTACGCTCCCATGCAAATTGAACTCATTTCCCCCCCCCAAGTAACTTCACTAAAAAGTGGTTTGTTGTGGCCATGCAGCTGTTTAGTCCCAATCCTCGAAGTTCTTGCTGCATTGTGCCAATGGAAATGCTCTTACCTCCATAATTCAACATAGCCGTGAGATCTACTGTTGATTTTTTTTTTTCTTTTTCCCAGACTTCAAGTATTTTAGTGGTGTCTGATTGGGATCAGTCATGATTCTTCTCAAACCCATTTATTCCATGAAGTTGACAGTTTTCCACAATCCTTCCAAGTTTTAACAAATAGCTGGACAGTTCATGACCCTATTCTAGTGATTTCAGCAATCTCCTTGGCTGTTTTCTTTGCTTGAAGCTGGCCAATATCTTGCCCCTCTTGAAACACAGCAACATGTTTTCAACAACCGTGGGATATGTTCTCTGTCATGGTTGTTTAAGAAATGAAGTTACGCACTGAATCAGTCAGGATTAAAAGAATTATACAAGAATTATTGCCAGCTGAAACATATTCATCACTGCAATAATAGTTTTATCATAGGCTCCTGAGTATTTGCTTATTTAAGTCCAAACAGTGACTTTTTGTTTTGGACGGGCAGTGTATTTTAATGCCATGAAGACAGCAAACAACTTTTATATGCCACGGTTTAAAATAGGTTGCGCAATGCGATTTTGCATTACTTCAAGTTATCCCAATACATCCAACGTACAGAGAGGTTCACATTTTAAAAGGACGGGAAAGGGAACTGCAGACACAAGTTTCCAGGCTAAATGCATGTTTCTAATCTGGTAAAAAATAATAATAAAAATAAAAAATAATAATAATAGTCACAGCTACAATATTTGTGGCAGCTAATGATGATGGCCCATACAAATTACCGTTATATAAAAAGAGAGGAGCCAAGAGCAATATTTTTCCTAAGGGGCCAAGAATTTCAAGCCGCAGCCCTGGATGTTAGGATCCTTTGGTGTTCCTGATCATGGCTTCCATCATAGACCACTGTTCATTTGTAACCTGCAGGGGGGGGGGGGAAGAAAAAAAAAAAGGAACATTACGCAACTGATAAAGACAGAACACATTATGGGTGGTCACTCAAAAAATGGCTCATCACCTTAGACAGGATGTTGAATTCTCCAGCTATAGAGACATACTCCCCACCATCCATTCTAATCACCTGAAAATTATAAGCGCAAGCGTCAGTCAAATATGCAGAATTTAACAGTTGAAATAGTGAAAAAGCTTTAAAATGTTGTTTTATAATGAATTAACACCATCAAAAATGAAAGCGTATGTATAACTTACAAATGCTGGTCAACGAATTAGAATAATTTGAAATAGCGCAATCATTAAATTTTCTTGATGCATTTTTTGTGCAGAAAGCAAATCAGGTGTTCACCGCGCCTGTCCTACTTGTTAGAGTAATCACAAAACTCGCTACCTGTAAAAAATTTGCTCAGCTGAGCTTTCCAAAAGGCCCATTTAGGCCATTTAACTGTGACACTGTTGTTTCATTGAATTAGAATAATTCATAAGTCATTTCATTGAATTAGAATAAGTGCTCGAATTTTTGTTTTCTGTGAAGAGTGTTCACTGTGCAGTATGAAGTCAGGGTTGAGTAGAATTTCTAAGTTGTAAAATCAATCATGGGTAAGCAGCGCGACCTTTCAACGGGAATAGTGACTCAAATTCAAGCCCTTCGCTAACAAGGCTTGACCCGAACTAAAATTGCTGAGCAGTCCGGCATCAGCCAGTCTTCCATCTGCAAAGCTCTAAAGAAGGACTGCAGCAAGTGCACCAACTGTTCTGGCATCCGAAAAACTTCTGCTCGTGACAACAAGCAGCTGAGAAAGATCGCAGTCAGCCACCGGTTCAAGTCCACTTCTGAGCTCAGCGACTTGTGGAACAAGCAGACCGGCGCTAACGTCTCAAGATCAACCACTTACCATCGTCTGCACGAACTCGGCTTCAAATCTCGCGTTCCAGCAGGAAAAACCGATGCTGAACAAGAAACAAATGGAGAAACGGCTGAAGTGGGCCAAAGAGCACGGCGACTGGACTGCTGAAGACTGGCAGAAAGTGGTCTTCAGTGACGAATTACGCTTTTGCATCTCCTTCGGTGACCAAGGTCCTCATGTCTAGCGTTGTGGTGGCGAAACCTACAATCACGAGTGCGTAAAAAGATGCGTCAAGTCTCCCCAGAGCGTTATGGTCTGGGGATGCATGTCCGCTTGGGGTGAAGGGAAACTCTGCTTCCTCAAGAAGACTGTCAAGGCTGCCGTATACCAAGATGTTCTGGAAGCGTTCCTGATTCAGACTGTTGAGGGACAGTTTGGCGAAGAAGACCTCATATTTCAACAGGATCTTGCACCGGCTCATGCGCCAAAGTCAACCAAAGATTAGTTTGCTGAAAAACAGCTTGAAGTTTTGGCATGGCCGGCCAACTCGCCTGACCTCAATGTCATTGAAAACCTGGACCAACTGAAGCAGAACATCGCCACTGCCTGGGAAGCTGTGAGTGTGGAAACTTGTGACAAGCTGGTCAAATTGATGCCGCGGAGACTTCAGGCAGTCATACAAGCCAAGGGGGCAGCCACAAAATACTGAGAAAGTGATGATTCTAATTATAATAAAAATTATTCTAATTCAGTGAAACGGTTTCTCAATTATTCTAATTCAATAAAACAACATTGTCACAATTAAATGGCCTAAATGGGCCTTTTGGAAAGCTCAGCTGAGCAAATTTTTTACAGGTAGCGAGTTCTGTGATTACTCTAACAAGTAGGACAGGAGCGGTGAACACCTGATTTGCTTTCTGCACAAAAAATGCATCAAGAAAATTTAACGATTGCGCTATTTCAAATTATTCTAATTCGTTGACCAGCACTAGTATACATCACAGAACTGTTGTCACTAAAATGTTTCCCACCCCTGTTGGCTGCTCTGATTTTGAGCACTTGCTACACTGCAAAAAAACAGAACATCAGTAAATCCTGACAACTATTTCAGAAGTACACTGATACTTAAAATCTTACCTCTATTACATTTTTATTAAATGAAACACATACTCCCAATGAAGCAAAAAAAATATTTGCACCACACAACTAAACCACTCTACTGCAAAAACAAACAGTTGTTTTAACATTGCAAAGTTAACGCCCGGACTGCCTTAAAATTTTAAGTAGACTGAATGCAAGACAACAAGTTGAGAATTACCCCAACTAAACAGTTAACTTAAAATTTTAAGGCACCCCGGATGCAAACTTTTTCCAAGTTAAAACAAAGAGTTTTTTTTTTTTACAGTGTAAAACAGACTATTTTCCATGTATTTGCCGCATCACCTCGCAAGTCAGATTTCAAAAAGCTCAATAGCAGCTGTCAAAAGAAAGAAAGTAAAATTCGCCGGGGGATG
Organism: Gymnothorax reevesii; assembly: GCA_029721435.1. Lineage (NCBI taxonomy): Eukaryota > Metazoa > Chordata > Actinopteri > Anguilliformes > Muraenidae > Gymnothorax > Gymnothorax reevesii. The sequence goes on from CM056573.1 coordinate 15,218,974, forward strand.
CGGTCCGGGCACTGCGACACAGCTGATCCTGTGCTGCAATCCATACCCTCTGCCCGCAGCTGTAACCCAGGAGCCCCAGAGGGAAAACCAACTGGAAGGAACCAGCAAGGTCATGACCTGCATCGGGAAGGGCTCACCGCTCCGGAAACCCAGTTAGCGTAGTCGCTACATAGATAAGCTGCCAGGTTGGCAATTTCCCCGGGAGTGCCCAGACGTCCTACTGGGATTCGGCTGATCAACCTCTTCTCGAAAACCCCCATTGGGTCCAGGCGGCTGAAGGCTCCCTATCATACAAACAATGAGAGGCTAGCAAGATTGGTTCAGTGATAAAGCTAACCAGGGACATAAGCAAAATTGCTGCACGCAAAGAAAATGAATTGCAACATTAAGTGCAAAAACAAACGTCACATCCTTTTCCTTTCAAAATATTATCACTCATTTCTGTTATTGCATTAAAAATGTATGACAGAGAAACTGCACCAACACAATGTTTTGTTATTTGACAGGCTTAACCCTTGAAGCGCTTAATTTTTATTCGCCCCATCTTTCCAAAAGTTAATTATTCATTATTTAGTTGACAAATGACCTTCAGGAGGACTCACAGGTACCTGTGAACCACTCTAAAAGGTCATTGGCAACTAATTTTTCAACTGAAATTGAACAAAATTGTTGACCTTTTGAAAGCTGAAATCTGAAATTGTGCTTCATATATTTTGCGGCTTGTGTGACTATAGCAGTGAGAAGCTCTTAAAGGGTTAATAAACATGAGTGTTTACACACCTTAGTCTTTATCGGCCCTGGCTGAATGATGTTGAATCGCATGCCGTACTTCCCCCACTCAGCTGCTAGGGACCTGTTAATTCAAACATTCTCTCTCTCAGAGTGGCTATGAAAAATGCTTAATCGAACCCTCCATTAATGTCCAAAAGAAACCAATTACCTATTAACCGAGTGAAAGAGGTTGGTGGAAATTAAAGGAGTCCCATTTATTTCTGTCACACAACACAAACAGACCCTATAGAGAGATTACAATTGAAAGTGAAATGCAGAACAAATTCATTGGTCTTGCTAGAGAATGGGATGAGGGAACAGAGCAGACCCATATTGATTTTTTAAGCCCAGTTCATGCACTGCACAACACGCATCCTTAAAAAACAAGCTAAACCGACAGATTAAATAACATTTTACCTGGCTGAAGCTAAAATATCAGATAGGTATGTGCTCATAAAACAGAGGCACTCTTAAAAAGGCCTGAAAAACCACTCACTACAAAGACTTTCAGTTATGGAGCACTGAATATCAAGCTAAACGCATCAAAAGCAGATTTGGGCATTGGGAAGCTGGGTTTTTCAAAATTGGTTCTGATAAAGAACACGTTCCCTCACTTCTTCCAGGATGACAGTTAAGTTCATGTTTTTTTTTTTTTTTTAATGAAGGACCTCTGCACCTTTGATAAGGGCAAGCGTTGTCCGTCTCGCTAGCATGTTCAACCTCTTCAATGCCCTGTGCATCCAAAGAATGTAAAGAGATTCGTGCTCTATCACACAACCCGAAATAACACGAAATTGGGACAGTGATTTAAATGAAAACAAAAACTGAAAGCAGTGATTTGTTGCAGTAATTGTATTACATTGAAAACAATACAAAATATTACTTCGTTTTAACACATGAACTGTATTGACTATTTGAAATAAAAAGTTATTGAAATTTCAATCCTAGCCTCATATTTCAAAAAAGTGGGGACAGTAGTGTATTTACCACTTAGTAATATTGCCATTCCTTTTTGCAACACTTTAATAAGGTTTATGGACTGAATAAACCAGCTGATTAAGGGTTTACAGATTTTTTAGTCTGTCTTCCTGCAAACAAGTCTTAAGGTCTGGGGTCTTTGTTGATAAGTTTTCACACATTATCTGCTGTCCACAGGGGATTAGTTGGGACTGCAGTCAGGCCAGTCCAGCACCCACACACTCCTCTTAAGCAGTCATGCCTTGTGTAACACATGCAGAGGGCAGTTTTGCATTTTCTTGTTGAGATATGCATGTGCTTCCCAGGAAAATGTATCTCGAAAGCACCAAATGTTACTCCAATATCTCAGAGCACTTTTCAGCATTAACGAGCCTTCACAGAGGGGCTAGTTACCCTAGCCAAGGGCCCAAGCACAAACCCACACCAACACAGAGCATGGCTTTTGGACTTGCAGCAGGTAACAGTCTGGATGGTCTTTTTCTTCTCTGGTCAGGAACACACAGTGTCCATTTCTGCCATTAAGAGCTCAAATATTGATTCATCTGACCACAATACACATTCCCACTGTATATGTTATCTCATTGTAGGTGCCTCCAAGCCCAAAGAAGTCAACAGTACTTCTGTACACTGTGAACATAAGGCTTTAAAGTATAGTTTTAACTGGTGTTTGAACACATAACTATGTATTGCAGTACTTGACAAATGTTTGCCCAAGTAATCCAGAACCCATGTGGTTATATCACTAACAGATAAATGTTGGCTCTTGATGTAGTGCCATCTGAGTCAAAAATGACTCGTTTTCAGCACAGGCTTGCCTCCTTGCTCTTTACACACAGAATTTTTTCCAGATTCCTTTAATCTTTCAAATATGTTATGCACCTAAGACGGTGAAATACCCAAATCCTTCCCTATCATTCTTTGGAGAGGATCATTTTTAAACCTTTACATGATTTTCTCACTGGTTGGAGAGAAAATTGTTGATGGCCGGCCCATCTTCGCTCCGGACGCATAAGGTCCTTCCCGAGTGCTATTTTTGCACCAACTCAGGATTACAATCACCTACTGTCATAGAATACATAGAATCAAAAAACGTTTTTACCTTGTCTATGTTGAGTAACGGTAGTCTACCCGCATTCAAGAACGTACGAAAAGTGCCAGACAATCTGAACATCTCAGTTTCATAGAAATTCCCTCTTTTAAAAATGACTGCCAGAACAGGCCAATCTGAACAATGGATACATATGATGTCACATGTATCTCACTGCCCCCCTTCCCCCCCCCATTCTGTTTCCTCCCCTTCAAAATAATTTGCATACACCTCTTTATGCAATTCCATTGCTTCCAATCCCTCAGTAAAGACAAGCGTGAGAACTCCAGAGTCATAATCGATTTCCGTGTCACTAGTGGGGAAACCCGGCGTAATGCACGTGAAACGGATTAACTTATTGCACAAGGACATAAAATTCCGCAAATGAATTTCTTCAGTGCGCTTTGATTGAATACTTGCTGACTACGGCACAGGAACATTAATGCGAGAGACACACTCCAAATGCGTAAGCCTTGGGAACTCTGAAGTAGCCTGTCTCTATTATGTTTGGGGAAAAAAAAACATTCAAAAATACCATTCAGAAACATTTAAATCCAGCCTTTGCTAGACTGTTTCTTCCTCAAATTCAGTGTCCTCATCTGATTCGGGCTCAAACATAAGGCTGAATCTCTGAAGATGCCATCGCTGCATAAAGTTAGTCTGTCCATGTTCTGAAGCCGGCGAGTGTTTTCCATTTTCCCTACCGCTCTGGGCGAAGTTACATTCTTTTGAGTATGCCAGCCATAAGCCAGCCAGTCGACCGCAATCAAAGACCGCAAACATCTGAAAAAATTGTGTCTTAATCCAGTTACACTTTGTACAGTTAAAGCTTGGAGTCTTATTCGTAAGTTAGAAGGTCGTGCTGAGTTAACATCTCCTCTTACTCCAATCTTAAAAAATCCAGATTTTGTGCCTGGCTATTTAGACAGGAACTTCAGGAGGCTGTGCGTACGGGGTCTGACAACATTAGGTGACATGTTTGATGGGCAGACTATATTATCCTTTCCTCAGCTTGGTATCAGGAAATCTGACGAGTATAAATACTTAAAAATTTTACATTTTATTATTAAAGATACCACACTTACAACTGATTGCTCACTTTCACAGATTGAAAGAATTCTATCTTCACAAATTTCAGAACGTATTAGTATTTTTTATAAAGCTCTCATCTCTAATTTACCTTCAACTTCCCTGGCCTTAAAAATGGCATGGGAAAGAGATCTTGGGGTTACCATTGGAGATGATGAGTGGCAGCAGGTTTGGATTTATGCTAAAGATATATCTGTTTGCAATCGTTTTAAATCTACTCAGTTTAAAATTCTTCATCGTATCTATATCACCCCTGCCCTTAAAAATAAAATGGATCCCAATGCTTCTCCATTTTGTTGTAAATGCAAAATTGTGATTGGTGATCTTATTCACTATCTTTGGTTGTGTCCTAAGATTCAGAGATATTGGTCAAGTGTAGTAGATGAATTATCTTTTATTTTTCATGTACCTGTGGAGCTGGACCCTGTTTGTTTGCTTCTTGGTTTTCCTGATTCTCATATTACAAGACATAGTTATAAGAGGCTATTTAATCTCCTCACATTTGCTGCAAGGAAGAACATTTTAACTTTCTGGACAAAAGATTCTTCTCCTTCTAAATATTCTTGGCATAACATTATCATGGACTGTATTCCTAATGAATATATTACATCAATGTTACATTCTAGAATGGATAATTTTTATAAAATGTGGGATCCATACCTGGAATTTGTTAAACCTAGATTGTCCATTTCAATATTTCAAGGTCTGTTTCACTGTACCTAGGGGGATTTGATGTTCTCCGTCAAACCAGTGTTTGTTTGAGAATGTCTGTCTTTGTGTCCACCAAGCTTTGGCGTTGGTCACACAGATGAACTTATACCAATAAATATACAGACATTATATATGTGTACATATGTATATGCCTTTTTGTTTGTATGTGTATGTATGTATATATATATATGTACTAATGTATGTATGTATGTGTGTGTATGCATGTTTATATATGCATGGATATTTTTGCCCCACCTATTTTATATCAGGCCTGAGAGAGGGTTCTCCTTTTTTTTATATTACGTATTCTTCTTTTTGTCTTACTGTTTTGTGTTTATTTGTGAAATAATATAAATGTTAAAGAAAAAAAAAAATTAAAAAATTTAAAAAAGCCAGCCAATCAGTATCAAATGCTCGCATTTCATAATGAGGTTGCCAGTTCAGCCCGAAAGGTCGCCAAATAGGTGCAAAACAACACGTTCAAAATCCCCCCCTCTAAAAGTTTTTGAGAGGTTTTTAGGAAGCTTCTGAGGCATTACAGACCCAACCAAAATGTTGTTGTCGATATGTCACATCACAGAACAAGGATAAATACCCAGTTCAACCGTTCAGAGTCACCTATAAAGCTGACCTACCCTTCACATTTCACAAAACTGGCATATTTTAATTCTTCTTGAAATACAGGCATTATTATGTACATCTATTGTTGTATCATGCAGCAAAATTACAGCCATTTTAAGTCACAATAACATATTTAGCTGGGGGGCTTTCTGTGGCAAATACTGGGTCTCCCTCGGTTCCTATCGTGCAGAGAAACTGCAGAGAGAAGCGTGTGCAAGCGTGAAGTCCGAAGATGACCTGTGACCAGTCCCCAAGTCTGTTCGTGCGGAGAATACGAAATCAAACGTCAGCACTGTCCCATCACTTCAACGTCTTCAGGCAATGCAGGACAGCACAGGCTAGCATGTGCACCTTGCAAAATATAATTTCCGAGATTACGCAAATTCAGCTCCACCAAGTCATGTTTGATGACTAATATGATGCGACAGACTTATGCAGCATGAGATGACCACGGATGAGGGATGTCGCTTGAACTGAGCCACATGTGACCCCCATCTCCTTCCTCCAAGGCAGGGTTATGGTCACATGCTTCACCTAATGGGCGAAGGGCAAGAACCCTTTCATTCAAGATTCTGTTCTGTGGGGCACGTCATACTGAGACTGTGTGCTTAACCCGCATACGCCACCTTACAACTCCTGCCGTGAACATTCAAGCAGGTCTGTACCCCTCATGAAATATTACAATGAAAATACATACTTGCACAGGGCCTCAACACCCGCTTTAGCCGACGCGCTGGGTACGACAAAACCGGAGCCACTTTCTGCATAGATGGTAGTTATGGCCAAGAAGGCTGCGCCTGTGGGAATAAAAAAGGCAGGTCAGTATTTGAATAACAGACCTAACTCATCTTCATAAACAACAGAAAATAAAACACAGACATAACTGATCCATAAATTGCATCAATGAATTTTCCAAGCTAGTGTTATCAAGGGCAACTTGCAAATCATGCATTTCTCATCTCACAGAGAGATAGAGTTGAAGAATGAGAATTTAAAAATGAACTACACAGATAAGGTTTTAAACAGTTTCACACCAGATCCCCTTTAAAACTAATTTAACACCACAGTCATGTGATCCAGTCCAAGACTGTACTATATGGGTGGTATATAAAAAAGAAGGCAACATTACAGGGTCCAGGTTAAATAACATCTGGTTTCATAAAGGGTTTGATTTATGAGAATAAAGGACTGAAAAACATTGATTAGGTGGCTAAACCACCATTCCGAAAATGCAATTATGGTACATAAATAAGAGAACAATGACACTCAGTAGGCAAGAAAAATTTGTGTAGTTAAAAGTTATTTATTTTATTTACTATCTTTATGCAATACACAACAGCTGTGCATCAGAGGTGACAGTCCTATGCTCACAGTGGAAATACACTCAGGCAAATTTATGCCCAGGGCAGATCTGGGTCAAATATGCACAATTCCATTTCTGAGGAAACTCACAATATAAAAAGAAATACAAATTAAAGTAGAAAACAATGATTTGTACATCCTCCTTAACCTGTATTAAATTCAAAACCAACACATTTAATGTCTGAACATTTAATGTCTTTTATGGAAATGACCACATTGGAATTTTATGCATGGACCACATTCAAGAAAAGTTGGGACAAGAGTGTGTTTACCTCCGCACAATCATTTTTCCTTTCAAAAGCCCTCCAAGTCAACGTGAGGAATTGCAGCTGCCAGTTGCTCTAGTTTTTAAGGATTTTTTCCCGTTATTCTTTGATATCCATCTTCAGCTGCTCAGAAGTCCAGGAATGTCATTTTCATGTTTTTCCCTTCTTAAAGCAACATAAATTTTCAATAGGAGACAGGTCTGGACTGCAGGTAGGCCAGTCATGCAACCTAAGAAGCCACAATGTTGTAATATGAGCCGAAACTGCCTTGCCATTGTCTTGCTGAAATAAGCCTGGGTGTCCCTGAAAAAAATTCTCCTAAAAGACAGTATACGTTGCTCCAAGACGCATACATGTCCTTCACCATAAATATCACTTACACAGATGTTCAAGGCACCCATTCCATGGGCTCTAACACACCCACATTGCACGGCAGACGCCGGCTTTGAACATTATATTTGTAGGCACCTGGAGGGTCCATCTCTTCTTTGACCAGGTACACAGAACATCATTTATTAGAAATGCACAATCTGTAAGGTTTACTGGTCTGACAACACCAGCAGTGTTTCCAACATGCATCAGAGTTCAAGCCCAGAGAAGACTGCAGCATTTCAGGGAGTTTTTGTCATATGGTTTCCTTGGCGTCTTCATTTGCATTGTGGAAGCAATAAAGCGGATTTTTATTGCAAAGAGTATTCTTAGTTAGTCACAGCCCATGTTGTTATATCCATCAAAAAAGCATTTCAGGTTTCAACACAGTGTCATTTAAAGTATTAGAGACACTCAAACTCATCTTCCACACTGAGATTTCTCCAGATTCTTGGAATCTTTCAATAATATTATACACTGCAGAGGGAAAGGTTGCTTTTAGACTCTTGGATGATTATATCATGCAGTTCTTCGCAAAGTGGCGGGCCTTGAGCACTTGCCTCTTGTAACCAAATTGGTCTTTTGAGGATGTCCCTTTCATCCTTTTACACTCAAGCATGATCACGTCACATTTTCAGCATCAGTACACCAGTTCCAACGCTTGCAGTGTATTTTATCCCACTTCAGACAAGAATACTTGGATGGCATTGGTCGAAAGCAGTCACGTAAAAACCCCATAAATGACCGTATTACATCTCTGAGCCCATACACAGCATGCAAGAAGGTCATGTCCTTTAGCGTCTCTGGAGCAGCCGAAATGGTATGCATGTGACAGAAAGGTCTTCAGTGGGATAAATTCGTTACAGTTTGTTAGAGGGACAAAACTGAAATATATGGTGATCAGTTATTGGCATACTGGGTGAGGCGTCATGCCATTTACTGACCCCATATATTTCTGTATTTGGCCCTCTAACAAACTGTGTAACTTACAATATTGCCCCAGTGTCAACTTCTTTGAACATGTTGAAGTTAGAAAATTCAAAATGAGAGTTTATTTCCACAAAATAAATTTAGTTGAACGTAAAACATTAAATAATTTGTCTTACAAGGCTTTAAACAGTTCAGAGATTAAAAAAAAAAAAAAATCGCTGCTCTCTTCTTTTTCTTTTTTTGCTTGAATTTTTTATTCCATCCCTGTGTTTCTGGAATAGGGATTGTATTTATTTTGTATTAAAAAAAAATATTCTGCAGCCCACTAAAATAGTCTGGTCCATCAAAGTATTCAAAGGGGAACATACGGCAAGGTCTGCCTATTATTGATGCAAGCAAATAAGCAAATGATGAAAATCCAAAACAAATGTGCAGTTGATACAAGGCATCTTATGATGAAAGACCTCAATATTCTTGTCAAAACATAGTCCATCAAAAGATTGCTTTAGCAAAATCCATTTTTAAAAAAACCCCGCATTTTCAGGATCAGAGAACCAATGTCATGCGCTGGTTAAGAAATTGTTTAACTTAACGCCAACAATTCGTAATGGCACTGCATTTCAACCTTATTTTGCAATGTGATTACTAAATCTTTACTTCCATCTACTGGTTACAGTTGTTAACTGCATTACTTTCTTGAAATCCCATTTGTAACGGAAATCCTATGCTTAAGTGGGCAGAAAAATACAGCCTTGAAGGCCAGAAATGGTATAGTTATACACACCAGCAGGTTATTTTCCTTTATATCGATTTATATTGAAGTGATTAAATTCTATTTTATATAGGGCAATTAACTTCAGGAGTGAAAATGTTTTGACCCCACATCCTTGAATTCCCTATGTTTAAAAACCTCTTCCATCCAGCAATGCCATTTGTAGGTTTGTCAAATGCAGCTGCTTCATTAAAATCTTCAGGCCCATTTTAAAGTCTAGTGGAGATCCCAAGGTTTCCAAAGATCTCAAATATGCCTCCTGAATTACAGAGAAATGTGTACAAAATAATGAATAAGATCTACGTTTGTATATGTTTTCTATTTGATTAAATGTTGCAGTCACATAAACATGGCATCCAGGTTTTAAATACTTCAAATTCGAACAGTGATATTACCTCAGTGAATTGCCACAACCAGCAGATACACAATATGTCTGTGACACTGTCCTGAATACACACACAAAAAAAATCATCCAACATTGAACCTAGTTAAGGGGAAATCCAAGAAAATATCCGGGTTTAATAAATCAAGGTATATTCACGATCTAACTTAAAGGTTTCCTATGTCACCAGGCGCACAGCCAATTAGTTATTGCCAGCCATTTCAAAATCTTTCCCCTCAACATCACACGGGGGAGGTAACCAACCAGAGGCAAGAATAACTGATCAACTTCAGTCAAGCAGTCAATCAAATTTCATTATTCTGGGTGGTCATTCCCCCTTGTGATGTCAGGAAGGGGAGATTTTGAACGGGCTCATAATGGCTAATTACCTGTGCGCCAGGCAGCATAATGGGGGACCTTTAAAGGAGTCCATGGTCCTGTCAAAATTCTCTACAGACAGGCATTGGTGGATGTCCCACTTACAAAACTAATAAAAACAATACTTACTGAATGCAATCTCCTGAATGATTTAATAAGAAAAATTAAACTTGACTATTGCCTATTAAATTCGCTGCCAATCAAAGGCAGTTGGCGGGAGTCATGACTCATGGAAAATTAACTTGGCTGTATTAATCATACCCATCTCAGCCAATTGAATAGAGCCACAAGTACAATGCAGTGATTAACTTAGACATGCCCATCTCATCCAATCGAATATAGACAAGGGTACCACCATCTCACCCATTGCAGCCAAGAGAATGTGGCTACGAATACTAAGCAGTGGAGATGTTTTTTTGTGAGAAAACAGAAGCGTGCAAAAAACGTAGCAGCAATCGGTGAGCTAATGTTATCCAACCTAACTTTAGCAAAACACAGAAAAAAGGTGTAAGTTCTCTGAATTAAGTGATTTTTTAAATATATAGCAATATAACGGTAAGCCAGTTTTGCATACTAGGCACTGGACTTTTTATGATCATCAGCAATCATATAATGCTTTCAAACTGGCCATTTCTTCAACATCTTTCTACAGTCATTACTGAAAGTGATGACATCTTGGTGCAGATAAATAATATGATCTTTATTAGCAAGTTAATGTTATATTGATAGAGTCAAAACAGATTTTTGTGATTGCTCTTGAATGAATGTAAATTATACAGCTGTCCGATTGCTGCTTGACCACCCCGTTAATACAGGTGCATACCTCCCTTTCAGTGTCGCACGTCAAAATTTTGTTTTTCAAAGGTGTAATGCCAGAAAATATGGATTTTACCACAATATTCCCTCAGATAAAAACAAGTTGAATATTTTTTTACTTATGGTCCACTTTACAATGCTTTTGAGTTAGAGGGAATGTTTGAATCAAATGAGTCGGACACAATCCTGCGCAGCCACAGAATATAATTCTACAAACGAAGACCACAATGGAAAAATGATCAGTCACATTTTCACGTTGTGGAGAAATTATGAATTAAGCATTCAAAATGATCTTAGAAACAAAGCCCTGAAAAAATAAACAAAAATATAAAATATTATAACAATATATAAAATATACAAAAATGCTGAATTTGGACTCTGTTTTTCCTTTTTGGTCTTCAAATAGTATAATACTGATATTAGAGTAGCCCGATCTTTATCTGCAACTGTGCAAAAATACTGGGTCTTTCAACGGCTTCTCTGGCTGGGCTGAGGTTGTCAGTGTTTCAGAGGCAGAGACATTTATTACTAGTCATGTTTTTCCAAGCAAATTTACCATCAGCCCGTGGAGGCCTACGTACAGTACCGTAAATTTGGTCACTGCAAGCAGGGACGTCACTAGAAATTAATGGATTTGGGGGCTAAGCCTATAATTGGGGAGAAGTTGGTCTGGTCTGATCTCCCCCAGTTGTTGGTGATTTAAACAAACAACGCACATAATGTCAGGGGGCCAAGGAACTTTTTTAGGAGGGAAAAACTCCCCCCTGAAAATAGGCCAGGTAATGCCTCTGATCGAGAGCCAGAACCATCCGGAAAAGTATGCGTTTCCTCCAATGTAAAGTCTGGCTGGCAGAGCTAATCTACTGCTTCCTCTGCTATTACAACATTAGCACTACACTGTGCCACAGCTGTTTTAAAGAGGAAGAGAGGAGCTGATTTGACTGGCAATGACTCAAAATGTGCTGAAGTCCTCGAGCTAATTATATATTCCTCCTACACCATCACTGCACCACACTGCACCATCACTGCACCACAGACGTGCTTGCATTTGTGGTCACCTAATTACCAAGAGAGTTGGTCACACAGCCCCCCCCCAGATCACAGATCTGCATTTGAGCTGAATCTATATTAATACAAAAAGGGCCCTTAATACATTTTTAAAAGAAGTTCAGAAAGAGTTGCAAAGCCACTGCGCTCGCTTGGCCAAACATGGACAAAATCGAATCTGGCCTAGATTTTCATCCCATATACATGCATATGAAAGATGAAAAAGATCCGTGAAAAACTGAGAGCACCAGAGCGCTGAGAAGGCAAAAATTTAATGGACACACCGACGCATGACAGACCACCACGAAAGCTTCTAACCACAGCATAAGCCCGTTTTGCCTAGAGGCCATGCGGGCTAAGAAAATGACCAAAAATTGGCAAGAAAAAAAAAATTGATGTGATTGATTTTGATGTGTAGAAACCAGTGATCAACGGTCATCAAAGTAAACAAAAAAAAAAAGAAAAAACCCTGCAGAAGAAAAATGACTTTTGCTTAGATTTTGACTCAAAATACCCAAAAAGGTATTTATAAGGACATAAATATAATTTGGTATTAATCCATTCATGTAATTAGAGCAGAAAACACGAGTACAAGACTTGCATCACACTGAAATGTCAAATACCTAATTTGTGTCAATTTAGAATGACCTATAACTTCAAGCCTTGTAGAGTTTCAAACCACCCAAGGTCATATACAAGAGAAACACACAGTCCTCCAAACATCCCTACCCTTCTCTGCTTTGATGAGCCGTTTCCCGACCTCCAGGGTTATATAGGCCGTGCCGTTGAGAACGATGTCAGTTATGGTTTTCCAGGCGTTGGCCGACAGCTTTTCTGACGGGGAGATGAAGTTACCGGCAGCATTGTTGATTACAACCTAAACAGATCAAATAATCACCATCAACCAGCTGGATCACATAGCGATCGTAGGAGTAATGCCTGCCATGAGGATGAGTGTGAAATGAACGTACGTCAGGCAGGCCAGCAACAGTGATGAGGTCATCAATGCAGGACTTCACTGAGGAGGGGTCCCTCACGTCACACTGTACTGCAAACACCTAGAAGCAAATATATCAACACACCAAGGAGACGGAGAGAACTACACATGAGAAGTGAGAAAAAACTTCTGAATACTACCCCTTTCATTTCTGTCCGAGTTTTAACAATATCGTGTAGATGGACAAAGGGGAGTCAAATCATCGCAAACATTGCTGTATAAACTAGGTTTGAAAAGCGAACAAGGCACTGTGTTTGTTGAAACTCATTCAGATATGGGCTGACTCACCTCTGGGGTGATCAATCGTAATTTAATTCAGTTTTCGGAAGACACAGATAATCTAAAAAAGCGTATAAGCTCAGACTTAAAAAGACTTGGACTTAAGACTTGATCAGGGTTGTGATCCTACAAAGCCTCGTAAGACAAGTGGCTGCGAATTCTCTCACATTTTTCCAGGATGGTAAACATAAAATTTTGCCTATCAGTTTTATTAGGACCCGAAAATTATATCAGAACCAGCATAATATCATTCAAGTACACTTGTGGACACATGCGCTGGTAAGGCAAAGGTGACTGAGGCACCATCACAGAAATATTACAGCACCCATTTTTCATTTAATTCCCAGATCCATTAAAGAGTTATGTCACATACCTCATTTCCTGTTTTGTTTGATATTTCTTCTGCAGTCTGTTTTAAAACATCCAACTTTCTGAAATGCAAATTTAGAATTAATATGGAGAAGGTTAGAATGTAACCATCTTTCAAAATCATCAAAGGAGACACAGCTCAAACCGAGAAGCAACTAGATCCATCAGGTTTCCACTGCTTGCATTAATGAATCATGCACGGCAGCACTCACCAATAAGTAATTGCCATTCTCTAGTCAAAAAGTGACAGTGTCGTGAAACGTTTTTTGCTCCCTTCCTTATTTTTTCTATTTCTGCTTGTCATAATTTATGAGTTTCAGATCTTCAAAAAAGAAAATTAAAACATCTGGTCCAGTGTAGAAACACTAATTGCTTCCTTGATTTTGCAGCTAATACAGACACATCCTGGCTTGATTACTGCCACCTAGTGGTGGTACAATGTATCATGAGTGTGAGAACTAAGCACAGTTAAAAACAGTGACAAGAGCAGAGCGCAGCACCATGCCAAGGTAAGGCAACTCTGTGCATTAGTTATTTTCGTTGGCTGATGTAGGATACTGTTGCATTCCACCGCCTGGTAGCAGAAAACCTAAAACCACGCTGATTGGAAATCCGACACATTGGAAAGACTTCAAATCTCCGCCAGCACAGCTGGATTTGTACTTTGGCCTATATCTCAGCTGTACTTTGGCCTAGATATGCCTGAATTTAATCACTTTTCCTCTTGTGCTAATGTAACATCCTGCAAAGTTTGGTTAAAATCTATGCAGCCGTTTTTGAGATATCCTGCTAACAAACAGACAGACAACTCACGAAACGAAGTGAAATGGTTGTCGAAATCGACAACCCACAAACAAATAAACCAACGCTGGCAAAAACATATTCCTCCTTGGCGGAGGTGAATTATTCCATTGTGGTGAGGTGAATTTTCATAATCTGTATAATCAAAAATATTGGGACACAAGTGATTTGAAAAAGCCCACTGTCATCGCTACCCATATTATTGCCCAGTTTATTCCATGTTGGCTCGAGGGTAAGTCTTATTCTAGCACTGGGCTTTCTCTTCGATATCTGCGCTGCAGCAAGACTGAGGCTTTAAGTTCAGCATCTACTTCCACCAGTGGCAGCCCCTCACCTGCCCAGTGAAACATCCCCTGCTTTTCACTTTTATAAATAAACTGGGATTTATGCTGCAGAGCCAAAACAAAATGATCGATCAAAGATCATGCGAATAACACAGATTATCTCATAACAGTGGTGCATGTCAATATGTCAAGGTCAGCTGTCTCTTTCAGATCATGATAACACACCGCCATAATTTCACTGTTATGAACATGCGGGTGTAACTTTCTTGAACATTGATAGGGATTGACCATGCACAGATACAATATGTCACACCTATTTTTTGAGGGGGCGTCACTGGCATGTTTCTAAAAGCCTAACCAGACCAAAATCACGTCCTCATATGTCTGATATCACACCATTAAGAGCAGAGGTTGCCAAAAATCCTGAAACTAATCAGCACCAGTCATGCACTCCACTGCCTATGGGCAGGTGAGCTCAACCTAGCCAACATTTAACAGGTGGGAAAAAAAAATAAAAAAATCTGTCAAGACCATCAGTAAAGTACGAATACATGTCCCATTACATACAAAAAACAGGGCAATCAGATGGCAGACACCCCATTCACGCAAATATTGGCAAGTGCAGAAACACAAACACGCAAAGCCACTAGATGGCAGACTTCACCCATTCACGCAAATAATGGCAAGTGCGGAAACACAGACAGACAGACAAAACAAACAAACACAGAGCCGCTAAAAACAGTACTTCAGCCCAACTCCGTGGGGTGAGTAATAATTAACATACAATGTGGGTTTTATGTTCTCTGGACCTGTATGAAAAAATGAATTGTATTCACCTGCTTGCAATGACACATTTGGCGCCCAGTGAAGAAAGTGTGGTGGTCATTCCTTTCCCCAGACCGGTGCCACCTCCGGTTATGAAGGCAACTTTGTTTTTGAATGAATTCGGAGGCAACATCATCCCTTCCTCCGGAGGGAAAAATCCAGCTTGAGGAAGGTTACTTTGAAACAATGCTTTTGGTCCACAGCTTATGAACTAGTTTTCAAGATAAACAGAAATCCAGAATCCCCATTAGCTACTCTTATTATATATATATCTTATATATATTGTTAATTTTGTTTGTTTGATTTATTTTGGGTGAAAACAGCAAAAAAAAAAAAAAAAAAAAAAAAAAAAACTGGTCGGTAACAGAGTTACAAATTTGTCAGATTTTTGCCGTTTTCACCCAAAATAAGTAAAATGAACAAATTTGGCTAGTTTGTTGTTTGAAGTACTAGGGAACACCTACATATAGCCATTTCAATTTTAACTCTATTTTACTAAGTTTTGGAGCTATGATACGAAATACACCCATTTTGTAACTCCGTTGCCGTGTGACCTGGTCCAATAGTAACATGCCTGCATTAAAAAAGGGAAAATCGGCATTGTAATCAGTTGCCAAGCAATAAACAGTGAAACGTTTAACAGAAGGTTATCGTGCAAGTCCAGACAAATAACAAAGGGAACTGCTAGGTGCAATACCAGGGGCAGAAAGTAAGGGATCAGGAGGTGTAAATTCGGCAGCGTGATTCTTCAATCCAAGAACAGCTAATTATACCAAAGAATTGTGCCGCTTAGCATGCTCAGGCAGTAGGGGCAAAACACTCAGGTGTACTTTGTTTTCCTGACTTGGAATTTCCACCTATGTCGACCCACCAGTTCTGATGCGAACCTTAGATGCTTTTGAGCGTAGAAAAACCCCATTTGCTTGGAATGGGGCTCAATATCGCAAGATAGCGAGCAAGTAGCTTAATATAACGAAAATAATTCGTTGTTGCACCTCAATTGTTCTGACACCAGTGTGCAAAGGATAAGGCAAGTCAGCGTATCAGTCAATGAGGCAGTGCGTAACCGGCTAATGTTACACAGCTTTTAAACTGTCATCGAAATGTTCGAGGTGCTGTCGAAACAACGTGAGGATCTTAATGTGCAGTAATTCTTACCCTTCTCTGTAGATAAGCTAACGGCATGATTCGCTCACTTGTAAAAGCTGACACCCGTCTTACAACCGTCGACGCCATGCCCTCAGAAACTTGATTTGAACTTTCACCTACATAATCATACGAAGAACAGCCACTATACAGTTAAAATAGTTTTTCAGTATCTTGTTTGTATGTTTCGATCTTTGCGTCAACGTAAGCGACGTTACCTACGTCTAAGTCAAAGGAGGACAACGAAGCCTGAAGGTCAGCTACCCACAGAAATAAAAGTTACGATCAAGTCAACGTCATGCGTTGTTGTCCTCAAATCAGCGTCACTTTGAGAACTTGCACGATATATTTAGCTTGCTATATGTACACAGTATATGGTTAATTTTCGGACATTAACTTGAATGATCAAGACAATCTGGGCACTGAGAGAAGCAATCGTCCTTACTATTCGGGGGGAAGGTGAATATAGTTACGCACTCGCATCTGCCAATCATTGAAAAAAACAATTGGTCACATTGACAAATTTTATTAAGCTACACAGAATTCAGTAATTTATAACTTTGGTATTTCATCAAAATCGTCTGTGTTGTCATATATTGCCCATGAAATCTGATTAACGTTCTAGTAATTACTCAATATTTATGGCATCTTACTTTTATTTTGAAATTCCCAACCGAAGAAAGAATTTCCTTGCTCATCCGAAAGCATGCTGAGTATAGCACTGCAATCGTTTCAACAAATTAAAAAAATCAATGTATGAACAAATTTTATGTACATAAAATTCATTCACTGCCACGTTCAGAATTTAAGCAAAATGCGTAATTTCATTTAGCTCATGGAATTTGGTTAATGTTAATGGAATAGATGTGCGGACACAAATTCCAACAAGTTGCGTCTCTTGGTGGGACAGCGTGCGCAGGAACTTGGGAAAACGGAAGTCGTTTGCTAACTGGAGGGAGGCAAAATGTTGGATAGATAACCAATTATTGATCGGGCTAAATGCAATAGCAATCATCACATCAGCAATAAGGACAGGTGTGCATAATGCACAGCTAAATTGGCTTTTTAAAAATAAGGTGTTGTTTGACGCGAGGTAGGGTATCAAGTGGCTGTATTTGTATAGCCTACCTGGTCTCAGAACATCACGCAATGTGGAAACTGAACCCGGTGGAGGCTGGAGGTAAGGTATATGCGAAGTTGGGTAAAAATGTTCGTATAGTTTGTTAAATTGAGACCACTTCTTGTGGAGATTTTATTCGCAGAGGTGGGCCACGTTGCAGTGGAGGTAGTCTAACTCGCGCAACACAGCCAGAAGACAATATGACATAAGCATGCTTCTTTTAATGAGGATAATTATTAATCTTAAAGAAAATGTGGATATTTGTCAACATCAGCTACGTGTCCCTTTAAAAATGAAAATTGACGTTGGTGTGCATTTTATAGTTATTTGCTTATGTTCGCAGGTTACGTTGGCCATATATTGCACGATACGTTCCCAGCTTTACACCGTTGAATGAATACAAAATGATACTGAATTTGGCGTTTTCACGTATCGCTCAGAATATACTTCCCACATGTTACAACCATTAATAAACTTATTTCTGCTTTTTTGTCTTTCAGGAGAAACATGCTATCTTCTACCTGGCAAGCAATATATTGTGGGTCGGAAGAACTGTGAAGTACTTCTGCAGAATGACCAGTCAATTAGCCGAGTTCACGCTCATCTTGTCATAGGTGCCCAAAATGGCAACCAGGTTAGTGATTCATCGATGTTTTAGATAACACAAGCTGCGAATGCTTGGCTTTGTAGGACAAAGTGTAATTGATTTAATATCACGCAATATAGTGTATAGACTGTATATTTTGTGGGGGTGGGGGTGGGGGTGGGGGGCAATTCCAGTCTCGGAGGTCCGGAGTGTATGCAGGTATTTATTTCTATCAATTACCCCGATTAATTGAGATGATTGGGTGTGCATACAAACATTGATTTGCGCATAGATTAGACCAAAGTAAAATGTTACATTTAGGGGAGACAAGAACAGTCTTTGGTGGTCATTCATGATAATTAAAAAAATGCTGCACAAACGTCTGATTTCACAAATTGTTTGGATAATTAAGACAATTAACTTATTAAAGGCCCGAAGTTGGTGTGAAACTAGGGACATATACGGCCCTCGTTGCCTACCTGTAGTCTATGCCGCCGACTTTCAAAATTTATCGTGGGGTTTTGGGTCAATCTTGAGGATGCCGCATACGACGATATTAACTGTATTTGTCTCTTTTTTTTTTCCACTTGTACATTTTGAAATGAGCCCTTTCCGAATTTCATTTACAGAATGAGCCTGCTGCCTTCACTGTTACAGACAGCTCAAAATATGGCACTTTTGTGAATGAGGAACGTCTAGCCAATGGTGCACCTAAAACTTTACACTCCGGGGATAAAATTGCATTTGGAGTCTTCCACAGCAAGTTCAGGTGGGTTCATCTGAGCTCATTGACTCCAAATGTTGCTTTTAAAATGACAAATTTACAACCCCAATTTCTAAATAGTTGGGACAAAGTGTAAATTGTGAATAAAATCAAAATGCAATGACTTTCTGATCACATGAGCCAATATGTTATTTATGATAGGACATGGATACATTTCAAATGTTGAAACTGAGACATTTTTATCCACAAAATGAGCTTGTTTCAAATTTTCTGGCTGCAACAGGTCTCAAAATTTGCGACACAGACAGAAAGGGGCTGAAAAAGCAATTAATATATATATATATATATATGAATCAGTTAGCAAGTAGTTAAGTTAGCTGGCATCAGGTGTGTAACATGATTAGCTATAAAAGGGATGTCTTGGAGAGGCTCAGAAGTAAAGATGGCTAGAGGCTCTCCAACCTGTGTAGGCTTGCATAAAAAATTGTGGAATACTTTAAAAACAATATGCTTCAACATCAAATTGCAAATGGCCTGCATTTATATAGCGCTTTCTAGTCACATGACATGACCCCAAAGCGCTTATGCCTCACGTCCACCCTGTTGGTGGAGGCTGCCATGCAAGGCTTCACCCTGCACATCAGGAGCAGTTTGGGGTTCAGTGTCTTGCTCAAGGACACTCCAACACATTTTCTGGAGTAGCCTGGGATCGAACCAGGAATTTTCTGATTCTTAGCCCACCCACTCTACCTCCTGAGCCATGCTGCCTCGTTGTTGAGACCTTCAAAGTCTTTAGCATCCCCTCAAGAAACTAAACCCAAGAAACTTCTCTCCTCAATGCCCAGACACCTCCGCACTGTGATAAAAAGAAAAGGGGATGCTACACCATGGTAAACAGGCCCCTGTCCCAACTTTTTTGAGACCTGTAGCGGCCATAAAATTTGAAATGAGCTCATTTTGTGGATAAAATTGTAAAATTTCTCAGTTCCAACATTTGCTATGTTATCTCTGTTCTACTGTTAATAAAATACTGACTGGTGATTTGAAAGTAATTGCGTTTTGATTTTATTCACAATTCACACTTTGTCCCAACTATTTTGGAATTTGGGTTTGTACTAAAACATGTGTGTCTCATTCATTGTTCATGTGAAAGTTTTTTTTTTTTTTTAACAAGTTACTCAGTGGAGATCCAAAGAATCATGACTTTGAGTTGACTTCCTCATCATTACTCACTGTCATCTGGAGTCTTAAACAGAAAGTGTCCTGTGTGGCCGAACGGCATGTTCCAAACTGCCAATGTCACTGAAGGCTTCATAATATGGTGTTTAGGTCTATATAGTAGTTTTTATGGTACACATTGCAGCATTTTGCAGCTGTGTTTTTGCCACCCAAAAACTGGACCTTGGAGTGATTCCCTCATTGTTCAGAAAAATAGGAGCAACTATTTGTGAGAATAAATACAAAAACATTTAAATTCACTGAAGTACAGTATAGACAGTCCTTGGGTCACATTCTTGTCTTTGCTTTTGTCCAGGGTGGAATATGAACCCCTGGTCGTTTGCTCGTCCTGTGTAGACAACAAGGGGAAGGCAGAGCTGTCACGGACTGTTCAGCTGCTGGGGGGTCAGTTGGTAAACAGCTGGACCCTGGATTGTACGCACCTGGTCATGTCGTCTGTGAAGGTCACCATCAAGGTCAGAATCTGCTTTGCCATGGCGAGTGTTGTAGGGGAGGATGGGCTGGACTGGATCCAGGAAATTGATTCCCTCTTGCCTTCTGCCCCCCCCCAGCTTCTTCTCCGGTGTTTTTATGGGTTTTCAAAAGCGAGCCGCTTTTGAGAGTTGACGGACTATTGACATCCTTGTTCTATGTTTCAGACGATCTCTGCCCTCACTTGCTGCCGGCCGATTGTGAGGCCAGAGTACTTCTCAGAACTTGTGAAAGCGCTTCAAGAGAAACGTCCACCGCCTAAATTTGAGAGGTGAGATGGGCGATGCCTTTATACTTCATGTTCCATCTGAGTAAACTGGCTTTTGACCTTCCTTTATTTATTTTTAATAGCTTTTACCCTGAAATAGACGAGCCTTCTTTAAATAAGGACGATGTTGACCTCAATGCAAGACCTGAACGAAAAAGAATATTTGAAGGAAAGACATTCATTTTCCTGAATGCCAAACAGGTAAGGGTACACTTTTATTTCACTCGGAGTTAAAGGCATTCTCAGTTTTGGCTGTTTGTTATTGCAAAAGCCATTAATAAAGGCTTTTGAGCTGATTCTGTTTGCTGCTCATGCTCGACTGGGCATGAACTGTAGCCATCTTTAGTTTCTACTTGTTTTGGGGACTTTTTGCCTCCATGTTCATTTGGATTAAGATATGGTGATTAACATGGCCAAAATAACAAAATATGAGCCACTATCCAGTGAATTATGGTGCTCACTGTATGTATTGGAGACACGAGTCCAATGAGCCATGGGGATCAATAAGCCTTATCACATCTGTACTCAACAGGTGTCAGAGCTGCTTGAAGTATGCAAAATGGCGATATGGCTCATTGGTCCTCAGGACTCATTGGACCCCCGTTTCCCCTGTATATGCAAAGTTAATTTTAACGGTGTTGCATGGGCATGCATTGCAATTGCATACTAGTTTCTCTGTTTTTGATTGATCCCATCTTACCAATTGGCCATCTGTTTTATATAGTACAGCTACTTAAAAAAAACAAGGGATCCATATTATTCAGCATTTACTTCCTCATCTGTACAGGCAGGGTAGGCTCTGTGGTGTCATTTGCCTTTGAGTCATTATGAGGTCTTGTCTCACGTCCAGCAAAAGCGCCTGAGCTCAGTTGTGGCTTTTGGAAGTGGCCAAAGCCAGCTACTGGAGGAGGGGTCATTGCCCCTGTCCATCCTGGAGTCGTCTGGAAGCTGCGTGATTGACATGGGGACAAGCAACTCCCAGCCTGTCTTGCCCGCTTCCACAAAATGGTGCGAATCTGTGGCAGGAGCTCTGCGCAGGTACAGTCTCAGGAGTGTCTCTTTAATCGTTGCTCCCTCCTGTGAAGTGTACCCGACGCTGGATTCGCGCGCTTGTAGAGATTCTTGAGGGTAGCGTTATGTGACGCTGATCAGATAGTAGTATCTGATTTTACCACGAGAGGGCGACATTGAGCTTCAAAACTGACGAATGGACAAGAATCAAATGGGGGTCAATGGCAGTGTCCTGTGCAACCAGCTCTTTCCAAAATAATTTTCTTTATAAATTCTCTTACTAATTATGATAGACAACAATTTATGCCATTAGATTAATTATATTTTGAAATCTTCTGGTGGCGATGGCTTTTGTCCATATTCCCCATCAAATAGTGCGGCTTTATTGCTTGTGCCAAT
Organism: Gymnothorax reevesii; assembly: GCA_029721435.1. Lineage (NCBI taxonomy): Eukaryota > Metazoa > Chordata > Actinopteri > Anguilliformes > Muraenidae > Gymnothorax > Gymnothorax reevesii. The sequence goes on from CM056573.1 coordinate 15,241,072, forward strand.
ATTTTGCAACATGTAATATTTTGTAATATTTTAGTGACTTTAGCACTGCTTTCATCTAGTCTCATAAATATGTATTGGCTATAAGTATTTGGCCTTGTGGGCGACTTTTGTGATGTTATTGGGCCAAAATGTCATCATGAACCACAAGCTATCTTTACTGCAAGTGCCTTGTGCGAAAATCAGGCCTCACTACTGCTGGTTTTGCACTGACAGACTTCTTCAACTAATCGCAGCACAGAGGCTGCAAAGCTGAAGTGTGTGTGTGTGTGTGTGTGTGTGTGTGTGTGTGTGTGTGTGTGTGTGTGTGTGTGTGTGTGTGTGTGTGTGTGTGTGTGTGTGTGTGTGTGTGTGTGTGTGTGTGGGGTGTTGTGCTTTCTTTTTTTTTTTTTTTTTTAAGGCTTGGCTAATGAGCAGAGCTTTTTTGGGGGGGCATATTACTTCCCTTTATGTACGGTCCCAGTTGTCATTCAAAGGCTGATGAGGCTACGGTAGCTGACATATTACAGGCTGAAGCAGAGGATTGGTGAAGCTCAAATTCAGAGAATGTTTAACATGCTACGAATACATTGCGCAGCTTGGCCTCATCATAATGGGCCTCACAAAAAAAAAATGAATAGGAAGCAATTAAGTACTTGCAGCCACTTCATGGGCAAGTCTTATGGGTGAAACATGCTAGAAGTATAAAATATAAATTGAAATTACACTTGCTGCATAGTACTGCTTACATTACTGTTTTTAACATTGCCTGTTATGTAATGTCTCTGCAGCCAGGTTCAGCCAGCAATGCATCAATATGTTCAGTCAAATTTGTTATCACTGCAACAGCTCCGATGGTAGCTGTGAGTGCTAACTGCAGCAGGATTCATTGTTTTCATTCAGTATAATGTGTGTTTTCTTACCTGTGAATGAGATCTTAAGTCGTTTGATATGCCGTGCGATATCACATAATGATCCACTGCCCTCTGTGTTCCCCATGTTTCTTTTATCAGCCAGCTGTGCACATGCTCAGTCTCGCCTCTTGAGGGGTGGCATGGGAGGGAGGGTTTAGTCCAGGGGCTGGTTGGTTACTATCAGCATCTACATGCTTTTGCTGGTTTCTGAAGTTGCCTACCTCAGATTTAGGTGAAAATGCCTTTGTACTAAAATCACAGGTCGATTAGTTGACAACAGAATGCAGCCTGATGTTGAGCCTAAATTATTGTTTTCAATGACAAGCTTTTTTTTTTATTTTAAACTGGCCATTTAACATGTCCTTGATTATCAGTATTAAATGGATAAATCCTATGGAATTAATTTTGCTTAAAACATAATAATGAATTAATGGAATTGTCATTCTTAATAAACAATTGCTTTTGATATTCATTTGAAAATATAGCCCCCATGGTAAGTGTTCTCATAGCCCATGCAAGTGTGTTAGATGGTATTTTGTGTACTTCTCTTGGGCTCGTTTCAGTATGAACTGCCTTTATTTTGATGAACTTTTAAAGTCCAGCACTAAAAGAAACTTCTTCAAACCTCAAAATTGGAGCAAAGTTATGTGCTTCAGTTTACTAATTAGTCATGTGTGTCTGACAGTGGGTGTCCTGCATGGTCTCGCAGGGGAAGTGCATTTGCATTATTTCAGGTGATCTGTGCTTCCTGGGCCAACGCCGGCTCATCTGGGCGGCAGGTTCTGTTTTTATCTGATGATTTCATCTCTCCCTCTGTCTCCCTTTCGCTCTGTCCATCGCTGGTCTCCAATCAGGAAAGGCCTACGAATTATCGCTGAGTCAGAGATCGGCCTGGCCACCATCTACGCCTCCACAGAAAAGTACTGCAATCCTCTGTCAAAACTGGAATCAGGTCTGTCTCTGTCTGTCTGTCTTGCATATCATGGATTATGTATTTTCTGATTGGTGATGCAAAACCTCACAGAATGCTTCATTTGTGAGGTTAACGATGGTCATTTTTATCCCCCGCCAACACGAAGTGGGAGGGGGATATAGGTTTGACCTCCGCCCGTCCGTCCGTCCGAGCGTCCGTGCGTCCGTCCGTCCGTCCGAGATAAAGGGGACAGCTTTACTCAGAAACTACTACAGATACAGTAACCAAATTTGGTGTGTAGCTTCAGACCATAAAGGCCTTGATTGAGTTCGAAAATGAGAAGTGCACGATTGGCGGGGGATGTTGTAGACCATGTCGACTTGTTAGTTGTGGTTTTTTTTTTTTTTATTATTCGTCGGATGAATTGAAATGCTTAATGTTTTTGATTGTGATTTAACACGGTTGTTTTTTTGAAGCACAGTGCCTGCGGAGGTGTCCCTCGGGCCTATCATGCGTGATAATTAAGTCCTGAGGGTTATTGGTATTTTCAATGCTGGAACCTGTCTCACCGTATGCTACACGGCAGATTGGTTATAATTAACTCCTGGTTCTCTTGTTCCTACAGAAACGGTCAGAAGGAAGCCGTCGATTCCCAGCGCGACGCTGTCCCAGAGTGTCGTGAATGAGACGGTTCTGCCTGCCATGTCACAGAACATCACAGCCTTCGCCTCCAACACTGAGCCTTCACAAGGTGCCAGCAGGTATGCTCACCTGTCAAGCTACTGTCTCCATCTCAGTCCTCCTCTGTCTCCTGCAGAGGATGTGCGCCATAGTGCTGACCACGACTTCTCTTATTTGTGTAGTATTAGTTCCAGCTTGCCTGGTCATGTCGGACAGGCAGAAACTCTAGGACAGGGGTGTCAAACTCACCCGTAAACGGGCCAAGAGGCTGCAGGTTTTCACTCCAACAATGCAGAAGCGCACCTGATACAACTAATCAGTTGATTAAATCAGTGCTTTCAGGTGAGCTTCTGCTTGGTAGGATTGAAGACCTGCAGCCTCTTGGCCCGTTTATGGGTCAGTTTGACACCCCTGCTCTTGGAGATTTCAAGCCAAGCTTGGTACAGCACTAGATACTGTCTACTCCTTAAGTATCTGAAGTGTTGGCTTGACTTTAGTGATGGGAAAATGGCGATCTGGCCTAGTTTGGCCGTATTGTCTGTTCTCGCCTCTCATGTCATGTAATGTCCCTCAGTATTTGGACAGTTATATTCTTTTCCAAAGGCTTGTAATGCTGGCGTGGTTCTCTTTTGATGGATGGACATCCTGTCAATTGTGTGGATTATTGCTTAAATGATCAAAGAACGAAAAGCATTTTTATCATATCATTAGCTTCATAACATAATTGCCAAATTCATATTTTTGCCTAATTGAGATATTGGTTGACTCTTCTTTTGTTTAACTAAAAAAATTAGTCCCCCTCCCTTTTTCTCAAACCCTTAAAATTGATAAACAAATAATCCTTTCTCTTAAAAGATAAATGTAACTTTTTTTTAATGAGGCTAACAATATTGTAGGACAATGTCACTCGCATATTCTTTGTCTGCTGGTTGCAGCGCTTCACTGAAGTTACATCGCACTGATATTGAGAGAAGTGTTTCAAACTCAGGACGCCATGTTTTCATAACCACAGCACCAGATCACTTGGCAAATATCTAGATCTTGTGTTTTCATTCTGTTCACATTTGCCTGCCATCCAGCAGGACATATTTGGGATTACTGAAGACATTGGTATCTTCACTAGAAACTGAAGTAGACCTGAAGTATTGCAGGTTTGAATACAGCTGCTGCAACTTATGGACCCATATATGGGTCTGCAGGGTTTATGGGGTTAAATTTGTCACTGTTAAAATGTTAATGGTCTTCGCTGCATCTCCCAGTTATGTTGACCTGATGATGGAAGGAGCTGTGCATTAAAAAAGAGACATTAAAATAAAACTGCAGAGAAGAGAAATAAACAAATGTATGCCCAACCATTGCAAGCGATGGCAAGTCTTGTTCTCCTGTATGAACCCTGGTTGTGGTGTAGAGATGGGAGTTCTGACTGTTCTGTGTTCAGTCTCTGTAAAATGGGCACCAGTGGCCTCAGTGCAGTGGGCGAGACTCCGGAGAAGCAGCAGGGATCGCACAGGCCTCTCGGCAGAGGAGCCGCAGTCGAGGACCCGCCCTTCACGTCCACCGTGGCGGAGACCGTGCCGTCCGTCTGCGGTGCCGAAGCTGTGGTGGACTCTGAGGCTGATTCAGTGAAGTCAGCACTTGCGTCCAGGCAGAAGCGCGACAGTTCGACGGCTGCCCCACCTCTCTTCGCTAACGGGCACAACAGCAGGCCCTCTGAGAGGTCCTCCAATCCCCTCACAAATTACTTCCAGCCCTCCAGCAAAAAAAGGTGAGGGTGGCAACGTACTGTGCTGTAATTGTAATTGGCTGTCTTGGGCATCTACTGAGCATTGGTCATAAACAGTGCTGTGGAAGAAGTATTTGCCCCCTCCCGATCTCTTCTATTTCTGCATATTTGTCACACTTAAATGTTTCAGATCATCAAAGTAATTCTAATATTATAAAGATGACTCAATATAAAAACTGCCTTTTGTATTTACTTATGTCATGCATTGACGGAGAAAAGGCATCGAACTCTTACTGGTCCTCTTGCACTCTACTCTCCCAATACACGATCTAGTGACTCTGAAAGCCACAGCATTAGTATCATAATCATTGAATCATTCCCTTTTATGCCCTGAGAACGGTTACACTGTCGGCGTAGAAGGGCCCACTTCAATCTGGATTGAAATGTTTCATCATAAGTTAAAGATTTTTTACTTAGGATTTGTATTGTTTTGCACCTAGAGACAAATTTGATGAAGAATGTGTACATTAACAGATGGAGTTCTGTTTAAAATTGAAATGGGCCACAATTGCTGCACTGGGAATTGTAATAGAAACAATTCATTGTAAAATTATAATGAGTGTTGCAGGTATGTGAAGATGGATTGTTGAAAGTGTGATATGAACTAAATCCTTGTGTGTACTCTGTTCTAGATGTGTGGCTTTTGCATAGGAAGTTATGCACCTGTAAATAACCCATTTCATACCATGGCCTTTTCATTATGAAATATTCCCAACTTTAAATCAATTTACCAGCAAAATGAAATGGAGCGAAAATACAGTTCCTGAAAATTTTGGATCTAATCATCATCTAGCTAAAAATCCAGACAAACATCCAAGATGTGCTTTGGCGCTGCCTCTTGGAGTTTGAGTGGAATGGCCCTCTTAAGTTTAACATTATTTCTGGCTATATTTTGCTTGCATTAAGAATATATGGGCATTCAGAATATCTCAGGATTTCTGTATCTTTTAAGTGGAAAATAATTGATTAAAGTTTGTATGTCACTCATCACGTAAGGGGCCTGTTTTATAGTCTGAGACAAATTGTAGTCCTTGAGAAAATTAAATTTTGAACGGAGAGTCTCCATACAAGGCTCAGTTTAGTCTGCTGATGAGTGTAATATGTTTATGAAACTGTCTCCACGTGTTTGTGCCTAACGACGAGTTGAGGGTGCTCTTGTTTTGTTATTGCCTAGAACACGGGAAGGGACTGACCCAGATGACTACTTAGAAGCCAAGACCCCCAGGAGGGATGCTGAAAAGGACATCCCAGAGCAGAGGGACTCCGCAGCCCAATACAGTGAACCTCAGACACCGGTCCCACTGAGGACATCCCTGCCCAAACCTGACCTAAAAACTCCTGCGCACAGAGGAGATGGAGAGAGTCAAAAGCCAAACTTGGGCTCCCCGAAGAGGTCTCCGGAGAAGGATGCTTCTGGAAATGTGGCCGGGTCCAATAAGAGAAAGGAAATGGCCGCACCTGACCCACTGGAGGATATGGAGGATCTTGAGTCCATCATGTCTACTCCCATGGAAGAGGTGGAGGTTCCTGTTGCCCCCAGTAAAAAGCAACGTTTGGATCCTGAAATCAAAGAAGAGGAGTGTTTTGCAGAGGTGAGATGAGAACAAGTCTGTGCAAGAACTCCGCCTCGGAAAGAGGGAGGAGGCGCTGAGGGTTATAGTGGAGATGGGATGGTGCTCCTGTGGTAGATTTGGCACATTTGTTACCTGAATGTGCTGCCTGTGTTGCCCCTTCTTCCCAGAAAACCTCGGCTGTACACAGCATATTGAACATTGACTTGACTCTCACCACCCAGTGGTTCCTGGAAGGTCCTGGTTTAAAGTATCAAAGAAATTTTGCCCATATTTGACCAGTTGGTGAGAATTAATTCATTATAGCGTGATGAAGGCAAGTAAGACTTAAAAATGGGCATGAGTCATAATTGACACTATTGTACGGTGCAAAGAATCAGCCATGGATATAACCAAAAGGCCTCAAAAAAAAAAATTATATAATTATGGCAGATGCCGTCATCCCCAAAACAGTTTCACTCGTCCCTTCCCATAATAAACGGTGAACAAATCAGGCAAATTTGCTTTCAAAAAAATTTGAAAGCTAGCATTCTCTAAAACTGCCACAATAAAAGGCGCAAAAATTAAGTGTAAACTGAATTATTTAACAAAACCACCTCCATTTGTTCGCATTAAGGTTCCTGGATTTTTCTCACCCAGATCAAGTAACCCAAATGCCATGTTCACTGAAATTCAGCCGTGTCTAACCAGGGAAATTTCCAGATGAAGAGAACCGGGTTGGATACTTGGGTTGGGCGTTAAGGTTGTTGCTTTGGTGTGAAAGGTGCAGGTATTGAGAGAGAAGAGAACGATCACAAAAAGTGCATAGGAGCTACAAACGCTACATAAAGTTGTTAGCGTAGCCTCCTTGAGGAGAAGCACAGAGATTATTCAATGTTATTCACCAGCGTGTGTCTTCCTGATGCAGACCTCCAAACCAGAGGGAGGAATGACTTCAAAGGGCCAAAGAGAGGACCAACTTGAAAATGTGCATGGGACAGAACAAGCGAAGGTCTGTTGGGAAAGGGATGCTCTTTCTTTGGTGTGTGTCTGTGCATGTTTTACACACAAACCTTTACACGCCTCATGCAAATGAAGACCACTCAAACATGGGCCGGAAATGCTGTTACAGGACTGAAAGCTGTTCGTTCACCCGAAGGGTGTGCGCATCCGCGGAAATGCATAGCCTGGGGTCACCTGTCCTGCTTGTAGCACTACAGCAATAAAAAAGCTGTGGAAACTACAGATGTGTTGATAAAATCTAATGGGTACCTGGCAAAAATATGCTGGAAACGGTGTTGATCCTAAATTGTCAATATGGGGGAGATTTAATACGGATACGGATTTTACGGATTTAATATCAAGTTTTGCACTAGCTGAAGAAAAGACAGTGGTTAAGCTTAATATATTAATGGATAATAATAATGATAATAATAATAATAGAAATATGATTTGTTAAGCATTTTCAATCTGAGCATAAAACAAGTACATACTTTATTCAGTAAATATGTTTGTCATGCCAGTTTTGGATGAGATGAGTAATCAAGGACCAGATTATTATTTATTTTATTTTATTTATTTTTTTAAAGGATGTCCCTTCAGTGTTTGCATATTTGGCTCATCTCCAAAGCTAGCTGTGGTGCATGTGAAGTGACCTTGTCTGGAATGTGAGATTTTGTGATTCATTTGCAGGTGCCTACAGCATCAGTGAAGGCTGAAAATGGGGAGGACCTGCCCAAGAACCTTGTGCTGGTAGAGTTTAAGTCTCTCGTCGTTAGTGCTCCGGTGAGGGCTCGACCTGGCGCCCTGCAGCCTCGGGATACAAACCAGAAGAACTTCAAAAAATTCCGCAAGGTTAGGAGTTTTGATTGGCCTTCAGCGTACCTGTGAACTGCCATGTCGCAAAACGCCTAAGGGGAAGTGCTCGAGTAAGAAGAATCTTGACTGCTAATGAGTCCCGTCGTCTGTGTTCATTCTCCACAGGCACCTGTGCCCGGGGCCCAAGGTTTGCCAAATATCATCGGAGGGTCTGATCTGATTGCCCATAACCGGGCGAAGAACTCTGAGCTGGAGGAGTGGCTGAGGGAGGCAGCTTTGGTATGAATGCAGGGTGATGGGATGGGTGGTGGAGTTATGTGGAGAAAAGATGGTGTAATGGTTCAATCACACTGCAGAGGCGTCGAGCGAAATTTACGACAGTGGAGTTACACTCCTGTTCACTTCTTATTGAACCCCAGCAGTGTGCACAATGAGTCCGATAGCAAAGCGAAGCAGCGCAAAGTAGGCGAAGCAAGAGGCCAAAATTTGAATCTCATTGAAATAAAGAGCAGCGATGGCCAGAGGCTGGCCGATCACTGTCGCGAAAAGAGGCAGGAATTTCAAATCTTAAAATGTAGGAGACCAATCATAGCTGTAGCTATTGGGTTTTACAATATGAGAGCTTCATAGCTAACTTTCTACCTATTCAGCTAATTGTGTGATGTTGTTTAAATAAAGTAAATAATTACTTGGCCTACTGAATTGGCAAGTAAAATGGCTGTTGTGGACATCTGTTGAAATAAATGGCTGTTGTGGACATCTGGATGGCTAACTATGTAGCGTAGCAAAGATGGCTTCGGGGTTAATGTTAGCTGGCAATATGGCAAGCTAGCTGTCTGATTAAATGAAGTGAATACTTTTAATGCACATGGAAATTTTGTTCTTAAAGGTTATTGTGGATATTTGTGTTGCTAGCTACGTAGTGTGGCCATGATATCTGTGTAGCTTACATTTGCTAGCTATTCTGCAAATGGTCTGAACTTTCCGTACATGAGGTAAGTAAGTACTTGACTAACAAAATTTGCTTGCGAAATAAAAGTTTATTGTGGATATTGGAGTTTGTCTGCTACTTTTAGAGCTTCCAAATCACCATGTAATCTGCGTGTCTCCAGTTCGGCAGACCAGCCAGACATTTTAGGGTGAAAACGCTCGCAAGCAGCCAGCGGCGATGAGCATCAGTGAATTTGATTCGCGCCACGCCGCTGTAGTGTATTCGTACCGTAATGGGTTGGGTAGCTGGAGGGAGTCAAAGGTTGGAAAATGCCATTTAGTGACTGGGGATAGGTGGGATGGGGCAACTTGTCAATGAAGGTGAAGTCCGAAACAACATATCTTGCATTACAGGATGATCAACGGAACGAAAAGGAGGAGGCGCTGGGAGACGAGCTCTTCAGGTATCCTGCTTGTTTTGCTCCTCTTCCTGTCTGGTTTTCCCTCTGCTGGACATACTGATCTTGCTATTCTCAAGAATTTTGTTGTGGCAGCAGCTATGATTAGTTCTGAGTCATGGAGTAAAATCTGATAGATCGCTCGCTATGTAGAATTGAAAAAGCTCTGCTGAGGCCGAGTATTTTCAAAACCTATGTAGAGAGTGACACAAGTTTTATTATTTTGGCCGTGTTCATCGGTCCTGTGGATTTCAAATGGAAACAATAATGCTGTGCTTGAAGTGTAGACTTTAAGCTTTGATTATTGTATTAGCCAAGTAGGATTTACAATCATTTTTATTCATGGAGGGGTTCAAGTAAATGGACAAACTCATAGTCATTAGGTAAAAATTCAATTTTAATACTTGGTCACAAATCCTGTGCAGTCAGTACCTGTCTGTTCATAGATATCACTGCACACTGGGTTTTTTTTTTTTTCCTTGGGTAATGCTCTACCACAGTGGTTCCCAAACTCGATCCTGAAGTACCCCCATGTATGATGGTTTTTGTTCCAACCGCAATTGCAGTCAAGGAGTTTGAATTTGCCGTTTTTCTGGAGTGGATGCTTTTAACGTTGGGAGGGATTTCTTATCTTTTTGATCAACGGTATGCCAGAAATGGCTATGCGAAACCGAAAAGAATATATTTAATTCCCGCATTTCATATTGCGCTTTTTGCATTATGGTGAACAAATACTTAATAAGAGGTAACACAAAAGTCTGAAAATGCAGTTGATTTGGTTACTCGTGCGTGCGTGCGTGCTTTCTTTCTTTCTTTCTTTCTTTCTTTCTTCTTTCCCCCTTAATCCTCTGACAGCCAGCTTTTACAAAAGCATACATGACTGCTCAGCGAAAGTTCATTAAGACCAGATATCAGAAATGTTCCAAGTTTTTATTAAATTCTCAGTTAACCATAGCATCTCATGGTATGAACTGGCAAAATTAAATGCTGTTTATACATTTTTGCACAAGTTGGATGCATCTATTTACAGCAAGATGTAGATTTTTCCATATCGAGATGCATGATCAGTTTGAATTTGAATCTCTGCTGAAGCTCTTGATTAGTAGACTCCATTGTGTAACTGCTTCGATTGAAATGAAAACCTGCACCAACACTGGCCCTTTCTGGATAAGATGGAGGACCCCAAGGCAATTGAAAAAAACTCAGAAAAATCTGTATTTGGGCAGAGGAGTCAATTGCCATGTTTCGGAAATTTCCATATACGGGAAATATGGTTCTCCTCTGTCATTTACTTTGAATTACTTGTTCATTACCTTCCAGATGGTTAGTAATGACAGCCTGGACGTTTAGCAATTAGCAACTCATTAATTCAGTTCAGTCCCTATTTGTTCAGTTCAAGATGATTTTACCGCCTTTTATGTTGGTCTGTGTTTGCAATATAGCATCATGGAGCAACACTTCACGTCTGCAGACATGTTACTGTATACATCATAGCTGTTTCTGACGAAATGTGATTAACTGTCAATGCAGTCCCTCCTGAACAGCACCAAGTAAAGGAAAATAAAAATATTTGTTAAAATAATTTAACTGAAATTGTGGTTGGAATGAAAACCAATATACACAGGGGTACTTTGGGACTAAGTCCGGGAAATTATGCTCCACCAAACCTTCACTGCAGCGGTCTTCGGTTCCTCCTTATTGATGGGGGAATTATGCCTTCAGTGAGTGACATCCATGCTCAATTTGGTTCAGGTCACGTGATTGACGTGGCCATTGTTGAACATTCCACTTTTTGCTTAAAAGTCCTATGTCCAGTGTGCTAATGTCACAGCCTGTTTGTCTGTCATCACTTGCGTCTTTAAACGTCCTCTTTTCCGAAACTATTGGGCCAATGAAGCTGAAACTCTCAACATCTTCCAACCAATGAGGACGCGAAAATTTACATGAATCCTTGCGATTACTTTTACTTTATGCCATCTTTATGATGGCATTTCTAACCCACTTGTGAATCATTTTTGCAGCTATTCATGTGAAATGTGGTTTGCAGGTACTAAGCGGCATGACCGCAAATGCACAGCGTATTTTGACTGACCTCTGCCCCCAAGTTTCATAACGGCTTTAAAAATTTTATTTTCTGAACTACTTGACTGATGAAGCTGAAACTTTGCACACTTTCCAGCCAACGAGGACTGCAAAGTTTGTGTACATTTTTGAAATCTGTTACCAAGATGACCGCTTAGGGTGCCATCTTCAAAATGCGATATTAACCCATTTTCAATTTCTGTAGTGATTCAGAAATTATTGTATGCTTGTTCAGAAATGTTGTATGCTAGTACTAAACAGCATGACTTGGCACAGAAATTGGGGTATAGTGGCTTTTTTTTACCCCTCAGCCGACGAAAGTCGGTCGAAGGGTATTGTCGTGGCACACGGCGTCTGTCTGTCCGGTAACTTTTAGTTTCCAGACGATTGCTGAAAAAGGCCTTGGCCAAATGTTCTCATTTTTTGATGGTATGTTGAGGTGGTTAGAGGAAGCTCCCTATCGATTTTCTGTCCCGCTCAGATCATCAATATGGCAGCCATCTTCTTCTTCATTTTTGTTTCCGGACGGAAACTGATAAACGCCTTGACCAAATGCTCTCAATTTTGGGTGGTATGTTGGGTGATTACAGGAAGCTCCCTATTGATTTGTGTCCCGCTCCGATAATCAATATGGCCGCCAATAAAACGCAAGACTGAGGGGTCCCGCTCGCGACAGCGCACCATTTTCTGTAATTGGCATTCCGATCTTTATTTGACCTCTTACATCAGACCACTCCCCTAATTTTCATAAATACCTTTTACAAATTTCTTGAACTACTTGTCTAGGGAAGCTGAAACGGTGTAGTCATCTTATCAAGGAGAAAACCAGTACCAAAGTTGTCACAGGTTGCCCGTTGACATACTGTCATTATTTTGATTAGTGTCTGAACAAAAAACAGTATTCTTTAACCCGTTGTTTACAAATGGTTCATTCAGTGTGGCATTCGACTAATGGTAGTATATTAATACAGAATATGTGCATGCATTACAACTGTCCAGAAACTGCAAACAATTTTCAGCTTCGGTTAAAATGCTTGAATGTCACGGCGAGTGTCTGTAGCGCTGTTTTTAAGACTAATGAAGCCCTTTCACAACATCCTGCCAGGTCAAGGGCTCTCTCTAGGAGGTAGATGTGTCATGATCAAAGTTTACAATCAAAAACATCTTCATGAATGTAAATACTGAGGGTTTACCAAAAGGTGCAAACCACTGGTTACAGTGAAGAACCGAAATCAGACTTTGCCAGAAAACCTCTAAAACATTTAAAAAAAAAAAAAAAAAAAGCCTGACCAGCTCTGGAACAAATGAAATCATGATCAACTTTCGCCAGAATGATGGGAAGAGCTGAGTGTGGCAAGGGAGAGGAACTGCTCTTGATCCAAAGCATACCACATCTGTCCGACATGGTTGAGGCAGTGTATGGCTACCAATGGAATGGAGTCGCTGGTGTTCATTGATGGTGTGACTGCTGAAAGAGATAGCCAGGTTATTTCAGAAGTATACGGGGCTATACTGTCAGCTCAGATTCAGCCAAATGCTGCAAAACTGATGAGACAGCGCTTCACACTACAGATGGATAATGACCTAAAACACTGCAAAAGTGACACAAGCCAAAGAAATGTAATATTTTTTTTTGATTGCCAAGTCAGTCACCTGACCTCATCTGAGCTGTTTTTCAACTGAAGGCAGCTGCAGTAAAGACCTGACAAAGCATTTCAAGGGAAGAAATTCGGCATTTGGTGATGTCCATGGGTTTCAAACTTCAGGCAGTCATTGACTGCAAAGGATTTCTGCCCAGAGTTTTAGAAATAATCCTTATATTTATAAAGGTTTGTCCAATTACTTTTGAACCTCTGAAAATGGAGGGCTATGTAAAAATGGCGGTGTTTCCTGAATGGTCAATGCAAGATTTTTGCCCTTGAATTAAAGTGGGAAGTCCGCACTTTGGTCACACTTTTATTTGTTTCAAATCTGCTGTGGTTGTGTACAAAAGAGAAAAAGAAAATTCTGTTACTGTCCAGACACTTCTGGACCTAAATACAACCCCAATATCTGAAATGTAATGTAAAATCTATTAATCAAAGGCAAGGCAGGGTTGAGGAAAAACGAATAGAGCTTTTTAAGAAACAGGAGTGATTTACTGTTGGAAATGTTAAACTTGTGGTCAGACATGAGATTTGGACCCTGCTCTCATTTCTCATCAGATGGTTCACTGGCAGAGTTTATAGGTATAGTAGGACATCTTGGCCTACGCTTATGTTGGTTATGTATGAATTATAGTGCATTACATGTGCACAGCCTCTGAAAGTTGATGTTCTCTATGGGTAGACGCCCATGGGGGCCGGGGCCCCCCTGCATAGCGAGGGCTGTCCCATAGAGCGGACGGAAGATTTTACATTTAAACATTGGGCACCTCCATTACATGATTCCAGGAGCCAACTCATGACAACTAGCTCTTGCTTCTTTACACCATGCAGTCACGCCACCAAGTACACACTGCCTATGCCATTGGAGGACCACATAGCCTGAGTACAGTTTAGCTCCTATAGCGACATGCTCCTGGCTGGCTAGAAGTGGTCGCTACAGAGCGATGAACTAATGAATTTTAAGCGGCTGAAACCCTATTGTCCCTGGCGAGGCTACACCTATTGTTAGCTCCGGCCGTAGCCGGTAATTGCATGGCTGGGATTCGAACACCAGGCCACAGAGTTTCAGAAATATTGTATGGATTTCCTGGTGTGTAAACTAATCAGGGGTGATGCATTATATAATTTCAGGCTGGACTCTGGATGTTTTGAGAGCATCTGCCTGAACACACATTCGCACATGGGGGGGTAATGAGACAGGGGATGGGCGGGCGGAGACCAATGCTCATTGGCCACTCTGGGGATGGCATTTCGATGATGGCTCCCAAACGAAAATGCAGTCTTCCTTTTTGGTCTTTCCGGACTCGTTATGTAGCAGGAGCTCCAGTCGGACTGTAAACATGGCTATAGGTGAAAGGGAGTGCGCTCAGAAGCCCATGCGGTCCTGCACTAATCCCGGCTGTCTAGCCTGAGCAGAAGTGCTGACTCGTGCCAATTTGACTGGCGGCCCCCGCACAAATGCTCCAACAGTGAGGGAAGAGGTCTTGGTTATCTTTTCTCTTTTTCGTTCCCCCTTTCATGATTTAATGGCTTTCAACTACATTATTTTGGTGTTTGTTTGCTTCTATGCAGGTAGATAGGACCCTGAAAACAGCCCAAATCTGATCACCATTAAAATTGCAGTGTTTTGGTGAAAAGCTGACCTGCTAAATATGAAATAAATGTAAAAAATAATAGGTCATTTCTAATTTTATCTTAAGAACATGTTAAAAGTAGACAATATGTCACCATTGGAAATAACAGTGGAAAATAACCCACAAAGAAAATGAGGAAAAAATCCTTTTGTTGATCTATTATTTTCCATCTATTTGAGTGATATTCTTGAAAAATGTGCATCGAGTTGCTTTTAAAAAGAATTTTCAAAATTGAGCCATTACCATAGCAGCCTGTTCAGTTTGACACACATTCTGGTTTTCGTTGTCTTAACCGCATTCATCCCCCGGCTGCCAAAAAAAAAAAAAAATCCCTTTCAAGTGAAATACAACAGCTTCATAGCTTTACATTTCCCACAGATGTTGTCTGTAAGAAAAATGTATGGCAATGGCTTACACCTGAAACATTTTTCACCATTTTGGGATTCCTATTCTGCAGACAAGGAAAACCATTACGGTGAATGAGATATGGATTCAATATATGTTTCAGACTACAGGTTGTTGTAGTAGTGACTGTATTAATAATACTGTGGGGAAAAAATGGTGTTCCATAAGACAGCATCTGAATGATTATTTTTGCACACAATGAAGTTATTGTAGGATGTACAGTTAGATGGTAATTGGCCAAAGAATGTGCACGGAATGTGTAAAAAGCAGAGAGATGGAAAATGCACCCTATATAAAAGACAAAGATCTGATCTGTAATGGAAAAAAGATGATAATCCGCAAAGTATTTAAGTGAAATAAAGGTATTTCCATTTCCTACCCTTAAAGTGATGGAAACTTTTTCGGTCACTGCCCCCAGTGCACTGCACCGTAAAATTGAGGGTAAGAACAATAAAAAGAGATGGAGGTCCCTTTGAAATGGAAGAGTTGCCGCACAACCGGAGCCATAATGGCCGTTGATGTGGTTAAAAGGTACAGCAAAGTAATTTGTCCTCAGTCTTCGTGGCTGGGGCTCCAGGAACTCTGTGGCAAAGTGGCCACTGCGAACCCATGTTTTCTTCCTGTTCACTGGGAGAATAGGGCAGTGTTGCCGGGAGACGGTGTCAGGCTGTGACGTAATCGGTCACTAAAGCCCAGATATTTCCTTACCGAAGCAAAAAACGGCACGGAAAGCCGGGCCGTCTATTAGCGAGGCAGAAATGTTTGGCCATTGAATCACGGTTCTCAGCCAATCATGCATGAGGAAGGAAGGCACAGCGGCAAGATGACTGAAACTATTGTCCAGAATCGACGTTTGTTTTCTGCTTTAAAAATGGCCAGAACTTTTCCAGGTGAACGTAGCTATGACTATGGATAATTTTGCACCCTAAAATGTAGTCAACTATGAAATTGCAAACTTCAGTGCTTGCATTGATTAAATGTTTATGTCTGGATATCTAAACTTAATATTTTTTTTTCCCCCTCAGATACAATCCCAAACCTTCCAAGAGAAAATGAAGACAAAGGCTTGACTTAATACTGCTGATGGGCACCACAGTGTTATGGAGTACAGTTTTAGTTTGTAACGTTCTCCTGTTTAACATTGCCTGCACCTTAAATATAATTGTTTTTCTATACTACATGTTGCAGATTTGTTTTGTCTTCGCTGTTCATATAACCCCATGTACAGGAGGTACTTCAATTCTTAATTGCATACACAAATAAGTAAATAAATCAAGTATTTTTAAAATATTTTATTTGTTCATAATAAAAAGTGCTGTTTACAAAACCATGTAATACATCGATTCTTATGTAAAATTGCAGTTCATTTTCATATCAACTCGCCTTTCTAATGCACAGCAAATTTTATAAAATGGGAGCCCCAACAGGTATATTGTGAAGATTCTGTTGGTGGTTTATGGGGTCATTTCTATATCAGCCAGTATACTTCCTCTTGCCCGGTACCAATTGTATTGTAGCGGTGTACAGTATGTTTGTTTCGCCTTTTTTGCCAAACTTCTCTAGCCAAGCCTTTTCTTTTTCCTCTATCCGAATGCCTCCGATAAGTTGCTGAACATGCTAAAATGCCATGCAAGTTGCATATGTTTGATGCACACCATTACTTTCAGGGTACAAGGCCAGGGACTCTGATCTTTTTATTTTTTCTACCTGGTTGTTTTTTGTTTTTTTTTTTCCTTTTCAGTCCTATCAATGACCCTCTAGTTTTTTTTTTGGCACCACCGGTGTATGGGATTGCAGCATGGGTTATATTTTGTTAGAATGATTATTTATACGTTAATAGCTCACTAGTTTTGTTTAAAAGGCGAAAGCCGCATTTGCTGATGCATAAGTATACATTTAATCCTTTCAACATACTGCGCTTAAGACAAAAAAAGAAAACCCTTTAGCACTGACTCTATTACAAATAAGAAAAAAGTAATGGATAGGTAAGCACATCAAACCACTACCATGTCTTTTGCGCAATTAACAGTAAAACCAAACAAAATGTAAAAAATTTTGAAGAACAATCATAATACTGATGCAGCAATAACTGGTATTGACAGCAGAATCGTAGCTCACAAAATTTTGAAGAACTTTTAAAAAACATGCTCAGGGTCCATAGGAAACTGCTGGACGCTGGGGTAAGGTTTTTATGACCGCATCCACAGTAAACATCGTTGTTCATTAAACTGTGACATATTATTTATTTATTTTTTTTTAATTTAGACTGTTCTTCAGTTGAAAGGATACAATTCCTGTGAGTTTGAAGTACTAACTGTCAGCTTTAATTGAAGAGTGCTTTCATTCATATCCAATGAACCGTTAAGACATGACGGGAACTTGAGTGCACAGTCCACCAATTTTCAGGCACATCAAAAAAGTATGGGACCGTTGAACATAATGCACCATCATTTTTGATGTTTGGTTGCATATCCTTTGCATGCATATCCTTTGACTGCTTCAAGTCCTTGAGGGACATGCATCACCAGATAATTGGTATCTTCGCAGGTGATGCTCTATCAGATCTTTACAGCAGCTATCTACAGTTGTTTCTTGTTTGGGGAACTTTTTCCCTTCAATCTCCTCATAAGAATGTAAAATGCATGTTCTTCTGAATTCGAATCCTGTGATAGATTCAGCTGACTGAAGCCAAGATCTCAAGACTTGTCACTGTCTAATGAATTACACTGCTTGCTGTATAAATGCAGGCCCACGAATTCTCATGTTTTCTGAAGGGTTTGAGGCACATATCTGAAAATGTAGCATAATTAGTAGAACTTGGTACTATGCGCGCTTGTGGATGAATCACCGAATCTGGAAGTGGAGGATCCACTGACGTGGCCGACTGACCAAGTGAAGCAAGAAAATTAGTTTTAAAACATCTTTTTTGTCCAGTAGAACAAATATTTCAACCTGAAATCTGTAGTCTGTGCATATTTACATCATCTTGAGTGGCATTGGCACATTGCACTTGAAAACATGACTGAAAATGAATGTTGACTAAGAAGGCTTTCTCCTCATAATTTCATTCAGGATTTCCTCATTAGTCGTAAAGCGAGGGCTTCCATTCACGACTAAATGGCTAGAAGTGTTCATAAAATAGGTAAAAAAGCATTATAGTAGACGCATCCACAGCATACATAAACATTTTGGAATGCATTAGCTATGGCACTACCCGCAATCCAACCTCTCGACCAAGCTATTCTCAACAAGCTTGTGGTTTATTTAAAAACGAATCTTATTTCTGCAACTTCTGCGATAAAAATGTCACTAATGAGATGAGATGTTTTCAGCCATTTCAAGATTTGCCCATGGACTTAGAAAATTTCACTGGTCAAGCAAATTAACTTAAAACAAGCTAAAAGTTCTTACTTTTGAGGACAAAAATAAGGTCCTAATTCTTATTATGAGAAGATAAGACTTGTAAAAACTGATTTCTTGCCGTTTTACTGGGACTCGCATTTCAGTCTTAGACTAATCCACACCCACCACCACCTCCCCCATCGACTATTAGC
Organism: Gymnothorax reevesii; assembly: GCA_029721435.1. Taxonomy (NCBI): domain Eukaryota; kingdom Metazoa; phylum Chordata; class Actinopteri; order Anguilliformes; family Muraenidae; genus Gymnothorax; species Gymnothorax reevesii. The sequence goes on from CM056573.1 coordinate 15,259,416, forward strand.
TTGCTCTTCTTCTTCTGCCTTTTCATCAGACAGCTGGCGATGCCCAAGGCCCCGCCCTTCAGGAATCGTACGAAATTGTCACCAACCAGAGGTCCCATGGCGAAAAGGTTAGCCTCCTTGGTGCACTCGAACGTGTAAGGATGGATGTCAATTGGGTTATTTTTGCAGGAAATAGGCTTGCTGGGGTCCAGGGCCAGATACTGGCCGTGATCCTTGAGAAAAAACAGGTTGGGGTGGGTACCTATGAGCACGAGAGCCATGGAGATTTTGAAAACCTTCAAGTTTGTGCCGTTCTGCAAGACGCATTTCATGTCCGGCTGGAAGGACACCACGCAGTGCTCTGGGAAGCTGGTGTAATCCTGGAACCGGCCTGAGCCGGGAGCTGTGGAGGCGCCAGTGGCAGCTGCGGTGTAAGACTGGGAGCACATCAGGTGGTAGACCTTGTGGTACTCCGGGTACAGCGTCTTTGGCAGCTGCTTGAATATCAGACCGGGGTCGTTCACCTGCTTTCGGAAGACGTGCAGGATGGAGACGTCGTTGTTGAAAGCGCACAACGCGGCATCGGCAGCACTCAGGCCAGCCCCGACGATCAACACCGGATCGGAGCTCTGGCCTAACGTACCCTTGCTTATGGCCACGCCGAGATCGGCAACGCTGTGGAAGACGAACGGGAAGTCCTCCCCGTCCACCAACAGCCTTGCCGGGGAATCTGAGGCACCGGTGGCCAGGACTACATTCTCTGCAAAGATACTGAAAGGCACGTGGGAATGTCCTTGCACCTGCTGGTACCCTCGCACCTCCCAGATCTGCCCCTGAGGCAACACAGTGGGGTTTCTGTCCTTCATTTCAAATTCCTTCTTGGATTCGACGGCATCCCCTTTGCTTTCGCTCTCCACGGCGTCACTGTGGTCACGATGCAGCCGCTGAACGGATGTCACGTACGTGTTGTCCACAAAGTTCTTTTGCAGCCCCATTAGCTTCACATAGTTCTCGTAGTAGGATGAAATCTCTTCTGGTGTCGCCCGGTCATTTGTGACACCCCTGGAAGCAACGAAATCTATCAGTGCTATTTAAGAACTATAGTTATACAAATGTCCATCATGTGAGACTAGGCAGTTTTTTTTTTTTTAAATGTAGATTGCTGCCGTGTTTTGGTAAAGGTTTTGATCTCCATGCTATGAATTGTTTAACCCCTCAGGCTCAAGTTTTTGCTGAAGTTTCCCCTCAAATATGTTCAAAGTCAGAAAAGAAAATGTTTTTCTTTTTCATATTGTAGGACACTGTCAAATACATATTCTGTACCTGCTGGTTGCAGTGCCTCACTGAAGCACTTATATTGAGAGAAATATTCAGACCCAGAAGATCATGTTTTTGAAGTCATAGCATTACATCAGATGTAAAATATCTACATCTTGTAGATCGTCATCATTTTATGCATATTTTACTGTAATTCAGCAGGACATATTTGGGATCGTTGGAAACCTTCGGATCTCGACTAGAACTTAAAAAGGCCTGAAGTCCCACAGGTTTGAACACAGCACCTGCATTTGACAAACTCATATATACACATTTAAGTCTTGCAGAACAGGATGTGATCCGTCGTAGATTACCTTTGGTTGCACGCAGGGAGGTCTCTGTAGTTAACCCCGGGGAGCTCCATCCAAATGCCCAGGCTGATGGTCAGCATTGATCCCTCCATTGCCTGAGAACAAGTGAGATGAATCTCACACACTGATTAACAGCATGGGATAGAAGTAAGTTAGTTAAAATTGACAATGTCAGCGTTCACGTGAAGACATTCAGCTGTTTGAGATGCACACGAAGCAGTGGTCTCGGAATTATTGACTACAGCACTGAGGGTCAATCTCTACGACCAGGCTATCAACAGTGGCACTGTCCACAGTTGATCTTCACTGAATTATGAAAATCTACAAATCAGTGTGCAAATTAGTTTTTTGGTGACATAAAAGTAAAGAAACTGATGTTCATCACCATTATTAATGCCAGCCTATCGCACAAACAATAATATTTTTCCTCGGCTGTCTCCGTAACCAGTGTACTAGTCCAAACCACATGAGAGAACAGCATGTTGATAATGAGCACATGCATAGAGTTGTGGTTTGCATTTCGTGCTAATTACCCTGCTTGGTTTAGACAAGCTTTAAAAATGCAGCTATGACTTGTCAACAGCTAAGTGCTTGTACAGTAACTGCACATCTTCTACAATATCTGGATCAAGCTCTGGTCAAAGAGGATGGAAACCATTTACAAATCCCTCTGGAACCCTGTAAGAAATTTCTACGTTAAGAGAGCCTGAGCTAGTTAAACTAGTTTAAGAAGTGTTTTTGACACCTCTCACCGGTTTTTGTCTGGTTGACCAGTTCTTCACCACCTAAGCATTCAGCGGTCATCTAGACCACTGTTTCCCTAGCCACTCCTGGAGTACCAGTTGCCTTGCATGTTTTAAATCTCTCCCAGCTCCAGCAAAGATGATTCAAATGATCAAGTCATTGAAGCTACTTGACCATGAGCGAGTCATTTGAATCATCTGTGCTGGAGCAGGGAGTAGACTAAAACATACAGAGGAAGTGCCTACTCCAGGAGAGGTTTGGGAAACACTGTAGTAGACGTGCGCTTATTCCACTAGTTTCACCTGTTATAGCCAGCTTGTACCAGCAACAGGCCAGTTAAAGCCAGCAAGAAATATCAAATACCCAGTTTTGAATCCTCATTGGTAGTAGCTGGATTTATCAAGAGAGAAACCACGGGAAACCAATGTAATATTGGCTCAGTATGAGCTAGGTTCCTTATTTGTCATCAATGCATGCTCCATAAACACGTTTCTGTGCAGCAGATAGCCCATAATGCCGTGTGTGTTAGCTGGCGACAGACTCACATGCCAGGCTCCTCCAGGTGCGGCGCGGCCCAGCACCAGATGTGGGATGTGATGCTGACTCTCCAGCCTCCACTGAAGCACGGGAGGGAACTCATAGCCCATGTCAGCATTGGGGTGCAGCAGCGTGTCGAACAGCACCGCCACTGGGTTGGATGACCTCCCTTCCAGCCCTTCGCTCAGATACTGCAAATCCTGAGGAAAAGCAACAGCTCTTCAGTGAAGTTGTAGGTCATTCCCACATCTTTGCCTGTATTTGACAGCATTTATCTAATACTGGCTTTTGAGGTTTTGACTAGAAACAGATAAACGGCTAAATAAATTATAATATAATATTATAATAATATAATAAAAAATAATCAACTTCCATTGATATAAAATGTTGAGATCAACTTCAAAATGGAGTTGAAACCACATAAAAGACCCAAATATTTGAACACAAATTCATGCAGATTAATTTTGAGAGGCTACATGAAAACTGGTGTTTTTTTTTTTTTTGTTTTTTTTACATTCCATACACAATTAAATTTACATTCCAGGTATAAGTACACCATCCCTTGTAAGATGACATTCAATACACCGAATTAGCATTCTATTAAAGGGCAGGATGCCCTAGTTACGAACATTGTTGGAGATCAATGAGACTTCTTGAGATTTCTTCAAGCTTTGTTCAGACTGCAGGCACATCACATTCGTTCCTTAAGTCAGATCATTAAGACACTGCCTGCATCATTACTTGCAAGCGATCAGATTGGATTTGTGTGTTCAGAAATCACCAGCCTACCTGTATGGGTTGTTGCGGTTGCAATGTAGGCGTGAGTATGTATACTGGCCACACACTTCGTGTGGAAGACAATGATAGAAACAAGCTACAAGAGCCAGTTAAAATATATATTTCTTTTGAATTTTCATGCATTAAATGTTCTCTTCCATCATTCGTTAACTATCTAGATTTGATTTCATAGTTTGTGTCCTGTTCACAATTGCGCAAAAAAACTGCCTGAATTCTGATTATGACAGCGCAGAGCGTCCTGACTGAAAGGCATTTGTAGAAATCCGATTGGAATCGCATTTCAAACCACCTCCAAATGTGGCCAGATATGTCTTGCAAAAGTTGCTTTTCATGTAGTTTTTTGCTGTCCAGGCTTTCTAAAATCAATTTCAATAAAATCTGGATGCGCCAAAAAAAAAAAAAAAGATTTGGGCTGGCAATCTGAACAAGGCTTACATGTCTGGTTAGAGGCACATTTTTAAACTCTGAAAATTTACAGTTTGCTTTCACAAGTGGGTATAAACTTTCTGGGAAAGAAGCATTTCTATATGAGATCATGACTGAACATTATTTTGTATATTGCAGTTATCTATGTCCTATTATGTACGTACCTATTCCAATTACAGTTGCAGTATCCCCTGATCTCTCTAGAACTTTCCCTCTTTATATTCTGCTATTAATCTGAGCCCACTCTACCTGATCAGTAATGGCAAGGTGTTTTGTTTCTTGTAGTTTCTTGAAGAGAATTGGATTCGGATGCACAACTCCAGTGTCCAAGTAAGGCTTGTATCCACTCAGTAAGTAAGACAAACATATTCCAGATGGACCATTTCCTATTAAAGCAATCAAGAGTGACACTCTTAGCAGAAAATGTATGGGAAAGACAAGTAATAGACAGTAAACTTGCATAGTTTGCTGCAGTCAAATGTTTTGTTGAAACAGCTAACCAAGAAAAATTTTTAAGCAAAACACATTTGCCTTCTGTTTATATTTGAAAAATGTGGTAAAATTAAAAATTTTAGATTTTAGTTCATACAAAAGCTGAAGTCAAAGTATCCACCTTAACTTACTAAAACAGAACTGTCATGATCATTGTGATGCTACTCTATAAACAAAAATACTTCATTCATATTGTCTCCTGATACTGGATTTTTGCTCATTCTTCTTCAGAATAACCTAACAGCTTTCAGCATGGCGTTTATTTTTACACCCAGCTATTAACATTTATACAATCAGATTAAAACCCAGCACAATGTCAGAATGACTACTACCCCAACTGGCAATCAAACCTGGAACTTTTCCGCAGCAAGCACACCACACCAACACGCAGCTTTTCAGCTTTGAATTCAGGGTATTTACACGCAGCCACACTCGGTGAACACTGTTGGAATTACAACTGTTTCATGGACAACTGTTTGATATTCCCTCTTTCTTTCATTTATGCAATAAAAGGTCTTGAGTTGATTTCAAGAATAGCACTTGCATTTTGAATCTGCTGCATCCAACTTCAAAACTGAAGTCCAAAGAGCTGTCATTGTCAATGGAAAGCCATCATTTGGCTGAAAAATTAATACAAGTCCATCACTGAAACAGCAAAAACACTAGTTGTGGCCAAATCAATTTTTAGAGAAAGAATGCGCTGGTGGGCTCAGGAACACCAAAAGCCCCATGAAACAATGAGTAGCAATTCTGGTCAATGACATTCCCTAGTGAAGAAAACCCCTTCACAATAGTTGGCCAGATCACAAACATCCTCCAGGAAGTAGCCATCAGTGACAAAGTCAGTGATCAAGAGAAGACTTCATCAGACTAAATTTAAAGGGTGTACTGCACAAAGTAAACCATAGTTAAGACACGAAAACAAGGAAGACTGGATTAGAGTTTGCCGAAGAAGATATAAAAAAAAGCATATGGACTTCTAGACAAGCATTCTACACAAACGAGATGAAGATAAACTTGCACCAGAATGTTGGAATGAGAGGGGAAGGAAATGTTCATGATCTAAAGCATAGTTTCTCATCAGGGAAGAAAGGAGGAGGTAGTGTTGTGGCGAGAGAATGTTTTGCTTCCATTGAAACTCATTCTTTTCCATTTACTGATGACTTGAGTGCTGACCAAAGCAGCGGGATTAATTCTGAATTGTATGAAGCTATACTATTTTCCCTGACTATTTGCTTGAAAACTCATTGGACAGTGCTTCACAGTGCGGATAGACATTGACCCAAAACATACTGCGAAAGCAACCCAAGACTTCTTTTGTGGCCAATAAGTGAAACGCTCTCCAGTGTCCATCACCTGGCCAGAATCCAGCTGAGCTTGCATTTCACTTTCTGATGACTAAACTGAGGGCAAAACTGCTGAATAACGAGCAACACTGAAGACCGCTGCAGTGAAGGCCCAGCAGATCAGCATCAGGGAGAAAACCCAGCGTCTGCTGATGTCTGTGGGTTCTGGACTTCAGGCAGCCATTGACTGCAAGTGATTTGCGAAAAAATATAGAAAAATGACTTTTGAATTTATGATTCTGTCAGTTTGTCCGATTACTCTTGAGCCACTAAAATGCTTACATGTCCAACACAGTTCATACCACTTTTATTTCCGACAAATTCCGTACATTAAAGGTGAAAGTCCAGACTTCAAGCATATCTTGATTTTTTTCATTTTAAATCAAGTCACGGAGTACAGAGGTAAAGTGATGAAAACTGTGTCAATGTCCAAATACTTCTGAATACTTTGTCTTCAAATTTTCAAGATAACAGTCTGATCTTATCTCGTGAACTCATGTCACAATGTCAAAGGTGAGCACATTTCAAATGAAATAACCATTTTAAGGAAATATATACAACCTAGTATTCATGTTCATAAACTAGTACATAACCATTTTAATATTGTTGAGATAAGCTTTTACCAGATATTAGGGAAACTGCGGGGAAAATACTGACCAATAATGACCACTGGAGTGGTATGAGGGTGGTCTCTGGAGAATGAGCTCTCTTCCAGCAAAGGCATGATGGCAGCCACGGCTGGCCCTGGGAACTAGGAACACAAAATAACGGCTATATAGCAGAAGTGTTTCAGCAACTTTTGGACAATTATATCCATTACTCCTCAAATTTCAATGGAACATTGCATTAATTAGGTCATCTTTGGCCCAGGCATTTAGGGTGGAGGGAACTGCTTGTGAGAGATAGACATTGACCTACATGAATTCAGAAAGAAAATGATGTGGCCTGTAAATTGTGACACCAGATGTTATTTTTGGAAGCCATTACAGGAAATACAACCTCAATTCAGAAAAAGTTCTGACAGTGTGGAAATGCTCATAAAAACAGAGAGCAGTGATTTATAAATGAACTTTCACTTATATTTCATTTCTGATAGTTTGAAGCCAAGGTATTTAATGTTTTGTCCAGTCAGCTTCCTTTTATTTGTAAACATCCATTCCTACCATTCAAGCCTGCAATGCACTGCAAAAAATTTATATGGAAGCAATTTAGGACTAGTAATGAGATAACAGGCTTCAAATTTGCAATACCTGCAACCAGATACGCACATGCATCCGCCCCTGCATTCATTCACACACACGCATTACCTCAGAAACGTTTGACCTCCATGGCAAATTTGGGGGTGGGGCTTACCCACATCACTGATTAATGCCTTCCACAAGAGTCTAGAACAAATGGTCCAGAACTTATGGAAATGGGCGTGGCTAAAGTATACAGGCCAGGACTAACTCAGACCATTGACATAGGAGCTCAGTACTGAGACCAATGATGCCTCCTACAAACAAACGACATTATGACAAATGGTTCATGAGTTACGAAGGAAGGCAGGGCTAAAATGTTAGGACCAAGTCAATCTAGCGCCAATGAAAAAGCAACTCTTGATACCTCCCAACGACAAATGGTTCATGAGTTATGCAAGGGGATGTGGCAAAATGGTGTCTATAATTGTGTCTGTCTGTCTGTCTGTCTGTCTGTACTTCTATTTATAAAGTTTGGCCATGTTACGTGAATCTGTTGAGTTTGGCGCTTTTTTACGGCCACTCCCATTGCCAAGCCGTCAAACTTGTAAAAAACTTTTAATGGCTATTCAATGGCAACATTTAGGACCGAAACATTGCCATTGAATAGCCATTAAATATATTTTGCACATTATATGGTGTGCGGGAGTTTATATTTTTTGATAATCTCACTCCTCCTCTATGCACATGTCCTATGAAAAAGATATGCAAAGCTTTTTGCTACTCCTCTGCAAATAACCAAGCATTACGCTAATTTTGCCAGTCATGGAATCGTGAACACTGACCTCAACTGAGGCAAGTGAGCCCTGCAGTTGTTCAGAGGCCCGTCAGGGTTCTTTTGTGACCTCCTGGAGGAATTGCTCCCCAGGAAGAAATTTGGTGGGCCGGCCACTCCTGAGAAGATTTACCACTATTTTGAATTTTCCACATGTATAGATGATGGTTTACATCTTGGTTCGCTATAGTCCCCGGACCTTAGGAATGGCTTTGTAACCCTTTCCAGACTGATACAAGTGAATGACTTAGTTTCTCATCTGTTAATGAGTTTCAGTAGATTGTGCCATCATGCGCTGCTTTTTGCCAACTTCACATTGCCAAACAGGTTCTATTTAAGTGATATTTAGATTCAACAGGGCTGGAAGTAATTATTGATGGGTGCATCTTGTGAAATCAAACCGAATTATCAATTGAATTTGTGAACGTAGTTGATTCAGTAACTATGGTGGCAATTCCTTTTTTACACGGGGCCAGGTAGGGTTGGATGGCTTTTGTCTTTTGATAAATGAAATGATCATTGAAAAACTGATTTTTTGTTTACTTGGGTTATTTTAGTCAAACATTGGAATCTTGATGACCTGAGACATTAAAAGTCTGACAAATAAGTGGAAATAGACAAAATCAGGAATGGGCAATCACTTTTTCTCTGCACCTTACTATTACTCCAAGGCAATGTGAACATTTTATATCAATGGGCACCAAACTGAGCTATGAAAATGCACTGGTAATGTCAATATTTTATGTGAAAAGAGAACTCATCAGCAATCTCACCATCTTCTTGCGAAGAAATGAACATATATTCACCTGTCTTTACTGCATGCATACCTGGACATTGTTCGGGCCTTCATTCGATGAACTATAATTTGATTTGTAGGACAGAATTGAAATATTGGAGGAATGCTTTTGCCATTGCAAATTGCAAGAGGAGCCTGCATGTGTTAACTTAGTCCGTTCTCAGCAAAAGCGCAGAGTTGGATGGTGTTGTGATTGATTCAGTTCCCATTGTTTTATTTTAACTTGCTGGTATATGCCTCCAATCACCTCTCTGGTTCTCCACAGTGCTGTATCCACTGTCATATACCTTACAAATAGAAGTCCCACTGAAAACTACTCATGTGCTCATTGCGCGAATGCCATCGCCACAAAACCTTTGCACAAACCCCGTTTCACATGGTTACCTCGCCATGCAAAAGTTCATTAACTGAGTCGCTGCTCTTGAACAAAAGCTAATCAGATTTATCAAGGCTCAGATCTGTTATTTGAATGTGCCTTTGTGTTGTGACAGAAACAAATCCCTCTGATCACATGTCGATTTGCTGAATAATCCTCCTGAGCGATGTTTACGTCTTTTCTTTCTAAATGTACAACCGCCGTGCTGGCCGTCTGTGCGGCCTCGTGCGTCACCCTTGTTTTTCTTTGGCCTGCTATTTACTCTCTTCATTAAAAGAGAGAGATTCCAGGCATTGCAGCACCCTTTGGATGGGGTATCAGACTGTTGTTGGGAAACGAGCTAGATTTAGGTACCTCGGCTGGCAGGCTAAAGCTGGCATTTCCACATGGCTTCACAATTTAACACTCTCTTGACCACATTCACCGAGGTTACTCGCACAGTGCTGTCGTTTCGACAGCCTTTATCAAGTTCGCTTCTTATCTGCAGCATGTCAGAGCACACTGGACTATAGTCCCACAGTCTCAATTGTCGCCCTATGGCTCTGAACCAGCTGGCAACATCAGTCATATCGCCTGTTGCACTGCCTTAATAGGGCACTCAAACTGGCATTGTGTCAGACTTATGATGATTCTTTCATTGGCATTTAGGAGCTATTGTCAAAATTCTTTCTCATGAACCCATAACCTATCCACACTGAATTACCACGACCAAATCAATTCTAATGAGGACAATGATATGACAATGAATGTCTAGTGTTTTCATATAATATCCTCACGAAGCACGCTATTAGGAACACCGATACACCTGCCCTTTCATGCAATTATCCAATCAGCTGATTAAGAGGCAGCAGTGGGATGCATAAGAGCGGGCACATGAAGTCAGAAGCAATTAATGCGCACATTCAACATTAGAAAAAGGAAAAATATGGTCTAAGTGGCTTTGACTGAGGTATGGTTGTTGGTCCCAGGCAAGCTGGTTTGAGTATTTGTTAAACCACTGCTCTCCTGAGAGTTTCACACACCAGTCTCAAAAGTTCACACAGAATGGTGCAAAAACAAAAAACATCCAATAAATGGCAGTTTTGTGGAGACTAAAGCCTTGTAGATGACTAAGGGCAGAAGTGAATGGCCAGATTGGTTTGAGCTGACAGAAAAGCTACAGTGACTCAGATAACCATTGTACAGCTGTGGAGAATGGGAAAGCATTTCAGAATGCAAAGCACTTTGAACCTTGAGGTGGATACTTGGCTACAAAAGCAGAAACGTTGGGTTTCGCTCCAGTCCAGTTCAACTCCTGTCGCCCAAGAACTGAAAGCTCTGGCTGCAGTGGGCACAGACTCGCCAAAACTGGGAAGATAAATTGGAAAAACATAGCCTACTCCGACGAATGTAAATTTCCTTAGTGACAAGCCGATGGTATCGGTTATAATTTGGCGTCAACTGCGCAAATCCATGAACCCAGCCTGCCTTGTGTCTACAGATGAGACTGGTGATGGTTGTGTTATGGTATGGGGAACATTTTCTTAGCACACTTTAGGCCCCTTAAAACCAATCAATCTGAATCAATTTGAGTGCCATCTGAGTAATGTTGGTGACCATCTGCAATTTACCAATCTACCAATGGCCACATCTACCATGATAAAGCACTAAGTCACTAAACAAAAGTACTCTAACCTTGGCTTCATGGATCCGCTACTGAGTTTAGTTAAAAGCCCTCCCCAGTCATCAGAGTGGAATCCAAACCAGCATCTTTGCGGGGTCATTAAATGGGGGGTTCGAAACATGAATGAGCAGCAGACATATCTGAAGAAATTTATGTGGCGCAATCGTGCCAACCTGGACCATAATCCCAATGGAATGTTTCTACTGCAATCTATGTCACGAAGAATTGAGGCTGTTCTGGGGAAAAGGGAGACTGTACTCATGGTGTTCTAAATGAAGTACTGGAATTAAATTATAATTGTATCATTAGAAGGTCAATAATTTACTACTTGACAAAATACAATTTGTTTTCAAAGTCTTAAAAGGTGTAAATTGGATTTTTTTAAACAAACTGTGATTCAAATACATGTCATTTTATTTGCTTGCCTGCATTCTATCACATTGTTACATGGAATTTTAATTGCAAGCATAATGCTTCGCGAATGCACACTTCTTTAAGACTGACTGGAAGTACTGCATCAACATGTGGCCAAACTATATTGCACCCAGGACTCTCAGTCTGCTGGTGATCAGACACATAAGTAGCCTATTGATATACCACACAGAATATCCCACGGAGTGAAGTTATCCGTTTGTTTGTTTTTATTTGTTTGTTTCGTCTTCATACTATTTTCAGCATTGTTCTACTTTACTATTTCTAATGTATCGCCATAAACTCGATAATCATCCATTGTTTTTTTTTTTTTCTCGGAGTTCCTCTGTGTCCTTTGAAAATAGAAACTCATAAATATACGATTGTTCATTATAATGCAATTCTTGGTAAAATAAATCATTCATGTAAAGACGGTTGCATCAGTGTATTCAGATTTACACGACACCGTCGAAAATCTGAATGACCTACCTTAGTAGCCGACCGCAGAGATAATAGATAAAATGGATAAGCGATTAAGTCCAAGTATAAATGTATGTTACCAACCTTCAAGAATTTAGGTCACGTTCACAGTCATCCTTCAGATAGTCAGTCACCATGCCGAAAATAATTTCGCTACTTAAAATCACTTACCTCGGCGGTGTTGCGGCAATTTTATCTCGGACAATTCTTGCTGTCAGACAGAACCCGTCTCCGCAAATTCTAAGCTGTATAAATAGTCAATGTCATTAGTGGGAGGTTCATGACTTGGAGATGACACAGACCACGGGTTTTTAAAGATGCTATTGCTGCAGTGTAACGTTAGCAGAATGACGACTTAGTAAATCTTCGGTATGCAACTCACAGATACAAAATCGTGTACACGCAGGAGAATTCAAATCACAAACAAAAGCATGTTACGGGAGGAAAATCCTTGAACGCATTTCGAAAATTGTTGGTCCGGTTTTTCATCCATTGCAGCTCACTTCATCTTCTACCGGCAGGAGAGGCGCACGAGCAGCAGCGCGCAGATTCGCTCAGCATTGGTCGAATCAGTCTCAATGGCACAAGCGTTGCTGAAGGAGCAAACGACACGGTGAAACGTTTTCTCGTCTAAAGATGAAATTATTAATCAGTCCATTATGTTGTTTTTGCGGAGTTTAGTGTCGGATTTGTTTTTTGAGCGTGCTGGATTTTATTGCATGATCCATTTTGTATTTCATTTACGCACGCGCGCGCACGCACGTAGTGCAATTACGTTGCAAGGCTTCCCCCAATACTTGAGTCATCGGATTGTAAGTCATATGTCGTGCTCACCGGGATTTTGCTACGTCTTAATGTTGCCGTCGTTTGTTGGTTTGTTTCTCACGTCAGAAAAGTTAACCGATTCACCCTGATTGCTATCAAAAAACGTACAAGTGCCACGTATTAAATTATGACCTTAGTTGTTGATATCGACTTCACTCGCGCAATATCAATACCCAAGGACCTTTAGAGATGTCCCTTCGACGCTCGGTGCCCAAGTGCGTATGTTACCATGAGAACGACATCAGTCGCAGTGCACGCAGAACTACACGGTAGCAGTTCGTGGGACTTGTTTTGTCGCTATTTTGCCTACTGCGCTTCTTTAAAATGGCATAAACAGAAGAGCGACAAATTCAGTGAAAGATCTTCAGTTATTTGAGGGACAAGAAACATTCATGCACTACATTGTACAGTTAAACTATTAGCATCCCATCATGCTCTGAAGTATTTATAAAAAGGCTGAGCAGGCCCACATTACCTTTTTGGATCAAATTGATAACCAAAGAGTAAGCTTTAAATAACTGTGAATGAATTTTCATCTCTGGGGCATGCTCAACAGGAACTTCGGTCACAAAGACTACTCATCTGGTATGAGTTGTGGAATTTAGTATTTGTGGTGGAATAGTGACTTGAGTGACTTCTGATTTCTGATCAACTGGGAAGACACTGAGTAAATTTGGTTAGGACCTGTGGTCTGATGCCCACATTCAGCGACTGTGATGGTTGCGTATTAGTGGCCATGTGAGAAAAAAGGAGAAACAACTAGGAAGGAAAAACAGGAGCAACTGCTCCTTAAGAGCACGGAGAGGGATGTTATAGTAAAGCTGCAGTACGTAAATCCTTCGTTACGAAGACGAATACACATTTGACAGGTCAATAGCATAGAAACTATTGGCATTGGTCTGCAGAGATGTGAGAAGATGAGTCAAAGTTGGTGAGTGCATGTGTGGAGTCCAGAGGAGAATAGTACTGGCCTGAATGCTTGAACCCAAGAGCGAGGGGTTTGGGTAGGTCTGTTATGGTGTCGCTAGCATTTTTCTGGCATGGTGTGGGATGTGTCCTGCATGGAAGGGTCGCCTATACTATCATCTTCTGCGTGATCACCTATACTATACCTCAGAAGTTTGCAATCATTTGTCATTTACAGTTCTGTGAAAAAGTATCTGCCCCCTTCCCAGTTTCTTTGATTTTTGCGTATTTTTCCCAAGTAAATGTTTCAGATCATCAAACTAATTTTAACATTAGATGGAGATAACCCAAGAAAACACACAATTCAGTTTCTACATGATGATTTCATTACTGATGTAAAGAAAAAAAATCCATCCAACCCTAGCTGCCTGGCAATACATGAAAAAGTAATTGCCCCCTTTCTTTGTCACTAAATTAAACAAATGCAAATGATCAATGGGTTCAATTTCATGAGACTCACACCAGCATGATTACCACCTGCCATGTTGAATCTAAACATCATTTAAATAGTACTTGTCTGGCAATTTGAAGCTGGCAAAAAACAGCGCATGATGCCCTGATCTAATGAAATGTACAAACTGATAGGAAAGGAATTTGTTGACGTCTATCCATCTGGAATGGGTTAAAAAGTGATTTCTTAAGCTCTGGGACTCCAGCGAACTACTTTTAGAGTTTAGGAATCAGACTTTTTGTGGTTCGATCCCTGGCTCCTCCACAGAACATCTCAAAGTGTCCTTGAGCGAGACACTGAACTCCACAGTGCTCTTGATGTGCAGGTTGGCGCTTTGCATGGCAGCCTCTGCCATCAGGGTGAAGGTGAGGCATAATTGCAAAGGGCTTTGTGACTAGAAAAGTGTAATCGAAATGCAATCCATTTACCGTTTATCAAAATATATGAAACAATCAATTTTTACATATTTGAAATGCATTTCACAATTAATTTTGAAGTATATTCTTCGTAAATGTATCTCAAATATATTTTCATCCCTAAAGGAGAATACAGCGCCCTCCATAATTATTGGCACCCCTGGTTAAGATGTGTTCTTTAGCTTCTAATAAATTCAGTTTTTTTCTAAATAATATAGGACCACAATTTAAAAAAAGAGGAAAATCTAACCTTTAATTCAAGTGCATTTATTCAGTTGGAAAAAACCCACATTAAGAAAAAAATCTTTTACATCAAATCATATGTGCCACAATTATTAGCACCTTAATACTTTGTACAGCCCCCTTTTGCCAACAAAACAGCACCTAATCTTCTCCTATAATGTTTCACAAGATGGGAGAATACAGAAGGAGGGATCTTCGACCATTTCTCTTTGCATAATCTCTCTAAATCATCCAGTGACCTGGGTCCTCTCCTTTGCTCTCTCCTCTTCAGCTCACTCCACAGGTTTTCAATGGGGTTGAGGTCTGGGGACTGAGATGGCCATGGGAGGAGCTTGATTCTGTGTCTGGTGAACCATTTCTGTGTAGATTTGGCCACATGTTTAGGGTCACTATCTTGCTAAAAGACCCAGTGACGACCCATCTTCAGCTTTCGGGCAGAGGCCACCAGATTTTGATTTAAAATGTCCTGGTATTTCAAAGCGTTCATGATGCCATGCACCCTAACGAGGTTCCCAGGGCCTTTGGAAGAGAAACAGGCCCACAGCCTCACCGATCCTCTCCCATACTTCACAGTGGGCATGAGCTGCTTTTCTGCATACTCATCTTTTGTGTTTCGCCAGACCCACTTAGAGTGTTTGTTGCCAAAAAGCTCTATCTTGGTCTCATCTGACCAAATCACACGGTCCCAGCTGAAGTCCCAGTACCATCTAGCGAACCCCAGACGTTTGAGTTTATGATTATGAGTGAGAAAAGGTTTTTTCCGTGCATGCCTCCCAAACGGCTTGTTGGCATATAGATAGCCCCTGATGGTTGTTTTTGAGACTTTGTGACCCCAAAATGCTACCATTTGTTGCAATTCTTTAACAGTGAGCTTTGGAGATCTTTTTATTTCTCTTACCATCCTCCTCATTGTGCGTGGTGGCAGAATAACCTTGCGTCCTCGTCCAGGCTTATTTACAACTGTTCCAGTTGTTTTAAACTTCTTAATGATTCTTCTGATAGTAGACATGGGCAGGTGCAGGTGAATGGCTATTTTCTTGTAGCCATTGGCTGACTTGTGACGGTCGACACGCATCTGCCTTACTTGAATGGTGTGTTCCTTTGTCTTTCCCATGTTGAAGAGTGGATAGAGAAATGGCCTATGTGTCACGTCATATTTATACCCCAGGGAAACAGGAAGTGATGAATTACTAATTAATTGTTCCTAGATACTCTGATCAACTTTGTAAACTACTGTAGAAATGACAGAAATACTTCAATTACATTTATTTCCTAGGAATGGTTAGGGATGTCAATAATTGTGGAACAGGTGATTTTATGAAAAATAATTATTTCTTAGTCAGGGATTTTTTTTCCCTTAAAATTAACTTGAGTTGAAAGTCAAATTTTTCTACAATTTTCAGTGTGAGAGTATGCTTCTGCAATAAAAATTGAATTTATTTTAAGACTTTTAACACATCTTAAACAGGGGTGCCAATAATAATTGAGGGTGCTGTATATTAAAAATGTATTTCAAATGAATTGTTAATATATTTATTAAAATATATGAAGTGGCCTTTTTTAACATATTTGAAATTCATTTTGAAATGTACGTTCTTAATGTATCACAAATGTATTCCGTACGGAAAGTGCTTAAGTCACTAAATATCCATTTTGAGAAAATGTAGAAAATAAACTGAATGTAACTATTAATTTCATTTTC
Source organism: Gymnothorax reevesii (assembly GCA_029721435.1). Classification (NCBI taxonomy): domain Eukaryota; kingdom Metazoa; phylum Chordata; class Actinopteri; order Anguilliformes; family Muraenidae; genus Gymnothorax; species Gymnothorax reevesii. The sequence continues at coordinate 15,275,708 of CM056573.1, forward strand.
CCATCCATACCTCTTGGGGTGCGAAAATGTGTACTTTTAGCACTTGGCTCTTAATTTCCAATAGATGAGTCTTTGAACATGGGCACACTTTACAAACTTCATGATCTAGAAGATCCCGCAACAGCTCCATTGGGTTCAAATTACGTGATTCACCACTCCATTTTCATATTCAGAAAGTCAGCAGAAAAAGAATTTACGTATTGGGTCATCTTTCTGTGGCAGTGTCTCAACCATTTCAACTGTGCGAAAATCTGATGGTGTGCAAAACAGTGCGTAAGGCTGTCACATGAACACTGATTCTGAACTTTTGAGGTGTTGTGCACTGCTACATCCAGTGATGAAATGTGACAATGCTCCCTTCCACTGGGGCACGAAAGGTCTCTGAATTAGTATGAAAAGCACGTGAGTCATACGTACATTATGGCCTTTGCAGTCACCGGATCTCAACCCAAATGAACACTTATCCCTGTAATTGCCTCAACCTTTGGAAGAGCACATTTTGAGTCGCTGCTTCTAATTTTAAGGTTGCGTTGATTGTGCCATCTCTAACACTCGGTCGAGGTGTTGTCATGCTGAAAAAACACATCTTTCAATTAGATACAGTGACTCTAAATGTGCTCTACCATAAGGATGAGCAGGCAGTTGAAGGGCTTTGGGAGGCTTTGGTTCGAGATGTCTGACAGCAGTCTCCACCTCAATCATCAAAAACACCAAATGAAGGACTGTATTTTGAAAGAATGGATTTCTATACTTCCAGTAGAGTTCCTGAGACCCTAAGTCAATTAGCTGCTACCCTGGTGGCAAGAGGGCACGTCTCATGAAAATAAAAAAACATTTACTAATTTTCCTACTTTCAAGTAACTTTTCAGTTAATGCGTTTAGTTCCAATTTGATTATCGAATAATGAGACGAGCAATACAACGTGCAAACTTTATTATTATAACCTGTATTTAACCAGATAGATAACAGATAAAAGTTGTGACCTGGCTAAGAAGGCAGCACACAGCAGGTTGCATATTCAAACTTCTGCCAAGCCTGAAGAATGCTCAACTTGTCAACTCCATTTGTTTGTGATAATTTCTTTACATAATTGAGAAAATACACTTTTTCTATTCTCAAATTTTTTGTTGTTAACATTTTGTTAATTGTGTTGTTTTTTTTTTTGTTTTTTTTTTTGGTGGTGGGGGGTTGAGCCTGATTTTGTGATGATCCTGTTGAGTGATGACCCCTGCCGTTTTGGCTTGGGTTTGCAGTGTAATTCACTTGTATTTTGTTTTCTCTTATAGGTGGGTCATTTGGGCAGACCTGAGGACCCTGGTGTTCCCAGGTTTTAAGACTTTGATCCAGTCAGCGCGGGTCTGTTCTTTCTGCTCCATCCTGTTGTTTCTGCAGCATACAACATGCATACACTCCCTGCACTCATGCACGCCTTAAACCACTGACTCTTGTGGTATTAAGGTATCACATTAAGTTATCTTTGAGAAAATCTCTGCAGCGGTGTGTCTTCAGTTTGTTATGGCCTTTAAGCTGGGTCAGAACAGTAAAGATGTGACTCAAAATGTTAAATTTTGCCCTACCTCGCCATAGTGCAGAATCCGTTGAATAAAATCGGGGGTCCAGATCTAGATCACTTCCAACATCTAATCACCTCTAAATCAGACCAAGATCCACCTCCGGTAAAATTCTCGCGCAAATCTGTCAATTATGTTTTGCATGATCATGCTAACAAACCAACAAATAAACAAGCAAACTAATGAAATGCAAAACCTGGACAACACTAGGTAAGACTGAGGATATTGAAATCGTCAGTGATTATTTCTGATGGTGCCTGCGTGAAGTTCTCCCACATTTGTTGTGATTTCATAGTGACCTCTCGTAGTAGGTCCCCCCTGTATTTTATTTGGGTGATTAAATCTGCTTTTTGTATGTTATTTGGGGCGGAGGTATAATCCAGCCGGATCTTCTTTGTATGGATGCCGTCCTTTTGACTGGTGAAGCTGAGCTGCTGAGTTAAGATATATGTATCCGAAGTGATTACAAGTTGTGTCGCATACCATAAATAGGTTCATGCATACGGATTATTCAGTGGATAATATGTCCGTGTTGTTCATGTTCTGATTTTGTTTTGTGTTTGTGTCCTTTCAGTTGATTACCTGGCGAACGGCATGGTTACTGTTCAGGTGTTAGTTAGCATAGCATGTGTGATGTAGGAATGCTTATGTGAAATAAAACACGTGGAAGACAGTAATCGGATGCCCGAGCTTGAGTGTGACACTGTTTCATCGGCTAAGAACACCCTTTACGGTGGGAGTTATTAGATTAAGGTAGTTAGTTTAATAAGACCGTACAGTGCCTAATAGTTTGTGCATTTCAATTTGAATGTCTTACTGACAGTCAGGCCATCATTTGACAGCTCAGCCATTAGATGATTCTTGCATCGCATTCAATGAGATGGTTTGGTTTAAATGGAAGATTTCACCAAATAATTATTGCCATGGAAACTGTCCTAGCATCAAAATGCCTGGTCTTATTTTAACAAAATTTTGGGTCATTAAAAGCCAAAAGTTGACCTTGAGCTTTTAAATTTTGACCTCAGTTTTCTACCAGAAGTTGTCATACATGTAAATTATCTATTACTGATTGAGAAGCATTTAGAAATTTGTCCCATGTCTCCGGTTTGTCTCGTTCTAGGAATATTGACTAAAATACTTTTTAGACGACCTTGACCTTGACCCTAAACCTAATTGAACAAAAATTCAGAAGTCTATATTCAAATCCATGCTGAATGAAGTTGTCGACAGGAGAACTCGTTGCTCCTAGTGTTTATTGAAATATTCCATCGCGAAAATAGCTGAAATATGTCCCATTATGAGAAATAGGGATATTTATCGCCTTGGAAGCAGCTATAGCATTAAATAGACTCGCCCGAATTTTCACCAAATTTGGCTGGCTCCCTGAGGGCATGTTATTGTCAATCCTGTGCTATTAGAGGGAAATTGATGCAGAAAGGAACTATAGCTGCGCTCAACGAGCGCAAGAACCTCCGCCAATGTACTCAATGTTATTTTTGCCAGTATTAGCCAGCAACCCCTGTGTTTATGCAGTCCTGTAGTCTTCGCGCAAATATGTTTTTAATGTGTTTTTGACCTTTTGCATGCCCTTGACCTTTGACCTTGACCTCTCAAAATCTAAACCCCTCTTCCTTGAGCAATGCTTAATCATTCCACCAAATTTGTTGAAAATCCATCCATAACTTTTTGCGTAATCCTGCTTACAAACAAACCAACAAACCAACCAACAGGCAAACGGTAATGATCACATAACCTCCTCCAACTTCATAGGGCGGAAGTAAAATGAGATTTTTTTTCACCTTGACCATCCAAAATTTCAACCCCCTAAAACTACAGAAGTTCATGATGTAAGATGATGTTGGTGCTTGCTCTTCGATGGGCCATGCATAAAGCAACATTTTGCAGTTGGTCACATGTCTATAATTTTTTTTGAAGGGAAATATTGGTCAAAATGTGTTTTTGACCTTTTAGACGACCTTTAACATGACTTTTGACCCAGATTACACACAAACGTACTGAGAGACCACAAACAGACATGCCGATCAACGTACTGTTTTTGCTAGAAGCAAACACAGCCACTCCTTGGTGGAGGTAAGAAGTCATGTTGTGTGTATCCGTCAAGATGCTCCCCTCCCTTTTATACTGTGGTAGCTGTGCATTTTAAAACTGCTCTTTCGCTGCAATGACATCACAGCTGAGTCACAGTGATAGCTGAAAACTGCAATTGAACAAGACAGTCTTGACTCTAAACAACATAATTTGCTTCATGATATGTGGTTAGTTTGATGCGGTCATGACCATGACCTCCATGTCAGGCATAAATACATGACATTTATTCAAATTTCATTTTTTTTTAAGTTTCTAACGGTGCAAAATATCCTTTCAATACTCACCATTACTCATTCATTTGCTTGTTCAAAATGTCTGCCCTATCATTACACAGCCTGATGATGATTCTCAATCATAGAAGTGTCAGATATCGTATGTCTAAGTAATTCTGCTGATATCCGTAAAAGGGGCATCTTGCTTGATGGCAAGTCTGCCTGATCCCAGAGTTGAAAGGACTGAACAATCCAGAAAGATGAAAAAAATTCCATGTGAAACTTTACGTGAAAACAGTTCAGTTGAGTTCAATACCTAGAGATCCGTAAGAGTGATATGAATGCCAAGAGTGGATTATGAGCTATGTGGAGAAATCTGCTCGGCCTTCTTTGATCAATATGAAATACCTTAGCAAAGAGATTAGACTCAGGACTGAAGCCGATTAAAATAGTGCACCATTTTGTTTTCCTTTACTTTTCATTTTGGATTTTGTTTTGTCAAATGTCCATTTCCATTCGGACATAGGCTCTGATTATTTTAAAGCAACCTTGATTCTAGAAAACTTGGGGCAATGTGTGAAATGTAAAAAAAGGCCAGCAGTCATTTGCAAATCCCTTTTAACCTAAATTCAATTGAAAAAAGTACAGACATAATAAATTATGTTTAACACAACAATTTTTTTTTTTTTTAGAAATACATCTAAAATATTTCAAAGTGTAATGTCTGCAACACAGTCCAATTAAGTTGGGACAGGTGCATGTTTACCGCTGTAGGGAATTAATTGCTGGAGTCTTGGAAGTGGAATTTATTTCCCCATTCTTGGCTGATATACATTGAACTTTCGTTGGTGAACTGTCTGGGGTCGCCACTGTCATATTGTGTGCTTCATTATTCGCTTTACTTTTTCAATTGGAGACTTGTTAGACCTGCAGGCAGGCCAGTCTAGTACCTGCTGTCTATAACTTCAGAGCCACTCAGTTGTAATATATGTAGAATAGCTTGGCGCTATTCGGCTGGAGCAAGCAGGGGTATCCCTGAAAAGAAATGTCGCTAACCTTCTGGGTCAATTGTGCTTTTGGAGAAATTCAAGTTGCCCACGTTCAGAAGCTAATGCAGCCCCAGACCTAGGCAGACACTGGCTTTTAAACATGCTGCTGGCAACAGTCGGGATGGTCTTTTTCCACTTTGGCCCAGAGCACAGGATGTCCTTTATTTCCAAAGACTATCTGGATCAAGGGCTTGTAAAACCACTTTGTTCCTTTCCACTTTGTGTCAGTCCATTTCAGCTAAGCTCCAGAACAAAGGTGGTGGTGATGCCATTAGATGGTGTTAATATATGACTTCCTCTTTGTGAAAGAGTCTTGACTTGCATTTGATGATGCCACGACAAACTTCGTTCACTGACAGCAGACCCTGTTGCTCAGAGCAGAGCAGAGATAGGTACCTGGGACCTTCGATTTTCCTCCATCTGTATGAAAGACTTGCAGTCAGATGATATGTAAATGTACAAATATTGCCACCTAGTGGTTATGCTGTATGAAATGGAAATGTGTCTTTTCATCTGGCTGGTAAATTCTGCATTGATCAGTTGATGTGCCCTTAAATATGACCTGCGTATTCACTGGGTTATTATAATTTTAGGCCTTGAACAAATCTAAAAGTGCATTTTCCTGGCTTTTATTTTCTTAATTTGAATTCAGTGCTCTGTAGTTGTCCCGCAGCCTGGGCAAAATGAGGGTCATGACCCCTATTATCTGTTTGGCGCCCACCAACTTCAGGGCCTCTTTTACCTGTTCATTAAACATATCAACATTGTTTTATCAGCTTGTTATTTCATAGGTGCTCATAACTTAAGAAGATTGACTTGTGGCCATGGCTTTTGACTTGATTTTCTGTTCCAGAAGTGCTGTACAAAACAGTAAGTGTAAATTTGGTTTGTTGAGCCCATTAATTAAGGCCAAATACAACAGAACATGAGGATCAAAAGAAAGTCTGGAGTCAGTCTTTGTAGCATCTGTAAAAATTGGAGTCTGTTGTATGTAATTCAAGTAGTTTTAAACAATAAATATGTTTTCATGTAAGTTTGTTGGAGAGTCCGAAAGTATACTTACTCAGTGGCCAAGTTATGAGGCACGCCTTCACACCCGCTTGTTTATGCAAATATCTCATCACCCGATCACGCAGCATGAACTCAGTGCATAAAAGCATGCAGTCGTGGTCATGAGGTTCAGTTGTTTTTCCGACTGAACATTAGAACAGTGGAAAAGTCATCCGAGTGACTATGGTTGTGTTCGAAATCGCCCCCTATCACGGATATAGTGCACTGTATAGTGTGTCCGCCATTTTGTTGTTCGAATTCTTTTCATCCACTATATAGTGGACTATAAAATACCCACAATGCACTGCGAAATCAAGTGAGCAAGCGATGTACACTACATTTTACTCCCGTATACCAGAATGCACTGCGGTCGTGTTTTTCCAGAGAAGAAGAAGGAGAAGAGCGAGATGGCTCTACCCTGCAGAACTGCATCCTCAAATGTTCCCGTAAGTGTCCAGTTTGTTTACATGATGCTCGGGGCATCCGCTTACATCACAGGAATATCCAGCGCATTTGCTGACGCAACCATGTTCAGAAGATTCCGGTGTCGTGTCCGAAATCTCCCTTTGTCATTCTCTATGTAGTGCACTATATCATATACACAATGTAGGGAATAGGGAGTGAGTGAATGAGTGGATGATGTCAAACACAGCCTTTGACTGTAGAATGATAGCATATACCTGAAGATTTGAGATTTGGTTTGAGCACCTCAGAAACTGCTGATCCTCTGGGATTTCTATGCACAGCAGTCTATAGAAGTTCAAATATATTGGCGAAAAAGAAAAACCTGGTGAGTGGAAGTTCGGTGGGCAGGACGCCCTGTAAATCAGAGAGAGATCAGAGGAGAATAGCCAGGGGTGTGTTTCCCAAAAGCGTAGCTGCTAAGTTAGTGACTTACATAGTTTATCCATTCACAGTCAATAGGTCCAACTATGTAAGTTAGCATCTGTAATTTTGGGAAATGCACCCCAGACAAGATAAAATAAGATATACTTTATTGAACCCCAAGGGGTAATTAGTCCTCTGAATTTAATCCATCCTATAGTTAGGAGCAGTGGGCAGCCACAGAGCAGCGCCTGGGGACCAACTCCAGTTGGTCAAGTCAGTCCTTGTTCAGGGATTCTGGTAAGAGTGTTCCTATAATGCATGTTTTTGGGGATGGGAGAAACCGGAGTACCTGGAGGAAACCCACGCAAACTCGGGGAGAACATACAAACTCCACACAGAAAGGCCCTAGACCAGATTCGACCCTGCTGTGAGGCAGCAGTGCTAACCACTGCGCCACTGAGCCGCCCAGTTAAAAGTTAAGTTAAAATTAAAGCTGGAAGGCTACAGTAAGTGTTATATTAACGCATTACAACTATGGTGTGCAGAAGAGCATCTCTGAACACATAACACATTGAACATTGAATCAAGAATCTGAAGGCACAGTGGGTAACAGCTGAACAAAATTGGTCAGTAGAAGACTGTAAAAGCATCACTGAGGAATCCATCTGGCTTTGTGTCTGCGCTTCAGCCTGGTGATGATGTAGCATAGGGAATATCTTCCTGGTGTACAGTGGACTTCTTTCAACCAACTGCACATCCTGTAAATAAAATGGCCTTGTTGCTGCTCATGTGCGTCCTTTTATGGCCACAGTCCCATCTTATAATGGCTTCCTCAGAATATCGCAATATGTCACGAAGTGCACTTCCTCTCAAGCTCATTTGATGAACAGAGGGTGCAGTGTAATCCAATGGCCTCCAGCCTCCAGCCTCCAGATCTCAATCCAATGATGAACCTTTTGGATGTCATTGAATGGGTGACTCACATGCTGAAATAATTCAGGTAAAATAGTTTGCTTAAGAGTAACTCAATGGTCTACCAAGGACTCACACCGAGGATCTACAATTAAGAGGCCAGTTCTATGTGACATTATACTACACTCCCCACAACAGGCCTCATAACAGCAGCGGTAGTAACAGCATGATAATGTTATAAAAATAGTAATAACAGTAGTAGATGTAACCATAATGACAGAAGTAAAGGAAATGTTAGTCCAAGAAATAATATTAGCTCTAGTCGGTGCAATAATTCATTATTAGAACATGGTATCATTATTATTATTATTAATACAACATTGTATTATTGCCACCTCCAAGGAGGTCATGTTGTCACCTCTGTTTCCTATTTGGCTGTCTGTTTACAGGATAACTCAAAAAGTTATGAATGAATTGGACCAAAATTCAGTAGAATAGTAGGTGGTAATCCAAGGATGAGTTGATTCAATTTTGGAAGTGAGCAAGAACATATTCTGGGTTCTAGATCTGGAAGAAGTTAAAAAAAATGCCTGAATAGAATAATGTTCAGACAGGACACTCACGTCAGATTTAATCACTTATTTGGAATAATGTACATTGAATTTGGCGGTGACTCTGCTCAAGTGATACTCAGGAACAATCTGAGCAAGCATGACACAGACATTCCGGGAGATCACAACCCCCCGGCAGAGCCTAGTTCACCGTGTTTACAATGAAATGAATGACAATACAGTTTACAAACAATGCCGATACCATACAAAACAATGCCAATACCATATAAAGACAAGAGTATATGACACAAGAAGTACTGCCAAAGACCGTGCCATTGGAAATGAGGAGCCTGGGGATGTGGAGGGGATGTTTGCGCAGATCTGTAATGGGTCTTGGTGGGAATGGTAGAGCGAGATGGAGAGTGCTGCCTCATTTAAAGAGACGCGCAAATTAGGTACGTGACGCTGAAGTCCAATGCGATTGGATAAGGGGTGGAGCAAAGACTGACTTCCATGCCTGTCTGAACTAACACTGATGCTCCATTATCTTATGTAAAGGCAAAAATGGGCAAGATTTTTAATATTTTTCTTTTTCCTTTTTTTAATTCTGAACTTTATGTCTGCTTGCATGCCAAAAAAGTAGGGAAAGGTATGTGTTTACCATGGTAAAAGCCCTACTAATAATTATTTGGGGGAACTGAGGACACCAGTTTTTCCTTTTTTAGGGATTTTTAGTTTTTTTACCCATTATTCCTTAATAAAATTTAGTTAAGATCCTGGGTAGCGTTCGTTGTTGCATTGTTTCCACGATTTTATGCACTCTTAAATTTTGTTAGCCTCATAGCATAATTACGTAAGTCTTTTTTTTTTTTGCTTTCTGTTGCAATATCAAAAAAAAAAAAAAAAAAAAAACAATGTGCCTGCTAAAAATTGTTTTTTTTTTTCTTTTTTTTCTTGTTTTTGGCTCATTTTGAGGCTGCCATCTGGTTTCTTGGTCAAGTTCACTTTTATTATGATTAGCTGCTATTTTCTGTTTAATTTTTATCATTATTACTTATATTTGTATTTTAATTCTACCATGTCTTATTTAATTTTATTTATTTATCTCCAGTCTTTTTATGTTTTTTTAGCCTATTGTTTTATTTCTGTTTTTAAGTCTGTTATTTTTATGCATTTGCCTCAGCTGTAAATGTAATTTGACTTGACTTTTCCAAAAACGTTCAAATATGACTTAGGCAACTATGCTATTAGGCTAACCATTTATTTCCGGCCAGAGTTGCATTAACTTTTGATCGAGATCTCGTACTGACGACGGAAGAGTCAAACCACTCCGTAAAACTTTCACTCACGCATCCCGAAGACTTTCAGTTGGTTAATTTCAGGACTCTGTGCTGACAGTTCAAGGGTGAAAATGATTCCTCATGCTCTCTGGACCACTCTTTCACGATTTGAGCCCAATGAATCTGGGCATCGTCACCCTGGATTATGCCTGTGCTGTAATGGATTAAAAAAATCAATTGATGGGATTATCTGACCACTCAATACATTCAGGCAATCTGCTGACTTAATTTTATTGCTGCAAACATTTCTGAGCCAAGACCTGTCTGACTGAAATGATCCCGGATCACAACATTGCCGATAGAAGCTTGTACAGTGGACACTATGCATGACAGGTGCATTGCGTCAGGCTTTCGTTCTTACCCTGACGCATCCATTGCCCTGGAATAGGATGGACTCATCAGACCTCCTGACCTTTTACCATCACTCATAAGTCTAATCTTTATACTCCCTAGCAAACTTTAGTCTTGTTTTCCCAATTAGCCTGACTAAGAAATGGTTTTCTTGTGCCCACACAGCTGTTTAGTCCCATTTTTGCAAGTTCTTGTCGCATTATGAGTGTGGAAATGCTCTTACTTGCACAATTAAACAAAGCTATGAGTTCTACTGTCCATTCTTTATGATGTAACCTGACCAAGCATTTTGGTGATCTTCAGTCAAGATCATTCATAATTTTTTCTCGGCCTATTTCTTCCGCAAAGTTGATGGGTCACTACTGTCCTTCCAGGTTTTAATAATGTGCCGGACAGTTCTCAACCAAATCCAGGGATTTCTGCAATCTCTGTATAGTTGTTCCTTTTCTCTCTATTTCTTTGTGCGATACAGGCTGATAAATTTCCCCTCTTGTAGGGCAGTACATACACATTATTACCATAACAAAATTGAAAGGTTGACTGGTCAGACCACAGCATGTGCATCAGTCCATTTCAGATGAGCTTAAGCCCAGAGAAGTCAAGAGAATTTCTGGATATTTTCGACATAAATCCTCCTTGGTGCAAAGTACAGGCTTGACTTGCATTTGCGGAAACAGTGATGAATGGTTTTTACAGAACAAGGTTTTCCAAATTAGTCCCAGCCTTTGTAGTAATATCCATCCCAAAAGTCTGTTTTGCAGTCTGTTTTCACTGCAGTACCACCTGATGAATTGAGGCTCAGAAGCTTCCAGTTTTGATTGTCATCCTGATCATTTACCCAGAAATTTCTGCTAAATCTTTTAACCCTCTCCAGACCATTTTATTATTTTGAGGAATGAAAAATCTTTCATTCGTGGAGAATAGTTCTCATACACTAGTGGTTGCAGGTGGAACTAACGTTGCATTTTTGCAATACTGAGCTGGAAGGGTAATTTTATGAAACCATTTCCCATGTGGTCTTTATATTTTATAATCAGTCATCAATTGATTTATTGTTGCAAAATTGCAACATGACCCTGAAGAGGGTTAAAGATTATGCACTGCATCCAGTAAAATCCCCATAGTCGTAACACAATACTTTGAGATATGTTGTTTTTAAACTAAGATTATTCAATCATGTAGTTTTTTCAGCAAAAAGTCGCAAGCCTCAACCACTAGCTGCACATAAAACTTGTTGCAGGTAAGAAGGTCTTTTGTGGCGGCTCTTTTTATATCCAAACGTGATAGTGTCCCCTGTTCAACTCCTGCACACCTGTTTTAACCTTTTCAAAACCTTTAATTATATTACCCTTGTCAGAACTTTTTTCTGAACAAATTGCAAACACCAGTTCAGGGTGAGCATGTATTTAAAAAAAAAAAACTTGAGGTAAAACATTCCATATTATGTATCAAGTTTTTTAAATGTAATGCAGGTCACAGATGATACACAAGTCACTACTTTCTTTTTTCAATTGCATTTTCCATATCAACCCAAACTTTTCGGTAATGAGGTTATGGGCAAACAGAGGTGATGGGGACCAATGAGCCATCATCACTGTACTCAACAGATGCCAGAGCTGTTTAAAATAGGCAAAATGATGATGTGGCTCATTGGTTCCCAAAGCTCATCGGACCCCAGTCTCCCCTACCCATAGTTATATTTTGAAAATATGTTGTACATTCAGAATATGCATTCACAAGTGATTACAACTGACTTCATATTTTTTGGATTTACTTCAAAAGTTGACATGGATCACATAAAATACCATAAATAACATCACTTACATAGTGTTTAGTAATGTCACCTGTTTTCATCAAACATAAATCTTATTTCTTGCATAGAAAGTGTATTATTATTTTATTTATTTATTTTTTTAAACTGTTACCGGTATATTTTCAGAGTTTTCTGTCTGAAGACAAAATAGAAATGTACAGCAAGCAACAAATGGCTTATGTACAAAATACTTAGCCTATTAAATTGTACATTATAATGGCGGGGGCACTGAAACTGGTTCCTCGTACTGATTACAAAAATTATTTGCAACATAATACAACAAATTGATGATCACACACAAAAAGCCTGCATAAAATAACTCCGTTTCATGTCCTGTGATGCGTAGACTGCCTTCACGAGGTCTTGGCAATAGCCAACATAAATATTGCACTTCGCAGAAACGCAATCAACCCTTGAAACCAACTAGAAATATTAGTTTTTGCAAACGAAAACATACGGTTTGCATCCCCCGAGAAGCCCATCCCCAGTTGAACTTAGAGACATCCTGGGCTAAGAAAATCAACAATAGAGATGGAAAGTGATAGTAAATATGTCACAGCCAATTATGCTGATGCTGTCATAAGGTGACCTTGAAAAAACAGGTCAAGGCCAAGGTCACCATACCCAACAAAATCCCCTTGGCCTGATCAGTATGGGTGGTCAATATGTAATGGAAACTCAAAACCCCCAAAATCCAAATTTAGACAATCTATCAAATGACCTTGGAAAAGTAGGTGAAGGTCACAAGGTCACCAATGTTCGAATTTGTCCGAGCCCCTCCAGAGATACATCTGTGGTATCAATTTCAAGTGTTTAGCTCAAATCCCTCCAAAGTTAGAGAGTGCACAACCCCAGAATACCATAATGCCGGATGACCTTGAAAAATCAGGCCAAGGTCACCATACTCAACAAAATTCCCCAGGCCTGGTCACTATGGATGGTCAATATCTAATGGCAGCTTAAAATACTCTTGGAGATATTAGCAAAAACACTTGCAGTGGCAGCAGATGCGGCGGCGGCTTCACGCTACTGAATACATACATGCTCCCCCTGTCGGGGATGCATAATGATACAATGATGATGGCAAAGGCAAGAATGCAGTTTGAGGGACTAGCGTGTGAAGTATATACGCAACCTGAGCCAGGCCCAGGCACTTAACAAGAAAGATTAACCATAAGGTACTTTAGATACCTGCACACTTATTTAATGCGCAAAGAGTTTAAATGAAAAAAGTTTCGATCACTTAGGTTTTCAACAGGAAAAATAATTGAATGAAGACCTGAAGGCTCGAAACTTAGGGTGTTAAAAAAAAAACTGGGAGCGGAGTTCCTTTCCATTCACAAGAATGCAGACCAGATTTTGTCAAAAAAATAGGCCTACTACATATTATATTTTACCCTAAATATGAGGATGCAACTTTGCAACATAAAAATGCACACGTTTTGATTCTCCAATAATAATTAGTGCAATTGCCTACTTTTTGCATGTTGTAGGCCTACGACAGTCCCTTAACCCCGTTGATCTCAAAAATGAGATTGATGAATTTAACAGAAAATTCAGACTACGTGAAGGCAAACACAAAGAAATGCGGATTTAAACAATGACTTACACTGATGAAAAACATTTCGAAAAATGTATACCAAACAGATGTGAGTTCTAAAACTAAGATTATTTTTGAGACTGAAAAACATAGGGTAGAGTGGAGTAAGACGCCCCTGCGGGTAAGATGCCCTGTGCTTATAATTCAATTTAAGCCCAGAATGCCCAGTATGCACTGCCACCTAAAGGGAAATCCTGAGCAACAGATGAGTCAACAGAGTAAGAGACATGTGAGTACTCGAAGTATTTTTGTTTTTACTGTCTTTCTTATTTAAAAAATGACCATACGAATTATTTTGCCACAAGTATTTGAATGCTCCAGGAGTCTGGAGGACATATCAGTGTAACTCTCTGATGCCTTCTTTAGAAGGGGGTTCTGCATGGAGATAACAGGTTCGGGTTAATGAGCCAAAACCAATAGGGTGGTGCTGGAGGTAAGATGCCCTTTTCGGTTTGGGGTAAGATGCCCCCAAGGGAAGGAAAACCATCTTACCCTGTTTTGAGTCTTATTCATTCTGTTTCATGAGTTTTTTTTTTCTAAAAATTATGTTTTATTTATTGGAAATATATATCAGACATGATGATTTTTATAAAGAACTTGGGAATAGAAAGTTAAGTGTATCCATACATGCTAAAAGTAGGATTATATGGAGTTACAAAATAATTAATCATATATGCATCAATACACATAAGGCCTAAAAAGAAATATATTGGCGGAAATGCATTATGGTCACTATTAATTTTACACTTTTCATGGATACTCACATACGTTCCATGCCGCTACAGGTTTATCTAATGTGGTGCCTCATATTTTTTCGGTAGTCCACAAGATACAACCATCTATTCCTTGATGCATTTAATGCCAACGGTGCCTTGCCATCATTTGTGCCTTAGTGTTTAGTCATTTAATAAAAAAGTTAGGTTTAGGACAGTATACCTCTTTCTTTCCCCATTTCTTTAGCAAGGAAATTTCTAAAATGATTGTATGATGTGTCCCAGCCAATCAAGACAGCTATGATAATTACTCATGCGACGTAAAACCAGTATGCATTTGGCTTTACAAGTTATTCTAGATCACATGAAACAGATGCCCATGGGGGGCATCTTACCCCAAGGGTGGGGTAAGATGACCTTTAGAAAAAAAGTAATTAAACATGTAAAAATATTTGACTATTTTCGAGATGTGGTAGCCAACTTTACGTACTATCCATTCAAGCAAAAAAAAAAAAATTAATGTTGTTTACCTTCAGTTTTGAAAATTCCTACTTTGGGGCATCTTAACCCGCTCAACCCTACAGCAAAAAAGACATTCTCTTCAAATGGTTCAAAATGACTTGCGATTCATCAAACTGCACTTAAACTAAAAACTTATTCTCTAAATACTTCTGGGAGTAATTCAGAATGTACCGCCTCGACACAACGTATCTCCGTCCGATTCCGTGGGACCTCGACAGAACGCAGTCCACATACATTTCCCAGAACAGTTGAGCCAGGTCGAGAAAAAGATTGTTGTGCTTTTGGTGTTGCGACAGCTTCAGGTAGATCATGAAGTCCCAAAGACCGCTGACGGATCCGGCCATACGCAGCTTCTTCATCTCGATAAGAGCAAGAGAAGATGAGTCCCAGCACTGCGGGTCGATCTCACCCAGCCCAGCAGGCACTCTGCTCATTGCTCCAGTGTCTCTAAAAGGGCTCGGTAATGCTGTGGCGGCGCAGAGTGCCTGCAAGCGGAGTAGCAAGAGAAACCACACGCCACGGAGGGCTTTCATAATGACGGCTGAGGGGCAGGTCTGTTGCATGTGGGGTCAGAGGAGGAAAGACAAAATTACAGAATACAATTAAAAAGCAAGATTTTATGCCAATATAAGACGACGGAGCATTGAATTGTAAACAAGACATTGAAAAGGGAAGAAAGGGAAAACAACACTGTATAAGAAATCAGTTGGTATATTCCACCACATTAACTTCTATAACTAAAGAAGGCAATTGTCGTTTTGTGATTAAAATAGGCTACTATCCCTTGAAAAAGCAGTGGCAAATGCATGGACAAATAATTGGAGATTCTGTGCTGTATTTCTGGAACGTTAATATTTGCATGTATAAAAATCCATTTATTAAAATCCATGTATTTAAAATTACATGTCAAAAAATGAATTCTTGCACTTACAACACAACGTCGTCTCCAGGTTTTGATGTTTGAGAAAATTTTCTGGAAAGAATGCTGTGCGATAGAAAGCATACAAATTCCGCTTCCAACCGGGGCGAAATAACTACACTTGGGTAAGGTATGAGTTACTACTTCATTTGTGTATTTTGTGTATTATTTTATAGCGGTGACCGCCCACAAACTCGGCGTCATTGTGTGAGCACTAGATGAGCAACAAGCGCTTTTCCGCGTGTAAGTATTGTGTCACTTGACTCCTCTGGGCGACAGCGTCTGTGTTAGGCAGAACGAATTCCGAAGCGCAGCAGCATAGCCGCCGAAAGCTGAGGAAACCTGCAACACGAGCATAGCTCTCCGAAAAGAGTTCTCTGTATTATTGGTTTTGAACCGCATGCATAACGCGTTGTGAGAATCGATTCCACATGGATCAATTACATTCATATACTGCATTTTTATATCAAAGCAATGTAATTGTACTATTGTTGTTGCGTTTGGGCAGCATTCATTCTGTGGTGCCTTAAGTCATATTTGTGATATTACACAGTAGCACAGTTGCCTGCTGCATTTTATAAGGCTGTATTGTATTGTATTGTATTGGGTTCAAATTAATGCCTTGATGATGGGCTCATGGCATCTATTTATATATTCATCCATCCATCTATCTATCCATCCATTGTCTATACCACTTCTTCCTCACTAGGGTCACTGGGGAGCTGGAGCTAATGTCCAGGGACACACCCTGAACGGCTCATCGATCCCTCGCAGGCATCATTCACACACTGTTTACTCACACACTCATACCTGCAGGCAATATAGAGTCTCCAATTAGCCCAATATACAGTACATGCCTGGGGAGAACATTCAAACTGCACACGGAAGGGCCCCAGGCCAAACTTGAATACTCAACCTTCTTGCTGTGAGGCAACGGTGCTACCCATTGTGCTACTATGCCTCCCACAATGGCAAGTCTATTAGTGATCTACTTTATTCTATGATCAAGCATTTTTTTAGAGGTGGGAGTGGTCTGTTATTGGATGACAATGCCCCTTACCGCAGGGGATGAGGAGTCCCACAATGCTTTGGCGAATGGAAATTACGTGAATCGTGTGATTTAGCCTTCAATATGAACATAATGTTGTGATTCTGGTCTTGCCTTGCCATGTTTGTTCAGACTGCCATATGTGTATCTTGATCATTGCCATGCCTGACCATTCTTTAGAAATGTGTATTGTGTTCTGGTTGCTTATTTGTTCATGCATTGTCTTAGTTTCGATTTTCCATGTTTTACTTATAGCCATAGTTTTATTCCAGTCCATGTTTTGATTGTTCCATGCATTGCACTTTGTCCCCCCCTGTCTTGTCTTTGCTCACAGCCCCAGTAATGCATACCATTCCTTCGGGTGATTTAATGGTTTCTGGTTTCAATCTTCCTTCCCCATCTCGTTTACTTCCTTCCCCTTGCTTTTTCTATATTACTTACACACACTAACAGTTTGTTGTTTTTGCTAATTTACTAACCAAGACTAGCATTGTACATAAGACTAACTTACTAATGAGAACTCGGGATTGTATAGCTGCAGTTACTAATTGATTAACAAGCTCTCAGCACTCGCCCTGTTCTAGTCTCCGCCTCTTGTCTCTCCCTATTCTTTGCTGCTGTATTTCAGTGGAATCTTCACACCTTATGCTTTCCTTTCTCTTAGTATCTGTGCACGGTTGAACTCCTTGAGCGGAGCTGTGTCATTGTCTATAGGTTTGTCCTGTGATCCTTGTTCGTGTTTTGGCTTTTGCCAATTTCATGTGACTTGGTTCTCCCTAATGTGTTGCTCCCTTGTAATCAGTCTCACTGCATCCACCTGTGTTCTGTTATCATGTGACCTCCTTGAAGTGTATATTAGATGTCTCTTCACAGCACTGCTTTGTCAGATCGTTCTCTCATGCTTACCTGTGCCACGTTCATTTCGCCTTGTATCCATCCTGATTATCTTTCTGACCGGACCGTCCTTGACATTTGAATTTTGCCTACTCCCTGTACTTTGTCGCCTTCTTGTGTTTTGAACCTTTTTTGTCTGACCATGATTTTTGTGATTGGTGCCCTGGTTATGATTCTGGATTTCGCCCATTGGATTCTGATTTTGGATTGTGGACTCTGTACTGTTGCCTGCTCTGTTGGGGGGTTTACCCCTTCAGAAATAAAGCCTCCTTTTTGCATTTTACTTGGTCTTGCGTGTGGTCCATTTCGTAAATCGTCACACATAACTCAACCAAATTAACTACTATGTCAAATTTTGGTCTGACTTGTTTGACTCCATTACCATACAGTTCTCTGAAACAGTATTTGCCCATTCCTGATTTCTACTGTTTTTGCATATTTGTCTCATGTGAATGTTTCATATTATCAAACAAATTTTAATATTGGATAAAGCTGACCCAAGTACACCAAATGCAGTTTTTAAATGATGATTTCATCTATTGTTGGAAAAAGCTATCCAACCATACATGGCCCTATATGAAAAAGTAATTGCCCCTTTAGTTACTCAATCAATTAAACAAATTTTATTAATTATATTTCATATTAATTAATTCAATTTTACTTGATGCACATCCATGATTACTGCCAGGGCTGTTCAATCTAAACACCACTTAAATAGAACTGACAGTGTATAGTATGCAAAAAGCAACACATGATGCCACAATCTAAAGGAATTTATGAACAGATGAGAAGCAAAGTCTGACATCCTTCAGTCTAGAAAGGGTATTGCAGCTATTTCTAAGGCTTCGGAACTTCAATGAACCACAGTGAGAGCCACTATCTACAAATGGCGAAAACTTGGAACAGCAGTGAAACTTCCCAGCAGTGGTCACCCAACCGAAATTCCTTGAAGAGCACATGAACGACTCATTCAGGAGGTCAGGAGAACCCAGACTAATATCTAAAGATGTGCAGGCCTCACTTGCCTCAGTTAAGGTCAGTGTTCACAATTCCACAAAAAGAAAGAGCCTGGACAAAAATAGCATCCGTTGAAGAGCTGCTAGGCGAAAACTTCCGGAAACCAAAAAGGATATTGAGGCTCATCTCATATTTGTCAAAAAAACAAAAAAAGACATGGAAGACATGGGTCGCTTTACATCTGGCGTGAAGCTAACACAGCATTCCTCTATTAGACCGTCAAACTAACAATTAAACACCGTGCTGGTGGTGTTATGGCCTGAGGCTGCATTGCTGCTTTAGCACCTAAGTGATTTGCATCCATAAATTTTGCTCTCTGTCTGGAATTTCTGAAGGAGAATGTTTGGCCATCCGTTTGTGATCTCAAGCTCAAGGTTTGTTTGGTTACGCAGCAGGGCAGTGACCTGAAACACACGAGCAAGTCCACCTCTGAATGGCTCAAAGAAACAAAATTAAGGTTTTGGAGTTTTTTGATACTACAGACCAGTTGAGATGCTGAAACAGGACCTTTAACAAGAACTTCATGCTCGAAAATGCACCAATATGGCTGTCAGAATTCTTTAATGAAGAGTGGGCCAGAAGTCTTCAACAGTTATGTAAAACACTCTTTGCCAGACATTCCAAATGTCTGATTGCCATTGTCGCTGCCAAGGGCGGCGCAACCAGAGATTAGGTTCAGCGATCAATAACTTTTTCACTTGGGTGATAAAGGTTTTGAGTAACTCTACCTTCAACAAATGAAATGTTTGTTTAAAAGCTGAATTTAGTATTAACTCACTTTGTTTTTGTCTTATACCAAAATTAGTCGTATGCGCGGACACATTTAAATATGACAAATATGCAAAAATAGAAGAAATCGGGAAGGGGCAACTGAACTCCTGAGTTCCTCAAGAATTGGAACAAATTCTGCTTTTGAAACTCCAAGTTTGCGTCCTCAGCTCCAAAACAGGTACTAAGTATCATTTAAAGGAAATTTAATGTTACGCAGTAATAGACATGCGCCTGTCCCAACTTGATTGGAAAATGTCGCAGACTTTGTATTCACTAATAGTTATTATTTTCAAGAAACAGTACAATTGACGAGTAAAAAAAAATGCTTGTTTTTGTGTATTTTCAATTAAATACAGGTTATAAAGGGATTTTCAAAGTTCTGCTTGCTGTTTTAATGTATGTTTCACACATTGTCCTAATTCTACTGGATTGAAAGTTGAGGGCCCAATAAATTCTACTTTCGCATTGAAAATGTGGTATTTTTCAAAGGTGTGGCTTGTTATGCTAAAACGTGATTTTTTTAAGTTAATTTCACATTTAAAGCACCTATAGAAAAATTAACGGGTTGATAAAATTCTGGAATTGCGTTAAGAACAAAAGCCAGCATACACAGAAGGTCAGATTGGACTGATCTTGGGAACCAGTGATATAGCGATATGTTATAGAACATATCAATGCTCCTCTGGTCAAAAATGGAAGTGCGCGAGACGCAAGGATATTTAAAATTTCACGGGACCCAGTCATAATAGCATTCACATTGGACGGAGCGGACGAACCAGAGCCTCTGGCATGAACTATGACGATGATATGTTTCATGCGACCTAATTGGTCTATTTATAATTGGCATATGTATTGTCCAATGAGTGTACGAGTGAAGGCGTCCTTGACTTCCTGTTTCATTCGCTAGGAAGAAAAACAGCAGACACGTGAACGGGCAGGGTAGCCATCTGAATAATCCGAGGGCAGATACAACTGTTTATCATGTAGTATAAGTAAGGCACTGTTGCACATATTTTATCAACGCACACCAGATAGCCTACAACATGGTTTGGATCAGCAGAATCTGTTACAGGAAGGTTTGTAAAGAGCCATATATACATATTTTTGAAAGCCAAGCTAACCTAGCTTCAAGGGCTAATTCACAGTTGCCTGTTCAAGTGTCTTGGATGCCCTGCGATACATGACGTGTATTGATTTGTTTATTTGCCGTGTTTCCATTACACATTGGGCAAATTAGTACCACGCAACTAGCGAAGTAAGTCTGGGTTGAATGATTTGATCAAATAGAACATTAGCGGTTGGAATCCATAATTATTTGAGTCATTTCTACTTTTCAGTTTTGTTGGCTGGTTTTCATTGCTAGTTAACGGTAACTTAGACTCCCTTCTTTGTGTGAGTCAAGGCAACTCGAGAATGAGAGCCCTGACTTAAGACTTTTAAGTTCGGACAAGAGAAAAGGGAAAACAGAAAAAAACGAATTTTAATGCAATGGAAACAAAATGGCTTCATGGCCAGATTTTATTGGACCCTCATGACGCACCTCTCTCCATCTGGGATCTCTAGCCATCGTTTGGAAGTTGAATCTGAATGGCCAGTGACTTTGCCGTGATCTCCGAATAATTCGCAATATTTTGGACAGAGAAACACTTGCTGAATGCAGTTCTGGGTACTGATTGTGGGTCAGTCTCCGATTGACGTGGCTTGCTTGCTTTCGTCAATTAAGTACCGTTTATCTCCGATGCGTCGAATATCACGGTAGCAATCTGTATCTAGAATCTGCATCTAGATTGTCTTGTCCTGTAGTTAACTTCACTGCATTCTTCAGTATGAATGATGGATTTAGGTCGAGTGGAATTTAAGTGAAAAAGCAGCTTTAATGCTTACGCCCTATGTTGTGGGCTACAGATCAGACGGACTTGGATCATTATCAAAATATAAACTGTAATTAACTCATGTAAATCCACATCAGACACGTTTGGAGTCAGTCTTTAAAGGTGCTAACTTGTTATTGCGAAGGCCTCTCTCGATCTGGAAGTAGTGTGAGAGCACAGTGGCCGGAAAAAGCATCTGTCCCCCTCCTCATTTCCTCCGTGTCTGCAGATTTGTCACACGAAATGGTTTCAAACGTTCATGCTGAATGTATTGCGAGGCGAGAAGAATGCGTCGGAACGCAAAATATTTGGTCATTCTATGTCAACTGGACCACTTTTCGAGAGGAATAGGACTCGACCTTTTAAAAAACATTTTGAAAAAATATTGATGATTTATTATCATGAGATTGCAAATTTTGCAATATATTTGGTGAATACGAGCATTTTTCACTGAGTTATGGCCCTTCGAATTCTAGGGATCAAAGATCATTCACGAGTGGCAAGCTATTTTATAGCATTTGTTATTTTTTTATACCCACCCATAAGCCTAAATCCTTGAAGCTTGTTTTAATCCATAAACAACCTGAATTTTCAAAATCTGCTGTCAATTTTAGGTTATCTGTCATACCTCCGGAGATATTAGCCTGTCAAAATAACTCTGACCATGCCAACCTTTGTTTTCCCAAAATTGAGGGGTATCCACAGTTTGAATAATTCATCCTTAGGATGTGATATTGCAGGTGTACAAAGAGTTCTCTGTACACAATCATCCACTGGTGTTCATTGCTTTTATTTACAAAATTTTAAATATCTAATGTGGGCCACTGACTTCAAATCATCCAAAATGGCGTGTACAGATCCCCGCCATGACGGCAGTTGTTATTATTGCGCGTAAAAATTATCATGATAAATTTATATCGTCCAGCCCCAGATCTGAGTATTTTATCCTTGTTTTATTTCGCAGGGGCAGTTATTGGTGTGACGTTTAAAGCATTGGCACAAAACATATGAATATTGTGTTTTTAATCAATACTGATGTGTTCTGTGTTTGCACTCTCAGTATGGAAACTTTATCGACAACCTCCGTCTGTATGTGAGAGGTGGCAGTGGAGGTATGGGACTGCCTCGACTGGGGGGCCAGGGAGGAAAAGGGGGTGATGTTTGGGTGACGGCCAAAAATGGGATCACTCTGAAGAAAATGAAGGACCAGTACCCTCAGAAACGCTTTGTTGCCGGAGCTGGAGTGAACAGCAGGTACGTCATGATTCATGTGTTTGTTTAGCTTCAGTACCAGATTTGAGAGCGCTGAGTGTCCAGTTTTCTGTGGGGTTTGCTTCATTAATTTGACTGTCCTGAATTATTGGTGCGTTCCAGAAAATATGAGGTTTAATGCCGCTCTTTTGGCTCATCTTGACTCATCAGAATAGCAGTAGTGTGCTGTTAATTCAGTAAGATCACAAAAGCTTAGAAAAACACAATGAAAAGACGCTGTGCAGGGTCTTGCATAAAAATTGGCTGGTGTCTTTCCCCTGGTGTTTAGCTGCTCTAAAATGACATCACATGAGTCCTGACCAGTCATGGTTTTGTCAGGAAAAATGTCACCGTTTCCCCAAAGTCATTGAGTTTTAAGTGTGAAATGTGCTTTCGATCAGATTTGATCATCAACAGTGATTAAAATGTCCTAAAGCATTCTAGGAAAGCAACCTCAGGCTTTTTAAGGTAGATAAGAGGAATATTTCGCGACGGTCTCATCTGTCACCTTGCCTGAATCTAATTGAGCATGGATGTTGCCTGCTGAAGGTACAATTGAAAGCAAAATGCCCCTTGAAGAAACAAGAACATAAGACAGCTGCAGTGAAGCCTGTCAAAGCCTCACTGGAGAGGAAAACACAGTATCTGGTGATGTCCATGCTTCAGGTAGTCATTGACTGTAAAGCATTTCCTACAAAGTACAAAAAAAAAAAATACTATTTAATTTATGATTCTTAATTTGTCCTTTTTTTTTTTTTTGAGCCGCAAGAGTTGGCTTTGTATGAAAATGGCTGTAATTCATCCGAGGTGCATAGCGTGTTTGTAAATGTAGGCTGAATGTTTATCTTTCTCGCACAAGTTGGTTTCATTTCAGATTTTGAATCTATGGAAATTGCATCACTATCCAAGAACCTATGGACCCAAGTGTGTATTTTTTTGTGTTTTTTGTCGTTGGAGTTGACAGCTGATTAATGAGAGATCTCTCCTTAGGCCTTGGGAACCAGAAATTCATTATTTCCCAAAAATATCTGAATTGTGAATTTTTCAGACTACAGCTCTTTCCACAATTTGAAATATTTTTTTTGCCAGCAAGATTGTGTTCCATGTTGCATTACAAATTCTCCCATTTTTCTCTAGCTGTCCTTTATTTTCTCTGGGAGAATCATTTTCTTCAACCCTTTTTGGCTTTTATAGTTGTCAGCAAAAGTGATCATTGCTGTGTGCAGATGTTTGAATTAACCAACAATAATGAAAAAAACAAGATGTGTTTGTGGAACACTGATGCCCCCGTACATAACATGCACATGCTAACCATTAAAGGCCTATCATGAGGCAATCAAAGGTTAAAGGTGAAGGTCACAAGGTCAACATTCATTACCTCATCAGAAAGGCCTTATCCTAAGGAGTACATATGCCAGGTATGAAATGCCTATTACTAGCTAATGAGAAGTTATGGCCCATGTCAAAGTTTTTGTCACCAAACATCATGCTCCAAGGTCAAGGTCACAAGGTCAAAAGTCATGACCCCATCTGAAATGCCTTCTCACAAGCAATGCATATGCCAAGTATCAAAGTCCTATCATGAGCCGATCAAAAGTCATAGCCATGGCAAAGTGCGGACGGGCAGACGGACAGGTGAAAAACTATATGCCCCCGAAACTTCGTTTACGGGGGCATAAAAAAGATCACCTGCCCACCACCCATGGACATTGTGACTGTGCTACACATTGGTGGCATCTGTTGTTAGCTATTAGTCTAGTTACCAGTGGAATATTCCTAAAAAGTGTTGTTTGAACATTCTTCTTTTCCAGTGGGGTCATTCCATATGAAATCAACCAAATTCCAGGAACTTCCCAGTGTCATGGTCATGGATTTCTTTTAAATTTTAATAGAATGTTGTATATGGGGCCAAATGAAGAAATACCAAGTTTTAGCTCAATACCCCCAGCTGTTTTCATTTTCTGGGTGGTCCAAAAAAGTGGGCGTAGCACCCTCAGATGCGGCAAAATGAATTATAGCCATTTTCATGGGGCCATAACTCAAAAATTAATGCAGATATGGACTTCATTTTGTCAGGAATTGTTAACCTTACAAAAGTAAACAATTTACAAGTAAAAAGAACAAAATTAACCCATTCATATCTATGCTGTTGTCGTTCAGAAAACTTTGACTGAAAATGCTTTCTGCCTTTGATCCTGGGCAAAAAGAACTCCTAATTACAAGAGTCATTGGAGTCACTTTATCGAGGTTCAAAGACACTGGTATTGATGAGCATCTTATGCAAAGTGAACTCGAGACGGAAACTGTATTGGTTTGCTACCATCAAAAGCAGGTTTTCTTGCACAAATAGTCCTTGGCTTGGATCAAAGGCAAAAAGCATTTTCGGTCAAAGTTTTCTGAAAATCGAAATGAGAGCAGTTGAGGAAAGACCACTTTCTGATCATCAGCTCAGTTGTTCAGGTCTGCAGTCCATAGTGCTAGGTGTCAGCGTAGTATGTGAACTGTATATGGCCTAAATGTGGCTATACATGTGCTTTCACTTTCACCGGGTACCTCATTTGGAAGAAACTTACCTTGCATTGTATGTCTTTCGATGGCAGTCATCTGTAGACCTGCTGACTTTTCCAACAGTACAGGGGAGTGGATCAAGCGGACGATTGGAAGTTGAAGCCATAATGTCTCTTGAGGCCATGTGCTTTAATTAGTGGTTGCTGCCCCCAAATTAGAGTATCGGGTCGTGGTGCCATTTAATGAGTGACACAGTAAATACCTAAAATTTTCAGTAGAGATTGATTGCCATTTCTTCTGAAATGTGCTGATTTTGTACATGAATATGTATGAAAAAGGTACAAACACACTGTGCATGAAAACCATAAAAAGTGCAACTTTTGGATACAATTTTAATAATCAAGCAATTGAGAGACCACTTTAAAACATTTTTGTGGTAAAAGTACGGACAGAGAGCTTTCTAATGATATAGGTCCCACAAAAATCGTAGGATACTCCCATTGAGAAAAAACGGCCCGAACTTGGGTATCCCCCAAGACGGGGGGGGTCATTATTGCCTCCACCACAGAACAACTGCAAAATATGTCCATTTGTGTCCATTGCTTGAAGGTAGATTTAGAGGGATTAGGAGAACACTTGGTCCACAAGTGTTTTCACCCACAAGGCTAACCGTTTTATAACAGCAAAGGAGCACGCTCTTAAATTAGATTCATAGAAATGGCTGTGTATTCCATGCTGTTTAATTGCTGAATGTTTATTTTTGTGCTGTAATACTCCATGTAACCAAGCCAAACCACAGTATCATTGTGTTAACACTGACCAGATTCCAGACTGTGGTGAAACAATAAGGTGTTTATAAGGTTTATGAATGCTGATTTTCAAAGTTCTAAACTAATGAATTTCCAAAGTAACGCCAAACAGGTTTGCCTCATTATAATCGGTTATGTCTTTGAATTCTTGATTACCTAATAAATGGTTAGTTTTAGTGACCACGTGTCCACAATTTTGACAATTAGAAGCCAATGAATTCTTTGGTTTCATGCAGTAAAAACAAATTTTCAATTTAGTACAAAATCAACATGGAGTTACCCAGGGCATGCAAAGCAATTTCTGACATAATGTGGCTTTGAAAGGGTGAATAATCTTGTATAGAGCAATTGAGAAGCATTAGCAACTCATTTAATTCCTGGGATTGTAATTGTGGGTGGAACAAAAACCAGCAAACTGGTCTGAGGATCCAGTTTGGGAACCTCTGACCTAAAGCTCAAGTGCAGGTGGGTCAGTGGCCTTAGGCACACAAGCAGGTCCACCACTGAATGGCTCAGAAGAAACAAAATGAAGGCTCTGCAGTGACGTATCGCAAATGTTGCAGTTTTTGTCGCCGAGGGTGGCACAACCATTTATTAGGTTTAGAGGGGCAATTGTGTTTTCATATATAGGGTCATATAGGTTTTGAATAACTCTATACCAGCGACAAATGAAGCAATCATTTATAAGGTGCATTGTGTTATCTCATGTTTTTGTCTTCTAATAAAATTAGTTGGATGATCTGAAACATTTAAGTATGACAAATAAGAAAAAATGGGACAAATCGGGAAGAAAGCAAATTATTTTCTCAGCTCTGTAAATGGCAAGTCCAGGAGATCCACCACATTACCTATTGACTTTTTTTTCCCTCACTTTTTCCTTTTTTTTTTTTTTTTTTTGATGGCTTATGATGAGAGAAGAAATTGACTGAAATTTTTGGACCTCTGTTCTGGATGTCCAGGCTTAGAAAACGTAAATTTTCCCGTTTGGAAATATTTGACCTGAAAAATGCACTACTACTTAAAATGGTATAATTTATTTGAGTTTTATCAGTTCCAGGAATGCAAGGCTTTGAAAGTGACTTTCAGATGCTCACAAAATCTAAACTTACGTTGCTCAAAGCCTGACCATTTGTTTTTGCCACGGTCGTGAAACAAATGCTTTTCTAATGGATTGCTTTTTCTTTTCAGCATCCGTTCACTGAAGGGGGAAAGTGGGGCAGATGTTGAGATTTTTGCTCCTCCTGGGATAATCGTCACCACAGATGAAGGGGCAGTCTTAGGTAATGCTCTCATTACTCTTCGCAAAGCTGCTACCATTTCAGCAACCTAACCCGAGTGGTGGATCTGAAGTTCTGACATTTTACCAGTGGTGGCTGGTGAACTGGCGATGGGGGAAGCTCAAACCCATCCCTTAAAGTCTTTATGCAATTCCATTGCTTTCGATGATCTTATTTCATTTAAACAATTTAAGCAATAATGAAAGACATACATTGCTTCCAACCCCTGAGTAAAGAAAAGTGTGAGAAGTCCAGAGTCATAACGCATGTGAAACTGGTAAACCTCCATGCACATGGACTTCAGTTCAGCGCGAGCATCCGAATGCTTGAGAGTTGACAGGTATGCGTTATTAATGGAAACTGGCCACACCTGATAATGTTGAGGGTTTTCAGAGTTTCTGGAGTGGTAATTTAAATGAATGATTGAAAACAGGCCATGACCAATCATTATTGTTAAGGGATGGGTTTGAGCTTCCGCTATCGCCAATTCACCTGCCGCCACTGCATTTTACCTCACTGTTTTCTGTTAACAATTACTAATTAGATTTGTTTTTGTTTTCTACTTGGGTGGGCTTAATGGAATCTTGAAAGTTTTCATGGTAAAATGATCGTTGTAAAAATATGTGACCGATCGCGTCTATTGTGCTCTGCAGGGGAGGTGAATGCGGAGGGACAGAAGATCCTGGTGGCAAAAGGTGGCCGTGGCGGCTCTCATTACTCCAATTTCCTGCCCAGCAAAGGCAAGTCTCACATGATTCGACTGGACCTGAAGCTCATTGGTGACTTGGGCCTTGTGGGGTAAGCAAATGGAGTCTCTCAGCTCCAATCGGAAAAGCCACCTTGTTCTCTGTGATTTCCCACCACACTAATGTCAGGGCTTTTGTGGTGGGCATGGCATAGTTACCTCCGCATGGAGGTTATGTTTTTGCTTCCATTTGTTTATTCATTGACAACCATGTCACTTTGTTCCGGAAATCGTCTGTCTGTCTGTCTGTTAGCAGGATATCTCAAAAACGGCTGCATATATTTCAACCAAACTTTGCAGGATGTTACAGCAGCACAAGAGGACCAAGTGATTAAATTTAGGCATATCTAGGCCAAAGTACAGCTGAGATATAGGCAAAAGTACAAATCCAGCTATGCTGGCGGAGATTTGAAGTCTTTCCAATGGGCTGGATTTCCAATCGGCGTGCTTTTGGGTTTTGCTGCCACCTGGCGGTAGAATGCAACAATGCCTTACATCAGCCAATGAAAATAACTAATGCACACGTTGTCTTGGCTTGGTGGAGGTATGTGCTCGACCGAGTGCCCTTAAAGGTGCTCTATACAAGTTTGTTTGCTTTCACTTCTGTTGACATTCGAACTCAAACAACAGAGGCAGCTCGCCCCTCCCTCCCATAGTTCCCTCCTTCCCATGCTTCCATATCTGTCAACTCTTGTCGGTAATTGGCCGAGACAGTTTGTTATGTTATGGGGCACAGCCTGTTCCCCTTGTTTTTATTTGCAGTTTGTGACGCCTGTGCGGTCTCCAGAGCCCAGTTTTTTTTTTTTTTTTTTTTTTACAGTGAATTTAGGGGCCGGCAGAGAGCGGATTGTGGAGAGATGTTGGCGAATTGAGACAAAAAAATAATCGCACAGAAAGTAAACAAACTTGCATAGTGCACCTTTAAGCAATATTATATCATCCAGTTGTCCTAGGCCGCACATTTAAAGTTCTGAGGCAAAGAATAGCTAAGATATAGGCCAAAGATCAAATCCAGCTATGCTCGCGGAGGTATGGGCTCTCGCGAGTCCAGCTCTGGTTTATATTATTTTTGTCGACATTGAATTTCACTGTATTTGTTTTAATATCACTCTTTCATCAATGAGAAAATTACTCATACTTGTACCTTAAACTGTTCAGTTGACCCATCAATGCAGGACTCTTAGCTCGGAGGTCACACTATGGGCTGGTTTCACCGACCGAGATTAAGCTAAATCCCAGACTTAAATGAGCTTTTTTTTGGAGAATTTCCAATGAAAATTGAATTTAGTCTGAGAATAAGCTTAATCTGTGTTTGTGAAACTGACCCTGTATGTGATAGTTGTCCCCACTCGTTTGATTTGGTGTAAGAGTTGTTCTGTTTGTTCAAAGGTTTCCAAATGCTGGTAAATCATCATTGCTGACTGCATTGTCCCATGCCAAACCACAGATTGGGGATTATCCATGTAAGTGTCATCGTGTTTTTTCAGTGGGTCTGTTTATTTATTTATTTATTTACTACTATATAATGTCTCAAGCAGTTTTTGATGAATAAATGAAGTTTATTGGCATGGAATCAAACGCATTTGAAGAGTACCCAACAAATTTGCTTTATATCAGTTTCTTTTTTTATATCTTCCATAAAAGATGATGATTAGTTGGTCTTGAAGTGACTATGTACATGGTAGTATACTCGTTTCTTCCTACACATACTCATTGAATCTGGGTTTTTTTTTTTTTTTTTCTTTCCCCCTGCAGTCACAACCTTGAGACCTGAGATTGGCAAAATCATGTATGATGACCACAGGCAGGTAAGCCTGCTCTCATTTGCATTTATTTATTTATTTATTTTATTCCTTTATAAGCAAAGCTTAGGAAGGAGTGTTGTGGTGAGACTCGAGCATCACTCACCAATCAGTCAGTCAGTCAGTCAATCAATAAATTTGCTGTTAGCATGAGCATGGGTGCTAAGATTCACAAACAGCCTATCCAGGAGTTAACATTGTTACTGATTTTGCCCTTTATTGGGCAATAGGACTACATTTGGTTGAAGCAAGTTTCATGTCAAGAGTTTTAATTGCGTCAGTAATTTGATTTAATTTAATTTTACGATCGTCCTAGAATAACTAGCCTTAACCTTGAATGTTACATGTAGCTTGAACATCTGACCATTTGCCTGGATGAGCAGTAAGGGCGGTGACATTTGGCTTCCACATGCTTTGAGAAAACGGCTGTTCGGGAGGTCAGAGAGCATAGAAAGTTTCTTTCTGCCGTTATTTATTTATTTTTTTTGTACGTTTTTGAAAGCGTGTGGAAGACTTTACTGTGTTTAGCTGGCAGTGGAGAGGGTGAGGGATGTGATTAATTTTCTTTTTTCCTGTGTAAGGTCTCAGTGGCTGACTTGCCTGGCCTGATTGAGGGTGCTCATATGAACAGGGGCATGGGTCACAAGTTCCTCAAACACGTGGAGAGAACCAAACAGCTGATGTTTGTGGTCAGTTTGACAATATAGACCATGGAACATGTATGTGCGCATCTATATCTGTGTGTGTGTGCATTCAGTACCTGTGGAAAGTTTGGGCACACTTTACTCATGTTACAGTATTCCGTTTTTACCTAATCATAGTTGACTTCTGTAAAGAAAATCCACTGGTATTTGTTGGAAAGAAAATGTAAAAATTATAAAGAATAATTTAATTCACAGTTTGGCACCAAAAATTTTAGAAATCCTAAACCATATTGTGGAAAAATAAACCGATGAACATCATCTTTGGGCAATTCCATGGTAATGTCATCCTAAGCTATTTACTCCCTAAATGCATATTTTGCGTGTACCCTAATGTCTTATCACTTTGGCGGGCTAATTTCATGGGATTATGGTATTTGCAAAACTGCTTGTTATTTATCATACAGCACTAGATGAACACTTCCATGCAGTAAAAAAGTGCCAAAGAACAATGTAGTCACATCTATAACAATGCTTTTTTACCGCTCAGCCCTAAAGGCTGACGGGGTATTGCTATCCTTCGTGCAGTTGGGCAAAAACTATCACATTACTTATTTCCTTATGTTTAGGCAGGTCTCTCTTTCACATGTAGATATTAAACTTTCTGCATTACACTTAAAAGTTTGCATACTTTGATACTTGCCTCCTAAAAATGCATGTCTTCGTGTCACATCCATATGGCAAGGTATTTGCAATTTTTTTTATTACTTAAAAACATTTTTGTAATTATTTTCTTTACCTTTTCACTCATTTTTGGCAATGCACTGAGAGTAGACAGCCATAGATTTTATAACTTCAGAAAAGTAATTTTTCCGAGCTATTTGTTATGTCATTTTGTTTCCAAATGTCACATCCATAACACTCAAATTGCCCATTTCCATTTTCCAGTGGTGAATTATTGGATTGACAGGTCAAGGAGAACCTACAGCCTCAAGCAGCACAGTTGTGCTGGCGTGAACTCTTAAAACTGCATGTCTGTCTTTGCATTAAAACATGAGTACAGCAACTCAGAATTTACTATGGTAAATGATGGTTACTTTGAAGCAAAATTTAGATTTTATTTTTTGTGAAATAAAAGGTGGTAGTGTCATTTTTCTTTTCTTGTTTACTTGAAAAATTTTACTGTGTCCAAACCTTTGACTGGTATTGTTTGCACTGCACTTATGAAGGTTTTTAAAAACTATTGTCTCAGAATTAACCAGTTTTTTTTCTTGTTAGGTTGATGTCTGTGGTTTTCAGCTATCAAACAAAACCCAGTTTAGATCAGCATTTGAAACTGTGCAGCTTTTAACCAAGGTAACATATGTAGCTAAATTGTTTTTGGACATATAATTGCAATCAAAACTAAAGATCACAGAAAGGTCTGAACTAAGCCACAAAATAATATAAATCTGACATTTCTCTTGTGCGCTGGGTCTGTAAGGAGCTGGAGCTGTATAAAGATGAGCTGCTCTCCAAGCCTGCCCTTCTTGTTGTGAACAAAATGGATCTTCCAGAAACTGATAAGCTGCTACAGGAACTTCTTGATCAACTGAAAAACCAGGATGGTAATCTTCATATTTGGACCTGCTTGTTTCCAGTGCTTGGAGTAGTGTCTTTTCATGGAGTTTGAAGTACTTGCTATAGTGTGTAATTCAGGTCTTGCGCTAGTTTAGCGACATGTTTTGAATTGCGCGCATATATTCAAGAGTAAGCAAGTAAACCCACTGCAGGCACTTTTACGTTGGTTGATAGTTTGTCAGTTCAACTTGGACTTGCTAAGACCGCAGGAATAAAATTGCTTATAAGCCAAGTGC
The DNA here is from genome assembly GCA_029721435.1 of Gymnothorax reevesii. Classification (NCBI taxonomy): domain Eukaryota; kingdom Metazoa; phylum Chordata; class Actinopteri; order Anguilliformes; family Muraenidae; genus Gymnothorax; species Gymnothorax reevesii. The sequence continues at coordinate 15,307,738 of CM056573.1, forward strand.
AAGGCCGTTGCGTTTACACTGTCTCTCATCCCCTGTGTAGATTATAAAGATTTTCTTCCTGAGGACCTGGTGCCGAAAATCATTCCGCACTTCAGACACGTGGTTCCGGTTTCCGCGGCGACAGGGCTGGGGGTGGAAAAGCTGAAGCAGTGTATTCGCGAATCGCTGGACAAGCAGGCCGCCGCGCAGAAGGAGCAGGAACACACAGAGCGGCTCAAGGACCTGCGAGGGGCGCATCCACTTCCTCCAAGCCGCCCCGTTACCCTCCGACCGCCTGCGTGAATCACTGATGTCAGCCTTTCGGGCTCCAGCCTTGAACACCTGCCGTCCAGCCCACATTTGGGGAAGAGTGTTGAACTGGCTTGTCCGACAGGCCCTTTCTCTGAGGTCCTCTCTTAGATGTCAAAATATTCCATGTTTGAGAGGTTCTTGTGTGTCCTAGCAAAGTTCCCGACCTGTTTTGGCCCTCTCATCGTGGCCAGGTCATTGGTCTGTGGTTTAGCTCCACCTGAATTTGTGGGGTGGTGCAACATGCCCGCTGTGGCCAGTCGCACATGTGGACGCTGCCCAGTGATCTGGCTGGAGGTGCGTTTCCTCCCAGGACAGGTTATAGCTGAGCAACGTAAGACCTGTTACCTTCAGAACTGCTTTCCAAGCTCTGCAGGTTTTTCAGTTGAAGATTACCTAAAAAAGTGGACTACACACCCCATGGCAGAACAAAGTTGGATTTTTTTCCAAACAGAACTTAAAATAGTTTAAGTGCATCTTGAGCTTCAAAGATGTGCAATAAGTGAAGGAAATCAATAGGCAGAGATCATCAGTGGAGCAATTGTGTGCCTTTATCAGGTAATGATGGTGATGAACAGCAGTGAATTGGACTTGAGTGCATCAATTGGTTTGTAAACCCCCCCCCATTACTTTGCTTTGTTAACAAAGACGTACGCTGGTGTTTTGATGAAAGTTTTATTTTGTATTAAATATATTACAATACTGAATGATATTGTAAGAAAAAAAAAATATGGGCATTGATTTTTGCATTGTCAGTCTATGTACAGCTTGCAAGGGGAAACGAGGATGAAGTGTACAGATTTATACGTCAGGAGTTTGGCGATGCGCGTCAGCAGACGTTAGCAGGTTGAAAACGGTGTCCTGATGCCGCGGCTTCTATAATCCCGGACTGAATTGCGTAAAATACATTCAATAGCAATAAAAGCAGTCGTCTGGACCTCAGCTGTAATGATGCATTTTCTCAGGGCGTGACGTAGACGATATTGGTCAGGATTATCCCGTTGGGATCGACAAAAGAGAACAGAGCCTGATCAGTGAAGCACTCACGATGCTTGGAAGATTTCAGAATGCCTTGACGGTAATGAAGACAAGATGCTTTTTTTTTTCTTTCTTTTTTTTTTTAAAACACGTGATGATGCACACTATTCCGATTGGCCGAGAGGGCTCACATCTCTGGACAAATCTCGTGCTTCTGAATTGGAATGCAAGGTATAAGTTGACGCAAAAGAAAATTCCCTCGGCCAGTTCTCAGTTCCGCCTCGTCATTTTTACTTGTCTGAAGTACACTGAAGAACGAGAGGCCATGGGATAAAGAGGGCAGAACATGCAGTATATTCTATTGCTTGAAACAACTCTTTCACTGGATGACAGTTCTCTCTCCCATTCATGAGTCCATACCTGATGTGATTTCTCCATCTTCTCCCATAGTTCATAAAATGTGGCAAATGAGCAGCGCTTTCACAAAATGCAGTGGATTGTATCCATGAGGCCCACAGTGATTTTTTGTAACCCTGCCACAAAAGCTGTATCGATGCATGCTCACACAACTTTCAATTAAAGCTAACGCTTTTTCCAGTGTTTCTAGTTTGCATAAAATGACGAGGGTGTACCTTGGGTGGAGACAGGGCTGTTAATTACTATTAAAGAAGGAAAAAAAAACCTGGTGATGTCGGAATGGTACAGCACAGCAAGTAAAAAACATTAATACTCTTAGTAATATGAATCCAATATTGTCGTGAGCTTAATATTGAGTACAATACTATTGCATACAGTAGTAGGTTCATCAGTGCCCATGTGAAAACAAAAGCATATTCAATAAATAACAGACAGCAGGCCTAATATATGGATGGAACTATCTACACATGACATTAAGATTAACATCTTCATGAACATTTAAATAAAACTCCAGTGAACATTGAGCATTCTGACAGCAATACTGTCCTACGTTTGATTTTAGTCGCCGAAAAGGTCCATTCTTTTACATGGGCAAAGCACTGACAAGTCTGTTCTGACTCGGTATAATCAGATCGCAGGGAATGATATGTCAACAGTTTGGGCACACAAAGTTTGATGTTAATTTGAACAAACAATCTATTTTTTTTAATGAAATTTAACTCAAAAGTAATCTCAAGAATTTCTGCGCTGGATACATCAAGTACAGTCCACAACACAAACGCAAAGAACGACTAAAAATAAAGATTGTGACATTTCATGGTGTACCTCTTTGCAATTAAAAAAACATGTACAGCAATCTTCTTAAAAACCATTTTTACAGGACAAATATATAAATCAAAACTGCTTGTATGAAATGCTGCATTTATCAAAATATTTTTGCGAAAGCTCTGCCTCGTCGGTTATTTTGAGGAACTGTACAGGTTTTTCACAATTCACCCCCATTGTGAACTTTACATTCAGGCGGAACTGTGATTTCTGACATTTATATCCTCAGAATGAAAGTCAAATTGAAGGCAGTAGCTGGAGCTGCCCACTGATGACAACTTCATTCTCATCAGATATTTGACTAAAGTAAATTATCCGCCTAAAATGGAAATCTTTAAACAATTCAAAAAAAGCATTGGAAAACATCTCCGATCCTCAGTCAAGAACTAAAACTATACCATAAAGTGGTTCTCAAGACCGAGCGGTCCCTGTGTATGTTGGTTTTTGTTCCGAGTAGAGTTACAATCCCAGAATTGTAACCAAATTGTTGGTTTTTCATGATGCTTTACGAGTTTTGAGAAAATATAAACCGTCTTGCACTATATAGCAGAACATGAAGAGTAAAATAGGACGCCTGGACACTATAACTAAGAACTTAATAGATTATCAAGAATTTGAAAGCGCAGCAAAAAACCTGCATTGTGTTTGCGAGATTAAAGAATTATTTTAAACACTTGTTCAACTTCGTTAATTGAGAAATGGATTGATTGTTACAAAACCCAGCATGCAATCTGGGAACCGCTGGTCTTCACAATCGAAATTCAGTCAGAGGCAGCGGTCACAGTATTCAATTACATCAATTATTCAGCGTTTTCCACACTGCCTATGATTTTCCCCATTTGTATTGGCCTGCTCAAGGGGTAAAATCAAGTAAATTTGACTTGTGTTACAGTTTTTTACCTACAAATCCACTTTACCTTTCTACAGTCAAAATTTGGATGCACAAGAGGTTGGCTATTTTGGCTGATTCCTGTTGGAATCAGAATTCTGGTGAAGAACTTCCTGTTGAGGCTTTTTTTTAATGAAATTAATGTTAGAATTACAAGTGTGTGGTTCTGGCCTCGGGGAAAGTTCAACGATAACATCACGTGCATGAGCATTTTATAAGTAGCAGGTGAATGCAACCAAAAGAACAGGACTTTGCATACTGGACTGCTTCATCTGAGTGAATGGATTAATACCATGATATGGGAGGCAGTTTTGACAAACATCTTCAACTTTCTCCATTTTCAGAGGTCTAAGAAACACTACAGTTTGACAGTGGTTTTGACCTATACATATTTACAAACCCATTCTGAATTGCCCAGACGAGAACACGACTGGAATGTGTACGTGATTCACAGCTAGCTATGAAGTGGATGATACTGCTGATCCTCACGAAACCTCAAAGGAAATCAAATATTCAGGGCCTCCATAATTGCCATCCTCCACATGCTGACCCCCATACTTTGTTCGCTTTAAAACACTACAAGGAATCAATAAACAGAGGGTTTCTCATGCATACAGTGTTTTCTTTCTACAGTGATCGCGTGCTTCAAAATGTTTAAATAAATCCTGCTCGCGGTGACCTGTTCGAATTGCATTGGATTGAGCACCAATCGAAGAGATCGTTCACGCTAGGTGTGGGTGGAGCTGGAGGAAGGGGGAGGGGCGGAGGGCAAAAGGGAGATGGGATGAGATGAGGAAGTGACTGGGCATTGCTCAGGAAGTTCCTGTCTTGAGCCTTGTCGCTGCGGTGATTATACTGTTGTTTTCCCCCCTTCGTCGCAACTGCCAAGTTCCTTAAGTTCAGGATGATCCAACAGACTTTCGGCTCTCCGGTGAATATGTACTCCTTGATGCCCTGGGGTGGGTCGGCCAGCACTGCAGCACCCCCTGGTGAGAGGCTCACGTACGCATCATCTCCTTTCACTGAGTTTCCTGCTTTGCTTCCTTGTGTTTTTCAATCGTATAAAAGCAGACGAAAATGTAGTTCAGTAGTTTTGCTCGGGAAATGAGGGCTTTATATTGATGTTTCCCATAGCTGTGGACCAAGAAAGAAATGTTTCATTGTGAGGACCCAACCATTCAGATCAGCATAACTTGGAAAATGTGTGAGAGGGTTATACTATAATTGTTCAGTGTTGGTGAGTTTAAAACCACCTGTGATCCCTCGCAATCACAAAGGCTTGTAATCATGTTCCACAGTTTCATTAAAAACTAAACTACAATTTGGAACACATCTGTTATTATGTTTGGATAATCCAACTGTGGCAAATTTTGGGGGAGGAATGCTTTGTGCAGACTGCCAAGAGAAAGGCAACAATATAGTAGGATGCAGTGATGAAGGGCAACATTTCGTACCTGATTTTAAAAACAATTTTCCAAATTTTGGTTTCAAATAGAGCACAGAAGGTTGTGTTTTCCAGCTTGAGTATGTAGTGGGAACACTGCACACATTGCCAGTGGTGAAAACTGGCATGTGAAGTAACAGTTTTATCATGCAATCACATTAAATCAATATTTCTAAAATAAACCAGCTTTTGTCAGAAGATGCACTTTGTGGCCAGTGTGAAAACTCTCCTTAGTCTGGGGCTGTTTCTTAGGTTTCAATTCACCAGCAAAAATCTTGACATTAAAGTATGAAATGATAAGTATGCCAAAAACAGTTGGTGGGGGGTAAGCCTCATCTTTCAGAATGTCAATGCCCCCATACACAGGGCGAGGTCCTTCCATGTCATGTCGAGCTCAATGCAGAAGACATTGGCCTGGGCTCAACCTCGCAAAGCACCATTGAGATCAATTTGAACGCCAGCTTTGAACTAGAACTAATCACCCAGGGTCAACCTCACTAATGGAGTCTTGCACACTTCTGTCAGGCCACAAGTCTGGCTGCATCAGCTGATGTTCAGCTGGGAGATGTTTGCCAAGCACTACCCTCTCCCATAGCAGGCACAGCTTTAAAAATGGCCTCTCTGTACACACTTGACTGCTTCCTCCTGCATGCAAGATGCTAAAGGTTACCACTAACCCTCCTTTTCCATGTGCAGTTTTGCTGCTGCCAACTTCACCACCACCCCAACTCCTCCCTCATGTGACCATCCTTAATGGCCTTAAAGTCCAGCACATAATGCCACCTCACAGCAAGGAGGTCCCGAGATCCACCAGAGCCTTTTTGCGTGGAGTCTGCATGTTCTCCTCGTTTCCGTGAGTATTCCTTGGGTACTCTTGCCCTGGCTTACTCCATAGATGTGATATATCATCAGTCTACCCTGTTTATATGGGAATTACAAATTTTCATTGCTCCTGGATCTGTTTTGTGTACCCCCCTGTGGGGGATCTGGCAGGTCACCGCCTCACCTTATCCACTCATGCTTGTGTGGCTAGTGGGAGGACTTGCAAAATGCAGCCCAATTGAAAGACAACTGTACTGCACCTCAATTAATAAAATCTTACGTTGACATAAGTAGCACAGACCAAAATGCTTTTCTACGAGGAGTGGAGGCAAATACTGACTATAATGTTATAACATCTATCTAAGGGAAAACCTTCCCAGAGGAATGAAAGTTACAACAGCTGCAGAGGGGGGAGTAACTCCATTGTAAAGGAGCAATTCATTCAAATATGAATATTCCTATTAGCTACTCTCCCTTACTCCAGTTGAAACATGGGCAAAGTTTGTTAGTCCATACAATGCACTGAGAGGATGCCAGCTTAACTTTGTAACAGCCTTCTCCAAAACGACTGAAGGCGGCAGGGATTTGCAAATTAGAATTTTTTATGAGTCCAAAAAATGGCCATAAATGACCATGAAGTTACTCCATACAGGTTCGAAAGCATAATCAAAGTCTCCTTTGGCCCAGCAATTGCAGTGTGACTGGAAAAGACCTGTATTACACCACTATTTAGCGTTATCTTAACAGCGGCCGTTATTTTCAAAAACAGTTCATGATTGCATGCACCTGGCCTTACGCTTCACACTGTGCTTGAGAACTCGCAGCCTCAGTTGTGGCTAAAAGGGATCCAACTTTCGTCTAGTGTGACGCATATGAATGCTCTCACTGCCAAGTCTATTCTGAATGGCCTCTTGCAATGTTAGCACTTTACAATGTGTTCTTCACAATGCGAAGAATAATAAAACCACACTTTTAAAGGTGCGCCGAATAGAATTTGTCTTTTGCAGTTTTTTTTAAACACAAATTCCTTCCTCCAAGGCTCAAATAACAGAAGCACGTTCGCCCTGACCGATATTTGAACTCTGCTCTGGGTAAGAAATCCACTCATCCTGTGGAAACATCAGTGAGCTAGCACTAACATAATTTTAGCTTGTTTGGGCAAAATAATCCCGTATTCTGATTTTAGACCACCGCTGTATATCACAACGTTGCTTCCCAAGTTCTACAATGTTATAAAAATTACATCACCAATGGTAAAGTCAGCCATTGTCAAAAGCCCATATAACGTAACCTTCCCATTACAAACAATATAGCCCTCAGCCCTCAACGATCAACTTACTTGCTACACTGGTTTCAGACTTCCGCAACACGGTCTGTTTGTAGGGCAGAAAATGATTCTAAGATCAAATTCAGCACTATATACCTTAAAGATTATTTTCACAAAATGCAAAGCTACTTGCAGTCGCCGATGGTAGGACTTGGCATGTTCGAGCACTGCTTATACGTACACTTACACTGCTGGCAAGCAACTATTTTTGGAACATTATATTTCTGTAGCAATAGAAAACAGTCCAACTCCACCATCCTCTTCTTGCCCATTCGTGCTCCCCATTTGACCAGAGCCAACAGCAGATTTACTGTTATTTTGGAACAAGTTCTATCTGTTTGGCATTTTGCCTCAATAAATATCCTTTTTTTCTGTGCTATGCACGTCATGTTCATGGCTTTCCCATGGGAGAATTGGTCACCAAACATTTCCTGAGTCCTGCCCTCATGCCATGCCTGCTGTTATTGGCTACACACCCACTGCCAAACGGTTGATGCCCAGAAACGTGCTGAACAAAGCAAAATTGAAGAAGTAACAATAAAAAATACAGGCAGACATCAAGGTTGTTTGAGATACAGGCACTGCCACACACCTCTAAAATGTTATATATTATGATTGACAAAGATTATTTTTGTACTAGTTACAAAATGCTTACTCCATCTCATGCAATAAATAGCAAGATAGCTTTTCAAGCAGTGGAAATACCATAAGCTCTTCTTTGGTCCAAAAACCGTTCCTAATTGTCATAAATTTGTAATGCTCACAAATGGGCACAGGAAGTCATGTCAACTTATTATCGTTAAGATGAAGATGTGTCAGAGCTGGGTTCATGCCTTTTGGATTCTAAAACAGGTTATCAGTGATAGATGCTTTGAGCAGAACTAGCTAGCTGCATAATTACAGTATGAATAAGAGCCATCTGGCAATGGCGGATCCCCCCGGCTGTAGGTTGTGTAACCAACAGGTTGTGTGGACAGACGGACTGACCGAAACCCCCAAAAGGCACAACTAGACCATTAGGAGAAGCTCCATACCAAATTTGGTGTTCGTAAGTGGTATAGTTTTCGAGTTCTGGTCCGGAAACGATTTTATTACAGACAGACGGACGGACAGACACACTGATCGCTATATACCCCCGCATTATATGCCAGGGGGATAAAAAGGGGTAAAAATTTCTTCTGGGGAGACTCTCAAAATTTGATGTTGTGATCCCTTTTTGCCACAACCAAGACTACTCATTCTTTTCATGCAGAGTGTCAATGAACATGATAAGACCAGGTGTATGCAATCGTAAACTGTTTTTAAAAATGGCAGCTGCGGTGAAGATTTGCGCGAATTAATAATGTAATACAAGTCCTCTCCAGGTACATTGCGATTATTTGGCTTCAGGAGACTTTGATTATGCTGCAAGAGCTGTTTGGAATAATTTTATGATCGTTTTTGGCCATTTTTGGACTCTAAAACACTCCAATGAACAAGTTCCCATTAACAGTAATTGTTTTGGAGAAGGCTGCTATGGAGTTGTGCTGCCATTCTCCCAGTGTCTTGTATAGACCAACAAACTTCACCGAGTTTCTCCCAGCATGGAAGTGAGTAGATACTGACACAAGTTTCATTTTTGGGTGAACAGTTCCGTTGATGTCCGTGATTTTTGGACATAATGTTTGATGAGCTGTTGTCTCCATACTTTTAGTCATGTAGAGTATGTTATTTTTTCGCGAGAAAAAGTGGTATGTAGACACAAATATTTTCCTAGTAATTAGACCAGAAGTGATCAAGCTTACAGCCATGATGGATGTTGGTCTTCATTTTGGATTTCTGAAGTAAGGAGATGGGACTTGAGTACTTACCCTAGCGCTATGTCGATTGGCTTTCCTCTCTTCGTCTGGAAGTGGAGGCATTGGGTATGGGTACCTCCGACTGGAGGCGATAGATCCAGTGGACGAGGTGGGCGACTTGGCCGGCGAAAGAGTCCTGGGGAAAGGAAATGCCGAAACGCGTCATGAAAGAAGCATGAAAACCACACATCAAACCACGCGCAAACAAGCCCAGACACACCTTCAGCACAGCACTGGTCTGGATCGTCACCGAACCGTATCAGGGCAGTGGTCACGCAATGGAGTGCGTCACCATCGACGGACGTTTCCGTCCATTGCCTTCATCGCCTAACCCCTCTTCCCTGACCGAATCCAACTGTAAACCTGTGTCACTCAATTTTCATAACTTCTTGTGGGTGTTTGTTTTCTGCACCGTACACTGTAATCATCAAAATGTCCGTCTTTTGTCATGGTCATGACTGTGAAGTATCCTATTAAGTATTGTAGCAGGGGACTGTCGGAGGGGTACAGGACACATGAAAATGGGGTGACTGAGCAGACCAGGCTAGGAGCCACAGGCTTTTGGGGAGGGGGTTCAGCGATCAGGACACAGAGAGAGAAACGTGACATCACAGGATAAGCGATGAATAACGACAGAATACAACAGCTAGGCTCACTGTGCACATGTAACGCACATGCAGACACAAGATGAGGCAGGCGCACAAAGGAACTGGGAAATGTAAATAATGGTAATGCCACAAAACTGACCATTTAGATGTTAGAGGACAGTATGGAGATGTTTTGCGAAGGCCCCTCCAAGGTGCTGGTAACCCATAAAGATGGCTGCCAGTCTACATGCTGCTAATTGCAGCCTGTACTGTCTCCTCTCAAGGGCTTAATGCCTACAAGCTTGATTTACCATTTATGCACTTTGACTTTAAACTACAATGTTCCTATTTATGCATGTTCAAAATTGACCGAATAGACGGACGTTACACAATATTGACGCAGGGCTCTAAGAACCAGGAATCTTTAACATCAATATCTAATACAATACCTCCCTAAACTTAACATTAAGACACAAATCCAATAATAGGAAATCATTACAATATCTAACTATACAAATAGGTCGCTGACAAGGACAGTCAACACTGACTGAAAGTGCACTGCTTCTGATGGGGAATATACCTTGCAGAACACTGCATATCACAACATGTAAACATTCAAATTCAGCCACTAATTAATTTGTTTCATGAGTGAAATAGAATGTTGAAGGGAGCAAAAATTAGCATATCCTGATCCATAATTTTTGTGAGGTTCTACATGTAGAGCTATGCATCTAATAAGCCAATGGTCAGGGTCGCGTAGACACAGTTCTAAGGGGAGCTGTAATAGAGTGGGTTTCGGCAAAGGGGCGTTTCGCAGTATTAGATAGATGAAGCCGTTGGATCGCCCTTGAAACAACATGAGGGTCAGACCAAGCAATTAATGAACGCAGGAAGTCAGGCGCAGAATTTTCAGCGGATGAATCTTAACTTATCTGGCCAAAAAAATAAAAAATAAATAAAAAAGGAGGGCACGAGAGGAGGAGGCGGGGGTACAAAATATTTTTTTTCTTCAGAAATACCTAATAAATGGTCCTTCAGTGTTTTTATTCACATCTTCTACCCATTTAGTAACATAATACTCTGTTTTGAACCAGGGGCTTAAATACCTGCAGGGAAGGTAATGGAGGGTGGAACAGAGCGGTGGGGGGGAAACAGAGGAGAGAGAGAAGGGAGACCACATCTCAGAGACACTGCAGGGGACACAGCACACACATTCCCTTCAGTCCACCCAAGATGCAAGCGTATGTTCACAGTCACGCCAAACCGCATGCCTTATCACATCTCCGCTGACTCCTAACTTCCTCACCGAATGTCAGTGCTTTTACCCTTTCAATTCATATGGATTCCATTCTGTGGAGTTGCCATCCAAAAATGGCAGTGCTAGTACAATATTTACGGCGTTGTAAATATTAACTGTGCCTCTTTCCTGATTTCTGGTATTGTAGCATATTTGTTACGCATAGTTGTTCCATATTTTCAAACAAAATTTTTAAAAAGCCAAAAACACGCTACAGTTTTTAAAATGATCATTCAATTTATTGAAGGATAACAGTTATCCAACACCATCTGGCCCTGTGTGAAAACAGTAATTAACCCCTCGTAACAAAATCAGCCTCATTTACCAAATTTAATAGATAACTGTATTAATTCAGAAAAAACACACCCAGGGTTGCTGACTACCAGCCCTGTTGAATTGAAGCTTAAACATAACCTTTTCAGCAACATGAGGCAAGCTAAAAATCAGTAGACTCTGCCACAATGCATCATTAGCATTGTTAACTAAATCTGACGGTAAAATGGAAACAATAGTGTAATATTGATAAAATAAAAACAGAAAGCCTGCATGTGATGAAAATATAACCAAAGTGAAAATCAAATGCTCTAAATTTAATTGAAATAGAAATATAAAAAATTGGATTGTCTTGAAGTTTGTCCCATTTCTAAGCCCTTAACCCCCGTCCAACCAAAGACTTTTTCCTGTCGCACAAAAGCGTTATTAGATATGATCTAATGCTTCTAGGTAATTGTTTATTCATCCTTTGCGCTCATCTTCATGAAAAAACGATGAGGGGGTTGGGTAGGCCGTCAAAATCGAAGGGTGGTGGGGGGTGAGGTACAACAAAGTAAAGAAAATGTGAAAAATGTTCAGAAAACTATTTGTTTTCCTTTTCCATGTGTTTTTCCCAAAATGAGTTATTTATGACATCATAGTAACGTCATATTTATATTACTCATGAGTTTACTATAATACTATAATATTAATAGTAGTATCAGTAGTTTTAGAGGTTAGAGAAAGTTACTTATTTTCAGCTAAACCTAATAAAAGTCTAGAAAAAACATGGATTTTTGTCATTCTGATTTTTTTTCTTAATATGGTGTTAGTTATGACATCACTATGACGCCATAATGTTGAAATGTGTTATATTTGTACTTCATTTGAAGAGAGGACATCTGTAGCTGTACACTGATACCAAACAAGATGATGTTTATCGCTTAATTTCGAAATAATCGAGGGGGTTGAAATAATTGGTCGGGGTTGTAGTAGAAAAACCCTAGGTTGGAAAAGGGTTAAACTCTTTCTTTTTTGAAAGCTAAAACTAAACAAAATAAAAACTACCAGATATAGGTCTCCAAAAATAACCGCTAAAATAAAAATGGGCAAACTTTAATAAAACGAAGGCAAAACTAACCTGAAAATGAATGTTTGGATATAATACAAAGGAAAAAAACTGATAAGACCAAGCCACAGGAAATTCTGGAAGACCTGAGAAAGTAATTGCAATATATTGATCTGGTAATGGTTGGAAAACCATTTGCAAGGTTATGGGACTCCAGCAAACCACAGTGAGGGCAAAGATCTCAAAATGAAGAAAAATCAGAATGTGAATTAATCTTCCCAGGAGTCACCAGCTGACTAAAATTCCACCAAGAACTCATAAATGACTCATCTGAGAAGCCATCCAGACAAACATCGAAGGCACTTCAGGCCCCGTGAAGCTGCAAGTCAGTAGTTAGAGCTGTAAGTTAAAAACCACTGATGACCTGGAGGAGCATAAAGGCTTGTTTATTTGCCAAAACACCATGCTGGCCCATTAGCATTTTGGAATGATGTTCTGTGAACTGATGAGTCGAAAGCGGAACTTTTTGCAAGAAGTAGGCCCCATTACACCTTGCATGAAGCCAAAACATTATTCAACAGTTGGAACATCGCACCAAGCCAAACATGGTAGTCGTGTGATAGTGTGTGTGTTGCCATAAATGACGGAACCTTGAATTCCTGAACTGGAGAAGGTCCAGTGACCAGTCCGTGATCTGGATCTAAAGCTCAAGAGTAATTTGGTTATGCAGCAAGACAAAGATCTGATGAACAAGAGCAAGTCCACCTCTGATTAGCATAAAAAAAAAACCAAAAAACGCATTTAGGATTTTTTATGACAAGCTGTGGTCCTGGCTTGAACCCCACTGACACACTGTCAAGGCCTTAAATGTAAAGTTCATACTAATAAACTCACAAATCTCATTCTGTGAAAAGGATTCAGTAAACATTCCTCCGCAGGGATGCAAAAAACTGGTCTCCCGAAATAGGTTGTGTTTGGTTGCAGTTGTGACTAAAGGTGACACAACCAATTTTTCATTTTTACGAGGTTCACATGGATGATTTAGGTGTTGGAAAGCGTCCCTTCCATAAATGAAATGATCATTTTAAAACTGCATGATGTGTCGTATAATGTTCTCCTTGTCATATGTAGCCTTTTGTATGAATATCTGCAACCACATATTATGACAAATACGCAAAATAGAGGCGGCGAACAAATACTGTCTTGCGGCACTGCAAATGGCGCCGAAAGTGAATAGGTAATGCCTGATAAACCCAGGGTAAGTGATTGGACAAAACAAGCACTCAACAAACATGCTTCAAAAGCTCATTACATCAGATGAGCTTGGTCCATCCCTTCACCTACCCTGTGTTAGATTTTCTCATTTCTGTTACACTTCGGCTAAATCAGATTGTATTCACAGGAAGTCAGACAATCAGTAAAAACTTTCAGCAGTTTTTGACAGTCCTTTGGTGCCTTTAAAGAATTAAAGTAGTAAAGCATTTGCACAACTGTGGAGCGGCAGGCACATTGAAGACCAAAGGCTGACTACAGTAAAACAAAGTCTGTCGAATACTGTCTACGTCACTTGTAATTAAAAAAATATTTTTAAGGTACAATTATTTCAAATATTGTTTCGGTACAGAGATTTTCATCAAGTACTTCAACAAAGCAAGAAGACGGACCATTGTAAATAAGTTGGTTGATCCATGTGGAACAATCAAGACAGTCGGCAGACTGACATTACTCCGAGAGTCAAACAACATACCTAATGCCACTAGCCAACAGTTAACGGCCAACAATGCAAAGAGACAGAGATAAACAAGATATGCCTCATGTCTGCTAAGTAAAAGGTATGATACCAAGATAAATATAAATGATTAAAATGACAATATCAATATCTGGTTGGAGCTTTGCGCCAAAACTTTATTCCACATAATTGTTCCCCAATTGAATATTTTTTATTTGCCTTTAAAGTATCTACAATAATGTCATTTTTTAATTAGTTGCAGTTTTACAATAAAGTAAATAAAAAGGCCCCAAAATGAGTTTGGCCTATTAAATAGGTTTAGCTGAACATTGATCTGTTTATATTTAGTAGTTACATGCTCTAATAAGATAAAATATAAAAATCCACATAAAAATTCTAAACCACATGGAAGCAAGAAGATATAAAACGATTTTTTTTTTAAATCAGCCGTGTCACTTATTTTATTGTGCAGTTCACACCATGTTGATGTAGTGCCATTTAATTTGAAAACAATGGCACAAATTGCACTGCAGGTGGTTTTGGCTGAGAATTTTCAGCCTCATTCCATCAAATCATGCTTGCATGCACAACACCAATAATAATGTATTATGGATCATAATCAGTCTATCTTTCCCAATAGGTTTCAGCAAAATGAGATTAATAGAGATATAGAGAAATGAGCCTGAGAGATTAAATTTATGAAACAATGGAAGTGATTTTCGTTTATTCCGAGCCTTTGGCGGGAAATAAACAAAAATTATCACTCGGATTTCAGAAATTTTATATCTCAGGCTCACAAATTTGAGATCCTATTTATCCCATAAATGTCAGCGTCGTATTATTTGGAAAATTAAAAAAAAAAGTGTCAGCTTTTAGTCGGTGATCCATTCAAGTCAATGGGGAAAGCTGTATTACATGTGTGGAATACCAAACCTGTATCTCATGGGTTGTGTCACACCGATTTTTCATTATTTATGGGATAAATAGAGGACCTCTTATGAGTGAGCCCAAGATACCAAATTTATGAAACAAGAGTAGTAATTTTTGTTTATTCCGAGCCTTTGACGACAAATAAATGATTATATTATTATAATAACTGGCTAGCATGCTAACGGTTTTCATTAAATTAATCAATTCAAGTTTCTACGATAACAGAAACTCATATTACTTATTACTTTAATGGCAAAAAGTGCTAGCATGCTAGCTAGCAAATTATTCATCCCAGTGACTTGAATAAACTGCTAACCAAAAACCAATGCTAGCGGTGGTTAACAGTTTCCAGCAAGAGGACTGGTAACATCACTGTGTTTGCCAATGAACGGAATCTGACTGATCACAATGCAAAAAAGCTGTATTATACGTGTGTAATACCAAAAATGTACGGGTTGTATCACACCATTTCTCATCGATTATGGGATAAATGGCGATATCTTCCATCTTGGGATATATGATATACAGTCTTGGGCCAACTGAGGCTGAAACTCATCTGAGGGCTACGGCCATTGGTCAGACCTCCTCAGCACTGGTCACATAAGTCAACTGGCCAAATGTCTGCTGACACTCAGACAGTTTTTCATGGATTGGTATGGGTCTCTTCATCCACTGAGGGAAAACCCTGTTATGGCTGACAATGGCATTCCAGATCATTCTACGCTTCTGAAAGGAATTCCATCAAATTCAAAATGAGCTAATATTTTTCATGAAATGGTAAAATGTCTCACTTTCAATGTCTGATATATTGTCTATGTTCTATTGTGAATAAACTGTGGATTTATGAGATTTGCAAATCATCGCATTCTGTTTTTATTTACATTTTACTCAGCATTCTAACTTTTTTGGAATTGGGGTTGTAAGTTAATTGGCAAGATTGTATGGAGGATTGTCCTGTGTTGTTTCTCATGCTTTCTCAATACAGTTTCGGAGCAGTCCCCTGAATTTGCAGGAGCGCTTGTATATGAACGCTTCTAGCATAAAAGAGAACCGCAAACTTAGCTCATTAGCCTAATTTGTTAGGGGGCATGATTACATCAATTTATTTATATCAATATATAGACCACATAATTGGCAAGTCTATGTAACTGTAAAGACATTTCTTCAAACCTTGCAGTTTAGTATTTGCTGAAGAATATAATTTAAGTCATTCAGTTGCATTTCCGCTCTTGGCCATGGGCGGCACGAATTTTCGCGTTCTTCAAAATGCCCCACATTCATTGGTCAGAGTTTCCACAGAGTAAGTTAAGTTTCCCGCCAAGTTTTATTTTATAAATCGCAAAAGTTGCGGGCAGAGATGTTCACCCACATTCTGAAAAACCTGTGAGGCTGTTGTAAATGAGGCCCTTCTCTGGGAGCAAAGTGGAGCAATTGGGGGACAGGCCAGCAATGAGAAAATTTACCTCCCAACAAACACACTTCCTGGGTTACTCACTCTGTGGAGTTGGACCGTGGACGAAATTTCTTCCCTTTCAGCTTCTTGCGGTTTCCTCCCAGGTTTCCTGAATAGTAACAAATTAAATTACCCATTATTTTTGACAAATACATATAAGATTTGGGAAGGTGAACTGATTGACACTGAATATCATTGATTAAAATTTGCTTCTCAAGGGTCAATAGTTACCTTGCCAGGAGTTACTCCTTGGTCGTCCGTTTTCGCAGATGTCAGAGATGTGTTTGGCATCCGGAATTCTTTCACTCCAGGAATGGGACAGGCCATTTGACCTACATATCAACATTCACAACCCACCTTCATATAAAGCCTCGACCATTTTAAATAGTACTTCTGCAGAATAGGCAATTGGTTTAGTTAATTAAAAATAAACATAGCCTCAAATTGATAAATTGTGAAAGCCCAGGTAGATTCCAAGACAAAATTATGTTTGCACCATCTTCAAAAAATTAACTTCAGGGAAGGGACAGTTTAATGACAATGGACACAACATGTGCTGTATAGACTAAACAAAACATACAACCCCGAATCTAAAAGAGTAGCTCATTATGGAAAATAGAAATAAAATCAAAAAGCAGTGATTTGAAAAGTCTGTTCATTATGTGATTTAAAATGCATGTTCTATTACATTGAAAACACTACAACAACACATTATGTGATGTTTTAAATAGTGAATTGAGAAGTTTATTGAAAATAAATGCTTCCTCCAAATCTGATTACTGGAACACACTACAAAAATGTTGGTTCAGTGTAGCCTTAGGCTATGGTTCCTAAACTCAGTCCTGGGCCCCCTGTGTAAGCAGGTTTTCGTTTCAAACACAGTTGCAACTGTAGTATTTAAACAAGCTAAGCATGTGCATTTCATATTTAAAGCAGTTGTTTAGCATCTTCTGCCATATTTTGACAGAAGTATTCAAGGGTAGCATAAAGAATAAAAGTCCTTTTAACATACTGAGTTTTTTTCTGCATTGCAAGCATTTTCATTTACCAACTTTTTCAAATGAATTAAAATCAAATTAGACACTAAAGAAATCAGTAAGCTGTAAAAATGGTTACTGAACCCACGTGTTTTGAGTTTTTTCAAAATAATTAGCTTGAATTAAACATAAACATGACACAAAACAGGTTTGGCTCTCAGTTGCTTGCCGAATAAATCATTAGTTTTCACAACCAAGTCATCCAGGGTTTCACCAAGTGGGAACCTATTGATAGTATACTTTGATTAGTTCATTTTTTTCATCTTTTTACTCAGTTGTTTGAAATACATCACAATGTGGATATGGTATTCTTATTCAGCCAGTAATTTTGAGTGAGTATCTCAAAATGTGACTTAACAGGATAAATAACTGCTAAATGTGACACTTTAATTAAAACAAATTAACAAATTATATGATCGCAATTGTGGTTGGAACAAAAACAAGCATACACTGGGAGGCCCCATTCCTGAGTTTGGGAACCACTGGCCAAGAGGATGCTTCTTTACTGGTAACTAAATATTTGCTGTTTTGAGCTCCCTCTCAGGCTTGTGATTCTGACTTCCATCTGAAGAGATGAAGTTGGGAACAATATTTGCGGCTTTGAGTGAGGCCCTAGACCGAAAATTGCCCCGGGGGATTTAGCCTTGTTTCACACTATCCCTTCTGAAATGCAACTGTTTGACCCTGCATTTCTCCAAGGGTGTCCTTGAAAAAGAAATTTTGTTCTCAGTAGAACACTGAGCATTTCTCCTTCTTGAACGTGTAACATACGTGAAAGAAGCCAGGAAATGCGCATGACCTCCGATCCCTCAGATGCCACAATCATAATGCCTGTCTTGCGACTGTGATGGATATTAAAACATAGGTAAACCTCAGTCATCCAAAACCATTTGCCGCTGCAAGATAAAGCTTAACGCAGCCAAGCCAAAGCCATACATCAACACTGTCCAAAAGCACAGCTGAATTCTCTGGGCTTCTAAGATGGACAGTGGCAAAGTGGAAGCGTGTTTTGAGGAATGTGTAATTGCACATGGCATGGGCCAATTATGCAGAAACAAATGCTGGCTGCCATCTAGTCTTCACCTGTTCCAAGGACATCTGCATTTTGGAGCAAAACAATACCAAAGCACATTCAGCACAGATTAAAAGTGCATGGGTGTGTAAGTAGAGAGCGCTGGTGCTAGACTGTCCTGCCATTATTCCAGGTCCACCCCCGTAAGTTTGGCACATTATGATGTGACATATATGACGACAAAAGCCCTGAAAAATTGCACAGCTAAAGACCAGCATCATAGAGGAATGGGGGGAAATTCCACTCGCAAGACTTTCTCTACTGGTATCCTTCGTGCCCAGACACCTAGTGAATGTGATTAAAAGACAGGCTGATGTTACACAGTGGAAAGCAGTCAATAGTGCCAACTTTTTTGGACGCTGGTACAGAAATCGCATTGTATATTTCCAATAAGCAAATAAATTCCAATTAGAAAATCAAATCATTTGTTGTATTGTTTTCAATACAGTAGAGGGCAAATGGACTTTTCAAATCAGTCCTGTTCTATTTTATTCACATTTCCCAAAATACATCAGCTTTTCAGCATTGGGGTTGAACATGATCAGGCTGAAGGTCACCCATTAATGCTAATAAGGAAGTAGATTCAGTACCAGGATTTCTTTTCTGCACAATCTAAAGGCACACAATGCTCCCAAGATGATGATGTAACAGACAGAGAATGAAGAAAAGATGGAGGATGGCCACAATAACTGACAAACATAAGCAGAAGTAATAAAAGTCAAGATAATAAAAACAAATCTAGCAAAAAGCAATGCCAGACCTGCAGCCACAGTTAATGTTGAGGAAAGAAGACTGTCCAGGGCATTGTAACTATTTATGAACATTGAACTTTTCCTATATAATTGTTTTTATTTACTGTTTTTAGCTCACCAGCTGAGGGGCCATGAGCTACTGGGAGGACATGGCGCCTGATGTAGTCCTCGTCATCGTCCGTAAGCAATGTCTTCAAACATCTTCTCCACAACTACTGCCCGGATTCACTTCAGATTTGTTTCAGAGCTTCCTTGGGACAATATCTACCAAGGCTGTTCACAGTTCTTCAGAAGTTTGATAATGGCATTTTTTATTAATTTTCTTTTTTTTTTCATCTGAAAACTTTAAACGTTTTCATGGCCAGATTCACTTCAAATGTGGTATGGAGCTTTCCGGAGCTTTCCGGAGCTTTCCAGGGACAACGGCAATCTAGATGATTTTCAGTTTTGAAGAATTGGATTTGTTTTTTTAATGCATTTTCATAGTTTTTTTCTCTAATAACTTTCAAGGTCTACTCTATTTAACTAATCTATTTATCTTACTGAATTTACAAAAAGGTAAATTCTCACAGTCAGGATTCATGAAACTGCATGTACCCAGCTTAATACAGCATTTAAACGGTTAAAATGGTTTGGGATAGATAACTGATGTAATGCGTTACCTATTCCACATGTCACAATTTAGGTTAAGGAAGGAAGTCTCACCCAAACTTCTGTTCTGATAACCAGGATTCGCTGTACAGCGCAGTTGTTCAGCCAGCTGATTATTAGAGCCAATCGGTGTCATCAATTGAGTGTTGAGCGAACACATGGCAGGATTTCTTTTACACCCATGTGCTTCAGATAGATCACTCTTGCAAAATGTACTATTGTCATTGCACTATTTCCTTACCCAGCTAAACAGGTGGAAAAAAATGTTGAATACTGTCCAGAGCATCTCGACAATAAAGCATCTAATGCTGCATCAGATACATCATAAAGTCTTTATTGATGATATTAAACAGGATTGCTGTGGCTCACATTTTCCTGTAGCACTCTAACGCTGTCATTACCCAGTGACGTCTGAACAGGAGTGTCAGCTAAACGCCTGAAAATAAAATGTAAGCGGCTTGACGTCAAGGCCACCGTCGCCCTCCCATTCCTCCGAGGGCATGTTAGGGATAAAGGGATATGTGTGAGAGCAAGTTTCCTTCTTGACGCAACTGACAGCAACTACTTAGTGTTTTTTTTTTTTTTTTGATAGTCTTCCAGTTGTGCGTTGAGTCAGAGTAATGATGACTGGTAACTGCTTCAAGGGATGTGTTGCTCAGTGCTGAGGTCACCTCCTTCTTTCTAACTGGAAGATAGATGTAAACCAGGCCTGACTTCTCTGTGAATCTGCAATGAACACGGGTTACGCCAGGCTGCGAAGAGCAGTGTGGCACTGGCCACTTGAAACAATGCTAACAAACTGCCTTAATAAAACACTGCAGATTCTAAATCTAACCGTGCTGTGAGATATTAACTTTGTTCCTTGCAGTTTAGGGACTCTGGGGAAAATTATTGTGCAAAGAGAGCATTTCAAGAGAAAAGACATGATTAAGTGAGACAGACACCGACCCCAATGCACACAATGAAAAGCAGCGAAATTACACCACAAAACCTCTGTCTGCATCCATGGAAAAAACACCCCACCCCATTCTCAGATCATCTTATTCACCAGTAAAACACTTGTTGTCTAACTCGGGTTTAATGCAGTCCCAGCAAGGAAATAAATTGTGCTTGGCCAAAAAAATGCCAGCTGTTAGAACTCACCTGTAGTTATTACAGGAACTGCCCACAAAAAAAATGAAAATTCAGTCATTACTTTTCACATCCCCATGCTAGCTGAGACATGGGTGAAGCTTATTAATGCATAAAACAAATTTTCAGTATTGTAGCAAAACTCTGTAGCAGCCTTTTCCAAGGCAACTGAAGTCAGAGGAGACTCATTAGCATTAGCATTCATTAGAGTCCAAAAACAGCCAAAACTGACCGTGAAATTACACTATACAGCTCCTGCAGCATAATTCAAATGATTGTGTTTTGACTAGAAAAGCCCTGTATCACGCCATTATTTAGAGTAAATTTTTAATACAGCTATTACATTTTTTTAAAAAGTTGAAGACTGTGTGCACCCACCCCACCTATAAAATAGCTGGATAAATACTGAAGTCCTGGGGAGCTCACTTCAGGCAGACTGTAAATGAACAAAGGAAGGGTGGGTGCACTCAGTCCTGAATTTTATTTCAAAAATATAATGGCAGCGGAAAAAATGTACGCAAAAAAAAGGTGTAACACTGGTCTTCTCCAGTTGCCATAGCTAATGACTGAATTTTCACTTCTGGGTGAACTGCTCCTTTAAAAAATATCCAAATCCCTCCAGTCCTCCACCCCCATAACCCCCAGAGATGCAGAAAGCGGTTTTGTGATTGGCGCGGCGTTACAATGGCAGAGAGAGAGATGAAGAGAGAGGCACACCTGAAGCCAAACAATGAGATGTTCTGACTTATGGAAGGGATGGACGGAGTGAAGGAGCACGTATAGATCTGTAAGTGCGACAGATAAGCAGACCTCTTCTTGGAGCTGCTGGCTGAGTTGCTGCTGACGCCAGGCGGCATGTCGCTGTAGAAGGAGTCGCCATCCCCCGGCTTCTTCACGTACTCTCCAGGCGGCATTTGCCTGCGGACGCAGTGAGGCAGTGTGAGACGGGGCGGGGGAGGGGGATGGGGGGTGGAGGATGTGATGATTTAGCCCTGCCCATTAAAATCTGGGAATGATGTTCAGGAGCTTTCATGTCAGTACTGTTTAACTGACCCAAATTGCTCTTTTCCTGATGAATCACACAAAACCATCAGACCAATATCTATGTAAAGGACGCAGTTTCATAGCCAAATGTACAAGTATAGTAATTCTTACCATAATTTTATCATAATCACCATAATAATAATGATTATTATTATCATTAGTAGTAGAAGTAGTAGTAGTATTAGCAGCAGCAGCAGTAGCTGTAGTAGCAGTAGTAGTTGAGGCAGTAGCGGCAATAGTTGTAGCAGTAGTAGCAGCAATAGTGGTTGTAATAGTAGTAACAGAAGCAGTAGTAGCATTAGTTGTGGCAGTTGTACAAGTAGAATTAGCTGTAGCAGTAGCATTAGTTGTAGCAGTAGTAGCAGTATTAGTTGTAGTAGCAGCAGTAGCATTAATTGTAGCAGTAACATTATTTGTGGCAGTAAAGTAGCATTAGTTGTAGCAGTAGCAGTAGCATTAGTTGTAGCAGTAACAGTAGTAATAGCATTAGTTGTGGCAGTTGTAGCAGTAGGATTAGTTGTGGCAGTAGCAGCAGCAATGGTAATGGGAGTAGCATTAGTAGTAGCAGTTGTAGAAGCACTAGTAGAAGTAGTATTTCATTAAAAATAATTTAAAAAAAAATTAAATACAACACCATAAACAAGCCAAAATGGGACTTTCACGCATCACAGCAGAGATGAAAGAATGCAATTTGGATCGCTGGCTCAGAGTTTGCCCTCCTGAAGGGATTCGTCATCATCACAGTCATATAATCTCTACAGCATGTGAATCTGTTCAACAGCATCAATTTTAAAAGAACTGAATGTCTGTGCCAGGAATACAAATTAAAATATGGCTGACAAAAAATTGTGATATCATTTTATCAAAATTGATGAAATATTTTGCAACTAGGAAAGTTCAAGTCTCGTTTCATAGCTAATGGTAAGAACAAATGGTAGTTAAAGGGTATATCCGTGAATTGTAAAACAAAAAGCATTGACAAAAACACACAAAAAATAAATGCATGAAACAGGGTCATAATTTGGCAGTTTCTTGAGCAGTAAACACTGCCAAAAAGAAGAAAGTCACAATTTTCTGTTCCAACAAATCAGCATTTGAGAACAACAATATCAGGTAGAACAGCCAATCTCGCGGGCCAAAGTTTCAGGAATGACAGCTCAACTCATCTACATGGTTAAGGGTTAAACACTTGTGTGAACACAAATGACGACACCTCCACTACACCTACAACACCGAAAAAGAAGGAAAAAAAGCAAGAACAAACCGACAGAATCTTCTGTGGACCTCCGATTCTACATACCTCCGCTGCCTGTAGCTCCTTTAGGGAATTAGAGAAATAAAGCAGAAAAAGACTTGAAATACACACAAACAGCCATCACAAACATCATGCACCTCTTCACATTGCCGAATTAATGAAGCAATTGTCCCCAATCTGTTCATTCTCAGTTTTTTGGAGCACACTGATGGCATTTTTTACCAAATCAACTTTCAGGATGCTGTGCCCCCCTAGACTTCTTATCAATGTCACTTTCAGCATATGTCTGAGTGCTGAATTTCAGGGCACATAAACACAACGAAGTGTTTTATTGGAACGAGATGAATGCAATTCTATACCGTAAAACAGAATCATTGCCTAAGGGATTTAAGCCTCTTAAAGATACACTTAGAAATTCACTTGCAGAGTTTTTTTTCGCGCAAATTGATGGTGAGAAAAGGTCAACCCTGCAGTCACATAATTCCAGTTAGTGGGTCCAAACCCATAGTCTGTGTTGACGTACATAGTACCCTAGTCTTACAAAACCAATGTCTTTTAGGTGAGCCTGTTCAATGACAACCACTAAGGGTAGCCTCTAAATTTTAGCCCTCATGAAAGAGCTTCAAATTAACAAAAACCATGGTTTGATGACAACCATGGAACAGGTTGTCATCAAATGTAAAACAAAACTAACAAAGCATTTCAAGCAAACTTGGGGAAAAAAAAAGATTTAACATATTTTTTTTTATTTTGAAAGTGAGGCCTCAAGCTTTTAAGTGCAAGAATTCAAGGAGACTTACTTGTAGCCCCAGGCAGTGATGGCTAAAATCAGAGCCAGGACAAGAATGGTGCCTGCAATGGCACCTATAATTATGTTGGTGCTGATGACACCTACAGAGAGATTGGGGGAAATAAAGACATTTAATGAGCATCTAAAGGATCATACTTGTGTGCAAACACATGATGAGCACTTTCTCTCTGCTTCAGAAACCCTGTGTGGAGCTCATTGTTTTTGATACTTCACTTGCTTAGTATCAAATAACTCAGGAAATGTACTATAAAATGGGGAATAACACAATAGATTAGAATGTTAAAGTCACGTCCAAATGGAAACTCATTTCTTCTCGGCAAATTGTGTTGCAGCATCACAGCCAACAAAACTTTTTCAAATTTTTAAATAATAAATAAATATATCAACAGAAAAAATATTATTATTATAAATAATAATAATAATAATAAATAATAATAATAATAATTATTATTATTATAACTTTTCTGAGTAATAACTTCCACTGGATGGTATGTGGAATGTATTTCACGCACAAACATTTCAAAATTTTTTTCACTTTAGAAACTTTGACGCACTTCTGAAAGCACAAAACTAAACATTTCCCTTTTTTCCATCATACAGGATGAGAAATAAATTCACATACTCTTTCCAAATACGATATTATTCCATCATATCGGCGGTTTACAGCCACAAATGTAATTATTCTGACCGTATCTTACTGATATTGTGACTTCCTGTGTGTTAAGCTTTGCACTAATAGTCAGTTCTGTAAGAGTTAATCAGTTGTATTGTCCAATAAAAAAATGATTAATTTTAAAGCCACACACCCTTCAATTCAGTAAAAATGGGGAATTAATGAAAGGTTGATTGGCATTTGCTCAGGGCAGAAAGTACATTTATCAATTTTAGAACTATGTGACTAAATGAACACTGATTGGCTTCCGTTAAAATTAGCAAGATAATGGCAGTGGCAGGAATAGCCGGGGGAAGAGATAAAAATCGTCACTGTGGACACAGATACATACTGTCAGGACGTCATGACACATAGAAACTGAAATTTAACCTCCCTGTCATTCTAAAAAAGTCGTGACCCGGCCAACGGAGTGACTATGAAACAGCTCTGAACGCAAAATAAATAAACAAGGCCAAGAGATGGCCATTTTTTACACTTGCAAGGAAGCAGAAAAATGTAAAGGTGACCATGAAGTCCTTCATCCAAAATTTGAAAAGATAACCAACCTTTCTTAGTGCATTCATAGCATATGAAAATTCTCAGGGGGAAAACCTGACACTGACATACACTCAGCAGTCTGCATAACATGCTGAGGCATTGATCATTCATACCAAAATTTTACATCTACGAGGAAAAACCTAGGAGGTCCAAATTAAATAAAAATTGTTATTATTACTTTGCTGCTTTCAGATGTAGTTTAGGTTCGCTCCACCTACAGTGCAGGTGAAACAGTGTCGCGTTAATTTTTGCTAATCACCTTCCGGCTTTCTCTGGCTAGTGCCGCCCACATATAACATTTGGGCAGAAATCTAATGAAAAGTGACAGATTTTTAGGTGTGTGCATTTACTTCATTACAACAAACTTACAGTGCATACAGAGACTAATCCTCATAAAATGTGTTCTTGAATGAAAGAAAGTGGAGAATAAAATGTTTACAGAATTTGATAACTGCAGTAATATTGCTTCAATTATTCTGCTAAATCCCAGAGAAACATGATGCACTGAGATTCTCCGTCAGCCTTGTTCTCAAAGCAGAGCATCATTCGGCCATATAAAAAGAAGTAATTGGTTAGCATCCACACCCGCCACGGAAAAAACCTACCCGCCTCCGTTTTTTTTACATCCATCAAAATCAAGCCAAAAGAATCCCTGCCCATGCAGCAGACAATCTGTTTGGCTTTCAATCGCTGCACCACACAAAGGTAAGGCAGATTTGATTCTTTATGTTAATTCATGAACCTGTGATGTGGCTTTGCTGCGCAAGTTTGATATCAAACTTTTACCACAATAAAATAAAAAATAATAATAAAAAAAATTTCCCGCCTGCACATGAAAAATAAAACGAGAAGGATGCTAACCAACTAATTTTTTTTACATGACCTAATTTTTGTTTCTACTGTTGAGTCCATAGTGCATTAGCATTTTTCTTAGTTTACGGGACAAAAGACCATATAACAGGACTGTGAGGAAAGTTTTTTGACTCCTGCAATATGATCACACACAGATCCTGCGTGACTCTCCGAAAAAACACTTAGGACAGAGGAACTATGTACCAGCTGCACTGGCTGTTGGCCCGGCGACCAGGTAGCTGAGGGGTGAGGTGGCATTGCAGTCGTCCCCGGCCCACCCCAGGTGACAAACACACTTCAGCTCATTACTGCAGACCTGCAGAGAGCACACACAAAGACACAAGAAGAAAAGTCAGCTAAAATACATTCAGGATGTACAGGTACAATACTGCACCATACAGGTGGGAGGCCATACTGCACCCAACTCAGGTGTGTTGTCTCCAATCATTTGGGGTCTCATTTATAAAAAAAAAAAAATCGATGCGGGTTCCAAACCTAGATATTGCATACACTAAAAAAAATCATTAGATAAGCTGAACTGCAATTTTTATTTAATTTATCAGGCTTAACAAGGAATTTTTCATATTTGTATAATCCTATTAATTTCTTGCTCTTATAATGTCAAGTTTGTTTTCATAAATCCAAATTCCAAAACTAAACCGGCATACACATCATCTCTGTGCCTTGTTCATAAATGAGATCCCCGAGCATTAATCTGTTTCATTCAGCCAGCTTCACCAAAGATACACAAGCACACACACGCATTAAGAAAACTTAAACCCTTACCATCACTCAGTTAGTCTGCAGCAAATGGAACCATGACTGCAGTGAGCAGGGGTGCTCACTCTGTAGGACTCCATTCCAAGAGACTAATTCAGAGTCATATTTTCACCATTAACTTTGATCAGTAATTCGCACAGGAGCTAAAGGCAAGGGTATAATTCACCGATGTCCGCAGAAATTCTTTTTTAAAGAGCACTAATGTCCGCAGGGAAGCGCAACATCTGCTGACCACCTGCTAACCCACTTGCGGTCCAGCACATCGAACCGTGACCACATTGCACCGAGGGCACTATTTGGAGTCTTGGCTCTAAGATGCAGGGTTACTGAATTGGTTGAACGACACTACAGAGAACACTTGAAGAGTTTGTTTCCAAAACGCAATGTTTTCATTTTACTCTTTTGGAGTAAATCAGCTTTTTTCATGTTGGCGCCTATTGCACTTTATCGAAAAACACAAACTTTGATCATGAAAAAATACACCTTATAGCATTAATGTCTAAAAACTGATTTTTGCACCATGTGCAAGAATCTCAATTTTTGTAATTTTGGCACTTAATGCATTTTAGAAACAAACTCTTCATTTTTTTTTTTTTTACATTACAGTCCATGTTCCACTCTTGGACGGAGTGTAGGTTTGACACAGCGCAAATCATACTTCATGGGATAGGCTCCCAAAGTTCACATGCATCGTTCACGTCTTTCTCTAATTTGAATTTCAGTTGCCTCTCTTTCATTTGCGCAGATATAGACGCTGGCGTCTGAAAATTCCGAAATTTAATTCCTAAATAATTCTGTAATTGAATTTCCAAATGTCTTGCTTAACCGGAATTATTTTCCACAGTCTCTGAGACACAAATAATGAGTTAAAAAGCCGAAATAGGCTCATGCATAACAGGAGAAATTTGTCATATTTGTATTCTGCGTAAAGGGGTTATGTGATTGTACACAGCAAGTCTGAATAAGCAGAGCCAGTTAAATTGAGGAGAAAAGGACCTACTCCATGACCAGAACAGATCCTCTTATCAGTGGTGCCGGGGCAGGTGCTGAAGTTGAATTCCCGTACTGGGAGACACCTGTGGTTGAAGCAGATCCGATCAGTGCCGCAGGCAGTCCCGTCCTCCACGTAGCCCAGGTCTGTGTCGCCATCAATTATCACATGACCTCCGCTGCCAGGAGAAATAAAAATAATCATTCAATTATCCTTCATCAAAAAATTAGATGCTCTTTTAATACATTTACAGCACTGAAATTATATAGTTTTATTTTGCACCACAGTGCTTTCCAATTAATACATCTTAATTAC
Organism: Gymnothorax reevesii; assembly: GCA_029721435.1. NCBI lineage: Eukaryota > Metazoa > Chordata > Actinopteri > Anguilliformes > Muraenidae > Gymnothorax > Gymnothorax reevesii. The sequence continues at coordinate 15,335,784 of CM056573.1, forward strand.
ATTGCAGTCTATAAATATTTACATAGTCTGCATGTGAAAAAATGGCCATACTACTCCAGAAACTATTGATGTACCTAAACTCAAATTAAAGCAGACCATTTGCTCTAAAATATTATATTCATTATTTCACATTTCAATTTGCTGGAGCACACAGTCAAAGCAAAAAACAAACAAAAAAAAATTATCCCAGTCTAATTACTTTCACGGAGCACCTTGCTCCAAAACCTGATTGTGACACACAATTACTTCACCAATGGTTGTAAGCTCTGAATGACCCATCCACTCATGTCAACCACATACATGCAATGCAACTGCACGTGTCCCCATTTGTTCAAAAAAATATAGACTTCACCAAAGAACACAACGGTCAAATTCGAATAATCCATAAGCAATCTATTGTTTCCTTACCATTTGCTCACCCCAGGCTAATACAATTTGTACAAGGTAATAATATTAATCAAGTAAGGCTCATTTATGTATTGCGCAGGTACCAAATGACGTATTAACAGACAAATGTTGGTATGATTAGAAATGGAACAACCACAGTTAGAAATGAAATATCCCTAATTGCGCAAACAGACATAAGCAGAGAAAGGTTCCTTTGAGAAACAAAGAGCCTCACAGTATGACACTGAGAAAATTGCTGGAATTCATGAATGACAGACCTGCAAACAAAGGTCCACAATCAACTGAAATTGCAGCACCAATGATTAGATACAGAGAGACTAGAGTCTAATTTGTATTGAATCCCACCAAAACAGGATACAGAAACTCTTAGTTTGGTTCCAGTACCTGTTTATGTGGATAGAGTACCTCTCATTGTATAAAAACAAAAATAATAACATAAAATATGTATATTTTAATAGTGCTACATTCAGGATTCAGCCAGATTCACAATATTTCACCCCCATCTTTCTACGGTGAATTGCAGTCGAGAACTACTTCAAAGCATATGCCCCCTCAGGGGGCTGCCAGGTTATGACGTTTGACATTCATTTCAGTAATCTTACAGTCAAGATTGCGTAACGTGAAATGAAAGTGACAGATAAATTATGTCAAGAAAAAATTTTTTCCTGAATTTATGAATTTTGCTACATGTAGCCATATATTTTCCATTAAGATTTAGGTAGGTTATTTTGTGTGTGGCAATATTTAAAAATTCATGTAACTTTAACTGTGATCAAATATACTCAGCAACAAAAGTTTCTGTGACACCAATATTGTTAATTATTTTTCATAACGCAATTATGAAATTGTCATACATGGTGATATCAGACTGAAGAAACAGTACACGTAAACACAACATTGAAATGGAAATCATGAAAATGCGAGAAAATGACTTTGCACGTGAAAATGTGCGTAAATCATGCTTGTGGATGGCAATAAAAGAGGAGAATTTTTGGAATGTTCACATTGTGCCTGATGAACGACGGAAGCATCACTTATCGAAAACACAGCCATTTCGGATCAGGAACTCTACCCTCTAAATGCCAAGACTGTCTGAAAATGATCGGTGGAGGGCCATTGGGATGATTGAATCCAGAACCTCGCAGAGGGAAGTTGCTCATCGCCTGAATGTCCACCGAAACACCATTTGGAACTTATGGCAGCGTCATCAGCAGACAAGACATGTCAGAGACCGTCCTCGCAGCGGCCGTCCACGAGTAACCACTCCCAGACAGGACAACTGGATTCGAACAACCCATCTCCGAAATCGATTCCAACCTGCAACCATAACTGCAAGAACGATACCTGGTTTGAGGCGACTGTCTGCACAGACAATCCGTCGCCGTCTCCGTCATTTTGGCATTGTCCCACGTCGGCCAGCAAGACGTCCAATACTCACAGTACAACACCGACGACTGCGTCTACAGTGGGCACAACAACATCGACGGTGGATCCAACGTCAGTGGGATCTTGTACTCTTCACTGATGAATCAAGATTCATGCTTAACCGATGTGATGGTCGTTTACGTGTATACCGTCGACGTGGAGAACGTTATGCCAACAACTGTGTTCAGGAATTTGATCGTTTTGGAGGTGGTAGTGTCATGATTTGGGGAGGGATCACGGCTAGAAACAGAACAGATTTGCTTGTTATTGATGGAAATCTGACAGGTCAAAGATATCGCGATGAAGTGCTACGGCCATTGGTGGTACCGTTTTTGATGCAACATGGTCCCGGAATAACGCTGCAACATGATAACGCCAGACCACACGTTGCAAGGATTGTACAGCAGTATCTGATGCAACAACATGTCAATGTCCTGCCATGGCCAGCCAGATCCCCAGACATGTCCCCAATCGAGCATCTTTGGGACGAGATGGATCGACGTTTGCGGCGGTTGGATAACCCGCCAGCTACACTCCAGGAATTGCGACAACGTCTTCGTCAGATTTGGAATGACATCCCACAGCAATTTCTGGCACATCTGATTCGGTCCATGCGCCGGAGATGCGTTGCTTGCATCATGGCACGAGGAAGTCACACCCGGTATTGAAGTGTGAAGGTCACAATTGGTTAGACGTCAGACAAGTGCTTCATGACGCATGAAAATGACATTTTTCGTTATGAGTGACGTTGGCACTGAAAAGTCAGTGTTTCTCCTGTTAAATAAACATATTGATTGCATTGAGATCTTTGCGTGTCATTTATAACATACACATAAATGGTGTCACAGAAACTTTTGTTGCTGAGTAATAGCTATAGCTATGCACATCCATCTTAGGCAACATAGCTAAGTTATAGTACATCTTGATAGAGTATAGAAGTACTACTTTGGGTCCAGCAGTAATGGATTAGGCAGCTAGCAAGGAAGTGGCAACCTCAGGAATCCCGCCACAGAGCTACTGAAATCAATTGGCTCAGTTGCTCATCAAAATAAACGGGACTTAATTTAGACCTGACAAAAATGAGAAAATTGTTAAAATCATAATCAACTTATTTTTTGTGGGACAAGAAGCTTTAACTCTACACCTTTCAGGAAGCCCTATCAAAGCATGAAAACTTGTATCTAGCTCGTTTAGTTTACCAACCGCTTTTCAAGCAATTTCATGTTTTTTATTAATTCAGATTTAAAGACAAAACCACCAAAACCATTAGCAATATTAGAACATTCCCAAACCACGGCTCATTTAGCGGTAGCAGCAGGCCTTCTTGATAAACTAGTGACCTTAACACAGGCTATAGTGAATAGCCAATCTGAACAGGCAGCGGCTACAGCTCTAGTGCTTCTCACAAAGCATATAAAGCAGCCAAACATCGCAGGCCGTAAATGCCTTTGAATAGAAGATTGATTTCCAACATTTAAAAGGAGTTGATGTTGGTAGAATTCTACATTCCAGTGTTGCATAAACAACTAGATAAATTTGTCAAAAAGTCAGGATGCTCTTAGCTACTGCTGGGGAGAGCCGATCCCTCCTGTGTTATTAACTGATAAATCCAGGAACATAAAGGCTCTTCATAAGGTAAATCTGAATTGTTGTCTCACACAGCATGATTTAATAGTACCGGTGCAAAAAAAAAAACACAACATGACTTTCAAAAAGTGCTCTTCCACAAAATACACTGCTTGGCCAAAGAAAGTCAAACTCTCAAATATTTGGTTGGAACCCCTATAGCTTTGATTACAGATCAATTTCTAGTGACTTTGTTTTGACAACCATATGCAACGTCAGAATGTTTATTTTCAATCAGAGTTGCATTAATTTTTAGTTCAGGATCTTGTCTTGACGACGAGATTGTGATGGACCTGCCGTGCAGGCCCTCCACCTGCTGCATTCTTCGCCTCCACCTTAACAGGCAACAGGTGTGGCTCGTTAAAGTGGAGGTGAAGACTTGTTATTTACGGTTGGCTGTTCCGTAGATCAGGGCAGCAGCACTTTGTGTGTGGAGCCCTGCTATGTTTGTGCGTGCTGCTGCTCCCCTCCTGTTTTTATGGTGAATTAAATTAAAAGATTTTTTATATTTTTTCTCAGCCTGTGCATTTGGGTCCCTTCATCTCTTTTGGGGTACATGGTCCCAGTCCCTGCTGGCTTCTTGCCTTCTGCCGGTGGGACTAAACCATGACAGAGATAGTTGAAGCGCTCCGTAGCCCTCTTCAGCACATCCCAATACCTTTCAATGAGGTTGAGGTCAGGACTTTGTGGTGGCCAACTCGTGTGAAAATGATTACTCATGCTAGTTTTCCTCATTCATTGTTTTCTTTGCTTGATGCAGGCTAATTATTTGCCTTTTCTGAAATACTGTATCGTGTTTTCCACTACGTCTTTCAAAATGGTTTTTTATAAGACATCAGAAGCTACATGCTTCATCAGTTAGGGTAAAAATAATTACTGTCAGCTAAAACATATTAATCGCGGCAATAATGATCCAGTCATAGTAGCTGTTTATTTATATGCAAAAAGAGACAATTTTTTGGACAGGCAGTGTATGAAATGTAAACAATTCACTGAACTGAAGTAGAGGGGTACTCGGTAGAGCGCACACCTCTACCTCGCCGCTTGTTTGATCGATCACGGTCAAAATCATAGTGTCCATCCCTGATGAAATAGCAACCCACCCACAAAATCTCAGAGATATCCGCTCATTACTTTTTGAGTTATCTTGCACAAGAACAGGAAGACAGACAAACCAATGCTGGCAAAGACATAACCTCCATGGAGAGTTATCGGGAGCGTGATAAGTGCCAGATGGCTTTGGGTCATGGAAGCAGAGGTACCTGCAGTCCAAAGAGGCGCTGTGTTGGGCCACAGAGAAGGACGAGAGCCCCCCCTGCAGCTCGCCCAGTCTGGGAGCTGGCGATATGTTGGAACACAGCAGATAGCCACACTGTACATCCCTGAAACGAGAAGAATCTGTGTCCATCTGCCAGCAGACAAAAACACCAAACCCATGACTAAACAACTTGAAAACTAGGCTTATGCCGTCGGAGGCGACGGCTTGGGGTATATCCCTGAACACACCCAATCCTCCAATTCCCCAATCCTTGAATAGTCCCAATACAATATAAAGCCCGTCAGGTCATGACCTTTCATTTGAACTCAATTTCAGGTCAATCGGACAAATGGTTTTGAAGATATGGCCAAAATGATCATTTTTCCATCACAAACCGCCACCTGGTGGCAAAACATTGAACCATACAGGTATGATGTCATCATGTGACATGTTGTGAGGTCATGACCTTGCAGTTGCACATAGTTTCATGTCAATTGGACAAATGGTTCTGAAGATATGGCAAAAATGGTGAATTTTTTGTGACAAATCTCCACCTTGTGTCAAAATTTTGAACCAAACAGGTATAATGTCATCGTGGGACACATCCTCAGGTCATGACCTTTCATTTGCACTTGATTTGAGGTCAATCGAACAAATATTTCCAGAGATATGATCAAAACTGTGATCTTTTCAGTTTTTGGCCCCTGGTGGCCAATCTAGAAATTGTAAATTGTCCAAAATCGAATCAGTTCTTCCTGTTTATGATACTTACTTATATGCAAAACTTGGAATTTTTTAATTGAAATATTACTGAAGTTATCGCATTAACACGTAGGGCAGCGTGGGTGGAGGCGGCGGCGGCGGCGGCAGCGGTGATCGGACCAAAAACATAATATCCCCGGAACGCCATTCGGCATTCGGGGATATAAATAAATAACAAATGAGTCCAAAAAAACACAGAACTGGAGATTTATTCATGCAGTCCCAGGTCTTACTCTTATTAAAATAAGCAGATCAACAATCTCAAGATTCCCATTTTAATCATATAATTTGATATTGACTGTTAATGGGCTACTTTCAGTTGCAATCTGCTAAAAACAAGATTTGGTATCGCATAACTTTTTTCCATGTAGGAACAGGTAGTCTCATTGGATAGCAATTTAACTGACTTTCACCTGGGTAGTTACTCAAATTACGAGAAATTGCAAAAAAAAAAAAAAAAAAAAAGGCTGCGATGATTTGCCCGTCTCCAAGTGGTCTGGACCTTTGTTCAAAATGTCTTCAATTGACAGAAAAAAAACACAATGTTCTCTCAAACCAAAATGTTCCACTGAAGGGAGAAAAACCTACTGCTTGTTGCACTGAATCCACGTGTCTTTGTCTTTTCCACAGTTTCCCTTTTCAGTTCCTTCGATGTTCAGCTTTTCATAGCAAAACTTATCAGCCGAAGTTGCCTCTACAAAAGATATCAAACATGGTTGATGCCAAAGCATTAAACAAATGACTCACTGGTTGCACATTTGAAAATGTCTGTACTTACTCTCTCCCCATATGTATTTACACTGCCTGTCTTTAGTCTTGCACCTCCCATTGAAGCAACGGCCCTGAATGGAAGACAGAATTTATCATGCCCTCAACTGGTTCCTTTTAAAGACAACAATGCCTTACTTAAATAAGACTGCAATGAATACTGGTGTGTGTTGATTCAGATACGTCAGGTGCCCATTGAAAGCGCTCTCAGTAAAGCATTATACCTGGTCTTTTTCACAAGTGTATCCATCCATCTTGTGAACGTTCGGCGGGCACTGTGCGCAGAAATAAACAATTGTGGGAAACGGCATACAGGTCCATGAATAAAGAAACTGCTGGAGAAGGCAATACGTTTCTGAGAATATACTGGAATGACATTCTATAACATGACAATGGGAACCTTGAATACACCACAATTCATTTCAAAATAATTACTGAGATATTGTCAAATAAGCACTCAATCTGGCTCTGTCATAAAGAGATTAAACCTATTTAATCAAGAACAAATATGGAATGGACAAGGCCAAAAAAAAAACACTGAACACAGTCACTCAATAAATTTCAAGCAAAACATTTAATGTGTGATTTACACTTACTTATAATTATGTAATGCATCTTTGATAATCATAATACCACATTTTAAGGCAATTTTCCCTTCCTGACCAGTCCAATTCAAATGAAGACCACAATGGAAAAATGATCAGTCGCATTTTCACATTGTGGAGAAATGATGAATCAATAATTCAGAACAATTTTAGAAACAAAGCACTGAAAAAATTTGCAAAAAATTTAAAATATACAAAAATACAAAATTTGACTCTGATCCTTTTTCCTTTGTGGTCTTCAATTACATATAATTAATTATACCATGGTCTAGGTGAATACCTTTTTCTGATTGGCTGGCAGGTATGCATTAAAACCGTAGAACCGCACAGGTAGTTCGGCTACGGTCATTTCACCATTCGAAATTCATCCACAAGCCAACTTGTAACCATAGCAACATTAGAGCTGATATTTGACTGGGTGCAACGATAGCCTAGCTGCTCATTTTTCTCCAGTAAATTTAGCGGCATCACACGAGTTGCGTCCTGCGGGGCGGTTAACTATAGGTACTCAAGCGATAATGACCGGAAATATTATAGCAGCGAAGTAATCAGGCTTTATTCATCAAACGATTGTAATTGTGTACGGTCACAAAGGAAGCTAACGTGTCCGTGCTATGCCAGCAGACTTCGGCTCGCTGACTGCGGAAACTGTCATAAGTTAATTGTAATTGTGGGTAGCAAGTTAGCTACAGTCTGCATAATCGCACATAATGTTGCGTTATGAATAATCTCCATTTCAGCTGGAATCCGTTATCAAATCAGCTGGTAAACGGATGTAAGCATGTGCAAAAAATTCTTTCTCCATGAACGTAAGATGAACTAAGATAGCTGGTTCAATTTAACTTGGCCTATAGTAGGCTATTGGGTATGAGAAGGTGCGGCGCCTGTTTAATGATTACCAGCTCGTTTTTTTTTTTTTTTTTTTAGAGCAAAAGCAAAACTTTCACCAAAAATTTCTGAATGCTGCGAGTTGATACTGCTGGCAACTGACCATGGTATAAAAGGGATAATCAACTCGAAGGCGAGCATTCCACGGTTTTAATGCATGACGCGGAGGCAAATAACCACCCGACGCGAAGCGGAGGGTGGTTGCCTCCACGATAACTTCAGTAATATTTCAATTAGAAATTCCAAGTTTTGCATATAAGTAAGTATCATAAACAGGAAGAACTGATTCGATTTTGGACTATTTACAATTTCCACTTCGCGTCGGGTGGTTATTTGCCTCCGCGTCGTGCATTAAAACCGTGGAATGCACACCTTCTCGTTAATAATCCCTTACATATTGCACGTATCCTTGATAATCATACCACATTTTAAGGCTATTTTCCCTTCCTGACAAGTCTGATTCAAGGTTAAAGGCTAAATTGTCAAGGACATCATATTGGTTTCCCTATTCATTTATTCAGTTGAATTGACTTTTAAATCATGGCACATTCATAACAGAGATAGTGTGACTGTACCTTGGTAACAGTAAAGGGCAAACAATGACAGAAGTTTTATCCATTTTAAATCACGGCACATTCATAACAGAGATATCAAGCTACAGTCACGCTAACAGTAAAGGGGAAACAATGACATGTTAGGAAAAGTTTTATCCAACAGAATGACAGGTACAGTAATGTTTCAGCACTCTCACCTGACTGGAGTTTCCAGTGCAGTTCTCAGGAATATCACAATCATTCACGGCGTCTCGGCAAACCACTCCCATAAACTCCATCTACACCAACAGAGGGATAAGCTGACATTACACTCTCCTGTGGTGTGAAGGCATATCACTTCAAACAGTTTTTTAAAAATACATACATTACCTACCATTTTGTCATGATATATTTGCCATTTCAAAAAAGCAACCAAACAAGTATGTCAGAGATGACCAAATTTCTGTTGGTTGAGCTCCAGATTTCTGACTTTTTATCAGTTAACTCCATAAAACCTACAGATCCATACATGGATCTGTCAAATGCAGCTGATGTGTTCAAACCTGTAGAACTTCAGGCCCATTTTAAATTGTAGTGGAAATCCCAAGGTTTCTAATGATCCAAAATATTTCCTGCTGAATTACAGGGAAATGTGTGTCAAATGATGCACAAGATCTGTATATTTTCTATTCGAAGCAATGCTGTAGCCATAAACATATGGCATCCTGGGTTTGAATATTTCTCTCAATATAAGTGTAATGTAGCATCAGTGAAGTGTTGCAACCAGCTGATGCAGATTATGTAGGTGACATCATCCTACAATATTTAAACAAGAGCCATCAGGAGATGGCATATCCCCCCGACCCCCAACAAAATAGTAGAACAGTAATTTGTGAAGAATATGTCTCAGAAAACATGATATTTTATGAACTAAGAATATCTAGTCCAGACATGATCACTATATGCATCATCTTTCCATGGAAAACCTCAGAAAAAGAGCATAAACAAGAGTCATCTAGAGATGAAATATCCCGACCCCCACAAATCGTAACTCAGCTTTTATGATGAAGATACACTGCCTGGCCTGGAAAAAAGTCACCGTTTGGAAATTAATGAACAAATTCTATAATTGGATCATTATTGCGGATATTAATATGTATTAGCTGGCAATAATCATTTTTACCCTGACTGATGAAGCGCGTCGCTACTCATTTCTTAAAAAATCATGTCAGAAGACACATCCCTTCATGGTGGAAAAGATGTTACAGTATTTCAGAACCGGCAAGTTATCGGCCTGTATTTAGCAAAGAAAACCATGAATGACAAAAACAAGTATGAGGAATCATTTTAACAAGCAAATTTGCCACCACAAAGTCCTGACCTTAAACACATTAAAAGTTATAGGGATGTGCTCAGGAAAGACCTCCAGGTGGTTCAACCATTATGTCGAGAAGACAAGGTCTCGGCCAAAAATGATGGCATTTCTGATCGAAACTAAATGCAATGGTATTGCATATAGTTGTCAAAAACAATGACAAGACGAATATGCACTGTAATCAAAGCTAAAGGGGTTCCAACTAAATATTTTTGTGTGTGACTTCTTCTTTGGCCGGGCAGTGTATTAGAATGCAGAGTTTGCATGTGTGAGAAGAGATGTCGTGATCACTAGTAGTCACGTAAATGCATTCTGTATTCCTGAAAACATCTTGAAATAGTGGATAATGTGTCTGTGAATTAAGTTTAATGAACCTAGATCATATGCTTTGGGAGATATGCCCCAAGCAAGACAGCCACCCTGAAAGCCAATCTAAGTTCCCTGTCTCCATAGAAACTTCGAAATAAAAATGAATCAATCAACTCCAAAATGGGAAGGCAGATCTACTCGTAGTAGGTAATATATCTGTGAAGTTACGTGAACTTAGGACACACAGTTTAGGATATATGCTCCGGACAAGGTAGCCACCCTCAAAGTCAATCTAAGTTCAATGTTTCCATGGAAACCTGAAAAATCAAATAATCTAGAAGCTTTAAAATAGCAAGAGGCACATCTACTCATACTGGTTAATATATCTGTGAAGTGTGGTGAACCTAGACCATACGGTTTAGGAGAGATGCTCCGGACAAGGTAGCCACCTTCAAAGTCAATCTAAGTTCACTGTTTCCATGAAAATCTCAAAAATTAAAAGAACAAGAAACTTCAAAATAGCAAAAGGCACATCTACTCATGGTGGTTAATATATCCATGAAGTTTGGTGAACCTAGGACATACGGTTTAGGAGATATGCTCCGGACAAGACAGCCACCCTCAAAGTCAATCTAAGTTCACTGTTTCCATGGAAACCTCAAATATTAGATGATGTAGAAGCTTCAAAATAGCAAAAGGCACATCTAATCATAGTGGTTAATATATCTGTGACGTTTGGTGAACCTAGGCCATACGGTTTAGGAGATATGCTCCGGACAAGACAGCCACCCTCAAAGTCAATCTAAGTTCACTGTTTCCATGGATACCTCAAATATTAGATAATGTAGAAGCTTCAAAATAGCAAAAGGCACATCTACTCATAGTGGTTAATATATCTGTGACGTTTGGTGAACCTAGGCCATACGGTTTAGGAGATATGCTCCGGACAAGACAGCCACCCTCAAAGTCAATCTAAGTTCACTGTTTCCATGGAAACCTCAAATATTAGATAATGTAGAAGCTTCAAAATAGCAAAAGGCACATCTACTCATAGTGGTTAATATATCTGTGACGTTTGGTGAACCTAGGCCATACGGTTTAGGAGATATGCTCCGGACAAGACAGCCACCCTCAAAGTCAATCTAAGTTCACTGTTTCCATGGAAACCTCAAATATTAGATAATTTAGAAGCTTCAAAATAGCAAAAGGCACATCTACTCATAGTGGTTAATATATCTGTGACGTTTGGTGAACCTAGGCCATACGGTTTATGAGATATGCTCCGGACAAGGTAGACACCTTCAAAGTCAATCTAAGTTCCAGGTTTCCATGGAAACCGCAAAAAATTAAGAAATCAAGAAACCTCAAAATAGTGAAGGGCACAGCTACTCATACTGGTTAATATATCTGTGAAGTTTGGTGAACCTAAGATGCATAGTTATGAAGATATGTTCCGGACAAGGAAATGATTACAGACGGACGGACAGACGGACACACTGATGACTATAACCCCCCGTCATTTGAATGTCGCGGGGATAAAAATTGCTCTTTCTCACTTTGAACCGACTTAAGGGAAAACTTAAGAGAAAAGTAAGAGTTTAAGGGGTTAATAGATTTAGTCACGATGCAATGCTTTGCTGCACTCTTCCCTTAGCTGACCACAGAGAGCTCCATAGAGACAGAATGGCAGAGCAGCCACGGGTCAGCCAGCAAACACAATGACATCAATCTCATTAGCTTTCAACAGAACGGCATAAAATGAGTGCATTTCAGAAGAGAAATATGCTGCCCATGTGCAGAGTGCTTACAACAAAAGGTTCCCTCTCTCATTTCGATAGACCAGCGCCACCTCGCAGTGCCCTCGTAAATGAGTACAAAACAAAGTTGGCCATTTCCACTCCTCATGAAATCATTTAACTCGGTATAAGGTTTTCAAGAGACAGCTGATGTATTGCTGTTTACTTGGAACACAGATGCCATCGTCTCCAGCCCCGTGACGACACTGCAGCCAGATTTTCTTAAGAAAAATTACCAGCAATTCACAACTGCCTTTTACGATAAAATATTATATCTAAACTCAAGCCAATTTAGATTACCCAGGAAAAGTCAGTTTTCAAAATACAACTCCAAGAAAACACTTATAAAACATCAAGCTGTTAAACTTTATAAAGCCATCTGATAAATGCAGAATTCTTCTGGCAAAGTCACCGCAAACAGCCTCACAGTTTCACCGTTTCAGTTCAGAGACGAGGAATAATCAGTCACAGAGCTTTTGAGGTAACGGTTTTATTTTTGGGGGTGTTATTGGCAGGACCCGTAATATACAGCCCTACATCCGCAGATGTGTGTGGCTGACTGAATGAGTGAGTGAGTGAGTGAGTGAGTGAGTGAGGTTACACTATTGATTGGCTTGCAAAGCTTACTTTCCCCATTGGTTGTTGCTCTTTCAAACTGATTTGGCGTGAACTAACCTTTTGACAAAGAAAGCAAAACCACACCATGCAATATGCTATTTACATTTTAACAACAATTATTACTAAGACCAATACAGACAATTTTATGAACATCGAAAATCTGGAAATTAACAATATAGATCATACCACTGACTACCCCTGTAATCAGCTGCCCACAGTTTTCCACATAAACCATACACTTTCCAACCATATACTAGGTTTTGACGTCGTCTTGTACTAAATTAGCATTGGCTGCTGGTTCTGTGGTTGAAAATAGAGCAAGGCTGTCCTTGGCTGGGAACGACAGCTTTTCTAGAACAACTAAAACTGAGGCCTTCTTGTTTGATCATCATCTTGTTGTTTAAAGTCACACAGTAGCTCAGTTCCCCTGCAAGCAGAAACAGGGTGTGATATCACTTGGCTTATAATCACCATAACGCGAGTGCTTACCTGGCAGTTTTTACAGCAGAGTCCATTGCTGCACTTAGAGCCCTGCGTGAATGTGCATTTTTTACAGCAGTTCTCTCCCCCTTTCTGGCATTCCTGCAGATCATGTGAGGGACACACCAGTGTTCAGAGACAAAGAACTCACGCATTTTAAGTTGCTAGGTTTAATTGTCTGATTCCAGCATTCAGACTTTGATTCAAATTGAACTCACAGACTGAACTGAATTCCAACCTCTCCAAAGTCCTATCATTCAAACTTACTGTAGCTCAGTCACTCAAGCTTTCCCTTCCAAGAACGACAAAGCAAAGGACATACTTTTACTATAAAACTGTATTTAAATAAAATAAATTTAATTAAGCGAAAGATTTGTGGTTTATTAGGATTTAATTTCATTTCATTCTGCCCACTGATCAAATTTTTCTTTCGGAGCGCCATTTTTCTTAGTGCGTTCAAGGAATGGAACTTCAAACAACCCAGGTATCACTGAATTGTATCAGGCTTAGAAATAGATTTGTACTTATTAATAAAACATGAAAGCCAAGACAGCCATTTTACTAATTTTACTTATTTACTCATTTTATATATTAATTTCCAGAAAAAAAAATCATTAGCACAGAGTCTGGTTCAAGCGAGTCCACCTCTAAATCGCTCAACAGAAACAAAATGAAGGTTTTCGAGAGGTTTTGTCAAAGTCCTGGCTTGAAACCAATTAAGATGCTATAACCTTTAATTAAGGTTAAATTAAAACCCTCCAATGTGGCTGAATTAAAGTAATTCTCCACAGAAGAGTGGACCGAAATTCCTCCATAGTGATGTAAAAGACTCAGTGCCAGTTATTGCAAACACTCGATTGCAGTCATTATTGCCTAGTGTGACACAACCAATTATTAGGTTTAGGGGTCCAATGATTTTTTAACATAGGTAATATAGGTTTTGAATAACTTCTTACCATCAATAAATAAAATCAGAATTTAAAAGCTGTATTTTATGTTTACTTACATTGTCTTCGTCATATATTAAAATCAGTTGAATGATCCGCAACATTTACAGTAAATATGACAAATAAGTGAAAATAGAAGAAATTAGCTCTGTTAGTGTTTTTTGGCATGCGAGTAATAGTAAAAAAATAACTACAATTCAAACTTATCACCTTATCTACGGCAGGCAAGGCCTGCAGTTCCTTTGATTTTCTTTGATTGAGTTTTATTTCTGACTTCCCGGATAAGTCACTGATGCACGGTTGAGGAAGAAATTTCGGCAAGCCAGCCACAGCTGGAAAGATTCACGACAGTTTCTCGATCTTTTCCAGAATTTCTTCTGATTACCGAATGGCATGCTGTTTGTGGTGACCCTCTGTCCTATATTACTTTGTTGGAAAGGGTCTATTTAAGTGATATTTAAATTAAACAGGGGTGGCCGTAATCAAGCCTGGTGTGTCTAGTCTAATTAATTCAGTTGCATTAATTGGCAGATTACAGGGGCAGTTACTTTATCATGCAGGGCCAGTTGATGCTGGATAGCCTTTTCCTTCAATAAATAAAATTATCATTTGAAAACTGTATTTCATATTTTTTAATACAAGTCTTCGTCTAATATAACATTTTGTTTAACCCCTTTGCACAGATATAGACTCCGGCATCCGTAAATTCCAAAGTTTATTTCCTAAATAATCCCGTAATTGAATTTCCAAATGTTTTGCTTCACTGAAATCATTTTCCAGAGTCTTTATGACACAAATACTGAGTTATAAGGCCTAAATAGGCTGATTCATTACAGGAAAAAAATGGGCACTATTTGTATTCCGCGCAAATGGGTAAATGATCTGAAACAGTTTAATGAGAAAAATGAAACAAAAATAAAAAAGCTGTATGGCATCACCGTACAGCACTGCGTCAAAATCCCTGAACATCCAAAGTCAACAGAACCGCATTCTAATATAGCTCAATGCACATACAAGTAGATACTGGGATTCTTCACACACTAATGACAATTTTATTGCAGGCAAATGTGCACTGAAACGTGTGCTCAGATATCAGAGTAGATGACAGGATTTAACATCCCCTCTCATGCCCAGAAGCAGGAACTCACCGCAGGGCTGCCACAGTCACATTCCTCTCCCGGCTCCACAAATCCATTTCCACATTCCGGTGGGTCCAACAACTGCGTTCGAAGACCGACAGAAGAGGCAAAGACAGGAACAGTAGGGGGACAGGTAGATAAAACGTAAACAAGATTAAAACAATTGGCTGAAGAGGAAAGCCATTGAAGCTGCCTGAAGCATCGTCTTGTCATTACGGACGAGCCGAGCGTTACAAGGCAGCCATGTTTAATGGGCTTGAAGGCTCATCTTTCCTGGTATCCTGCAAAGCTTTCTGAATGAGAATTTCACAACACAAAACTCAGTTTGTCTCATTATCATCAAAAGTCTTCATTTTGTTCATTAAACAATGTACCCAACTGTCTCATGGCTGCATAACAACAATCTTTCATTTGAACATTTCATCCTGTTTTAAAGTGAGACAAGAAATATAGTATTCACCCACTTCTACTAACTTTACTACTTTCCTCTCCTGGTAATTGAGGAACTGTGATACTTTATCGATTTGCACAGTTAATAAAGAAGACTTATCATACAGCAGTCATGACACGTGTAAAGAACCGGTTTCAATACCTTCGTGGGCTTATTGAAGAGACAAGCACCACCTCCACTGTTCAGGAAGTTGTGGTATTCTTCAATATTACAGTCAGAAAACTTCTCGGGCAGGTAGAAGCTGTTTTGGAGTGATGACAGCGTAAATCAGGAACACATTATGCCTCACAGTTACAGAATGGTTCCAATACCTGTTTCACCATTTAAAAAATTGGAATGTATCATACCAACGCAAATCCAGGACCAGCAATCTGCATCTTCCAGTTTTAAATCTAATTGATGTGAACAAACATTTTGAGCTCTCAATCCAGAATAAAATAATGAAATGAAGTTTCAAGAATGCGCTCAGTCTTTTTAACCTCATCCTCCTTTATCTCCTCTCTATTTCTGGCCTTGGTTCTTAAGAATATTCGGTCATTCACAAAATAAAGCATTAGGCCCTTTCTGTCATTCTAAGACAAAAGCTTTGTGCCGTTGCTATACTGTGCATCTACGGAAAATCGACTGTTTAAGGGCACAGTTCGCAGTAGCTTAATGTTTCATAGTTCAAAGTATCTTACTGTTCGATAGTTCAATCAGTGGGGATTTTCTAATATTGATGTGTCCGTCTAATCATTGTTGCCATGCCAATGTAAATGAGTCAAACTACATCAGGCTTCTTAAGTTGTTCCTTTCTGGAAGATTCTTCTGCTTAAGGATTAATATGACCCAACATGTTCAAAGGTCTAGTTTTTAAGCAAATGAACGAGTGAGACTCATTACACAAGTGTGTACATAAGAAGGAAGCCATCTTTAAGGTACAGCTAACACTAGGCTAAACCAATATTGTGACGCTAGTAGGAAGCATGCTAATACTCGTGAACGAGGCCCAATCTCTATATCATATGACCTCATAACCATGGCATGACACGTGGAAGGTAAGAGATGGTATCGTAAGTATAGAACCACCGAAGTAGGGGCCCCATGGGGACACAAGTCTGCAGTGGACAGGGGGAGAGGGATCCTGCAACAGGTGCTGGGTCACACAGAGAGAAACTGGGAAAGTGTGAGCAAACAACAGGTAATGATAAGAAATTAATAAAAAAAAGCGATCAGACTGTACACTGCAGCCAGTTACCAATGTGCCAGTTACCGCTCTCATTTGTATAAGTGAATGCATATGAATGATAGCAAAATAATCACTAATAATAATCTACAATGTATTATACTAATTCAGTACATGCATAATACGATAAAGGGTAACATACTCTCATCCCGACTCGACATATAGTGACGCTACCTGACCTGGCGTCAATACAAGATGAAGAGGGAGGCTTTTGGTGTTGTTATTTGACGTTGAGAATTAGAGTTCAGGTTCAGGGTTAGTGGTTAAGGGTAGGATTCATTTTAACACTGGCATCGAATAAGGACACCAACAACATCCTTTTTTGTTGTATATCGACGCGTGGTGAGATAGCGTCATTACATGACAAGTCGGGATGGGAATGGGCCTTCAACGTAAGCTATGAGGAGATATTTAGGCCTTTTAAAATACCCCAAATGAGCTGGTATCAACCTGAGGTCTGTGCCACAAAGAAAGGAAACAGTGTCACAAGAAAAATACACAGCAATTCAGAAAACATCAACTGGCAGCCATCTCTCTGAGTCAAAATGCACTAGTCAAAGCAATAGCGATAAAAGCCAAAATCCAAGCTTGACAATCAAAATCAACAATCTCCGACACAAGGGTCAGCTTGCCTGGACTGATGTCATGTCCTTTGGGAATTTCAACTGAACTTGCTCAGCTTTTCAGCTAAACAAGGTGGCAATTTTGCAGCACAAATTCAATCAAAAACATAAGCGGCTGGTGGAAACACAGTAATCAGCTTGAGCACAGTTCTCAAATCAAACCAAAGCTATACAATTTAGCTACAGTCAGCCCTTGAATTTTTAAGCTGTTGTGCTTATTCCCAGAGCCCATTGATTATGCGTCATTCAGACAAACATATTTATGCAAAAATACCTGCTTCTTCCAAATAACCTCAAAAATCTTAACCAGTGATAGCAATTTCAACATGGAACATGTACAGTACAAGTATCCTAAATTGAATGCATGTGGGTGAAAATAATTTCACAACCTCAGAGCAGGAAGTGTAGAGACTCCAGTCCATGAAAGTGTACACGTATTCATCTGACAGAGGTCATGCTGCATAAATTTAAAATGAGGCTCCAGTGAAGAGCAGGCATGTTGTAGTGTAACCGAAACATGTTTTTGTCGTCCAACAACCATCCGCCAATCTTGGTTTCACTCCAAATAGTTGAGTTTTCACCACAAAAGCAACCAAAAAAAAAACTTCAAAAGTGTCAATCACTTATGAGTAACATCATATGCAGCACTGTCTATGCGCTTACGTTCATCAATTTGGCTGAATAACTTAATCCAGCCATTCCGAATGCTTAGAGTCCATCATTAAGCATTAACATTAACCAACTGGGCCATTCAATATAAATCAACAGGTGCCTCCCACCTGACCTCCTCAGAATAGTACTTAATGAATCCACGCCAAATTATACTTTGACCTTGTGAATATTTTTTTAGTTATACCCTCTACAACAGGGGTGTCCAATCTTATCCGCAAAGGGCTGGTGTGGGTGCTGGTTTCCCTTACAGCCCAACACTAATACACTTGATTTTACTTATGAAGGTCTTGATTGACCCCTATGATTGGTTAATTAGATGATTCAGGTGTTATGCCACTGGCATAGAATAAAAACCTGCACCCACTTGCCCATTTTGGACAAGATTAGACACCCCTGCTCCACAAGAACACAGAGGTAGGTCTAAATTACGTGCTATCTAACCCGCTTCGCTGTTTCTAGCATCTTTGAGCCCTCAAAACCTCATGTGTATTGGAGGTAGACAAATGAAGTTCTCTGAGCTGAAAGCCTTATTGGAACACTTTTAAAGATGCCATTTAAATCACTTGTATGCCCATTCTAGGTGTCACAATCTTAAGCCAAAATCTGGATTTTCTTCAATGAGATTTGTTCTGTGACCAACTTCAAGCTTCAATATCATAAGTTTCATGGAAACAGTGCATCAATGCCCATCTTCAGGCTATGATTCCTTCTATGCCAAATATTGATGAGTATAAAAATTATTTGACACAGAGGGAATCATGGCTAGAAGAAGAGTCTGGTATCAAAATGTAGATTAAAATGAGATCTTTTATATGCCATAACTTGATTTGATCATCAGCCTACCCCAAGTGGTGATATGACCCCTTGAAGTTTTCCTAACATGCACTTTTTCAAGTTTTCTCAAGAGTTAGAAGAAAATACACGACACATCCATGGTTCCAATACTTGTTTTTACTACACTGTATCATAGTTATAAAATTGAAGTTGGTCACTAAAAAAATCTAGTTGAAAAAATACAGATTTTGGCTTAAGATTGTGACACCTAGAGTGGGCATACAATTGACTTAACTGCAGTTTTTAACCGTGCTCCAATATATCTTTCAGCACTGAATTTCATTCAGCTATGGCTAATACACTAAGTTCTTAGGGCTCAAAAATGCGAAAAAAATGACACGCTACAAAGACCGAAATTTCGACCTACCCCCGCACTTTTGGGGCCTATAACTCAAAGAATATTCACAAGATCAAAGTAATTTGACAAAGATTTATTAAATAAACTGAAGTCATTGTACTGTAAAAATCGGCTGATACCAAGGGGGTCAAATAGGAACTGTTTTCAGATTTGTCAGATTTTATAAGGAATGATCCGACAGTAAGGACTAAACGCAATTCTTTTTTAAGTATGGTGCTGCACGAAGCCTTTCTCTAAAGTTGAACCGGGTACCGCCAATCAGAGTGTCAGGACCTTCCTTCGGGCACCTGTCAACACCAGCCAATTCGTTGGCGGACGTATCACCACAGGAACACATCAGTTTTTTTAATTTCATTTCAATTTCTCTCAGAATTGAAATGGCAAAGGGATAGTGTGCCATGGGGTTGGGGGAGGTTGGGGTGGGAAGGCGTATTAGTATATCTGATTACACATGCAGGCACCGAGGGGCATTGCACCAATGGAGTGACGAGGGGTGTTTCGAGCATTGAATACAAGAGTCTGAAATACCATTGACATACAAGAAAACTGCTGCAGCCTAAATCAGGGTACAGAAGAGAGGGGCTACAGTGGTTAGCACTACATCCAGGGCTTGGGACCCACAGCCTGAGAGGGTGCGAGACCAGCAGTGAACCACCAGTTACTGAGAATGCCCAAAACTGTATTTCATATACTTTTCAGGGTCTAATACTTGAGGAGGTGAAAAGGCCAAAAGGAATGTGTGTATGTGTTATATTGTAGGTTAGAATGACATTGCAGACTGCATCAATCGGTTAGAGATGGAATATGATTTGTGAAAACATAGCGGAAACCACTCATTATTAAGGTACGATCCGTAGCGCCAGTAATGTTGAGTGTTGACCATTCTCAAGAGTGACTTCAGCCAAAATAAAAATGTCGTAAACATGTCAAAAAACACAGACTGAAAAAAAAAAAAAATCAGGCTGTGTTTTTTTTCCCGCATTAGAAACAAGAAAAGCTAGGCGGAGCATCCAGCTGCGGGCCCGATGCTGACGAATGGGATGGAAGGTTGGGATGACTGACAACCCTTCCGAGCAGCCGATTGGTCAAACCGCATGAGCAGCTTTATAGCCAAGCCTCTGCTCACCTGCTGTCCCATTTGGGATTGAGGGAAAACGCAAAAGGTATTAAAGAAGAAGAGTAAAGACAATCACACACCAATGCACACTCACTGCATGTACACACAGACATGCTCTCACAAGCGCACACTCACTGACATATTCGGATAGATAAAACGGCGCCTTCCTCGGAGACTAACGGAGGTTTAAGCACCAAATACATCGCAGCTTGAAACACTAGAGGTATTCCCTTTAACTTACTAATCTTCCACTGCATAGAATATTTTTTATTCATACTTTGTATTATATATGACAAGGATGACTTAAAAAACCACAGGTGTTTTACTTGGAATTTTCCATTCCTTCCCAACTTTTTTGGAAAGTTTATATTTTCTACAGTGACTTCTGACAGCCAATATATCTGTGTGCACTGTGCCTATGAATCAATGCACTGACTTTTTTAAATGAGGGTCAGTTTTTATTTGATACCTCACCTTCTTGAATCAGACCTGATACTTCTTCTAAGTTAATTAAGTTTTGATTTCTTGCAAATATCTTTTTTTTTTTTTTTTTTTGTTCAAGCAAAATGGTCAGTCAGGATGTTTCATTATTCTCCACTGTCTCCTCACAGCTTAATTTAAACCTTTATATTAAGGTAATAACAAAAAAAGTTGAGTAAAAAAACAACTTTTGATAAAATTGAGCTCCTGCATTATTTCCAAATCATTTAAGGATATATGCATTTTCACTCGTTCAAGACTGAGTGAATTAATTTGCACCATACAGTAATATAATTCATTTTTCATCAGACAGCGTCTCATTCATGCTTGCAATGACTTCAAATTACAGAACAAACATGGGTTCAGAATCATGGATCTACTTTGAAACGTTGACACATACTGACACCTAGTGGCAATCTTTTTAAAAATTACAACTGACTTTTATTTATAGTGTTCATACGCCACATGGAAAAGCTTTTAAATTTCACAGATTAAGTGAAAATATTAACGGACCAATATTATGGAGACTACTCTTTCCAAGTTCTATTTCATGTTGACCGTAGCCGCAACTGCATCAAACAGCTCAGAGATGGTAGATTTAAAGGGCCCCCAGTTTAGTCGTAAGAACCCCTTATCAGCACTGAAACACACAGTAGTATTTGAAACTGTTTTGCACCACCTCTACCCCTCGCTCTCTCTGTCATGACACCAAATATATTATTTTTTTGTGTCAGTCAACTACAACATCCTGATTGAGATTAATTTACATCTACGCGTGAGTCCTTGTCATTTTATACCAGTACAACGCCAGATTCAATAAAAAATTGTCACTGAAAGACAACTCCATTCCAAGTGCCCTTAAAGAAACTGCAAACCTGGAATTTGTAGCCAAGTATTGCCGATATCTCTGAATAATTAAACTGAATTTTATGTGCCAATAAACTGATATAGCAACTGAACATCGCGCTTGGCTGTGTATATAAGTGTCGTCCTCAAAGAAGCTCAACCTGCATACATTAATTTTCCGTATTTATTTTTTGATTACAGCTAAAACAGATTACAGCATTTGTATTTAGAGACTGTTTCTACTTGAGCCTGGGGGTTTCGGTGAATTATCAAAGATTCTTGATGTGACAGATTGAGAACTGGCTGTTTTCCCCATGGGCTTCCATATCTGCGCCACAGGAATGAAGCAGATATTCCATGTGACCTTTCGCAGCGGTCAGTGACGGAAGGGAATGGACAAGAACTCTCTGACAATGGCGGACTCCTAATGTTAAAGTACTTGACAATAACAACCTATGGTTTTCAACTATTTAAATGTTAGTGGTAAATAGCCAGTTAACAAAAGTGATATGTCACTGAATCTTGCATAACTAACTGATATCAACGCCCAGCATTAGCCTCCCCGCTAACATTTTACTGTATAACCTCATGCTCAGAGGGGCATGCATTTTACTGGCACTAGTCATATGAAAACTTAAATTTTGGCGAATTTTCAAAATTATTTGGGGTTATGTTCAAGGGCAATGTGTCCGGAAAACTTTAGCAAGTTCAGTCAGGGAGAAAGAGTCATACTGTTACTTCTGTATTTTTCTAATGTCCCAGTTAGACAACTGTTAAACTAAACCTTGACTGACTTCCATTCATTTTCTGAGTACCTTTCTCTACCTAACTGGCACCATTAGATAAGGCATCTGGACCTTTCAGCCCAAAAGTTACACATCTTGCTCCTCTCTTCCTCCTTGGAATTAATTGGTATCTGTGGACGCATTGTGTAAGAGGGCAGTGGTTCTGTTCGCTGGCCATTCAGGACAAAACTTATTTTCCTAAGAGCTGCAGACACTCAAAAGAGCTTCCTACGGGTGTTATGGATAGTTTTTTTTTTGCTAGAAAGTTTAGAAACCTCTATTTCGCACATCAAAACATCATAACTGGTCAAAAAACTGCATAATATGGGACCATTAATTGTGGGAAAGGTAATGACCAAATATAAGAGATCATTTTATCATCATTCATTTGATCTATTATAGTTCCATGTTTTATTGTATGCAGCATAGAAGGTCCCAGCATTTTATTTCATTTCAGATTGTAACCAGCATCAAAGTAAGACAGTCCCATGAACAGACAGGAAATTTAAGTCTTTCTCAAAAGAATAATTCATATTATTTGCAATGAATGCATGCTTCTTTAGGAACAACTTACCCAACGTCATCCATTATGCAGCCGGACCATCTGTCGTCACACTTGCATTCCCCTGAGAAAAGCATAAGGTAAAAAGATAAAGTATTACTAACGAGGATAGTCACACACCAACCAAGACCTTTGTTATTATATTTTTGCAAAATGGTATACTATTTGAGTACTCACCATTAAGGATTCTTTTTTTATCAGAAAATATGCCGATGTTTTGTCCCAATGACTGTGCAAGTGTTATAGCCATCTCATCTGTTTTCCCATACTAAAAAGAAAAATAAACGGTGGGTAACTAAGTATCTGCCTGTCTAGTAGACAAGGTGAAGTTTATATATAGCCCTACGTAACCCTGAATTATTTTCCAAAACATATGAAAATATCAAATTAAAATATCACTAACCTCAAAAAAGTTTAGCACATATACATATCACCATTAAGGTGATACTTACTTTTTTCATATTTACATTTACACTTGAAAAACCTTGCTGACTATGTCAATATGCATTTAAAATCATTCTCCACCAGAACGGTGTTCTTTTAATATTGATTTTAATATTGATTTTAATATTGTGTGTGTGTGTGTGTGTGTGTGTATGAGTGCATTTGTACTAAATTATCTATACTTTTGGGTACTATAAAAATGTCTTGTCAGGACTTGAAGACCCAATGAGGATAGTAGCCTGAAAAAATAGCACCATAGGGACATTTTTGGGTCCCCGTGAGAAAAAAAGCTTAATTCTGTTAATGACTACATTTTCATCCAGGATTAAAATTGGGCTTATGGTTATGAATATGTCAAGTATTAAGGTTAGGCATTACAATTATGCTCTAGGTTAAAACTAAGGAGCGAAGATTATGGTTGATTGTGGATTTTGGAAGTACGGACTTTGGATTTTGGTGTGAAAATAAGTTTTAGGTCTCAAAGAGTATAGCATCCTGTATAATGTGTTACTGACCTGGAAGTTTGCAATTTGTTAAAAAAATGTTTAAAAAAACAAGAATAACTTCTTTAAAGATCTTGTAAAGGTGTTTATTGGTACCTTGCTGCCACTACTATATCTATGCCATTCAAAGGTACAGTGCCTAAATCCAGTGAGCTACTGAATAGGGCACAGATTTTAAATGTGATCTGAGCAAGCAGGGAAGTGTACACCAGTTTTTATTAAGCAGCTGTGATAAGACTACATGTTTTTACAGCCAAAGTCCAGAATGCAACACAGGCACTGCAGAGAAGAAAGACTATTTTAACAATGCCATCCTGAACGTGCTGGCTGGTACCTCGTTGACTCCTCCTCCTTTTGTCAGTGAACATACTCCTCCTAAATATGAAGCCCCCCCTCTGTTGCTGTGGAAACGGCTCCCTCTAACGGACAGGAAAAAAAGAACAGTATATAAACAGTTCACTCGCTGGGATTTTGAGCGCTAATTGAGTTTCAGTGAATGTTCCCCGTTTACACAGACAGTCTTTTCATGAGGCACGCAGTTAATTTTGGATGCATAAATTAAAGGCGCTGACTATAAATTGGATAGCAAGGGGGCATTCAGGGTTATGTTGTTTGAAACATGAATACAGGAAATGTGATTCAAGTAACTACAGAGAGAAGCTTTTAGCAGCAACCGTATGAGTCCTGAGTTGGTACATAATTATGAAAGTAATGTAATGTCAAAGCCAAAAACACAAATACAATCTCAGAGCCAGTGGGCATAACATAGTAGTACAAATCGATATTCAGCTACCTGAAGATATTTTCTTCCTTTAGACCACAAACACCTGAATCCCTCTATACAAGCCTTGGTAAAGCCCACAGTCCTTCAAAACCAACAGTAAATATCTCAAATATATTTAATCGAACTCACTGACCAAAAGCATGAGTGATGCAAAAATTAAAACAAAACAAAAAAAAAACTGAAATTAAATGAATAAACAGTTTTCCACTAAAATATTGATACAGCACATAATTTCTTATGTTTGCATTTTGAGTTTATCTGGATAATGTTATTAATTTATTTTATAGTGCTTTTTCATACATTTCCAGTTAGGAGTGCCAATAGTTCTGTAAGTTACAGTATATACGTACAGTGATGCCATATACATATGCTCATACACACAATATATACCCATGTAAATAAATATCTGACATTAACGATATCAATTTTATGATTTTGAAGATCATTTTGAAAATGAATAAAACTAAACTGAATGACTAAATAAACCTAAAATACTAAAATGCTCTTATGAACACATGAAGATAGAAAGCAACATATTTTTTCTCAAGTAGTATATCACAATGTGCGCCACTCACGAGAAAAGGTGCACGGAGTCACACTTCTCCTTGATAAAGTCCCGCCTGTACTTCATGAATTCACGCAAGGTCACCATGGGGTCATCGTTGATATTGAACCTGTTGTCAGCAGCCCAAGTCTCCATCGCTACCAGGACAATCCTGGTTTTGAGCTGTTCTTTAAAAATCTAACAAGGAACAAAACACAAGTTTCACTCAGCAGTGTTCCATTAAGCTCATTACAGCAATAGGAATAGAAACAACAGAGATAAATAAACAAATAGCATAAAAATATAAACAGACATTCATCTGAGAGGAAAATGCAAAGACAGAAGCCAAAAGATTCAGCAAAGAAACCTGATGGAAACTGATCTCAATCAACACTGTCCTGCGACATACTGAACCTAAAATACCAATATCACTTCTATGGAAAAATAATGCTGAATGATCAATGATGCCTTCTGTCTCCATAAGATATTGGTTTTCATGCACTCAGACAACCTCAAGGGCACACAATGCGCCACCATGTTTAGCTTGCTCGGGCTTATCCAATTTCCCCAGAGCAGCACAGCCCTGAATGTGAGTGGTCATCGTTCTGATTGGCCCTCAGCAGGGTCC
Organism: Gymnothorax reevesii; assembly: GCA_029721435.1. Classification (NCBI taxonomy): domain Eukaryota; kingdom Metazoa; phylum Chordata; class Actinopteri; order Anguilliformes; family Muraenidae; genus Gymnothorax; species Gymnothorax reevesii. The sequence goes on from CM056573.1 coordinate 15,361,577, forward strand.
ACACAGTGAGATGCCCGCAGTTCATTCATCTCATCAATCCAAACTGTATCTTTGCCCATAAAGCTGCAATACATTTTCATCTGCGACATTTCTTATAGATTCGTTGGTTAAATCAAGAAAAAATGCCCATTTAGTAAATGATTGCATGATTTTTTTTTGCTGCTGCTTAACTCTATTGGAAACCAGAAGTAACTTATTATTTTTTTATTTTCATATACTAGCCATTTATTCAAGTTAGGTGGAAGCTGCAAACAGTATGAGATGGATAGTCCATACATATTCAATTAACAGAGCTAACGATTCCTGTGGATATAAACAAAAAATCAAGGTACTGAAGGTTTTTTGCAACTATTTCCAGTCACAGGAAGAAGTGCAAATAGTAGGCTATATGGATGTTGTCTGCCTGAGGCAAGTTTGGAGTTTTGTATTTTTTGGGGCATGAGCCAATTCACAGATGGCCGTGGAAGTAAACTGCAGTCTGTGACAGGAGACCGACAAAATAAGAAAGTTCAGACAAAAATCTTGCAGCATGAAAGCTTGCTACGAGATCTGACAGTGGATATTAAATGAACAGCAAGATGGCAATGCATGACATTAACAACATATTTCCTATTGTACAGCACTCCAATTTTTGCAATAAACACAGTGGGCTCTATGTTTGCGCTTTCACAAATGGAAACATGGCCATAATGTTATTCACAACTTTGTCCGTCGCATACTGCATATTTACTGCCTTCACCCAGTTTAGTATTTTCTTGCTCTCCTATACAAGAGTTTGCAATCCAGTGGGTTGAACTGTGCAATAGCGAGTCTGTCAATTAATGAAGTAAGCACTGAGCAATTTTTGTCTCAAAGCCCTCACTTGTGTTTTGACTCACATGGACCACCTTTCAACACAAATGCTGTTGTTAAATGGTGGCTTCATGGGAATGAATCCCAGCCAGCGGGGCTGCTTGCCCACATATCGTTCATATTGTTTTCGCTCCCTTCTTTATTTTTACATATGTTATGTAAGCAACCAAATCAATGATGCTATTGAAATGGTGGTGAGGTCTACCGAGATGAAGAGGGTGAAAAGGTATTTTTATACGTGAACATTTTCCTTGTGTTTCGCTCTTGCTTTAATACCTTGAGTGCTGTTTTGCACACAGTTTACATGGCCCACATTCATACGAGTGCACTGATGTTAGTGTTTGCCTCCTTCACCGCACATCACTGAACTGCTTACCACATTGATGCACAGTTCTTAGAGGACTGAAGGAGGTGGCAGTAATACAAGCTAGATGCCAACAGGTAATTAACTGCATTTAACCCAAATCTTTTGACAGCAGTGCCACAGCTGTGCCATTGCATTCTTTAGAGCAGTGACAAGAATGGAGAAATACTTGGCCTGTTGTGATCTACAAAACCATCTGTTTGTGTTTGCCGACTGTGTTTAGGTCATTGAATTAGGGCCCAGTACACTAACAGTTATTTAGCCAGCCTCTATCAAAAACAGAAATTATGAAGTGAAGTTAGCTTCAGCAAGTCATTCACATTTTAATGTTACTGAAAGATCATTCTAGAATCACAATTAGTTTTACGTTGTCTTATGACCCAAATGTATAGAATAAGAAAAAGCGCCACTTAAAAAAACAATGCCTTATATTAAATATTCGGATGAAAGTGCTTGTGTACATGGAATATCTTGGTTGCAATCAGCCACAGCCAGCTAAGCATGTTTTTGGTCATATGTGTGGGATTTATTATCTTTGGAAAATCAATAATGCAAGCTCAACAGTCCGTAAATTTTAGCCCCTTAGAACAACAATGGTCCAACTCATTTTTTCATTTTCATTTTGGACCTCTGATACACTGAGCACTGTGAGCATTGTTGAGGTGTAGATCATTTACCCCACATAATGTAACGTACTGGAACTACACAGAGTAAATCCATTATTGCACAAACAGACTGACCACTCAGGAATCATTTCATGATTAGTATATAAAAAAAACTAATATGTAGTTTGACCACTTTTGCTCTCAGGAGCTCATTTATGCTATGCTATGCTATGCTATGCTATGCTATGAATCATTTGCTATGTCTCACTGGCTATTGTGTGCCAGCTTTGTCTAGGGCGATTCTAACAAACTGGACAATAGCATTATGTGACTCATCAAAAAATCAGTCAAAAAGAACAATTTCAGTATGTGGATAAGTTAATCCGATCTGCGCGCGAGACTGAATCTGAAATTCTAACCAATCATTATGGTTACTGCAGCACCAATGAACACTCCTTCACAGCATTATTACCCATAATTTACTGCACTGCCATCCACATTGGAATGTTTTCTAATGATTGCTAGCCAATGGAGCTTAGCACAAGTTCAATCAGAAAGAGTGCCTCATTCATCACTCTTTATGTTAAGATACGCCTCCAACGCCTCAGCAGGAGTCCAATCACAACCTGTCTGCTCTTTTAGAAAACCCAATTAGCTGTTCCTGCAGTCATGTCTCCGTCCAGATGCCAACACGCTTGTTCAATGAGCAGCACAAGGCTACATTTGTCAATCAATTGCTGGAAAAACTAAGACGCATTATATTTTCAACAACAAGAGTTATTGCTGAAGGAAGCTTTCATTCCAGATGTACAGGAGGAGGCTGCAAACCCAGATCTTTGGCTAAGTATTTCTGATTTTCGCAGATAATTGGGTAAATAAGCATTCTTAGCATGACGAGGGTAACCAGACCAGGTTACCTTAATGTTTGGGGTCTTATCAATTTTTTTGTCATTGGTCACAAGGCAGCTATTAAAGGCACAAATGTTCAGTAAAAGATTGACAAAGAACCATGAGGCCTGCTTAGTAGAGAGCAATCTAGGTGGGTCCTCAGTGTTGCATGAGCCCACTCTGCTAGTAATTTGAGCACAGCTGCCTGATGATGTATATCCCCATTCAACCATTCTACATAGGTAGATTTCAGCCTGGAAGCACATCCGTGCCGATAACAGACCCTGCACACTATTTCACCAACATACCCAGCCAGACGTGACCTCATATAGGGTGGCCCGATTCTTATTTGAAAAACAGATAGAAAATACAAACATCCTTTATGATAAAAAAGTGTATGAATAAGTACACCAGATAGAGCAAGACAAACAAAATACATTATAATACTGGTATAACCAACTATTTTCGTACTTACAATATCAGCCGCATTCACAACAGACTTTGCATAATTATTCGTCTGACCAACAGAGAGACGATGTTTCTTGTACTGTTGGGAAAACAATTAGAGAGAAATTGATCTAAAAATTTCTGTGCAATGTAAAAATTATATGTATTACTAGTCAAACCTTAAAACATCGTCCAGCAACCAACTTTGGTTTCTACAACAATTAAGACTGAGAAAGAATACCCATTTTGTCTGGCAATGAATCTTACCATCAGGTGGTCATTGATAACCATAAGTTCAATATACTTTGTTTCATCTTCAACACTGCGTGGAACTCTGGATGCCTACAGCAAAAAAAAAAAAAAAAAAAAAAAGACAAGAAATACTATAATACTAATCTTAATCTTATGATTTACAAGAGCAAACTGAAGTAAACTACTGCAACATTAGGGTGACTTATTTAAAGATTGAAAAAAGTACTAATATTTGACAATAATACTGTAAAATACTCTTCATGGGTTCAAAATTTGTTTCTTTATCAGAATAAACAAGAAACGCCCGCGTTTGAACACCCTCGGCCTGACTTATGAAGTGTCCCAGAACAATTACACAATAACCAAAATAGAATTCCACAGAACATACATTTACAAATACAAAAATGCCCAAAGTCCCACGAAAATTTTGGAAAATTCCAATTTTTTTCACTAATCTAGAGCCCCGCATATGTATGATCGTTCCCCCAGGTATAAACCCCCTAGCTCAAATGCTTCATCAAAATCAGTCCACGACAAAGTTTTTTTGAAAAACGCCAAAAATGCCATTTTTCCCCAAAAAAAATGGTCCGATCTGAAAAATTCTTTCTTTGCCTGGATTCCCTACATTACCACGAATGTTTTGGCATGGGTAACTAGTTTATTGATACTGACTTTAGAGGTGCACACACAGACAGACAGACAGACAGACAGGCGACAAACTGATGACAATACCCTTCGGCCTGAAGTCGGGCCAAGGGTAAAAACTAAAATGGCTCCTCCAGTTTGATAACTCGCAATTAGTTGTGTTGTGGATAAGGGCTTGTCTCTTACCTGTCTCTTTCTCCTCCTATGGACCCCAATGGTGTCTGGCATGGCTGGAATATATATTTCTGCAAAACCAAAAGAGTCAATATTGATTGTACCCGATAAATAGAATTTATCAAGGAGTCGCCTCATCACTCATGCATTTTTTATAACATGAGCAACCAAGGCTAGTTTTGGTAAATTCTAGAGCATGCTGGTCTTTCCTCCATCTTTAAATCCAAAAACAAATTTAGAACCAAATTCCTCAAGTGGATTGAGTAAAACTTAATAATCTGCTTTATTTGATCAATTAAGCCCAAATTATTAAGACAAATTAGAAGAATCAGCGGCTCTCAAGGAACAGGGCTGAGAACTGCTATTTTGAAGGACAGTTCTGTGCTTCATAGTAGTTATTAAGAGAAGACAATGGACACATCTCAATTCTCCTATTTGGTATTTCCTCGCCAGCACTGGAAATTGTTCCGCGCATCTGCTGTCTAGTAGACCATCCCAAAGCTCTTGATTCTGCAGCAAGAAGTGAGGAGGGAGCTTGGAGGAGCTATGAGTAAGGCTACACAAGAGCAGTACACCCAAAAGACTTTCAGCTGAAAGCCATGACGCTAATCTGTAACAACTGATACTGGTAGTAGATCCAGCCATGCGCTGTCACCAGAAATGAACATCACTTCACGTGACACCTCAGAGGAGAGGACGTCCACATTTCCTCTCTCCTCACATGGTTTCCTTGCATCTCACCATGCATAGAGAGTGAGACGGATTAAGATGCAAGGAAAAGCTGGAAACGTGGGTGCAATTTCAGAGAATTGAGATGCATCCAGAGTATATTCCTTTTCCTTTTGCTTCACTGTAAATTTCACAAGAATTATTTGAATCCAGACATAATATCATCTTCATAAATGTCTAATTTATGAAATATCGAATAACATAGCAAAGTTGTCTTGAGCACAGAACTGGGGAAATCCTCCCTGAAATAAATTTCCACATTAGCACAAAATCACTTCTGCAAATACTACATTCAGAGTGAATTACATATCGTCACTATGGCTTCCTTCAACTTTCAGGTCATGAAGAGGTTTACATTCACCTAATACACACTCATTTTCAAAGGTACTTAGAAGTACTCTCCACTTGGACTGTCACTAAAGGACATTTCTTACTGGACAAACTGTTAATGTACCTTGAATTCACCTGCTGAATCGACACCCACCAAAATTACACAAGATAGAATATTATGTAAGACAATGGCATGGGTACAGTCATTCCCCCCCCCCCCCAGAAATTTCCTGAAGATTATATGCAAGTGAAAGACCTTTCTTTTCCAAGAAGCCAATTTCATCAATCACCTAAATTTGAAAAGTACCTCTTACATTAATTTAGGTGAAAGTTATACAAAGATCCTGATGTCTAGAATGCTTAGTCATGGCAAAGCAAACTTACCAGGAAAGATGTAATCAGGGGCTGCCTCCGTGCCTCTGGACTTGTATATCATGTGCACATAAACATCTTCCTGCAACAGAAATGAACCCAGAGACATTTAGGAGGAAAAATGGAATCAGCACATTACAGCAAAATATATTAGTGAATATTTTTTTACTGGCTATGTTCACATGTGCAGCAAGGCACCCATTTTTGGGAGTGCCCACTTGATATTACAGAATCAGTCAGAAATTTGGATAGCCTTAACTTGTGATAAAGCGCTCACTAACTTTTTATTGAAATTTAAAGGGTTAACATTGATATTTTTTTAAAAGAGCAACAAACAAGCTAATGGACAGGAGTTAACAAAGGAAAAGGATAGTGTCAGAATACTGCCCCAAACTTTGGAGTTCATAAAAATGCCATGCTTGGCCAAATATAAAGGCAAATTATTTCCATTTTCATATTGATCACTGCATTGGATTCTAAAATACTAATCCCACAGCAGATGGGTACAGTACAAAGCAAGTTCAACATTAGTCAGGCATTCTTAACAAAAACTGCTTCGACAATTCCTTTACTCGCAATCTGAGGTAGCATTAGTTACTATGGTAGGTTAAAAGATTGCCAGACTTCAGTCTCAACACACCTGCTAACCTCGAAATCTCACTTCGTAGCCCGCCTCACAGAAATCAACCTTGCTGTTCTGTAATAGCTTTGCTGTGGGAGAACTAATGGTGTAACAACACACTGCTGGCAAAGTAAATGCTGACAGCAAATTTATAGTCAGATTATTCTTGCTCCCATAGCATTTTCCCAAATAGACCACTGGATATGAATTAAAATACCATCAGCACAAAGCTGACAATCTGCACCTCAACATCATATTCAGTTTTATTTCAAATCCAAAGGGAATGCGTAAAATACTAAATACTCTCAGTGCTCCAGTACTGCAACAAGTAACTGCATGTTGACATGATCAACAGGAAATTTCAATATCATGTCTATATGACTGTAACAATTATGGAATTAACACCCTTCGAAATCGCTGAAATTTGAATCTACACCATAAGTACATTTCTTTTGTTGAAAAGCCACCAGAACAATTACCAGAGTTCCCAGTACAATTTCGGTATGCATCACCGAAACAAAAAAATGTGCATTTTTAAGCTGATTGCAGCGTCCTCAGGAGAAAACAGCAGTGAATGAAATTACTGAACCAGTAATCACATGGTTTCTGAAAGACCAATGGGAGCGCACAGCCGCAGGTGACGTATGTGCAGCCCAGCCCAAGCTCCCAGAGAACGCACTAGGAAGCAGTTTAGCATAGGGAATAGAAGCTACAAACCACCCAATACACATTACACTCATGTGCAATGAGGACAAAACGGGAAATGCCTAATTTAGCTTGCGAACTTAGAAGGAACTCATAAAACATTCTGATCGAAGGTATGTAATCGTGTCTTAACCGCGTCATGAGTTTTGGTGGATTCTTTGCATCTTGAATCTGAATTAAAATTGTGGTCAACAGGTTGCTGGTGTCTAGCCGATGAGCTAACAATACCCAGCTGGGTTGCTAACTTAGTGCCTCCGGAGTCGCATCGCAAGGGTTAAGTTGTCGCATTACCATCGTGTAATGGCGATTATTAAACTAGGGATGTTTTTTTTTTTCGTTAAATGTGTTTCATTGTTTATGCGAGGGGATGAGACACTTTTATTTTACTGTGTGTGACTCCGGCATGTTTTGCAGCTAACTAACTAATTAATTTGCGCTTACCAAAGTTCACGAGCATAACATAGATCAGAAAGGAATGTTAAACTGCCTTCACACTGGACGCGAAACAATTTTTTCGCAGGACAGACTACATTCTAAATCAATGCAAAGACGCGAATTCGCGTCTTTGCATTGACTTTGAATGTAATCTGTCGTGCGAGACATTCGTTTCGCGTCTGGTGTGAAAGCAGCTTTAGTCCGCCAGTTAACTTTAAGTTAACGTACTGCTTTCTTAGCTCGTTAAAGTAATAAAATGATCACAATTAAGCGCAGATATTTATTAATTTAACTTGTATTTGTAAGGTGATCATAGAAATTCTGACACATTGCCACAAATGCGAAAAGGCTGCGAATGTGCGCATTGTTTATTGTTCTCTTGTCAGTTGTTTACTGACCTCACTGCCAACCGCTCCAGTTCACTACGGATGGTTAAGCAAAATGGGAGACACACTGGCCGCTGGTGTAATTTAGAGCTTAGGAATAATGATGCAAAGATGGCACCGTGAACTGTGAGAACATGCGCGGATGTGTGCTCGTTTTTTGAAAGACAAAAAATTATGCCACAAAAATCGTTTGTTATGAACAGTTTTACGCAGCATATGGCGCTCCATTTTATTAATTTAATTGCGTTTGTGCAATTCCAGCGCATATCCCCTAAAATTACAGTAGGTCCGGTAGAAAGTGACCGAAGCCGACTGTTGTGCAATCAGCAAGTTCTTAAATTCGACCAAGTCAGCCCGACGGAATGCATCTTTGTGACGCCTTGCTGCAGTTGGCGCAGGGTCAGGATGAGTTCATGTCAGAAGGAGACTAATGTTAAAAATAATGTCCATGTAAAATGGTTACCCCTGGCATACACAGCGCATCAACTCTGCTTCTGGAACTATGCTCTCCTAGATTTTCATTGCCGGCCAAAAAAAAACATATTACCATCAAGACGTTATGGATAATATTCTGTGGTTTTATGAGCCTAAAGTGGAACTTGGAAGACAAGGGGGTACAGAGGTGTAAAGCTAGTCCGGCATCCCACAAGAAGAGCATCATACCAGGAGTCAAACACAGTGGTAGTAGTGGGATGGTCTCGGCCTGCTTTACTGCTCCAGGTCCTGGGCTACTTGCCATAATTGATGGAAGCATGAATTCTATACTCCATCAGAAAATATTGATCGAGAATGCTAGCCATTAGTTTGTGACCTACAGTTCAAGCACATCTGTGTAATGCAGGACAATGATTTGAAGCAAACTAACAAGTCCACCTATGAATGGCTCAAAAGAAACAAAATGAAGCTTTTGGGTGGTCTTGTCAAAGTCCTTACTTGAATCTGATTAAAATGCTGTGGCATGACAAGGTCATGCTCAAAAACCCTCAAGTGTGGCCAAACTGAAACAATTCTGTTAACAGAGTGGGACAAATTTCCCTCATAATGATGTAGAAGACTCAATGCCAGTCATCACAAATGTTTGTTTGCGGTGGTTGCTGCCAAGAGTGGCACTTTTTGTTCACTTATTGTCTCTGTGTAATATTGAAATAAGTTGGATGAGGGGAGATGTTTGACGAATGTACAAAAAGAGAAGAAATCGGGAAGGGGGCGGATACTTTTTTTGCAGCACTCCACCTTAGATAATTTTTATTTTGGCCATGTGCTCCCATGAGTCTTGATCTTCAATCAATGTGCTGTGTGTCTTTCATCAGGGCCTCGGAGCGTCACAGACTGCCAAAATGTCCTGCCGCGACATCCACGCCACAACACTTTTTGCCTTCATCATCGCCCTGGTTTCAGTGGGTGGCCTGATAGTGGCGACCCTGATCCCACAGTGGCGAGTCACCAAGCTGCTCACCTTCAACCGGAACGCTAGGAATGTCACCGTGTACGACGGGCTGTGGGTCAAGTGTGTCCGGCAGGAGGGCAGCGACAACTGCTACTTTTACGACACCGAGTGGTACCAGAGGGTCGACCAACTGGACCTGCGCATCCTCCAGTTCTCCCTCCCGTTCAGCCTGTTCTTCTCCACGCTGGCGCTGCTTCTGAACTTGTGCGGCATGTGCAAGACCGGCTGCTGTCCCACTGCCCCCGAGGTGGACAGCAAGAGTAAGTGTCTGGTGAACAGTCCGGGGTGCCACCTGGTGGCTGGGATGTTCCTTCTCTTAGCCGGGGGTATCGCCATGGCGCCGTCAGTCTGGTTCCTCTTCTACACCAAGGAGATGAACAGGAAGTACGACAGCATCTTCTCGGACGACTTCGCGCCGTACGTGGCCATCGGGTGCTCGGGCGGCCTCATACTTGCCGCCTTGCTTTTCTTCATGTGGTACTGCATGTGCAAGCGGCTGCCCTCGCCATTTTGGCTCCCCTTCCCTCCCGCCATGCCTCAGAGCTACTCAACCCAGCCGCTCACTGCTAACGGCTACCCCTCACCAGTCTACGCCCCCCAGACCTACGTCCCGCAGGTTTACGCGCCCTCAGTCCTGGACGCGCAGGCGTACGCTCAGTCGCAGTACGCCCCGAGCATGGCCCCCCAGCCCGCGCCCCACGTCTTCATGTCCCAGATGTCCGTCCCGGACGGGTACCAGTCGGAAGCGGGGACCTCGCAGGCATACGGCGCCCAGAGCTACGCCCCCTCGCAAGCGTACGGCGCCCAGAGCTACGCCCCCTCACAGGCGTACAGCTCCAGCTATGCCGGCCCGCGATACTCCTCGCGCTCCAGGCTGTCCGCCATCGAGATCGATATTCCGGTCATCACGCAGGAGTGACGGGGCTAAGGTTTTGTCTCAGGTTGACTGCAATGTACCGTTGGGGAATGAAGGATACAAGACTTGGGGAACAAAAGCACTACATGGACTCAGTGTGCACAAGCACTATGGAGTATGAAAATAGTGAACAAACGGGACATTGTGTTTTGCGAGTGGTTGCACAGGCATTCAATTGACGTCACTTGTTTAAATCTCCATCATACACTAAGCACATAATAAGAGTAAGGTTAGAATGAAGCATTGTTTTCATGGAGGCTCATACCACACTGTAAACTGACCTGTATTCTATTTACTGACATATTTTTTATTTTTTTTTTTAAAACATTTTCCGACTGCACTCATGAATTCATCCCGATTATAAACACTGCAAAGCTGAAGTCACATAGAAGTTTGTCATTCAGTACATAAACTGAGTTAATTTATACCTTGGGGAAATGCTGCTTTCTTGTGTAATGGTTAACATTTTTCCTTTACATCAAGTGGCGGTTGAGTTTCTCGATAAAAGGAATTCTCAAATCTGAAGGTGGAATCCTAATCCAGCCATGCCCCCCGGGGTAATTAACTGAACAATTGGCATGCTGATTGGCCAGGCTGGTTTCATACCTAACTCCTAGGTAAGCTTAGGGTGGAAAACCAGCAGTTGTCAGCCCTCAAGGACCTTGAATTGCTGAGCAGGGCTCTGTAACAAAAATGACCACCTCCTGATTTTTCAAGACGACGACTTGTGCCTTGCTGTTTAATTAATACCATGTTGCCATCTGAGAGTTGTGAATTGGCTGAATTCACAGCAGTTGTGCTTTTTTTAAGCAATTCAGTCTTGCTATGGAACGTTAGTGATTTAATGATTTTGTTTTTGGCAGATAAATCTTTGACTGTGTAATTAATGCAAGAATATGTTATGTTTTGACAAATGTGTATGAATGTGAAATTTGTCCCATTGCATAATGCATCTCCACTGTGGTTAATGTTGGAATTAATATTGCGCAGCTACTAATCATAATGTAGAATGATTGATTTTTATGTATGGCAGTGTAAACATTCATAAGATGTTGATCTATTCAAAAAGGCATTTTTTGATATACTTAAGCTCTTTGTAGATAGTTATTTGCTTGTTTAGCAAGTGCACCTCATTTTAATTTTTTTTTCACCTCAGGAAATTCTCCTTCGAAAAGGGGCTCTATCACTGACACTCAAAACTAAAGCAGGATACTCTGTGCTCAGTCTTAATCCTATTTAAACAGTGTTAATAAATGAACATGATCAAAGCACTATATTTTTTGCGGTGTAGCATTCCAGGGCATCTTCCGTTACATTTTTGTAGAATTTTTAGAGAATCTATGTGACTTAGACTAAAAGTAACAAACATTCTTTATTTCTAAACTCCAAATGAATTTGAGTATTGCTTTGAATTAATGAAAATATTTCTTGCGAGAGAAGCAGCCTTTCTTGAAAATTTCTGAGTTAATGGGAAGAGCAGTTTAGATCTTTAGCATTGTAGTAACGCTTCTCACGCTCATTGCTAACCTGAAAGATGCATTGTATTCATAATTGTACTGCACTAGATTAGTAATAAATTAACACTTTAAAAAAGTTTTAATTTTTGTTACAGACACTACACCCTGTGAAAAATGTTACTTTTTTAAAGTCAGTAACCCTTGTCGTGTGAACCTGTAGATGGTATGTGAATATGCACGAGTAGGCACAGATTTCGCGATGTTTGTACGGAAAATATCTGTATTTTTGTCTCCTTGAATAAAGTCGTTTCACACAATGTGTGTTACCATTTCAAACTGGGCCATCTCCAACTTTCTTCTGTTTGTTTATGAATAATTCCATTAAAACCAGGCAATTTAAAAAATGGTTAACATCCAAAAATAATTGAAAGAATGGATCGTCCTCTCCATTCTGAAAGCGAAACAGGATTTAATTTCACGGTTTTGGTTTTCTCAAACCACTTTTACATTAATGTCACGTAGCGTAATATCGTAGTTATTTAATCTGCTACAATCTGTTTGTTTTTAATTGCAGTTCGTGCATTAAAGCCTTGATGCGCTTGGCGTTACATTATAGGATTAGATGCTCATCTAGCAGAAGCACTGAAACAACTGAGCAATGAGCATTATGCCCAGGATTGGCTGAAAATTCACACGCATCTCAAAATGCCATCCATTATTCAGTTATGGCATCCAGAATCGTGCCCTCTGACTAGGAAAAGACAGGCCATCACACCACATTGCAAATGAGTGCAAGCACACTGGTTTCAGCCCGACAATTCACACGGTAACAGAGGAGCTGCCATTTTCTATTGGTGGATGCTGTGTGAAATGCATAATTCTATTGGTGGAAGGTGTTCAGGGGTGGTATTTTTAGGTGGGCGCTGTGAGGTAGGAGCATCTAATTGTATCAGAAAAGGGCTTGTGTGTGTGTGCTGTTTTAAGGTATAACCTAATGCTAATACGCCAGATTCTTCTCAACGACTTGATTGAACACCTTGATTAGTGGATTGCCAGCACCCACATGAGCTCTTGGCAGATGAGACTGGATACCCCTGCTGTAAGCGGAAATAAAGCTCTGATATTACATTTTACAGCCACTCACTGCTTGCCAAAACTAACGTGGGAGCAAGCAGTTTTCAGAGGGGCCGTGACTAGTGTATGCTGGAGAGACAAATGTCAATGCAAATAAACTGCAATCAACCATTTCATATATAGTAAAATAGATACAGTATACAGCATAAATTTATTCCAATATCCCTGACCTCCACGTTTCTTTTTTCGGCAGTCCTAAGTCTACTGTTTCTTTTCTTAAAATGTATTTTTTTACTGGTTTGGGTATAAATGCAGACTATTTGAGTGATCAATATTTTTCTTTTTTTTTTTTTGAAATAAACCGAAATAAATCCCTCCTAACATAATCTCCCATGTAACAATTACGAATGTTAACGTGCATATGGTTGTATCAAACAAGAAACTAAAATATATGTGATTAGACAGTTTACTCGTCCAAACATCTTATAAGATGGTTCTACGGTTTCAGAATGAAACTGAGAATAGCCCTTGCATTCCTCCACTCGGCAATATTTTACAGCTGAGACTTTCAAACTACCCAGAGGAGCCAGTGGTCCTTGTGTGCCCTCCCAGGTCAACTCGTCCCGACTTTTTTGCCAAACAGCTTTAAAGTGCCGTATATCCTCGTAAAATCTTGCTACAAAAGCTCCCTTGGGTTGCCTCTAGCTGTTTGGGTTTTTTCGTCGTCTGCAATTCACAGGCAAATCAAATTCATTTGAACTGCCCTACAAAATGGCAGTCACTGATGTCACACAACATGACAGAAGTCAGGAAAACTCACGTTTCAATAAAATAGAACAATTTATTTATGGGTATAAGCATTACATTGTATTTTGACGTTGGTTCTGCTCTGGAGGAATGTCCAACCTAGGCACAGCAAACATACAAACATAGTCATGAACAGAAATCAGAATCCCCTCAATGTGAGCAGAACCAAACAGGTGGAGGCTGGGGTGGAGGCGGCAAGCAAAAAACCAAACAGCACGTTGCATAGCTGTTTTGCAGGAAAAGTCATTGCAAACAGCAGCAGAAGTGAGTGAGCTAGACGCCTTTCAAATAGACCGCTGTATGACCTCGTGATGTGTATCCTCCAATTGTGTGCCTGCAGATGCTGACGTGCTGGTAGCTTATCAGGCTGCTGTCAGCTGATGTAGCTCTTCTCGAGTTTCCTGCCTGAACTAGTTACACTCATTTGGGTGCCTGCACAGTGAGGCCACTGGTATCCCCTGGTTTCGCCAAGGACTGATTGCGGATGCAGACATTCCACTTCTGTCGTGTGATATGATCTCTGTGACCACCATTTTGCTTGGGCAGTCTGAATGTGTGACAGCTAATTTTGTGACTTACCCGTGAAATTCAATTTACCCGTGCAGATGGTTAAAAGAGACAAGTGGCTAGATACAGCCCCAAGGAGCCGGAGTTTACGAGATTTTAATGCCAGATTTTACGAGGAACCGTGGCATTTTAAAGACGCGAGGCGAAAAGGTAGGGATGAGAAGACCTGGGTGAGCACGTAAAGGCCACGGACGCCACAAGGCAGTGCAAGCGTAGAATATCACCCTGCAGATGAACGCAGGGACTAAACTAGGGACTGTCTGCAAGGGCTGATAACCATGCAAGAAACAAGATCAAGGCAAGGCTCTACTTGTGTTAAACTGACATGACTTTGGTTTTTCCATGTCAAAAATGTGATTCATACTTTTTGCAAAAAACCCATTTCTGAATTGTCCTAAAATGTCTGTTTGATTTCTGAACTGCCATTGATCAGCCATGTTCACTTAGGCCCACGCACAGACGCGGTCACAACATGTATATAGTCCGTTATCATGTGTATTGGGATTGACAGGAGCTTGCCATCGCATTGACCAAGCACCGACTTTGGATAAGCTGTCGGTAAATTTCCCTCCAATCAAAAATTTGCGGCTGCAATATGTGATCTCAGATATCCCAGCAACTAGGGGATGTGTTACTCCTTATCTTTCATGCAGAAGAAGGTATTGGGGACAAACCCTGTGCTTATAAGGAACAGACCAGCAGAGCTACACAGATGGCCGAAGATGACAGGTGCCTGTATGCCCAGGAGATGGAATCACTGATGCATCGTGGGTTAATGAATGTATAGCATGGGGCTTGGCTGCTGCCAACGAAGAGAACAAATTAGCAGCCTACAGCCTTCCCAGCTAGCGCAAAACCTACAAATGCGCAGCACTATTTTGTCAAGCAACAACATTTTTACACTTACTTTTTTAACTCTCCCACATATTAACCTTCCCACTAACAAGGTCCTGATCTCAATATCCTTTCCTGAGAACTGTTCAAAGGACGTTTTTGAGTCTAAAATCACAGGTCAAGAAAGAACTAATGCTGGCTAGATATAACAGTTGAAACTCTTTCGTTTAGTTGCGGTTTTGGTGATGTACAGTTGCTCTCCTGGGGAGAAGCGGAGGGGGCAGTAAAACCAGATAGGGGGACGAGCCTGGACACCCGTGAAGGAGATGGATTCAGACGGCTAGCAGAGCAGGTCATGTGATTCAGCATATGGTGTTCCCGGCAAAGGCAACTGAGCTGGAGAGCAGCCATATTTCTTCCAGGAGGTGTGTATGTGTGCGTTTGTTTGTGTGAGTGTTTGTTGCGTGTCTGTACATGTGTGCTTATATCTGTTAGAGTACGAGTGAACATGTTCCTGTTTGTCCTTAAAGTGTGTGTGCCTGTATGAGTTTCAGTGAGTTCGGGTGAGAGTGAACAGCAGGAGTTGTCTAAATATCTTTAAAATAGACATTGGTTGGATAAGCCCATGAACTCAGCCTATCTGAATATCCTGCCCCATGGGATATGGCCTACTTCAACATCCGGCTGTTTTGAGTTATAAAGATCTCCATTCATTGGCATTTGGTCCACTTGTAATGCTGTGTGCACTGGATCAGACTCAGATTGAAAAATGATTGGGGAATGTTTCATGTTTTCTTTATGTACATGAATTCATAGGCTTCAAGTGATGTCATTAGCTGCATTTCCTGCTCTGATTTGTCTTATGGCGAGGTGTTGTAATATGCAATCTAGCCCACTGATTTGCAGCTGCTAGGGTGCTAGATTGTCTGCTACAAACATCAGGATGCCAGATGTGGAGTGGAATGTAGAAAAGTCACCAGGGGGGAACTTCAGAATACCCTCAACCGGGCTCCTTTTCAGCAAGTCTGTGTCATAAAAATGCAACAAGGCTAAAAGTAGGTAGACATGTTACAGTCCGGTTGCCTGTGATTTTATGGAGCAATCATAAATCTACAAGTATAATTTGCGTGATTAGCAGGGTTGTGTCCCTCTCTTAAGCAAACTGCATCTTGGTGAGAGGCCTATGTAGTTTGCAGTATTGTTTAATTGTGAGAGAAATGAGAAATTTGTATTCAAAGTATTGAACATCGATTTGATCGAGTCAGCGCAGTGTTTTAAAGCAGCACAAAATGATTAGCAGATTGTGAGCAAAAAAAGGAGGCCTGGTCTTGAGTACAAACCCATTTCCAACAACGTTGGGATGTGGAAAATGCAAACAAAACAGTGATTTGTAAATGACCTGACCTGTATTAAATTGAAAAGAGTAGCTCTTGACTTTTTTTTTCTTTAAATAAACACTCGCTCTGGTTTGAGCCCCCAGTAGGGCTCGGCATCCCGACTTGAATCTGGAGAGAAAATATTGGGAGGAAGTACGCCCTTAAGCTCAGAATCGCTCCAGACGCTACACTGATGTTTCACTGTATCCCGTCTCTCTGGTAACTGCTCCATCTGGCATGTCTCCCAGGGCATCTTTGAAAAATAGAAAAAAATTTCACAATGGAGCTTTTGCTGGTAATATAAACGTTCAAAAAAAAAAAAAACTATGCCTGTATGCCTGCAACATTTTCCGGAAAAGCGGAGACGGGGGTTTGTTTACCCTTGTGTCATTTCACCTTTCCGTGTACAGCCCTCTGAGTAATCATTTCGGGAACTGAGGACAACAATTTCTTCGGTTTTAAGGATATATTTCCTCAATCTTCCTTGATATAAATCTTCAGCTGCTCAGACATCTGGGCTCTTCATTGTCATATTTTGTGCTTCTTAAAGCAGCCAAGGGTTCCACGCGCTTGTAAAAATGAGCAGATTGTGGCGTGCTGCTGTCTCGTTGAAATAAACATCAGGATTCCTGAAAAGACAGCGTGTAGCTCCAAAATGCAATCTTGTCCTTCAGCATCAATGTTACTGACACAAATATTCAAGTTACCCAAGCCATGGGCACGAACGTACCCCCATACCACGTTATTAACAAACTAGTGGAAATAACCAGGATGGTCTTCGTCTTTTTCCCTATACATCACATCAATTATTGTATTATATGTTTTTGAAGCACTATAAAAAGAAATTTTTTTTATTCTTATTACCACCATAAACCATTGGAAAGAGTGACTGGTCTGACAATAGTACATTCCTCCTGTGCCCTTGTCCATTTCAGATGAGCTCAAGCCCAGAGAAGAACCAAAATTTTTGGTTGTTTTTGACGTATAGCTTCTTTGGTGCAATGTCTAGTCACCACTTGCACTAGTGGATGCAATGATGAATGGGGTTCATTGGCAAAGGTTTCAGCAAAATAGTCTTGGCCCGCGTGGTCATATCCATCCCAGACATGTGTCGCTTGTCAATGCAGTGTAATCGGAAGGATCAAAGATCAGGTGCAGCATGCACTGAATTTCATCCTTCATGCAAAGATTCCTCCAGACTGCCTAAATTTTTTATTAAGATCAGGCGAAATAAAGGGTGTTGTTTTTATGGCGGATGTGAGTAGTGAGCCTCGACCACTCATTGCCTGTGAAAATCTGGGTGTTTAGACGATGCCCCTTTGATATCAAACCACAATAGCCCCAACTGCTCAACACATGCACACCCTTTTTTGCAGTTCAATGCTTTTTTTGAGTAAAATACAGCCCAGTCCCTACTTTTTGGAACATCAGGCAGGCATCAAAATCAGCATAAGCATGTATTTGAAAAAAAAAATTAAAAAAAAAACCTAGAATTACCACCTGGTGGTTGGGTGCCTCCTCTAACCGGTCAAGATGCAGTTTACGTGTCGGTCCAGATTCATATAATAAATGTAGTGAGGACTGGCGAAATGGAAGTTATCACAATACTGGCATGTATGTTTCCAGAGAATAATTTCAGTGAGCAACATGCCGTCTTCACTAAGAGACTCTACATGAGGAATGATAAACAGCTTCGTAATGCCTCCAGCTATGGCTGATGCTGGTGTGGGGTCGCAAAAACAATAAAGTTGCTGAGGAAAACTTGAAATATTTATCTGTTCCTCAACAATCTTCAATTTAATATAAGTGATAAATCATTTACACACCGCAGCTTTCTGTTTTAACTTGCATTTCCCCATGCTATCTCAACTTTTGGAAATTGGATTGTACATTTTGGAATAAAATTCTCATACAGTGCTTCTGTTGACAAACTTGAAAAATTATTCTTCAAAGTCATATTGTGAGAGATGAACAAAATCACAAAGTGACACCAAAAGTACATATTTGAGTAGCTGACACTTTCCCCGCCAGTGTATTTTAAGTTGCCAGCCACTGCCAGCAATTTTGATAATATTCACTGATCTTTAAATAACTATTTTTTTCAGAAGATCTGTAACCGCATTCCCCAACCATATAACAGTGAAAACGTTAATTGCTGAAAAATTTTCTTCAATGGCGGGGAAAGCCTACTGTCACAATTGACAAAATCATCAATAACGAGTAGTGGGTTAAGAGGGACTAGTGGAATGGAGATCATTTCTGCTAAGCTGTGCCCTGAACAAATCAGATCTGCGGCACAGAGGGCTGAGGCTGAGAGTATTCTCATATCTTACAGCACTAATTAGCAAATAGCATGACATGATAGGATTAATTTCCACTAACAAGTAAAATGAACCCATTATCTTTGCTCTAATGCTGAATATGCCGAACTGCACAGCTGGCATCGTAATTAGAATGAACAAGAAATAAAGTGTGGCATCATGAATCAATGCAGAAATACGCTCCCTCGGAGATGCACACAAAACGGTGTTGTTGACTCATAAAGACACGACTATTATTTCTGCATCCAAATCTCATTTTTCGAACCATTTTCTCAGGGGAAACTGGGGATAAACTGGAGCCACAAATCGCAACCAAATTTGAAATGCAGAGTAATTCTGTGTTCTGATACATTAACAGCTGGCAAGTGACATAGGAATATGAAAAGAGACCCTTCGGTAAGAAATAAGAGGTCGTCCACATGCAATAAGAGGTCGTCCACATGCAAACTTTATTATAATAAAACACATAGCGGAAAGCAAAATGACAGATGGACCTCAGGTTTTTCTTCTTCATTGTTTTACTAGCTCATGAAATCCACTTCCCAAGAGCCCCACTGTGGAAAGTTCTGCCAAACACTGACACCTGACCTCATCACTAACACGCCTGTGAAAATGTTCTACAACAAGTATGAAGGGTCAAAAAAGAAATTGGCAGAAAGTAACAGTTTTTGAAGCGTCACTACCTCGTCCTTCCAGCATATGGAGGTGGCAGATGTACTGGCCATATGGCCGGACTCAGTTTAATTTTATCCTTCAGCCATCACGAACTATTGAACCAAGCAGTGGTTTTAATAGCAATGTAAACTGCATCAGGAATTTATAGCAAAAAGTTGATTTTTTTTAAGGGATATTTTAGAAGAAATACCTTGTACGTAGTGATGATAATATTCCCAATAAGACTAAACTGTACCTGTGCCAACGGGGAATTACCTCACCAGTCACAGAGATTACTTTGCATTCATAATGAGAATAAATCTGATCTTCTGAAAGCAGCTTAGCCACTGTGACTCTTATACCCCACGTTTCTGCAAACAAAGCCATTTCAGAGCTGCCAAAGCAGATGCCATGGCGATAGATGGGTCACACACTGAAAGTCCCAGCTAAAATGGGCCTAATAGACAGCAATCTGGTAGTGGTCAAGCCCTGTTAACCTCCAAAAAGACTCTGCCAGGGTGGACCTATAGGATACACAGCAAGGAGACTTACTTAACAAAGCAAAGAATTGTACAAAAAACTAGTTTTATGACCAAACTCTTAAAAATATTTGTTTTAATATGATTGGCACATAAGTAAAATGTAATAATTAGGAGACATTTGATAAGAAGATGGCCACAGATGCCCTTCAGCCTCTCTCCATAGTCTTAGTAATGGAATACTGAATTAAATTGCATTTTGCTTGAAAACAGGCTAGGGCTAGTTCAAATGCAAACGTGCTCAACCGCATAAAAAGAGTAACATACCGATAACAACCATGACCACACTTCTGCCGCCGACAAACGTGACCAGATATGAGCACAAGTATCTGCTAGTTTAACTATGAAAGTGGAAAACTTGGAAATAGCAAGCCGGTCGAAGATGCGAAAGTCCCCATAGAAAGCGGTCAAAGATGCGAAAGTCCCCTGCCGAAGAAAGCACGCACAGGTGCATGGATGGACTGTTGTACAGACGGACAGACAGACAGACAGAGCGTAAATCAACACTCCCCCATCCTACCCATTGGTGGCAGGGGACTAAAAAGCATTTAGAAAGGCCACACAAGTAGTTTTAGAGATATTCTCCAAAAACTAAACTGAGGTAAAGGTCACAAGTCAAAGGTAACATGAAACGTCCTGTAGAGGTCTTAGGTCAATTTTAATACTTGTATTGGTTTCTTTGGCCAAAAGTTTTTATGCACCACATTAAAAGACCGGTTGATTGTTGAGAAAGTTGAAAATTGCAGAAAAAGGTCAAGGTCGTAAGGAAAAAGGTCTGAGGTCACAGGTCAACAAAAAATGCAATAAGCACAACTGGAGGACATTGTCAAGATACGGCAAGAAATTTCGAAAGGCCACAGTCAACACTGTCAGAGATATTCTCCAAAAACAAAAAGTCAGAGGTCACAAAAATGGTAACAGATACGAAGCTTTGGTAAGGCACATAAAGTCAATATAAAATGCTAAGGCTACAGCATACAGTTGCAGAGTAATGGATCCGAACCGCGCACACGCACACACTCAGAGACGGACACGGCCTAAATCAATAGCCCACCAACCTACCCTTTCAATGGCGGGGGACAAACAACTGAATCTTTCCGAAATTAGCAATTATACTGGAGAATAGTGCTTGTTGCGCCTGTCAAAACAGAGTCCACAGTGCACAAATAACCATTAGCGAAGGCAGAGAGAGGCACAAGCGCGGTGGAATTGCATCACTACCGCTGTGCTCCCATTCCTCAGAAGGAAGCAGTTCAGAAAGCTTACAGTGCAAGCAGCATGGCTTCGGTAATGGGTGACTTGGCTAAATGACTCAGCCCACAGAGAGCGTATGAACAATGGCAAAACCTGAGTCTCAGCTCAAACAATGGAGCAGACAATAACGATGTTAAGAGAGGAGTCACAGAAACTGAGAACTCTGACGCAGTGCTCCCCCCACTCAATATGTAGAAGCTTGCTTCAGAATTACGGTGTACTCTAAGAAAATGACTTGGTATTCTTCATGGGGCCTCTGGAAGCAGTCATGACAAGACATGCACATAGGCTATTTATCATCTGTCCTATAAGCTCTTAAGTAGCTACATAATCTCGCTAGCTTTGATGCTAATCCGTCCACTTTCCACTCTTTTTTTCTATAATGTTTTCATTGAATTCTTGGATACACGAAAATGTAGAGAAAGTGTAAATAAAAATGCAGAACAAGGTAATTGCTCACACATGAGACCGTCACAGATAGAAAAACAAGAATGAATTAATGAATGAATGAATACACAAACATACAAACAAATAAATAAAATGGAACCAGGCTGGTAAGAATGAATAATATAATGGGAAAAGAAGCATCACAAAGGCATAAGTACACAATTAAAGGGGATATATTCGAAGATGATTTGGTATTATACGAAGAAGAAACTTGGTCATCCACAATCAAGAAATTCCCACAGAGATCTTTCTCAAAACTGTCAGAATTGTCTGGATTTTCGGTCGTCGGCTATTTGTCATCAATGGCAGCAAAATAGGGCTCTTATTCCACAACATCTCAAGTCGAGGTGTTTGTGAGGATGACCACAGAATGAGAATGCATTTTTTGTTAAATAAATAAGAAAGGTCAATTGGTAGATAATTTGATAATTAATATATAATTTTGGAGACGTGATAAATTTTTTTGCCAGTTACCCTCTGGCTCACTTCCTGTACATCAGACCAAAATATTTGCACTTTCCATCGATATCCCTGTTTCAGAGTTAGATTCAGCACAGAGTTGGGAAATGCAAGGATAAATTTATAAAGTCAAGTCGGAGTGAGGTATGTCCTATGTATAAATTCAGTGTTTTGTTCCTGAAAAACAGGATGTGTATCCTTGAAAAACCCCTTTTGAAGCCAGACTCTGTAAGAAAAGGGTTGACCTTGGTAGACTACAATGCCTCTGGTATCTACAGATAATCTATCCTGCCCTTTGGCAACCCAGCTCAAAGATGCAGACTTTCAATCTGAGGTAGTTTCACCCAGATTTTCCCATGTCTCTATTAGGAGTTGATGTTATAGCGTAAGTGTAGAAAAACTCATGGAATTCATAAACAAACCACCCATTTTCCTCACAATTTAAGAAATCTGATTTTATACTTCCAAGAACAAAAGTTAAACTTGTACACTGAGCACATGATATTGAAAATGTAATAATTTCTCTCATTCCGCTTCAATGATTTGCAACATAAAAAATTCTTTTATCCTCCTAGGTTGAGCAGTAGCCTTTCCTAAATTGAGTTGAGCCAGATTTTGACCACTCCCCAAAATGATGACGTCCATGGCTATAAAAAGACCACAAAATGAAATGGTTCGGACAAGTCTGCACAATGCCTCGACTGAGCGATCCACACAGGAACCGAGCCATTGGTTTGCTTCAGGCTGGTCAAAGCCGATGAGAAGTTGCCAGATGAATGAATGTCAGCCAATCCACAATAGAGCGTCTTCACCAGTGATATAACACCACTGGGACCATTGCAGACCGCCCGCTGCCAGGTCAGCCACGTGTGATTACCGCTCGTCAGGATCGTCACATCTGCCGGGTTCATCTCGAATTCCATTGCCACGCAGGCATTTCCTCACTATTCTTCCAGACACAGGTCAAAGAAATTTGTTTTTCAGACTTCATTTTGTAGTCTTTTTATAGCCATGGACCTTCTCATTTTTGGAAGTGGTCACAATCTGGCTCAACTCACTTTAGGAAGGGCTACGGCTCAACCTAGGAGGATACAAATTGTTTATGTTGCGAATCACTGAAGTGCAATGAGAGAAATTATCAATCCCATTTTCAATATCATGTGCTCAGTGTACAAGTTTAACTTTTGTTCTTGGAAGTATGAACTCAGATTTCTTAAATTGTGAGGAAAATGGGTGGTGCGCTTTTATATTCCATGAGATTATTTTTAGAAGTCTGTTTTAGGTAGATGAAAATAATTTTTAAGTGCCCCGAAAGAACTACAGATGCCTTCTGAAAATAAATTATTGAAGCATAAAATGCCTTTATCTCTCCATGTCTACACTCCACTGCCCCTTGAAGATGTGGGGAACGTAGGGGTTTTGAGTTATAGGGGACCACAGAGTTACACCATCCAGGGGGATAAAATGTTTTCTGACATCTTCCCAAGCCAGATAGTATTAAATAATAAAAAATTGTCCACAATGGGCTGCATTTTCTTAAAATTATTAATGAAGGGATGTCAGTGTCCATGGAAAGCTAGAAAAATACTCCACACTAAACCATGTACAGTTCTCTTTCTTCAAAAACCATCTCTTCATTTATTGGATCTGTGCGGCCCAGTACCAAAGTTAAATACTGGGAAATGATTTGTTCTCTAGTTCCTTGGACTTGAGACGAGATTCAAATTTGATTCTGTGTTTCTACTTTCCTAAATCAACCAAACTATTCCACCGGTGACTCCGTTAAAGACGTTTTAATATGAACAGCAGGGAAGAAATAGAAACAAGTAAATCAGAAGGGAAGAACACTAATTTTATGGAATTAACTCTTCGGAAGGAGGATATTGGAAGAATATTCCATCTGCTTCTCCGTCTTTTTTAATATGCAAAAACCAAGTCAAGGGAAACTATTGAAGAATTATAACCATTTTCAAGAGCCAGATTTTTGAATTTCAAATGTGAGAGAGGATGTGAATTTCTCTCTTCGAATATGCAGAGGACTGGAGAATGCTCATCGGCTGTTCGGCCCTGTTCGAGGAAATATTCCTGCCTCAAGGCCTTTTGTATAATGTGAACCAGCAGTGTCGGATATCACTATCGATTGAGAGTTCTGTATGTGATCTGCATTGGCGTGACCTGTTCCTAAAATAGTACAGCAAGACCTTTCAAGTCATTACGCAGGGCCTTAAAAGTCCTCACCGGCAATCTGAGAACCCATCGCACAATTAACAAGGCAGAGCCGGGCTCCCAGCTCGACCCAACATGTCGCTCTCTGAGATGCTCATCACCCCCCCACTGCATACAAAATGTGGGCCTCAGCTGGCACGAAGAGAGAAAAGAGAAAGGAAGAGAGGGAGGGGGGGGGGAGGACAAGCAATGAATATTTTAAAGGGGGGGTTACTTACGCTGACACTGTTGTTTCCTCCGGGTTCAATCATGTATGTGTGATTTCCATCAAAGAACATCCCACTGTCAATGAAAAAAAGAGTAAAGGAAAATCAATATGGCCACATGCCACCCAGGACGTAAACAAGATGGATAGAGCCTTCGCAGGGTGGCCCACAGGAGACGTGGGCTGACTCTGTAGCCACTGGACCTAGGAAGGAGCGAAATGCCAATGTCTTCATTATGCTGTGCATTAAATAGCATGCCATCAAAACACACAGAATGAAAAAGTGTCTTAAATTTCATATAAATGACAAATTATTTGTCAATTGTGACCGCTAGGCCCTGGAGATATGGGGTCGGTTGTGCAGCGAAATTAGACATTTCTGTCACATGTCTGACAATCCATAGGTCTCTTCCCATTGGTCAAATTATTTGACAGGATGTACAGAGGGTGCAGGACAACACCATCCTTTTCAAATAGTTATTATTTTTCTGCTGTTGTTGTTGTTTACAGTTTGAAAACACTCATTTTGAATAAAAGGAAATGAAAGTTTCACGTTCAATTTCTGGTCCACTGTGAAAATTCTTCGAGAATCTATTCTCTGGAATTCTGGTGCTGACTGACTCCCGACAGAAAATGAACACAAAAATAAAGCAGGACAATAACAAATGAGTTACAATAAAAACACATGGTCACATTGGTAAAGGTACAAAAGCAAAATAACAAAATACTGAAGCACACCTGTGCGATAATAGGAGTATAACCTGAGTGCATTTGCTACAAGATGTACGAGCGACTGTAAATGCGTGAGGCTGACAAGTCCTACAGCCTGTTGATTAAAGTGACTTGAAACTGGATTGTATGAGTTTCACTGCTTTCCCAGATGGCAGAGGCGAGAATAATAAGTGATTTGGTGGCTGCAGTGCTTAATGTTTTTGGGTTTCCCTCAAACAGCAAGTAATGCAAGTGTCATGAGGTTATTGTACGTGATTGACTTCACTGATATTAACTTTATTTACCTGTTTTAGCTTTATTTACGACCACATGGAAAAATATTTAGTCAATTCCATAATATTCCATATCTATAAAAAATCAACGAAATTGAAAATCCGTGAGGAGATGCACCAGCAGTTGAAGCAATGGAGCCAGAGATACTCTAAATCAGTGCTTTAATAGGATAAGCCACAAAATAACCAGAGATTGATGCACTTCTTATGATGTTTGATTGTTATGAGATACATTCTTAACTATTCCATCTTGCTTTTTCTTGCATAATATAAATCTTCCCAAAACTGTGGTCTGCTGAGCTACAAAAACATTTCATGAAATGAGGACAGCCAATTAAATTCAAATATCTTGGGCCACCATTTCAAAAATGGACTACATGTCCTGAGTTGAAAAGTAAGACAAGACCATTTAACATAAGTTTAATACCAATATATGCAATAACATAAGCTTCATTACTGATGCACTTATTGATAAATACAATTTAAAACACTTAAAGCTGGACCTAGCAAAATGGGAACACGTGAAAAGGAACACAGGAAAAGATTAAAGTACTCTAATGAAAGTACAAGAGCTTCATTAGGCACGATGAGGCCAGCTTGTTTCATTTTCCTTTCCAGTTCTTCAGAATATTCCCCTGATTTCAGAAGCCAATGCTACCTGACACTGATGGTAAAGAGGCTGCTCTGAGTTCGGCTGTGGGCGCAGAACAGCACTAGATCACAGGCTCAATTATGTGATTCACTGTGCGTCACTCGGTGACAATTCTCACTCTCAGTGACTCCAAACAGGTCATCAGCACCCAAGCTGCTCAGTGCAATTCATGACCAGTCATACATCTGGATGGGAATGCCACCTAATGCCACTAACCTTCTGACAGCATCCGTACATAAATGCCTTTTCCTGACACAGACACAGTTGTGATGTGCTAACATTGTAGCTGGTGCAGCTTTTACAAATAAAAAAACACCAGACACTATCTATCTATCTATCTATCCATCTATCCATCTATCTATCTATACCAAATATATGTCTGGAATTGGTTTCAACACCCTTGAAGACAGCCCACAATTGAAGAAAAAACGTGAAAAATCAACTGCAGGGTTGCATTTGATTCCATGGTCAAAACAATTACAAATTAATATGCAGAAAGATGTGTTCCCATTGTTTAATTTTACTCAGGGACAATTCCAGGTGGGATAAAATTGAATGACGTGAATTACCTTATGAATAATGAAGAACAAATGGTCCATTGATTGCCTTTGTGTGTTCAATCTCAGTGACCTAATTACGTTGGAATTACTCATGAAATATTAATGAATAAATGCTTTGTTCAAGAAATAACACTTTCAGGTACCAAAATATTTCCGTAGGATCAGAGTGCGAGTTTAGAAAGTGAAAGGAAAAGTTGTATCTCGACGGCTCCAGCTAAAAATACAGGCACCAGGGAATCATAAAACAGGCTTTGCAGCGGAGTTGAGGAGAGGACGTACTGAGGGTGTGGGTGTGTGTGTGTGTGTGTGTGTGTGTGTGTGCGTGTGTGTGTGTGCTGAGGGGGGCCGAGACGAGGGGTGGGGGAGGTGGTCTTAGAAACCGAAAGGAGCTTTCTCAATTGAGGCTAATTCAGTTCTCACCATTACGGGGAGCCTTGGCAAGAGGTTCAACGAGAGACAAAGGAATCTGCTTCAGAGCGGAAGCCTTTGTCCGCCTCATGAAGTGAATAACAAGCTGATGAAGAATGTGGGGTGCTGGAGTGTTCCAGAACTGGGGAGGCGAGGGGGGGTTGCCATGTCATCGGTAAGGCCAGCCTGATACAGAATGTAATCCTGGTCAATTAATAATTTTCTAAATGAAATCCTGATGTATTTCTGTTAAATTAAGGCTAATTGACCAGTAATGTAATTATTAAGTTTGTTAGATTACCCCACTAATATGTTTATTAGATATTGCCCGTAGGCTATACACAGGATCTGTGTTGCAAAGCATTATGAAGCAGCAAAATATAAAACTGGTATACTTTTCAACTGTATACGTCCTTATAAATATGTTCAATTAAGAAGCAGAATATAAATTAAATGCATTTAAATTTTTCAGCAAGGCAGCTAGGATTTGAAAACAGGAAATATTTAAACATGCTCTAAATGAAGAGCCTGCTCATTCTATTGCATATAAACAAGTTAAACACTTGGAGGGTTAAATCAAATGTATCTCTTGGATTTTCCTTAAGAAGTGCACTAAAAATAAAAAAAAAATAAAAAAAATCGATCGAAGCAGAGTGGGCCACAAATTGCAAGTTCAGCAGTCAAAATAGTGAAGTTATGTCACGGAATTTGCCAAAACAGGATCAACAGACAAAGTGTTCGAGTTTTACGAAACCAGAGGGGACAGAGAGAGAAACCAGAGGGGGACAGAGATATAAACCAGAGGGGACAGAGAGAGACATCAGAGGGGACAGAGAGATAAACCAGAGGGGACAGAGAGAGACATCAGAGGGGACAGAGAGATAAACCAAAGGGGGACAGAGAGAGAAACCAGAGAAAGGCGAGGGGTCGTCTCACAGAGGGGACAGAGAAGGCGAGGGGTTGTCTGACAGAGGGGACAGAGAAAGGCGAGGGGTTGTCTCACAGAAGGGACAGAGAAAGGCGAGGGGTTGTCTCACAGAGGGGACAGAAAAGGTGAGGGGTTGTCTGACAGAGGGGACAGAGAAAGGCGAGGGGTCGTCTCACAGAGGGGACAGAGAAAGGCGAGGGGTTGTCTCACAGAGGGGACAGAGAAAGGCGAGGGGTCGTCTCACAGAGGGGCCTGAGAAAGGCGAGGGGTCGTCTCACAGAGGGGACAGAGAAAGGCGAGGGGTCGTCTCACAGAGGGGACAGAGAAAGGCGAGGGGTCGTCTCACAGAGGGGACAGAGAAAGGCGAGGGGTCGTCTCACAGAGGGGACAGAGAAAGGCGAGGGGTTGTCTCACAGAGGGGACAGAGAACGGCGAGGGGTTGTCTCACAGAGGGGACAGAGAAGGTGAGGGGTTGTCTGACAGAGGGGACAGAGAAAGGCGAGGGGTCGTCTCACAGAGGGGACAGAGAACGGCGAGGGGTTGTCTCACAGAGGGGACAGAGAAGGCGAGGGGTTGTCTGACAGAGGGGACAGAGAACGGCGAGGGGTTGTCTCACAGAGGGGACAGAGAAGGCGAGGGGTCGTCTCACAGAGAAGACAGAGAAAGGCGAGGGGTCGTCTCACAGAGGGGACAGAGAAGGCGAGGGGTTGTCTGACAGAGGGGACAGAGAAAGGCGAGGGGTCGCCTCACAGAGGGGACAGAGAAAGGCGAGGGGTCGTCTCACAGAAGGGACAGAGAAAGGCGAGGGGTCGTCTCACAGAGGGGACAGAGAAAGGCGAGGGGTCGCCTCACAGAGGGGACAGAGAAAGGCGAGGGGTCGCCTCACAGAGGGGACAGAGAAAGGCGAGGGGTCGTCTCACAGAGGGGACAGAGAAAGGCGAGGGGTTGTCTGACAGAGGGGACAGAGAAAGGCGAGGGGTTGTCTCACAGAGGGGACAGAGAAAGGCCAGAGGTGGTCTCCCAGACGGAACACAGAAGGCGAGGAGTTGTCTCACATAGGGGACAGAGAAAGGCGAGGGGTTGTCTGACAGAGGGGACAGAGAAAGGCGAGGGGTTGTCTGACAGAGGGGACAGAGAAAGGCGAGGGGTTGTCTCACAGGAGGCACCCTGGCACAGCACATGCACACAGCGAGGAGACAGAAGAGCAGTCTGGGGTAAACAAATGTTGAATATCACCACAGAAAGCATTGTACAGTAATTACATTGCGCTGATTGCTAAATGGGATAATTGCTACTTAAGCCCATTCCTAAGGAATGGTGCTGGGTGCCTGCCTGCGTACTGTATATACTCAGGGAGGGACGGACGGATGCGGGTGCTTACTGTAGCCCGTGGCAGGTGGAGAGAGCTACAAAGGACTCTGGTACCCCTCGCACTCGGCCCTGGTAGTAGCAGTGTTCCCCTCCCTGCGAAACACAAGATGTGGAAAATATTAACGGCGACTACATATGTCAAGAGAAAAGAAAGAGAGAGAGAGAGAGAGAAAGAGAACCTAGAGGGTAGAGGGAAACATGCAGTCGAGTTTCTTGAGTGTAAGCATGTTTGTCTCTTCCCTGATGTTTCTAATGAATGGTTTTGCAGAGTCTTGGAGAAGTGCAAAACAAACCAAAGCACTCATTATTTCTAGTGTAGAGAGCATCAGCACTGGACTGTTAACAAAGACAGACTCTAACTTAATTCACTTAGATTCAAATCTGAGTGCAGAACCACTGTGTCTTTCAGCTGGATATGTAACCTGACAAGTAATCATTACTTTGTTGAAAAAATTGTAGCATATATGCAGAGAAAGGCACAAGTTTACACTGCAAGGCATAAAAGGAACTATAACATGAAATTGGCACAAGCAGCGAAGAGGCGATAATGGAGCACAAAGGCATAGCCGCAGGAGAGAAAATGCAATGATCTTATCCAATTGTATCAATACTGTGAACATACAAAATGAATGCGTAACGTCAAAAATGCCAGTCTGCTGGATACAAAAATTCTGCATTTTGTTTTTATTCTTTCAGGCAATTGGCACATACTGAATCCAATGGCCCAGTGGTATTGGTATTGACCTGCTCATGATGAGTGAAACGCTGCATTCTTTGGTTTTGTACCAAAATGCCTGACAGTAACATTAGTACTCTGGGGGATGAGTCCACAGGGAGACAGTGTTTATGCCACTTATGCGCCTGCCTGGAGTGAGAGCCGACTGCACGACATAAACAAAGACGCTTGTGCAGAACACCATTGTGTATACGCTGGTGGCTGCATGGGGAGCAGTGCTCCCTGTAAACTGTGCACATGTGCGACCGTGCAGACCAGTTTAAGGACCCTGGCACTTCATTTTTCAAACCGGGTGCAAAATAAATTTATTTTTATTTTCTATTTCAGAAAAACTAATGTTAAGTGGATTTACCAAATGCGGTGAAGCACATATTGCGTGTGGGCTTCACACAGACACTTTTCAATGATTCATTCTTTTTCATTAGAATGAGCATCTTCCTTTCAGTGAAAGTAGACAGTTCATAACAATAATATCAGCAATATTGAATAAACATTGATTTATGGCTGATTGGGCGATTATCTCTGCCAGCCCCAAAACATTGATATCATTAACATCACCGTAATACAAGGCGATGAATTCCTGCCTGAGCGTGCCTGTAAGCACCCTGCCGTAAAAACTATTTTCTCCCTTCCAGATTCTTTACCAAATTCTTCCGTTTAAGCATATTTGTCAGAGTTAAATTTTCAGATTGTCAAACTAATTTTAATAAAAGGCATTAATAACCCGAGTAAACATAAAATGCAGTCTTTAAATTATTATTTTATTAACTGAAAAAAAAAAGCCATCCAACCCTACCTGGCCCTATGCGAAGAAGACACTGGCCCCTGAGTTACTAAATCAACCAACAAAACAAATATTGTAGAAAACTGTGTTAATTTTCAGAAGACAGCATGATTGCAGCCAGCCCTGTTGAAACCACACATAAAGAGAACCTGTGTGGAGATATGAAGAAGGCAAAAAAGTAACATACGATGTCATGATCTTACGAAATTCAAGAAAATGTGAAAAATAAAGATGTTCACATCTATCAGTCTGGAAAGGGTTACTAAGCCATTTCTAAGGTCTCGGTACTGTGTGAAACCCCAGTGAGAGCTAATATCTATTTGGAACAGTGGTGAACTCTCCCAGGAGAGGCCGGCCATCTAAAATTCCTCCAAGAATGCATCGACGACTCATCCAGGAGGTCACAAAAGACCCCAGAACAACATCTAAAGAACTACAGGCCTCACTTGCTTCAGATGAAGTCAGTGTTCACGATTCCAAAAAAAGAAGAGATTGGGGAGAAAAACGGCATCCCTGGGAGTGCTGCAAGGCAAACAATGGCTGACCAAAGGCAACATAAAGGCTCGTCTCACACTTGTCACAAAACATCTGGATGACCCGCAAGACTTTGGGGATAATATTCTGTGAACTGATGAGAGAAAAGTGTAACTGCTTGGAAGATTTGGGTCCAGTTACATTTAGTGTAAAATTAACATAACATTCCACAATAAAAACGTCATACCAACAGTCAAACACAGTGATGGTAGTGTGATGATCCAGAGCTGCTTTG
The DNA here is from genome assembly GCA_029721435.1 of Gymnothorax reevesii. Taxonomy (NCBI): domain Eukaryota; kingdom Metazoa; phylum Chordata; class Actinopteri; order Anguilliformes; family Muraenidae; genus Gymnothorax; species Gymnothorax reevesii. The sequence continues at coordinate 15,393,178 of CM056573.1, forward strand.
ATGCTTCAGGACCTGGGTGACTTGCGATTATTGAGGGAACCATGAATTCTGATCTCTACCAGAAAATCCTAAAGGAGACTGTCAGGCCATGACCTTGGGTTACCCAGCAAGACAATGATCCGAAGCTTACAGGCCACTCCACCTCTGAATGGCTCAAAAGAAACAAAATGAAGGTTATGGAGTGGTCTAGTCAAAGTCCTGCCATGAATCTGATTGAGATGCTATGGCATGATTTCAAGCAGGCAGTTCATGCACAACCCTTCAATGTGGCTGAATTAAAACAATTCTACAAAGAGCAGTGGGCCAAAATGCCTCGACGGTGATGTGAAAGACTCCTTGCCAGTTATTACAAATAATTTTTCACACAGGTAATACAGGTTTTGAAAAGCTTTTCAATAAAGCAAGCATCATATAAAAGCTTAATTTTGAGTTTACTCACATTGCGTTAATCTAATATTAAAATGAGATGATCTGAAGAATTAAACCTTAAATTTAAGGTAAAAAATGGATATTTAGAATATATTCAGACCACAGCCTTCTTGTTCATCCTCCATTTTTCCCTCTTCTTTGCTTTTGCACTTCTCGAGTCTATGCACTGCGCTCATCACCAAGAAAGCAAACTGTTCACGTCATATTAATTAAAACATAGCTGACGTTAACGTTTTGATCAAAATATCCATGCTTAATCCCCAGAGATTTACTTGATATTACCATGGTTGCCTTTCATTAATGCTCAGCGGGAAGGGCATTGACATTGCTAAGGTTACATTCATACAGCTGCTATATGCATACGTAAAATTAAATTTTTTAAGTATTTTATTTCTGAGGATTTAAAATAAATTAACACTTAACAATCTGGGAAATGCATCCCTCCATCCATTTTCTACACCGATTCTTGTTGACCAGGGTCGAGGGGGAGCTGGAGCCTATCCCAGCTGACTATGGAGTAAAAGGCAGGGACCCACCCTGGACAGCTCACCAATCTATCGCAGGGTCCACATACCATTCACACACTCACACCAATGGGCAATTCAGAGTCTCCAGTCAGTCTGGACAGTATGTCTTTGGACTGTGGAGGGAAACTGAAGCACTCGGAAGAAACCCACGCAAACACCAGGAGAACATGCAGGCCCCAGTCCAGATTTGAACCCAGGACCTTCCTGCTGTGAGAGGGCAGTGCTACCCACCGTGGAGGCAAGTCCAAAAGAAAAACAAGGTATGGCACACAAAAAGAAGCCTCCAATACGCACAGGGCACACATATTTTTCAGAGCTTTGTTTAAAATTATGAAATCATCCTTTCTGGTATCACAGCACACCCCTGTCCCCACAGAAAAGGCTCTTTCCTTCACAAACTTCAGCCTGTGAGCCTGAAAAAGTCTTCAATTCTAAGAATGCTTTTACTTCTCATCACCGCAACAGAAATGCAAGGTATCCAGTGGTTAAAAGGAAACCCGAGGTCAACTGTACCTCACATCGTCTGCTCGTTATAACTTGGCTTTATCCACAGCCTGAAGGACATTCCTGCTGTAGCCCCAGCTCTATCGCTGAGAGGAAGTCCTAGTGACTGCAGGGCCTACCTCCTGTGAACCCCTACAGCGCCCGTCGCCGAGGGTGCTTTCCTCCAATGAGCAGAGCCCGTCCTTGCGCGTCTGCACACACACGTATAAATATATATCATTTACAGAGTGCCCATCCCTGGGCTTTACTGCTCCATTAAGGGCACAGGCAGAGCCCAGCTGCTTTTAAGCTGCAAGCCCCTTTCCCAGCGGGTCTTCCGCAGGAGCTGCTTTTAACAGATCAATTACATCACTTCCCTCGCTGCTGCATTACTGTAAGTCAGCCATGCATCGACGAGCAGTGTCTCAGCTCCATCTCTTCTTCTCTGCCCATCCCTGCCACCGCCTCCTCTCCCTCTCAGGCTGCCCTCTCCTCATTTACCTCTCGCTGCTTGTTGTCTCATTTCTTCTTCTTCACTCTTGTCTTCCTCTGACTCAAGCTTCCCTGCTCTCATTTACCTCCTCCTTCCCATAGGTCTCTTCTGCCCCTCACACAAACCAACAGAACCCCACTCCTCTTATTTGTGTTCTCTTCCTTTCTGTTACTGTCACCTGTGCACTGGGCTCTTCAGCTCTCTATCGCCCCCTGTCATTTTACACCTTCTGCTGCGTGCTTCAATTGCGCAGGATGCCTCAACAGGACAAGATAAGATTGGGTTTTCCCTCTGTCAGAGGATCTAGGCCCACTCCAACTGGTGACCCACTGACAGAAACAAATGTCCCCTAATCCAGGCACGAGCCTAACAAACCAGCCAGGCAGAAAACTGCATGGTTATTCCACTTTACTGGCCACACTTCAATCTTTTTCTGGGATTTCATTTAAATACCATATTATTTAGTTTCTTGTGAAGAGTTTCCATTAAAATTCAAATCCTTTTATGAGGCATCGAGCGGAAGGAGGTCACAGGGAGAGGGCCTAAAATTTGCACGGTCTGAAAGGACATTTCCTGTGCAGCATCAACAGCTACCTGCTGCAGCTTGATAAGACGCAAAGCAAATATTTTTTCATTTAAATTCGGCGAAGTAGAGTGAATTCACCACGTTATGCGAGTAAACTCTATTACCCGGGAGAAAATAATCTTGGACTGGACAAAATGTTCAAAATCTTCCAATTACCGCTCATTTTCTGGGTTAGAAGCCATTCAAATTAAGCCACGGCATGGTACTCCCAGATCACAAGTCTGCAACCATTTCGAAAAAAAAAAAACCAAGCAAACTGGAGCAGAGATATTCACAAGGACGGTCCTGAGGGAGTCATGATGAGGGAAATAAAGACGGAACGATGAAGACTCAGTCACTGGGAAGAACTGGGGTGAGAGACGGGGGCGAGAGCAGGGAACGCTGCTCTTCTCAGGTCCGTAATGTTCCTGTAAATCATGCTTAGTCCTCAGTGTGAGCGTGGGCGCCCCCCTCTGGGAGCCACAGGGGTTATGAGGCACTGTGTTCATAATGTGATTCTGATGCCAGGGCAGACCAGCGCTAGTTAAAAAAAAAATAATGCAGGGTAGAACCCCGGAATGAAGGTGTGACGTCTCTGGCACGCACCACTTCCTGTGTGGCTCCCTCCTGCGTGAGGGCGTAGGAGCAGGTGTGGGATGGCTGGCTGGGGAGCAATCTGGAGACCGCGCCTTCAGGCAGAGAGTAGGCCGAGAAGTGAGGGACGGAGGCGAATGAGAGGAGAGAGGAGACTACGGGGAAAATGTGAGAAAGTAGAGCGAGAGGTAGAAATTGATGAGGAGATTAGAGAGAAGAAAGGTAGCACTTGAGGGAGTGAGGTTGAGAGAGGTGGAGGGGGGGAGCAGAGAGGAAGTAAAAGAGAGCGAGGGACAGAAGAAAGAGGGAAAGAGAAACGGGAGAATCCGAGAGAGGAGAGGGCGCACGAGAGAGGCAGCTATTTATAAATGTGGCGTTGCTCCACCACCCCAGTGCAGCGCCCCTCGGCCTCACTCACGCCAGTCTCCGGAAACTTCTGCTCCACTTCTCACAGAGCGCCAGAGACATGCAGATCCCAACCGCAGAAACATCGCTACACTCCCCCTGCCCGCACAAGCCACAACATTACAGAGCCAATCCTTTCAAGGGCCAGGTTTTAAGATTTTACTCAACATTACCAATTCTGGAATGAGAAGTAAAACAGTCATGATTGCCACATTAACTTTAAAATGCTAAGTTAAGAGCAATCTCATTGCATCTTGCCGATTTACGCACTGAAAACATTTCACAAATCGTCCGCCTCTCATTAAATAACGAGAGGCCCATGGGCCTTAACGGTCTTCTAAGTTGCATGAAAACTGTTGTTATTGATGTCAATGAACCAAATATACCCAAAAGTATCATTTTCCTATATAAAGGCCCAATCCCATTTCTCTTTTTTACCCCTTGCCCTACCCCTTGCCCCTTGAAACGGAGTTACAAGGGGTAGGGGTTGTAAGTCAACCCCAACAAATTGGGACACCCCTTTAACAATCACATACATCATCAGTAGTCTCCGCTAGCTTTTACGTAAGCAGACGCGACGAGACTTTGCCAGAAATCTAACATGCCGTCTACAGCTGCGGTGATCTATGTTGCGTGGGCTATTGGCATCCTTTTACGGTTGTCAACAAATAAACGGAGAAGTGCAAGAAAACAAACTTGTAGCACGGATGCTCGCAATTCCTACACAACTTCAATTTCACGCATCAATCGATCACTCAAGTCACAATCTGCTTCATTAACGTTGCAGGTTAACTTTAACATTACTAGGCTGACGTTACTAGCGGTGCTATGTAGGCAACCCTGATGGTCTATGGTGACAGCGTTATCAGTAAAAACTTCAGCTATCTCACTGCTAGTCTTCAGATAAATTAAGGGCGTCATGGGATACAACATATGCGGGAATGCCATGCACAAATCGGATTTAGCGATAACATTAGATAGCTAACGTTACTGAAGCCTCTACGTAATACTAGCGATTTTTTCGTGTGCATCTTATGAAGAAAATGACCATTACGCATTGAGACACAATGGCCAAATCTTTATTAATTGTCATACCCCTCCGTTTGAAGTGTGCCTCTGAAAAATCTTCGTTTGAAGGGGTATATAGCCCTGCCACTTCCCCCAACCCCTCTGTCCTAACGGGAATTGGGACATCCCTACCCCTACACACGAACGTGCAAATCGGAGGGGTAGGGCTAAGTGGTGGGCCAAGGGGTGAAATGGGATTCAGCCAAATTTAGGAAATTTCACCTCCTCCCCAGGGGCAAACATGGAGCCTGGGGGCCATGAAATGAACAATTTTGATAAAGCACCTCAAGACCCTTCCATCTATGAAGAGTATTGTTTTCCAGCATATCTGGGTCTGGAGAAGCAGATTTTAAAAATTTCAGCCAATTTCACCACTTTTAGCCGCGCCCCTCAAAGCCCCTTGGGGTGGGCAACATATAATTCACAATATTGGTGGATATTTGACTAAGGAAGATTCTTGCAAAATTTAATTTAAATAGCATCAGCGGTTTCAGAGAAGAAGTCAAAGAGAAGAAGTCAAAAATGCATTGACCAGTTTTAGCCCCACCCCTCAGAGCCCCTGGGGGTGAGCACCATATAATTCATAAATTTGGTGCATATTTGACCAAGGAAGGTTCCTGCGAAATTTAATTGAAATCGGATCAGCGGTTTCAGAGAAGAAGTCGAAAATGTAAATCGGAAAGGGTGGCACAACCAATCAATAAGTTTAGGGTTTAAGTTATTTTTCCACATAGGCGAGACAGGTTTTTAATGACTACTCTTTCAATCAATGAATCATCATTCAAAAAATAACTTTTCGCAGCTTCTCAGGTTATTTTTGCCTACTAATATTACTTTGATGATCTGAAACATTTCAGCGTGACAAATATGCAAAAGCTCGAAGAAATTGGGAGTAAGGCAAACACTTCTTCATTGCACCATATTCATTGACATTTCCCCCAATAAAAGATCTGATTGTCTTGTACGAAGGGGGTTGATACATATCGTTTGCATGCTCTTTCATACTGATTAACCTGTTTAATTGCACTGGTCACGTTTGTAACCAATTTTATTTATTTTTTCCTTCTAGAGGCTCGAATAGTGTTGTTGTTGGCTTTGGGCAAAAAAAATGTGACTTTGAACTTAACCATCGTGAAAGCATAAAAAAAAATCAAACAGTTTATGTGTTATGGAGGTCAAAGGAGTAAAATGCATGTACTTACATTGCAAGGAAAAATTTGAGATTAAACGGCTTACGTTTACAGCCTGCATTATTGGGTTATGCTCTAGATTTGAACATTTAGTAAGGAGTAGTAACTGAGGCAGTAGGGTAGCACTATCGCCTCTCCGCCAGTAGGCTGTAGGTTTGAATCTCAGCCTGGGTCTCAGCCTTCTTTATTATTCTGTTTATGTTCGCCAGGTCTGCGTGGGTCTCCTGAAGTAATCTGACTTCCTCCCACAGAACAGAAATGCACATTCGGCTAATTGTCAGGGAAACAGTCCGTAGGTATGAGTGAGTCAGTGATTATGTATGCCCTGCTATGAACAGCTTCATTATCTCCGCCAGTGAGGTAATGCTTTATCTTCAGTTTGTAGGCCAGTATGTTTTTTTTGTTTGTTTGTCAGCAACATTACAGAAAAAGTTACGAGCAGATTTTTCAAGAATTTATGCCAGAGGTCTGTCTTGGCTCAACACAGAAGTGATTTCATTTTGGGAGTGATCCAGATTAAATTCTATATCCAGGATTTTTTTTAACCCACCAATTATGTTCAAATTAATCAACCATTTTAAATAAACCCCAGTATTAGGCAACTACAAAAACGAGATCAAGATGATAGCTTTATGAAATAATTGATCCCGGGGTCAAAATGACCGAAACAACACTGATGCTTACAACAGGTGTATACAACGTTAAATCATTATTTTTTTTTGAGGTAAATGCATTTTTCACCCACGAAAATAGGAAAAAAAAATCTAGCTGAAAAAAGGATGTTAACTATGATTTTAGAGACATTGAATATCGAGTCAGGTCATACTGACCCGGAACAGAATAGGAGGGTTAAAGCATTCTTCACCATTAAGAGATGGGGCCATTTTCAATACTTTTATGTATAAACTGAGAAATACTCAAAGTTCTAAGATACAGACATTCAGGGGAAACCCTCCTTGTTGAGGACTACCAGATGTTAGAACTTGATCCAGATCCAATGTCCATTCTGGATCTGGAGGGCAAAAATGAGACTTTTGATCGGGGTTATATTAACACAGTTACTCTAAGGCTGCTGGCAGGTGGAGGACTGTTGGGCCATGGCGGAGGTGAAGTATGTGCTCTCCAAGCGCTCTTGCTGTACATGATTTACTCCAATCTCTCACCTAGGAATGCTGGGATAGCCTACAGCCCCTTATAATCCTAACCAGGAACCAGCCAATTAGCTAATGCAGTGTTTCCCAACGCGGCTGCAAGAGTATCCCATCCCTGTACATTACTGCATATATGACCCCCACACCCAGTTCAGCTCATTGAATTCTTCATTAATGAGCTGATCCACTGAATTAGGAGAGTCAGGGAGACGCGGAAAATATACAGGGCAGGGGAAACGGTTACTCCAGGAGCAGGGTTGAGTAACACTGCGCCAATGGATGGATGTATGTAGGGATGGATGAATGATGAAGCAACGATCCACAGAGAGAGCTGTGCACAAATTAGGGAGGATCATCTGAGCAAAACACAGGGTGGCAAGACCGCCTTGACTGACAGATAAATATAGAAACAGAGAAAGTCACAATTTAGTCGCGCCGCCGTGACAAGAGATAACAACTGTCTTTGAGGAGTCTTAAAATAAACCCTGACCAAAGACTGTTTCTGTGCCATTTTTCACAGATGCTGTTTGGTTTAAAACTCCTGCACTGGATTCACTGGCGCAGTAATAGGAAAATACGTGCTGCATGTCTATGGTTAACAGTACATAGTAGTATGAAACTGAGACCAAGTCCCATAAACATACCAGCATCAATGGTATTTAGATAAATATGCACAAATCCAAGTACCATGATAAAAAATGGATAGATAAAAACGTTTCGACAGCATGTACTCTTCTGCTGACAATGAATCCTGAGGGTTTTAATTTTGAAAAGTGTACAGTTGAAGAAATTACACACTCGTCCACAATGAATACAGCATGGGAGAAGATGGGAGAAGGGCCTATGTCTTAAAGACACTAACAGCTTTATACACTGTGATTCTATACTCCAGGTTTTAATGTACCATAAACCTGAGCTAAAATCATATCAGTTTTTGGTGATGAAGTGAGATTCAGCTCACACCATAACAATTCACAGCCTACTGTCATATCTCATAACTGGGAAAATAATATAATGATGCGTCAGTACCACTCATCATGGTGATGATACAAGCACAGTGTGCGTGTTAAAGGCCTTTTGTAAAACAGTTCCACAGCTTCAAACAATAGGACCTCGTAATAAAATACATACTTCAGATCTAACTGGAGGGGTGTGAAACCCAGTGCATGAGGCAATGTCTAGTCAGATAATGATCTTCGCCAAACTCTCTGCTCTCATTTTTTTAAGTACCCCAAATTGAATCTTTATTTTGAAAAAACAAAAACAAAGTTTGAACTTGCACATACACTGCAGGACAGGCTATTACAGGCAATTCATCACCATTCTGTAACATTCATACACATCCAAAAAAGTAAGGGGTATAGAAGATGCAGATAAAAACTTTCTACAACAGTAATATACAAAATTTCTTATATTTATTCTAATATTTATATTGGAAACAAATTTCTTGTGCTAAAGCGCTCAGTTTTTAGTAAAATTCAAGTGGTTTAATTTCTGTAAATAACCTTGAATAACATACAGTAACAAGTTAAAATTCAGAAAAAAGCATTTTATTCATAGAATACAGACCAAAATTTTTAGATCATTAACGATGCTATATAAGGCAGGATAAACAGATAAACATTTTATTTCATAAATTGGATTAAAATCAAGTTGGTTTCAACTCTGGACATGAGGGTAAAGGAGAGTAAAATCACAAACGCAGCGTCTCAGTTTTAACTTCAACAGCCATGACAGTGTGACCTGTCTGAACCATGAGCTCGTCAGTGTTGAAAAGGAATAAATGAGTATGGTGGGTATCTTCATGAATCTAGGATTCATGGACTTTTTTTTTTTTTTTTGCAAAATATAAGGCATTTATTATTTTTCTAAATATCTGATTGCTAGAAAATTGCGGGTGGGTCCAAACTTTTGACTGCTATGTACAAAAAAGAGGATTTACCAATGACAGCTTTACTTTTTATAGTTAGATTTTCCATACCGTCCCAAATCTACAGTTGGTTTTAGATTCTCCTAACTTGACCAATTCAGTTGGGATAATTAGTTGAAATCAAATTCAAAATTCTGTAGGCATTCATCCTCAGGGTAATCAGTAAAAGCATACAAATATTTAGGTTAATCCTTACCTTGGAAATGATGGACTTCCCATCTTCTGAAATGTGCCTTTCCACATAGTTTGAAGACAAAAGATCACTGAAAGAAAAAGAGAAAATATTTCATGACTTACTGTGTTTCAATACCCTTGCTGATAATCTCATATCAAATTGATTTATATTTTTCCCACTGACTTAAATTTAGATTTCCCTGAACATGATTATGATGCTCAAATTAACGCAATGTTGAGGATCCTCCTGTTTCCACTAGGGAGCAAAAGTTGCAAAAAACTGATATAAGGGTAAACCTTGCACACCACAGCTCGCTCAGCAAGAATACATTCCAAATCTCACCAGACAATCTCATCACACCAGGGACAAGGATACACACTATATTGAACATAACGAATACAGTTTTGACCCAATTCACAAACCCCACCACTCTGAAGTTCCAGAAAAGATGCAACAATTTGCTCAGACAAAACATAAGGAATTAGCTTGAAGACATTCATCAGAGAGGTACTATTAATTTTTTAAGACCAGTAGGAGCATGCCAAATGTGTCTTTCAAACACATCCATAACCAACAATGTGCCAGGCTGCTTCCTGTCTGTAGGTTGGGTGTACAGTGTCACGTAATCCCAGCTCTGCATCAGTGAAAAAGAACATCAACATCAACTTGGCTGTGCTCTTCTAGTAACATCATTGTCATGCTGAAAAATAATTAGTGCCAAGTCTCTATGAAGTGGAAGGTGAAAATAGATGCATTGACAAACTTTCTCACGGTTGCATATATTCAAAATTACGGGACTCCCGATGTAAAATGTTAGGCTAGAGCCCAACTATACAGTAAAGTAATCTGAATGTTCAGAATCGTTTTCTGGCCGTCAGCTCGGCATACTAGGTCACCCTGTTAATTTTTCTAAACTAGGAACGTATACTGAGAATTATTTAAACTCAGATAAAATTCTGTCAGAGTTAGCAATTCATGCACTGAAAAATGCATTGTCGGTGGGTACGATGTACTTATTGGAATAGTTTTCCAAGATTAAATTTCAATTTGCATATAACTGCAAGCAATGAGGTAAATTATCTATAACGGGTGAAATAAAATACTGCAGTCAATTAGCAAGTTCCTAATTGGTATTTATACCTAACAAAAAGCCTCACTGTAAAAAATCAAACTTTAAAATTTAAGGCAACCAGCTGCAGTTTTCTCGACTCACGTTTTTGAGTTTACACAAAGTCATTTTTGAAAGAACTGTAATTTGCAACTAGTTGCCTTACTTTTCTAAGTTGATTCAATTTTTTATTTTTACAGGAAGATAATGAAAAATTCATTGAGGACACAAATGATAATGAGGCCCACTTGCATTACATTGAATTATAAGGGAAAAATTGCTAATTAATCTCCCACTCAACAATGAAATTAACCAAGTAACCTCTTAAGTTGTTAAGCTGGCCAACTAACCTTATTGTTATATCGTTTAATGTACCTTTTCTCCAACAGTGTAATGGGCAAGATGTAAAATTGTAAACTGCTGACATAAAGTGGACTGAGATGGTAAATACTCTAAACATCAAATGCACCAGATTAATTAAAATGAACCACTTGTTACAAACTCTGAAATTGCAATTGTGGTTGGAACACAGGGCCATATTTGAGAACCACTGGCTTAGGTCCTGTCCACACATATACAGGCATTTTTGGAAATGTAGCATGTTCAATGTGTTTCAGCAATTCGTCCACAGACACATAGCGTTTGCGTTCACTGAAAAGGGACCTTTTGCAAAATGCCTTGCAGGGTGAAGACATTTAGAACCTCCATGGTCACTGTTTAAGTGTGGACTTCAAAAATATTTTTTGGCTAACATTAAATTATACCAGCTTCCCGCTGGTTTGGAATGCTCTTGATAGAGCTTTAATTTCTTTTTGCATTTTCCAAGGACAGAGATTTTTTTTTTAGAGAACTGAAGAGGAAAACCCCATTTTCAAAAATACCAGCGCAGTTGCAGATTTGACCTTAGACAATGGCGGGCAGAACAGGGCAAGGTTCCACTCCAGCTGTGATCCTCGATTCCTCTTTGAGCTGGCTACAGCCTCCTGGTGTTTTTTTTTTTGTAATTCAGTGGTTAATTACTCAATTAAAGAAGTCAGCTGACTAATCCAAAGTCCCACCCACTCAGTTACCCTCGGTCTAAGTATTCCTCCAAGACGGCACTGTCCACGTGCTGCCAATAAGCCAGCTATCATAAAAAACCCACTAAATTACTACAAGAGATTTGATATCATTTATTAAACTAAGAAAGGAACATGACGGATGACAGTATGCTGCTGAATGCCTTTGTTGGGCTGTCCATTCACATGTAATGTTTTGACAGCATGAAAAACATTAATTTCAAAAGTGAATGAAAAGGGACACTCAGAGGATGCTGGGAGAATAAATTAATGTTAATTCAGCTACAGTACGACTCAACTCCGGCAAAACATCTGTGGTGAAAAGTCAGTGAATCACAGTCTTGGCAGTTAAATTAAAACCGAGCTAGTATAATATGACATGCGAAAGCAATTCTGAATGGTAATGTGGTGTGGTTGTTGTGATTCTGCTCTTTTGGTTTTGGTAGTTCTGCTATGCCATGATCCCTAGCCTAGTTTAAGTTCTGTGCCTGGCCTTGCCATGATTATTGATTCTTGTGTTTAGTGACCACTGCCTTTGTCTGACCATTCTTAGGATTATGTATTGTATTTCTGGTATTTTAGATTTCCTTGTTTTATTATTTTTCATGTTTTAGTTTATTAGTTATCATGCCATGTTTCCTTTGCCATGCTTTGCACTTTGTCTCCCCTGTCTTGTCAAGTGTGTATCTTTGCTCACGGTTTTCACTGTTTACAGCAACATTTTCACAACTACTGCATATGGTATTAGGCTTAATATGCAATTGCCAATATGTACAATACATTTTGCAATTGGGTCACGAAGATTCCATCTCTCTGTGATCAAGAGGGGGTGTTTGAAATTCACCATTCACCAGTGTTCGAAGGCTAAAGAGGCCTTGCCCTAAAACTGACTTACGGTAATTGCAGGCCTGTAAACCCCACATGCCGCAGCAGGGCCTTAAATGCGCAGATCATTCGCAGAGATGTTCTAAAGTTCTCGAAGCAAAGCAATTCTGCAAAGAACACTCAGCCATAATTCCTCCACAAAGATATAAATAGACCGATCTCCAATCATTGAAAGCATCGGTTCGTAGTTGCAGCACGGTGGCACGACTGGAAATTAAGTTCAGAAGGACAATTACTTTTCGTGTGGATGATATATGTGCTGAAAAAACCATTTTCCTTCAGTATAATGACCAGTTAATTTAAACAGTATTTCACACTCCTTCACCTGCTCCTGGCTTTATATTACTTGTACTAAGAAGATATGCAAACACTCACTATGATAATTAGGCAAAAATTGAGGAAATCAAGACAGGGGAGAAGCTTTCGAGCCACTAGCTCTTTCAGGCCTACCAAAGAAAATGGCCAAGCTGTAACAAAAGTTTGTCAGACGCCTTCCTTTTTCACAAAGAACCAGCAACACACAATTGAGTACTTTTGGTTCGTCTCTGGGTTTGCTACAGGTAGCAAGATTTTTTTGAGTTTGGTTCTGGTGAAAATGTACCGACTTTAATGTGTTGTGGTGCGAAGTTTTGCAGGAACATGGCATGATTTCGATATTGTGTCGCTGGTTATTTGAAAAAGGTAGACATCTGACAAACTTTTGTTACAGCTTGGCCATTTTCTTTGGTAGGCCTGTGTTTGATGATTTGAAACAAAGCTTTTGTTAGGTTGGAGAACATGAAGCCTAATCATCATTGAGCGGTTAGGTGCTATGAGATGTGCTTTGTGTAAGCCACTGAGCATCCAGCAAAAGCGGTTGAGAATAGCTGAAAGGGATAAAATCACACAAATAAACGACATTACAATGTGAGGAGAGAAGAAAGTAAAGCCAAAATAGAGGCCACAAACTCAACAGAGCTGTCTGTGGTCCTGTAATGATTCTTGCTTATGCTTATAGGACTCATTCTCAAACAAATGACTCAATAAAAATAAATGAATCCAGAAAATGCTAATTTTAGCCCGAAAAGCTCACAGTAATTAGAATCTAAATGTGAACCATAAATTCTGGCATTCACAATTTCCAGGAAATTTGTTCTTAACAGATATTTTTCCCAAATAGCTCATAGTGACCAATTTCATAGAGCTCTGTCTGATACTCAAAAAATTTTAAAAGGCAGTTCTATCCCCAGTTTCAACACACAGCAGTAGTTCATGTGATAAATACCCCTTCTGCAGTTTATGAGATCAATAAACCACTATCTACTGAGAACACATTTCAAAAAACTCAATCCTAGTTTTATGGATAATTTTTTCTTTACTTCGTCAAATGTTATTTAATGGAAACGCATGAGTGAATCGCACAGCCCCAGGAATAACTAAAAGAAACTGAGCCCAAGAGGGAACACAAAAGTAGATAAATTATCTTGAGGCCGCACATCACTAACCAGTAACAACATGTATCAGCTCTGGAGCAAAAACTAAGCTATATTTTGTGACATAAAAAAATTATCATAGCATTATGATCTCATCTAAGTCATACTGAGATGTTGCATCAGGAGAGCTAGTACATGTTCCATTATACCCTGCCTGGCCAAAAAAAAGTCTCAGCTTGGATTTAAATGAGCAAATACTTAAGAGACTATGATTGAATCATTATTGCAGTGATTAGCTGGCAACATTTCTTTTAATTTGGACTGATGCATTGCGTAACTTCTCAGTTCTTAAACAACCGCATCAGAAGCAAATCTCAAGGTTGTGGTTGCATTAGAGAGTCTAAAATAGCACATTATTGGCCTAAATCAAGCAAAGAAAACAACTGGGGAGATTGCTGAAATTACTGGAATTTGATTAATAACTGTCCACTGTATTATTATAACCTGGTAGGGTAGAGGTGAACCGTCAACGTATGAAGACTGTACTTTGGTGCAATTGGAAAAGGTCATGTGGCCTGATGAGTCCAGATTTACCCTATTCCAGAGTGATGGGCACATCAGGGTAAGACAGGAGGCCCATAAAGCAGGAAAGCAACATTATAACCAAAAAATTTGAGTTCACAAACACTTTATGACTGCTCAAAAATACAAAACAATTACCCTCCAGGAAAAAACATCTGAAATATGAAAGAGTCAAAGGATTGTAACAGTACCACTTGATTCACAAAGATCCCCAAAATTCTCTGCATTTCTTGAAATCGTAAAGGTAACGATTTCAAGGTTGAAGCTAAGATCTATGCATGCGCATGGTGTTACAGTGTTAAAGTAGCAAAGGGAAAGTAAGTTTTTGAAACCCCCTGAACTATAGGAGAAAAGGATTACCTAAGATCATCTGACATTACATTACACTACACTTATTTAGCAGACGCTTTTATCCAAAGCGACTCACAGTAAGTGCATACAGTCAGGTCACTGACACTGTAGCTCAACAGCCTGGACAAGGTACAATTCACATCAAGCATTAGTCCCCTGAAGTCATGAACATGTAGAGCAAAGACTACAGAGAAGGCAGCAGCACACAGGAAAAAGAAGCAAAGCAAATGGAGACAAAGGGTAAAGGGTTTTAAAAATGTTTTTAAGTAAATAAAAGCAGGGGAGGGGCGATCCCGTCAGAAACTGTCTGAACAAGTGAGTCTTAAGGTTACGGCGGAAGAGCAGCAACATGGATGGAGCAGTTTGTAGGGAGGTGGGAAGGTCATTCCACCACTGGCGAGCAAGATGGGAGAAGCTGAGTGATCTGGTAGAACGACCAGCTTTCCGACTCAGGGTAGGGGGGCGATGTCATATGCGATGACAAAGTGACAATATATATATTTTTTTTTGCAATACGTAAGCTGGGCAGGTAACAAGGACCAGGCAACATTAGACTAAACAGAAAAATCAAATAATGCAAGCTTTGGAAGTCAAAATCCCCTTAAAAAATAGTTTGACTACATAGTATATAGTAACTTTAGGATGCCTAATGATAGCTCAGCTGTTATATATGAATTTCTGCATTGGTAACTGTCAGGTAACTACAGGTATGCTCACTTGTCCAGCATTTCTCAATGAAAGCAACATCCACGTACTGCTGACCAACCCTAAAAACTGGGGTGAACACTTGTGCTAACAATATGACACTTACACTCAACAAAAATATAAACGCAACACTTTTGTTTTTGCTCCCGTTTGTCATGAGATGGACTCAAAGATCTAAAATTCATTCCAGATACACAATATCACCATTTCTCTCAAAGATTGTTCACAAATCTGTCTAAATATGTGATAGTGAGCACTTTTGCTTTGCTGAGACGATCCATCCCTCCTCACAGGTGTGCCACATCAAGATGCTCATCAGACACCAAGATTAGTGCACAGGTGTACCTTAGACTGTCCACAATAAAAGGCCACCCTGAAATGTGCAGTTTTTGCTTTATTGGGGGTCTGGGGACTCAGAACCAGTCAGTATCAGGTGTGACCACCATTTGCCTCAAGTAGTGCAACACATCTTCGCATAGAGTTTATCATATTGTCAAATGTGGCCTGTGGAATGTTGGTCCACTCCTCTTCAATGGCTGTGCGAAGTTGCTGGGTATTAGTGGGAACTGGTACGCGCTGTCGTATATGCCGGTCAAGCACATCCCAAACATGCTCAATGGGTGACATGTCCGGTGACTATGCTTGCCATGCAAGAACTGGGACATTTTCAGCTTCCAAGAATTGTGTACAGATCCTTGCAACATGGGGCCGTGCATTATCATGCTGAAACATGAGGTGATGTTCATGGATGTATGGCACAACAATGGGCCTCAGGATCTCATCACGGTATCTCTGTGCATTCAAAATGCCATCAATAAAATGCACCTGTGTTCTTCGTCCATAACAGATGCCTGCCCATACCATAACCCCACCACCACCATGGGCCACTCGATCCACAACATTGACATCAGCAAAGCGCTCACCCACACGACGCCACACATGCTGTCTGCCATCTGCCCTGAACAATGTAAACCAAGATTCATCAGTGAAGAGAACACCTCTCCAACGTGCCAGACGCCATCGAATGTGAGCATGTGCCCACTCAAGTCTGTTACGGCAACGATCTGGAGTCAGGTTAAGACCCCGATGAGGACGATGAGCATGCAGTTGAGCTTCCCTGAGACGGTTTCTGACAGTTTGTGCAGAAACTCTTTGGTTATGCAAACCAATTGTTTCAGCAGCTCTCTGAGTAGCTGGTCTCAGACGATCTTGGAGGTGAACCTGCTGGATGTGGAGGTCCTGGGCTGGTGTGGTTACACGTGGTTTGCTTGCGCCATCTGTGGCATTTTGCTGTGAGACAAAACTGCACATTTCAGAGTGGCCTTTTATTGTGGGCAGTATAAGGTACACCTGTGCACTAATCATGGTGTCTGATGAGCATCTTGATGTGGCACACCTGTGAGATGGGATGGATTGTCTCAGCAAAGCAAAAGTGCTCACTTTCACACATTTAGACAGATCTGTGAACAATGTTTGAGAGAAATGGTAATATTGTGCATCTGGAATGAATTTTAGATCCATCTCATGACAAATGGGAGCAAAAACAAAAGTGTTGCGTTTATATTTTTGTTGAGTGTATTTTCAGAGTGAAAGCAAAGAGCGAGGCAAACACGTACCAAATTTTGAGACAGCCTCATAAGACCAATCATACTAAGAATACCTAGCACTTCACCACTCTCTACCTCATCCTGCTAATATGATAATATGACTAGTTTTCTTGTCGAGAGTTTGTCAGCCAGGTAGTTAGCTATTCTGCTCAAACACTGCAAGGAAAAATAGCTTGGCTACCTGATCCCAAAATCATGCAGAGGCGAGAGTTTCATCAGCCATTTTCCAGCTTTTTGTCTCCAGGGCACAAGAAAATCTTTAGAGGAGAAGTGCACACACGAATAATTGTGTATTATTAATGAACACGAGGCCATTTACTGTCATGCATTCTGATCAGTCCTACTGTTTAGTGATGAATTCTTTTTTTCAATCGGTTTCATTCAATGCAGGTCACGTGGCTTCCCCTATAAGTGCTTTCTTGAACATGTATATTTCAATATGTTAAGTCAGTCAGTCAGTCGGGAGGGAGGGAGCAAGATTTATTCTAGCCTGGCCTGGCCCTGCACAGTGAAAAGAACTGGAGCTCCGTCTTGCTTTTGTGATAATGCTATTTGCACACAGGCATTGGCAGCACTGTGATCCATTGGGATCTCCGTCAGGGCCAATCATTGTCATTAGTTGATTTATTTGTGGGCACAAGATAATAAGGATTCCATTCCCAAGAGTTATTAAGTGAGGCCACAAGATTTTTTTCCCTTTGCAAGCACTAATTGCACAGTATCAGCTCTCAGAGAAGAATGGACACTACAGTAGCATTTTCAGGATTCAGATACACCAGTCTATTCAGCTAATGTAGCAAATACTTCACTGGATCAGTTTGGTAGCCTAAATGGAAATAGGTATGCTGGTCTTTGAAATATCAATAATTTTCTTTGAATTAAAATTCATTGTGAAGCTCTACAGTCCATTGAATTTACTGTCTCAAACCAGCACCCTCTTTTTTGAGCTATGTGACCAACCCTAAATAAAGTGCTTGCCACTTTGAACACAAGCATAATTATGGTCCCTTTTCATGAACATTACTCAAATAGAGCAACAACATTGTCATACACCTTTTTCTTTTTTTTTCTTTTTGCCGTTTTCTTCCAATCCTGTGGCCTGTGACCAAAGCATACCAGCCTCAAAACCTAAAGTTACATCCACCAGGCAGACAAAATGCAAATATTATGAAAATACCACCAAAAATGTTTTTTGAAGCATAATATCACAATTCCAAAAGATGGGCTGCTATTATGATGAAATCACTAATTATTGCAGCTTCTCACCCAAGACCAATGTACCGTTTCACCAATAAAAGGACGCAAACACAAGGAAAATGCTCCAAGTTGGCTAACTACAGTATATCTGATGGCTTATACCACGGAATATCTAAAATGTCGCAATTAAAGCCAAAATGTTCTTTGGTTATCCTTAGTTTTACTTCTCTGTCAAAAAAACAATAGCTACTCCCAGTGCTTGGGCGCACGCTAACATATCTGTAATGTCCCAGCACCTAAAGCCACTTTCATTCATTGTGCTGTGACTCTTTAGGAAGAAACCATTTTCACTGAACACAGTAGAAAGCTAACTAATATCTTTTTCTTCTGTGTCTATGAAGTTCCACATCATTGGCTGTCAGAGTTAACTAAAAGAAGTTGATGAGTCTAACCCCTTGTCTAGACCGCAAGCGCCATGTCAGCGTCGCGTTCGCGTGACGACAGTGTTCAGGCGACACAGAAGCGACTGGCAATACTGGTTCCATCTTGCCCACATATGATTTGAAACGTAGCGCAGCAAAGGAGAAGCTAAACCTTCTGTGCAGCATGCATCCTCTCGCGTGTACGAGCGTATTTGTCAGAAAAATAGACTCAAAGCGTAAATAAAAGCTTCGGGTCACATTTACGCAGCTGAGACGCGAGCCACATGGAGCCGGTGCAGACAGCTGCGTATCTGCTGTGTCAGACGCGAGAGTCAAAAACGCGTCTAAAACGCTTGCGGTCTTGACAAGGGGCAGGTCTAAACCCAGTCTGCAGTCTTAACGGGGCCCCATGTGGGGCCCTATGTGGGCTGCTAACTGGGGCCCAGCTACTTTTTACCATGGGGTCCATGTGGGCCCAAATTGGACAAGCCCGTATCTGACCTTTACTGGAGACATTGGAAAGCTCTGAATGTGAAATAATTCAGTTTGCCAATCACACAGAACACAATCTGATTCAATCCACATATTCACTGACCATCCATGTTAATTCTTTAATCTCTCAATTCTAAAGATTCTTTGTAATAATAATTGCCAAATATTTTATCTGCACTAAGATTTAGTGTTGCAGAAATACAAAATTTTTTGCGCTTCTTTGATTTTGGTCATCCAGCTACAAGTAGTGCACATGTGCTTCCTGTGTGTCTCTTATGAGATTTGAGCCTCCCATGTGGGACTTACATGAAGCAGAGTGACGAGCCCACACAGGCTCCAGCCCA
This sequence comes from Gymnothorax reevesii, assembly GCA_029721435.1. Taxonomy (NCBI): domain Eukaryota; kingdom Metazoa; phylum Chordata; class Actinopteri; order Anguilliformes; family Muraenidae; genus Gymnothorax; species Gymnothorax reevesii. The sequence goes on from CM056573.1 coordinate 15,412,351, forward strand.
GCTGCGCCCATTATTCGCAAACCTGGGGCCCACATGGGTGTGCTGACTGGGAAATATTCAAGTGAGGGCTGATTGGCTAAAAACTCCCATTGCTCAGTGACATGAACAAAGAATAGTTAGTGGCTTAATTTATTCCTTAAGGCCACTTTAGGGTGTTACCCATAACAAAGGTTAATGAACAAGACCACTCCCAATGCACCTTCCTATTCGTCCACACGCCTATATATACCACCTTCATTCCCACAATCCTCGCTTGTCTCGTTTCTACGTCCCACCCTCCCTTCCCCTCTCCAAGAGGGAAGCAAGAAGCAGCCACCACCAGGGACCCCGGGGGGCTTAGGAGCCACACGGACTCCGACGAGAGACGCGAGCCCCACCCTGAGTCTCGCCACCTGGGGCTCCCAATGTTCGCACAATCACAGACCAAGTCCATACAACATTGCCTTTGCCCCGATCTCCTATCTATCATTCCACCGAGTACTCTCCTCCACTTTGGGAGTGGTCCAAAATTCATTAAACAATCTATGGCTTAGCACAAATATGAGCGGAGTAACATGTAGATTCCACAGAGATATGCAGCTACCACCTATGCGTCAAAGTAAACTTAGGCACTTTAGCAGTGATGTTTACCCGAGTTAGCTCATTTTTAGATTAAAAACAATAGTAGAGTTTGATTGTTGATCCTTTATCTGTACTGAGGTCAGAACATCGATTTCAAAAGATTTTCGACCGATGACGATTTTGCAATACTGTCAATCCAATGGGACCACATAGTTCAGACTGAGGGTCCATCCATCTTCTATACCCGCTTATTCCTCACTAGGGTCGCGGGGCGAGCTGGAGCCTATCCCAGCTGACTACGGGCAAAGGCAGGAATCCATTGCAGGGCATACACACCATTCACAGACCATTCACTCTCACACTCATACCTATGGGCAATTTAGTGTCTCCAATTAGCCTAACATGCATGTCTTTGGACTGTGGGAGAAAACCGGAGTACCTGGAGGAAACCCACGTGAACACGGGGAGAACATGCAAACTCCACACAGAAAGGCCCAGGCTGAGGGTCATCATTTAAAAATTTGGACTTGCATCATAAAATCACTGACAATAAATAGTTTGCCAGTGCTGCACAATATTTGACCATCATGATGAAATTACGCACAGAGACCCTAAGCCTAGTTAGTGCAAGATAGGAGTCTATAATACATTCAAACTTCTTAAATACTTGAAAATAGCTCGTAATATTTCAAAATTCCATGAAGATTTTGAAGTAGTTTCATTGTTTGGGTTAAAAAGTTAATTTTCATTCTGCAAGACTGGCCAATCGGAAAGCTCTTACAAGATCCAAACATTTTTGGGATGGCCAATCAAAAGCTTTCCTGAGGTTCCTCTTCAAAGGCAAAGGAACACTTGAAAATATTTTCTCGCAGTATTAACTATGATCAGCACAAACAAGGTTTTGCTGACAGATTTACAAGGAAATGGAAAAAAAAACAATTGCTTTGCATTTTTGATCCGTACCACACACTGCGGAAAAGGTACAGTGAATGGGTAGTGCTCGTGCCGCAAATCCCAGGGGCACTCTCCCTCCGGATTTGAGAGCAATGCACTTTCATGCAGAAAAAGTACCAAGAAATTACAGTAGCAGCATTTGAGAGACATGCCTCAATAAGTCACTTTAGGTTAACAGTGTAACATCCCTTTATAATTTGCTAAAGATGGTGCTTTTGTTTTATTTTGATCTCAATTTATTTATCTCGTGGATACATATGGATTTAAAATAAAAATAAGGAATGCAATATTTCTCTAGTATAAAACCAAAAGGGCCACTTGTTTCTTTGAGGTAGTTTTAAGATGGGAGCAAGTATGTCAGGAGTGCTGGAGAACATGTCTGAAGTTATCAACCTATGAATTACTAATGGTGCTGTTAGCCTGGGCCATAAATTAAATGAAGTCTGATTTGCAGTCACTGCAGGGGCAAAATACTGCAAGCGTGCACACAGCACAACTGTACATTCGGTGCTGAACCCAGAAAGAGTTGGGCCAATGCAGCACTTATGTGCATAGATTTCTCATTCCCCAGCTAGTAAATGTTGGCTTGCTTTGTAAGCTGATCCTAATGACTGATGCAGAGAATATGTTCCATATCATGGCCATAATCAGTTCGAGCTTTGTTAAAGTGGAAATACAAATCAGTTAGCAAAGCTACCAGCCAAACAGTCATAGAATTTTAATTAATTTTTTTTTTAAATTAAGCTTTATGGATAACAACAATGAATTTAAACATAACATAAAGTACACAATTAAAAACAAAGAAACAAAAATCGACACAACATCATATTTATGATGAGTCATATAAGTCATATTTAGGCAGGCCTACATCTTGAGCAGCGACAATAAGTAACCAAGTTACAAGAATGGGGCAGATCAAGAGAATCAACTCTTAATGTATACATTTCAAATACCTGATTTTTAAAAGACTTCAAGGAGAAGGTGGCCCGAACAGGCAATGGAATACCATTTCATAGCCAGCAAGCCCTATTAAAATAACTACCACCATACTGCTCCATACAAAAAAAACGGACCTTTAAATTTCAGTGGATCATCACCTCGGACTACTGGACTTAAGAAGGTATTCAGGTCTAAATCAAATTTTTTTTATACAAACAATTGTGAAAAAACTGACAAATCAGCCATTTCTCTCCTAAATGAAAGAGGAAGTAAATTAAGCTTATTTAACCTTTCAACATAAGTTTGACCTGTGCCAAGGATATGGTGCGGAACACGTCTCTGAACTTTTTCCAGTGACTCTAGGTCTATTTTAGTATGTTCATCCCAAACTGTCGAGCAAAATTCTAATTTGCTCTGCACCAATGCTTTATAAAGGGTCGCAAACACATCCGGGGTCGCCCTTCCACCACAAACTCTTCCTATGGCTCCCCATGTTTGATTAGCATTATTAGTGATTATACCATGGTCTGGGTGAACACTTTTTTCTGATTGGCTGGCAGATAAGCATCAATACCGTGGAACCGCACAGGTAGTTCGGCTACGGTCGTTTCACCATTCGAAATTCATCCACTAGCCAACTTGTAACCCTAGCAACGTTAAACGTGGTATTCGGCTGGGTACAACGGAAACCTAGCTGCTCATTTATCTCCAGTAAATTTAGCGGCGTCATACAAGTTGCGTCCAGCGGGGCGGTTAACTATAGGTACTCGAGCGATAATGACCGGAAATATTATAGCAGCAAAGTAATCAGGCTTTATTCATTAAACGATTGTAATTGTGTACGGTTACAAATGAAGCTAACTTGTTCACTTCATGTGTCAGCAACTGCTGACAGTTCGCTAGCTACGTGCTATGCTAGCAGACTGATTTCAGCTCACTGACTGCGGAAACCATCATAAGTTCATTGTAATTGTGGGTAGCAAGGGTAGTCTGCATAATCGCACATAATGTTGCATTATGCATAATCTCCATTTCAGATGGAATCCGTTATCAAATCAGCAGGTAAACGGATGTAAACGTGTGCAAAAAAAATCTTTCTCCATGAACGTAAGATGAACTAAGATAGCTGGTTCAATTTAACTTGGCCTATAGTAGGCTATTGGGTATGAGAAGGCGCGGCGCCTCTTTAATGATTACCAGCTCGGTTTTTTTTTAGTGCAAAACTTTCACCAAAATTTCTGAATGCTGTGATTTGATATCGCAGGCAAATGACTATGGTATAAATGGGATAATCAACTCGAAGGTGAGCTTTCCACGGTTTTAATGCACTTCGCGGAGGCAACCACCCTCCACTTCCCGTCGGGTGGTTATTTGCCTCCGCGTCGTGCATTAAAACCGTGGAATGCACACATTCTCGTTAATTATTCCTTTCTTGTATCATTATGCTTGCCCCAAGACAAAGATGAATCGAAAATGACACTAAGATCCTGTCTACCTTACAGAGGACCCTTCCATCCATATTGCAATAAAAACAAGAAGGACTATGCTTCCTACTAACTTGCATAAATTCACACTTGTTAATGTTAAAACTCATGCGCCACAAATGACTCCACTCAAATAGTTTCTCAATGTCCACTTGTAACCTCAAATTGTCATCGTGACCTGAAATTACTCTATAAATCTTACTGTCATCAGCAAACAAATCCATAAAGGTATTCTCATCAATAACAGATGGTATCATTTACAAACAGTACAAATAATAAGGGACCAAGAATAGACCCTTGCGGTACGCCAGATGTGACATCACAAACGGATGACTCAATCCCCTCAACAACAACCCTTTGTTTCCTATTAGCAAGATAGGAGGTAAGCCACTGTAAGCGGCAAACTTCTATCCTAAAAGATTAGAGCTTGTAAAGAAGTAGGTCATGGGACACGGTGTCAAATGCTTTACTAAAATCCAAATAAACCACGTGGACTTGACCACTCAAGTCCAAGACTTGACTCTGGTGATGCTGAGTTTGAGTCAACTGCGTGGCCATCGAGCTTTTGTTCATGAAAACATGCTGGCATGAGGAGATCAAAGGACGTAGGACAGGAAAGATTTTATTATAGACACAGTGTTCCATAATCTTTGACACAATTGATAATAAAGACACTAGTCGATAGTTAGCAACACTCCGTTTATCTCCCTTCTTCAATACAGGGACCACATTAGCTAATTTCTGATCAACTGGTAACTTACCTAATTGCAAGGAGATATTAAAAAGGAGCAATAATGAAAAACTGAGCTCTTCAGAACAAGGCTTCCATACACAAGGTGATATTTGAGGTGATATACAGGCCTACCAAAGAAAACACCCAATCTGTAACAAAGGTTTGTCTAATGTCTACCTTTTTCAAATAACCAGCAACATGAAATAGAAAACGTGCCACATTCCAGCAAAACTTAGTAACATAACACTGTAAAGTTCACCAGAACCGAAGTCATATAAATCGCATGGCCTGTAACAGACCCAGAGATGAACCAACTGCACATGCACAATCATTCTAATAAAATATACATACCTGGTAGAACAGCTAACAGATAAATAGGTTAACTTCTGACTGGTGAGTAACATGCCTGGGTATAAACAAGAATCCCTGAGAGGCAAACTCTTTCAGAAGTAAAGATGAGGAGGGCTTCACCACTCTGCGAAAGACTGCATGGGCAAATAGTTTCATAAATAGAAGAATACCTTGACTTAAAGTTAAATTGCAAAAAAATTTGAAGATTTCATCATCCATGAAACATACTTAAAAGATTCAGAGAATCTGGAGAAATCTCTGTACACAAGGGACAAGGCAGAAAACCAATGGCCATGATCTTCAGGCCCTCTGGCGGCACTGAATTAACAAGACAGGACTTCGGTAGTGGAAAATACCGCATGGGCTCAGGAACACTTCTGAAACCACAGTAAGTGAACAGAGTCAACAATACATGTTAAAACGCTACAATGTAAAGATAAAACCATACGGAAACAAGATCCAGAAGCACCGCCCCTTTCTCTGGGCCCAAGCTCATTTAATATGGAATGAAGCAAAGTGGAAAACTTTCCTGTCCTCAGACCAATCAAAGTGTGAATTTCTTTCTGGAAATCATGGATGCTGCATCCTCCGGGCTGAAGAGGAAAGTGACCATCGGGCTTATTATATGCGCACGGTACAAAAGCCAGAATGCATGATGGCACGGGGGTGCATTTGAGCACACTGCATTGGTAACTTGCACGTATGTGAAGACACCATCAATGATAAACAACATACGGTATGTAGATTTTGGAGCAAAATATACTGCCAGCCCGATGTCATTTTCAGGAACAGACAATGCCAAACACCAAGCTCTGCATGTATTACAACAATGAGGCCCCGTAGTAAAAGAGTCTGGGTGCTAATTGGCCTGCCTGCAGTGGGGACCCATCACCCACTTAAAATATTTGCCACATTTTAAAATGAAAACTATAACTAAAGAGGCCACAGAGTGTTGAGCAGCTGAAATCCTACGTCAAGCAAGAAGGGGAAATCGCTTTGCTTTCAAACTACAGCAGCTGTGCACCTCAGTTTCCAAATACGAGTGTTGTTAACAGAACAGGTGATGCAACACAGTGGTAAACATGCCCCTGTTCTAACTTTTTTGAAACATGTTGCTGGCATTCAAATCAAATTAAGCAGATTGAAAAAAAAAAAAACAACATTTCACAGTTTCAACAACAGATGTTGTCATTGTACTATTCTCAATAAAATGTAGAGTTTAAATAATTTGCAAATAATTGCTTTTACTGACATTTTACACAACATCCAAACTTATTTGGAAACGGAAGTGTAAATGCACAGACTCATGCTTTTTGTCATTTTCTTCTAAGGTGACACCGCTCTTCCACCTCAATGCAAACCCCAACCACAGTTTCTTGTTTTTGAAAAGCAACAATGTAACTCAAACTATGTTATGACTACGCAGCACAAATCATTACAATAGCTTGTTCCCAAATTCAAAATAAAATGGCCACAATTTCAATTGACTTCAATGAGAATGCTTTTCTCTTATTTCAAAATTGGCATTAAGCTAGGCCCTCAGAGTAAAACGGAAACCATCCCGTTGTCTTTACGACGGCAGCAAAAACAAAAACACCACTTGGAAACGCAGGGGGGTTAACATAAAAGTTGCCTATTGCCGCATGAAAATTCACAACAGCAATCTATCAAACCGATCTAACTCATGTTACCTAAAAATGTTTTCTGCGGTGTTTCATTGGCAAAAATAAGACAAAGAAAAAATGCAATCCATTAGGGTGTACGTTCTAAATGTGGCTATATCATTCACCGAGCTTGACTGCATAATCAATCCAGATTTTTATTTTGCTCTAGTCAGATTATTCCACATCTTTAAATTCAAAACCATACATAAAATCTATCGAGAAACCCAGCTGAAATTGGGATCTGCGACTGGACGTGAACGCTGATAACCCTTTCTGTTTTTAATTGCAGTGGGATTTGAATAATTTATTGAATGTGTGCTCACCCTCTCCCCTCGGCCCCAAACTTCCCTTTCTTTATCATGGCCGGCATTTGCATAACATCCATCTCTTTGTAAAGCACTCCATCGACAGAAGCCTCCCGCTCTCTCTCGAATCCATTGTGCAAAGAGCTAAATTGAACGGAGGCCGCGCATTAGCGTTTATTACCGGACTTGAAAGGGTTCCGTTATTGTGAGTCAGGAGGTAGAGCTCATTAGTGAGTATCCATACGAGTCGGGGGATGGGGGGTGGGGGGGTTAGACTGAGATTGGGGAAGCTGGGGAGGTCTCTTCCTCAGTGCCAACGGGACACAGTCCTGCTTAGGATCGATGAGGATAAAATATGGTGCGTTGAGATAGGGATGGGGTAGAATGGATCTATATCCACAAAAGAAAGTTACAGTATTAGATATAGGCTTCAGATATTGACAAACTACTGAGAGGATTAACCGCTGCCTTATATTTCTTACATATGAAACAAATATAAAAACGTCACTTAGAGGCAAGTGGTCAGCCATTGGTGAACACAGAGGCCAGCGATCGAATGACTTAACTTGGAGCTGCCCCTTCAGAACGCCCGACCAAAGCTGCCAGGCCCGCGCACACAATCTGAGCACTCTCGATAATTGAACGCATTCCAGGCGTGTGATTGGATGCCTTTTCCAGCCAGGAATGTACACGTGCATGGATGTGCGTGTGCACAGGGGCGTGTTCTTCTGCTCTGACTCTCCCGATACCGTCAGCCTGGCCTGATGACCCCAGATATGCAGAGTAACCCGAACCTCCCCGCTACCGTCCCCGCGCTCATGCACGCCGTTTGAAGTGTTCTGCTGCACACGCCAGCACGTGCACACAGTCGCTGAATAAGCAGCCTCATGTGGAGACAAAGAGCCCGGCGCATAGTCTTCATTAATCACGCCCGGGTCTGATCCTACCCTGAAGCCACAGCTCCCCCCATCCCCCCCCCTCCCCTCTCCTCCCCCTCATCCACTCCGTACCACATCCTTTGGCATTTGCAGCTCTGCTCTTCGGGACAGCTCGGCTCTTTGGGAGTGCTTTGCCGCACTCTCTCTCTCCTGAGATTATATGTTCACTCCGCACCTGTCCTTCTGCCGCCAGTGGACATTCAATAACTAGTGCATTAGCTTGTGTAGACCCAGTAACCAGTGCATTAACTCACAAATATACGCCAAATAACCACTGCATTAGCTTGCGTACACTCAGTAACCTGAGCATTACCTTGTATACATGAAGTGATTAATGCAGACTCTGTCGTCATTGCAATAGGCTGTGTACACTACGTAACCAGTGCGTTAGCTTGTGTACACTCAATAACCTATCTGTGCATTACCCTGTATACGCGAAGTAACTTATGTACACTCAGTAGCCAGAGCATTAGCTATTAAGGACGCAGTAGCTAGCACACACACAATAACCTACGAAGTCGCCGTAAATAGTGTGTACACACATACTTTAGATGATAAGTACAAACTAGCGTACACTCTGTAGCCCGTGTAAATTTAGTATACTGTGCATTGGCCTGCATGAAGCAGTAACCTGCATGTTACTCCCTGTACACTCATTAACTCTCCTATTATATTCCGGGTCAACTTGACCCGACTCAAAGTTCAATGTCTCTAAAAACCTGGTTAACATACTTTTTTCAGCTAGATTTTTCCGAACTGTATACAGGTAAAACATTAATTTTTACACTAAGAAAAAATCATTATACGCTCTGTACCCATCGTAAACATTAGTGTTGTTTGGGTCATTTTGACTACAGGATTAATTATTACATTAAATTAAATTATTAAATTAATTATTACATCCACCATCATTTTGATCTTGTTTTTCTAGAGTTGCCTTAGACTAGGGCCATGTTCAAAGTAATTTCTCATTCATTTCACATTTGGTCTCATTAATTTCCCTGTAATCATGTAATCAATGCTTGATGTACGTTGTATTTTGTATAAGGGAGGATGGAGGAGTCGTATTTTATTTACTTGGCTATTAAAATAGACAGAAGAAAGGCATAAATGAGCTGAGAGGAGATCGGGTATCACTTTCATTTACCAACATCTCATGTAGTTTTACACCCGCAGGGATCAAACTGACCTCAAACCAAAAATGGTTTATTAATTTGAACATAATAGGAGGGGAACCTGTGCTCTCAGCTACCTGTTTATCAGTCTGTGCACATTCAGTAACCTGTGCATTAGCATGTGTACACTCCGTACCCAATCCATTAGCCTGAGAACGCCCAGTGTCCTGTGCATTAGCTTGTCTGTGCTCTATAAGCACTGAATTATCCCATGCACTCAGTTACCAGGGCACCTATCTATGTTCAGTAACCTGTATGTTACCCCTCATGCACTCATTAGCCTGTGTACACAGCTACCTGAGCATTAGCCTGTGTACATTAAGTAACCCCTGCATTAGCAGGTCTATGCCCAGTATAAAGCTAATGTACTCTCAGAAAACTGTGTACCTGTTTACACCCATGTGTTATCCTGTCGACAGTCAGTAACCTGTGCATCTCTACGCTGGGTAACCAGTCTATTAGCCTGTGTACACTCAGAAATCTGTGCAGCAGTGGATACTCAGCAATCTGTGCGTAAGCCCGTCTGCACTCTATGACCTGTGCATTAGCCTGCCTGAACTCTGTAACCTGTGCATTAGCCTGTGTGCACTCTGTAACCAGCGCATGAGCTTGTGTAGACACAGTAACCAGTATGTTAGCCACTTGTGCACTAATTGGCCTGTGCACTCAGCTACCAGTGCATCACAGTGCATTAGCCTGCGTACACTCAGTAGCCAATGCATTAGCCAATATACATTCAGTAACCTGTGCACTGGACTGCGCAGATTCCATGGCCAGTGCAACCCAGTGTTATCTGATTAACCAAGCATCAGGCCCGAGACCCCTATGAGCCGCCACACGACCATTACTGTTAATCTTCAGATTTCATACTAGCGTTCGCATAGCAAGATAGGTGCAACCGTCCTCAGTTATCACAATCACAACAACCACCATCCGCCTACCCAACACATTACACTCCATATGCTTGAAATGCTTATTTCCTGGATGTCACTACATGACGATGAAACCTGCCTCGTTTTACTTGCGCACAAAAGCATTTCTCTGCCGCAGAACAAACAAGCTTCTTGTGCGCACACCCCCGACTGGATCTGAGCACAGGCACTGCCAGTGCCAAAAAAAATCTTTGGAGCTCTTGGATTAGATTGCACAGTCAGCCCCAGCCAACGAGACTAGAAACTGATGGAGCTGTAGCAATGCAGACATTAGGCAAACAAACCCATAAACAAGCAAGCAGACAATGAATCAGCAGCCACCTCGCAAGCATTCAGATGATTTGCTTCCCAAGTGAAATGAGGAGGGCTAAGGAATGGATGTTAGATGAATGAGGGATGGGGTTAACGGGATCATCGTCGGGGGAGCTATCGGTCTCCTGTGTATGACTAAATCCCAACACTAAGGCATCTCTAGCACTGATTAGCATTCAATAGGCTCAGACCAGCTCAGACTTGAATAGTAGGCCCGACCAACCAGAAGCTTGACAGGCATAAAACCCAGAGCAAAGAAGGCTCTTATCCTATTACACCAAACAGTAACTATTCTTTTCTATTGGATCTCCAAATCTACACTACCTTCTGCTATCACACATTTACCCACGCACAAATGAACACATATTGTGTTTTCAAACTTTTCATGTTTTGCGGGGACATTGGTTACCTTACCCCTAGCCCTGACCTTAACCATAAACACTATACGCTTAACGCTAACCGAGCCTTAACTTAACACTAACCCTAACCTTGACCCTTAACCCTAAAATAGCTTAGTCTCCATGTGCGGACAGGCAAGATCCCACAAGAAAAAAAAAATGGTTTTATCACTGAGGTATAGGCCGACATATCTACTTGCACACACAGACACTCAGACATCCAAACATGCACGAGCACATCTGTGAGGACCAAAAAAATTATCCTTTGCACCAAAACCTCATTACCCCAATCTCTATCCTCTTCCCTAACTTTAAGCTACATCACCCCAAAATAACCAGATTTTTTTTTTCGTGAATTTTACATCTAACCTTAACCTAAAGCCCATTGGTAACCCTATGCCTAAATCTAGTCCATGCTCCCTCCCAGATTCACACACGCACCAGCGGTGAATGCACAGCTGAAACTAGGCTTATGCCGTCGGAGGCGACGGCTTGGGGTATATCGCCGAACGCCCCAATCCTCCAATTCCCCAATCCTCGAAAAGACCCAATACAATATAAAGCCCCTCAGGTCATGGCCTTTCATTTGAACTTAATTTCAGGTCAATCGGACAAATAGTTCTGAAGATATGGCCAAGATGGTAATTTTCCATCACAAAGCTCCACCTGGTGGCAAAATATTGAACCATACAGGTATGATGTCATCATGTGACACGTTGTGAGGTCATGCCCTTGGAGTTGCACATAGTTTCATGTAAATTGGAAAAATGGTTCCAAAGATATGGCAAAAATGGTGAATTTTATGTGACAAAGCTCCAACTTATGTCAAAATTTTCAAACCAACAGGTATAATGTCATTGTGGGACACATCCTCAGGGCATGACCTTTCATTTGCACTTGATTTGAGGTCAATCGGACAAATATTTCCAGAGATATGATAAAAACTGTGATTTTTCCATTTTTGGCCCCTGGTGGCCAATCTAGTACTTGTAAATTGTCCAAAATCGAATCAGTTCTTCCTCTTTATGATACTTACTTATATGCAAAACTCGAAATTTCTAATTGAAATATTACTGAAGTTATCGTGTTAACACGTAGGGTGGCGTGACAGAGGCGGCGGCGGCGGTCAGACCAAAAACATAATATCCCCAACAAGCTGTTCGGCGTTCGAGGATATAAATAGGGAGGCACAAAAAATACATTTAAGCTGATGGTTAGTCTTGACCCGTTTTCTATCATTTCCTTTATTAAAACGACTTCTGGTTTTCCCGTGTTTGCCAGGGAGTAACATTAGAGTTTTGAGACATGAGCTAGTTAGCTAGCTAACCAGCCATGTCAGTAAGGGAGCTTGTCAATATTCTGAACAGTGAAAATGTTCATTTTTGAACGGACCCCTGTTCATTTTTGAATGGCTGTTCAAATTTGAATGCGTTCAGTATATTCACAAGCTCCCCAACCAGCAGGCTACATTAGCAAGCAGTAGTTAGCCAAGTTACTCTTCAAGCAAACAGTAATCTTCCTATAACGTTACCATCAGCTAAGTTTTACTTGCATATCAGTTGCTAAATACAACAAATTAGTGGATAGTTTTGCTTAATTATGTGCTAGCCAGGAAATGCTTCCACACATGCGCAAAGCCATGCAAGTTCCCTTGTTGTGCACTCAAAGCATGGGCTGAGACATGCACTGCTACGTTCTGCAAAACAATGTCCATTTGGGTGGAATACCATGTTTTTAGTGAGTCTTCTGCAATCACTAATGTCCTGTGACATAGGAAGCAGAGGAGGAGCTTACGGTCAGGCTGGCAAAGAAATTTTGTAAACAAAAGCTGGGCTACAGTTGCAGGCTGGCAGAAAAATGTATGGCGGAAAGACAATGACATTCAAACAATGACATTCACATTGCAAGTGGGCATTGTACTAAAAACATGCATGTCATATTGCTTATTGTAGCTTTAACTAACTGTAAATCTGTTTAACGTGACAATGTTATTATAATACCTGCAACACATACTGTATTTGTAATGCTGATGGTGTTTTTTTTAATAAAGTAAACAGTGTGAATTAGTCAATGTGTGGATCTACACTGTTTATTAAGAACCTTTATTTATTCAGATGATTGACAAAATCCTCAAAAGAACATTTCCTCAGGCACCACGGGGCACCATGTGCACAATGAGCATTTTGTTAGAATGAAAATGAGAAACACTTGCTCAGATTCACAGGCATCGTGTTATCAAATCAAGACAATACTGTTGACAACTACAGGCTGCTTTAACTGTGTGGTTGTAGCTATGGCCTTGCAAACGGTAGGTGTGGGCCAGTGCCCTTCGCCAAGTGGCGAAAGGCCTTTCAAAAAGAAAAGCGGGCATCCACACATAGTGATCAACTGTTACACAGTATTTCACTCATGGTTCAGAAGAATGGTGAAATAGTGTTTCTAAATATACTGCATATATACTGCACACTCACTGCCATGCCCTTTGAGATGCAAAACAACAGTTTGCAAAACCTAAAATGAAATTTCATGCTTATTACAGTTGCAGGTTAACGTTTTAAACAAAATCTTTACATTACCTTCTCTGAAAAAGACCATTTTACGAGTTAATTGAGGATTTACTATGGTTCAAAAGATAGAGAGATAGATAGCAAAGCTCATAAAACTGTTTTTAATAAATTAATAATATTTTATTTTAATATTGCTTCATTTTACACAGCGAAAGGCAGTCAGTCTCCTTGCCTGTGCCTGCCGCAGTTCGATGCGTAGTAGTAGGAGTTTGTGAGTCTAAGCAACCCTGATCTAGTGAGTGGGTCTTTTCTCAGTAGTTTTAAATTGCAGTTCACCTTTTATCATCAGGGTAAGTCAGGGTAATACCATGTTTTTGCAGGTTACATGGACTACAGCCTATCAGGACATTGAGTACACAATTTCCCAAACAGGAAAAAGAACTATGCTAGCTTCCCTGCCAGTATGCCTTTTTTTTTGCAGACGAAAAGACAAGACTTTGCTGCAGCGTCTGTTATGAAAAAAAAAAACAGTAATTTAAGTGCTTATTTTAGACTGGTGGATTATCTTCCTGGTGATAGGATTGCACTCAGAATGGGATATCAATGCCAGTACCAGGTGAGACTGACAGCTGGTGCAATTCCTTCAGGGAGCACAGCAACTCAATCAGGTTTACCGTCAGCGCCAGCATCTGGCTCTGCCGCCAGCAGGTGTAATGGTCACTGGTCTGTCAGATATTCAGCTCGACAGAAATGTAAACTGAGCACAGTCTTGTTTTCCAACATTGCTAACTTGAAAATTAATCAGCATAAGGATTTCAGTAATTAGAAGCAATGTGTGATAATTATTGTTGTTAGGCGGCATAGCTACCGTGTTAAATCCACCAGCTAATAAGATGCAATGGCTATTCTTTGCAAGCATTAACAACCTATTTCTTAAAACCAGCCATATGAAAAGGCGTAGTTGGTAACTAGTGTTGAGTTATACTACGCGTTGCGAAATACAGGTGATACGAGGGGTTCCTGTCAGGCAACACGCCTGCTGGTATCGGACGACAAATTCTAGTTTTGTTATTTTCTGATACATAATAGCAAACTTTACAATGTTGTAAAACTCAATATGAACATAGCATTGGATATTGTTAGGTATCTCTTGAATGCGAAGCAGGCTCATAATTATAAGGATGTAGTCCGTCATATGCATATGATTATTATGATATTATGATGTTCATAATTTGTTTTGTCTGAACATGGCCATTGACGGTAGTTTATGCATTGAAGGATTTGAAGATGAAATGATATATGACATGATTAATGACATTTTAACTGGTTTTGTTTGTTTGTTTGTTTGTTTTTGTTCACTTGTAAACTTGTTACCTTGTTCTGTGTGTTTAGTATACCATATGAGTATGTTTAATGTAAGTGTATGTTTTCTTTACCAATACGAGTACGAAATAAAGATATATATATACTGTGTATATATATATATATATATATATATATATATATATATATATATATATATATATATATATCTATCTTTATTATACAAAACCCAAAACCAGTGAAGTGGGCACGTTGTGTAAATCGTAAATAAAAACAGAATACAATGATTTGCAAATCCTTTTCAACCTATATTCAATTGAATACAATGCAAAGACAAGTTATTTAATGTTCGAACAGGTAAACTTTGTAATTTTTTGCAAATATTAGCTCATTTGGAATTTGATGCCTGCAACATGTTGCAAAAAAGCTGGCACAAGTGGCAAAAAAGACTGAGAGAGTTGAGGAATGCTCATCAAACACTTATTTGGAACATCCCACAGGTGAACGGGCTAATTGGGAAGAGGTGGGTGCCATGATTGGGTATAAAAGCAGCTTTCCTGAAATGCTCAGTCATTCACAAACAAGGATGGGGCGAGGGTCACCACTTAGTGAACAATTGCGTGAGCTGATTGTCCAACAGTTTAAAAACAACATTCCTCAATGAGCTAGAACTTTAAGGATTTCATCATCTACGGTCCATAATATCGTCAAAAGGTTCAGAGAATCTGGAGAAATCACTGCATGTAAGCGAGAAGGCCGAAAACCCACATTGAATGCCCGTGACCTTCGATCCCCCAGGCGGTACTGCATCAAAAACCGACATCAGTGTGTAAAGGACATCACCACATGCGCTCAGGAACACTTCAGAAAACCACTGTCAGTAACTACAGTTCGTCGCTACATCTGCAAGTGCAAGTTAAAACTCTACAATGCAAAGCGAAAGCCATTTATCAACAGCACCCAGAAACACCGCCGGCTTCGCTGGGCCCAAGCTCATCTAAGATGGACTGATGCAAAGTGGAAAAGTGTTCTGTGGTCTGACGAGTTCACATTTCAAATTGTTTTTGGAAACTGTGGATGTCGTGTCCTCTGGACCAAAGAGGAAAAGAACCATCCAGACTGTTATAGGCGCAAAGTTCAAAAGCCAGCATCTGTGATGGTATGGGGGTGTATCAGTGCCCAAGGCATGGGCAACTTACACATATGTGAAGGCACCATTAATGCTGAAAGATACATAAAGGTTTTGGAGCAACATATGTTGCCATCCAAGCAACGTCTTTTTCATGGACGCCCCTGCTTATTTCAGCAAGACAATGCCAAACCACATTCTGCACGTGTTACAACAGCATGGCTCCGTAGTAAAAGCGCGGGTACTAGACTGGCCTGCCTGTAGTCCAGACCTGTCTCCCATTGAAAATGTGTGGCGCATTATGAAGCCTAAAATACGACAACGGAGACCCCAGACTGTTGAACAACTTAAGCTGTACATCAAGCAAGAATGGGAAAGAGGTCCACCTGAAAAGCTTCAAAAATTGGTCTCCTCAGTTCCCAAAAATTTACTGAATGTCGTTAAAAGGAAAGGCGATGTAACACAGTGGTAAAAAGGCCCCTGTGCCAACTTTTTTGCAATGTGTTGCTGCCTTTAAATTCTAAGTTAATGATTATTTGCGTAAAAAAAAAAAAAGTTTCTCAGTTTGAACATTAAACATCTTGTCTTTGCAGTGTATTCAATTGAATATAAGTTGAAAAAGATTTGCAAATCATTGTATTCAGTTTTTATCTACGATTTACATAACGTGCCAACTTTACTGGTTTTGGGTTTTGTATATATATATATATATATATATATATATATATATATATATATATATATATATATATATATATATATATATATATATATATATAAAACATCTTAAAGCTGTTCAATGCCAAAACTAGCAAAATCCATTCATTTATTGTGCAACTTGACCGCTCTCCCTTTTGTTACGTCCTATCCAGTTTGGCTTTTTAGATGGAAATTATTTATGGAAATAAAATAAGTAATTGAGATGCACTTAAAAGGATATTTTTGTGAAAATCTGATTCCTACATAATTTTTCTACACATTCATTCACTAAAATTGCTCTTTTAGCTGAACCTCAGGCAGGATATCAGAAGATCTTTGTATTCACAGGGCTAATTCAGTGGAATCGCAAAACACTTGCAGTAAAAACTGCCCCAAAATAATTCTACCAGGCAGCAAAACTGCTAATTAACACAACCCACCAGAGAATTTGTCCTCAGGCACTATACAGTATCATGGGCTCATGAGCACTGCGAACATTTTGGTGCGTCTGAAATGACAGCATGAAACCCATCCTCACATCCCCATTCATCATCTTAAATTTTTCAGAATTTTCAGCAAGCTAGACAGCTGCTTTCATCATTTTGACAAGATCACACCACAACATTAACAGAACATCTTGGATTTCACTTGAGACAAAGTCCGAAGTCAGGCCATTTTTTGGGAAGTGTCCTATAATTTACTACACATTACTAGTGAAGTATTTCAAAGGAGTCAACATTTTTTTGGATGAAATGTGTGTTGAGTGTGATGAACCACAAATTTGAGTATCGTTCTGATCAGAAGACCAATGTATATTGTGAGCTGAACTGACAGCTGGTCCTCTGCACTGAAAGATAGGCAGCATTTTAATTCCCAGAATGCATCAGCTCTCCTGGGCAACCAGTGTGCCCCCCCCCCACCCCCCACCCACCCCCACTCTAGGGATTTCATTATCTCTTCAGGACACAACACGCTTGTATAAACCATACACAAGGGTCTGGCTGATAAAGCTCCTCACAGGGAGCCAAAGACAAAGGTTTCAAAGGACTTGAAGTCTTCAAATGTCCAAGTTTCCATGCTGACGCTAAGGGCCTGTTCTCAGACAGTGATTAAGTCCTGGATTAAACTGGGTTTAGTGCAGAGAATATCAATTCAAAATTGAATTCAGTCCAGGGCTAGCCTTGATCTGTGCAAAGCCAGCTCTAAATATTTTTGGGTTCACTTCAAACACAAAATTATGTTTTTTTTACCCCTACTGTGTTCATCTAGGTGGGGGGCTGAGACTCAGAAACAAGGCAAAGGTCTTCCCTCACCGATCACTGTGCTCGGAACCTGCTTTCGTTGTTCATGATTAACAAGCTTTCATATTTTCATCCTTACCAAAATATTCATATGCAAATCATAACCTTTGGATGATTTGCAAACACATTCTTATTCATAATGTAACATATACGCACACAGACAGACACAAAGACAAACACAAACGCACACTCAGAACAAGGATGGGTCGAGATGAAGCACTCAGCCACGCTTGTCCACACAACGCAAATCCACATGCACAAACTCTAGACACAGATGCATATATACATATAAATAGGCCCTAAAGGAGAGGCACTCGTGCACTGAAATGGTACGCTTGCACACATATGCACACCGTAAAGAGGACACTTACAGGGAGCACCATAATTATTTAGGCAGTTACATATTTTTGTTATTTCGGTTCTGTTGGCCAGATTAATCACCGGATTTCATTCCAACTGAACATGCATTTTACATGCTACAGAGTGAAAAAAGACCCTAAAACCAGCAAGAGCTGAGGACGGCTGCAGCACTGGCCCATCAGAACATCATCAGAGAAGATATCCAGTGTTTGGTGATGGCTGTGCCTCACGAACTTCAAGCACACATTGCATGCAAAGCATATGCGACCAAATATTTGAACAAGATCACTTTATTCTACAGTGGGCACTATTTTCATGCCTTTGCGAACGTATGCAGTGGTAACACAATGCACAATTTCATCCGTCGCAAAAAGCATATTTATCGCTGCCACCCAATATGGTAATTTCATGCAGATATAAACGCGTTTGCATTACAAAGGGTGGAACAGCGCATTAAGTAGGGTGTCGAGGCATAAAGCTAGCACTATGATAGTTTCATATCTCAAACCTTATTCGCGTTTTGACTCATGCAGACTGCCTTTTAACTCAAACGCGAACACTCTGAGTTAGTTTCATAGGACTGAACCCCAGCCAGCTGAGTTGTTTGCAAATAAACACATATCTTTCATGTTATTTTCCTTTGCTTTTAACTTAATTCCATATTCATTATAAACCCTGTAAATAATTCCACCAAAATGGTGTTGGAGTCTAATGGGAAAGGGAGGGTGAAGGGATATTTTTGCTCATGTGAATATTTTCTTTGTGAAGAGGTAAATATAAATAAATAACTCCACCCAGTTTTAATACCATCTGTGCTGTTCTGTATGTGGTTTATTTGGCCAAAATTCATACAAAAGGCACTAACACTAGTACTTGCTTTCCTCTTCGATTCACGACTTTCTACATTGGAGCGCGGCTTTCAGAGGACAGAAGGAGGCAGCAGTAATGCAAGCTAGGCACGGTGTTAACCAACAGGCTTTAAAGGGAAAGACAGCAACTGATCAGAGTTGCCTTTGAGGAACCAAACCCTCACCGAACCCACAGGTAATTTAGTCATCTTAGTCCAACCCCTTTGACAACAGTGCCACAGCAGCGTTATCGCCTCCTGTCTCAATATTATTAAAAGGGAGTCTGCGATACAGTTGACGTGCGTTTCCCGACTGCGCGTAGGTCATCAGATCAGGCCCCAATACGTTACAATGTCCAATATTCTTTGCTGCGTGCAAATACGGAAGGACAATGTATAAAAGGTATGGTGATTTCTAAATTGATCATCCGATATGGATTAAAAATTAGTCCAGCAAATTGACACTGACAGTCTGCCCTTCAACATCATAGTCATTGTATCCTTTTAAGCTAAAAGAGTAAGACCACAGAACCAAAATAAAAAACAATAAAACAGTTCCATGAATTATGGTGCTCACTGTGCATACAGTCCAATGCACTCACACACGTGCGCACAAACATGCACCCAAATATGCAGGCAATAATAACAATAAACTGTAATTGGGACGCAAATCGCGTGTTCAAATATACTGATACACGTGCTTTATTGAGCACAAATGCTCACATGCTGAAATGCTAAATTGCACATGCACACAAAGGGGTAAACCTGTGCTGGGGGAGGGTCGCAACATGAGCAATGACTACAGGGAACCACCTCCCCCTTCTCCATTAGACCCCAACAAATAAGAGCAGCAGCTGGGAGGCACGGTCACACCTGCCCCTCCTGCCGAGCTCTCATTAACACAGCCGCCACATCTAAAGCGCACCCACATGACTGGAGCGCAGAGCCAACACATTGCCATCCTTTAATTACGAGTCACTTTACACTGCGTGTCTGGAGCCAAGGCCTTACACTCAGTAGGTGCGGACATGTGCCCTCCGCCAAGAAGCAGAGGGGTTTTCACAACGTGAAACAGGCGATCGCACCTACTGTTTCAACCTGCGCACAGAATTTCACACATTGGAGGAACGGTCTCAGGTCATATGGTGTTTCTTCAAGTGCAGTATTGACCAGAAGTCTTGGGGCATCCTAGATTTTTTCAACATTAGATTAAGTCTTAGATTTCAATTTGTTCACATTTTCTGCAGATAAAAGCAAATTTGAGATACTAATTAAAGCTTATTTTATATTGTAATTCTGCACATAAATCTTTGTATTGTATTACGTTGTTTGATTTGTACCTTAACAGGGGCCTGATCTCAGCATCACAAAGGCAGTTTGGCATTACCAGAAGAGATACAAGTGAGACAGGTCACCTGCAGAGGTTCTCCACTGAGCTAAGAACAAACAAACAGCCAATTATCTTACAAAAATATTACACAACAGGGTAGTTTACCTCATTTTAGGTAATGGAAAGTCACAGCAAAACTGATTTGATTTAGTTTTTTATTAGTTTATGGTTCTTCACTGTACTTTTTTTCAATGATTAGAAACTTTTAATTGCATTATTTTTGGAAGCATCCCTGTGTTACAAAATTGTTTTAAGACCTGGGCACAGTACAGTACTAATAAAGACTCTGTCCTGCCCTTCCGGACTGGAAACAACCAATTCTCAGAAGAAATTTTACATCCGTGGCAGATAAGCCGTATCTCAAGGACAAAATCTGAATAGGACTGCATCTAGCTAATTCATGGTTGAGTCACTGACCACGTGAGGCAAAAATGACCCAAAAGTCACTGTTCAGACCACTGAAGTGAAATAAGTGAACAAGCCACAAGGGGTGTCTAAGAAGGTCAGTATTTTTCCGTAATATTCCACAGCCAGGAAGTATTAGCTGATTAAGTTCATAGGAGAGGGAAGTATATAACCGGACCTATTTTCTGACCAAGAGACTTTTCATTTCTGCTTCAATCAAATAAATATTTTGGACTTCAAGGATTTTCACCAGCATTTTGAAATGGTTTTTTCTTTACATACACTAGTTGGAACCTGCATCGTCCGGTCATGTCAACAGGTCCATCATCAAACCAGTACCTGCCCACGTCAGATTCAAAATCTGCTAAAAAAAATTCCCAATACAAAGTTAAATAACCAGGGTCCATAAGTGAATCCAACAGGAAGGGCCTTTCTCTAACAGGGTAGATTTAACCCATAGAGCGCAATAGGCAACCATAGTTGCCCAATGATGTAAGACATCAAATCACATGCTTTTGAAAATGTATCCTGTGGCAACTTAAGGGAGCTCTTTTAAACAAGTTGCCACATAATAGATTTTCAACAGCTCGAGATAATTACATTCTTAATTCCTTGAGAATTTAGTTAGCATTCTAAGGCTTAATTTTCAGTGTTTACAGTGTAGAAATTGTAAACTCAAACGGAAGACCTGCGGTGTTAATGAGCTTTTGGTGCAGTTTGGTACCCGAGATCAGTGTCTGGCCCCTAGCGACGTTATTTTTGAGGGTCAGATACTCCACTGGACCTAATGAGCCAGGTCCGCAAGAATACAGGCCGGGAGGGAGAAGTGCAGGCTCCTCGGAAGCTTCCAGGAAACTCCCACATAAAATTCCCTCCTTCAGGCCTAGGACAGGCCCCATGAATCACATCCAAGATCCAACTGTTCCTCTGGCTGTTTTCAGCAGCCTGTACCCCCCAGTCCCCGCAGAGGCCTGACGTCTACACTCCATCCCCCACCGGTCCCCACATCCAAGGGTGCGTGAAGGACATCTGCATCCCTCCCACTCATTAAGCCAGCCATAAATCACACCTTTCCTCGGTCGATTTTTGCATGAGGACTGCACATTTACAAGAACACCACTCTCGTGGGATGGAAATTCAGAAAAAGGCAAGAACGTGATGCTTCGACTGCAAATACGGTATACCTGATTCGTAAGAGCCCTTGTATTACGTAATAACATCATTGTATCTGCATCTTTCATGTTAAATCATCTAAACATAATGCTGAGGAGCATACGGTACGTAAATTCAAACTCTGCGCCGACTTTCTGGACAGGAAATGACCAAATTGGAGTGGCCAGTTGAGTCGCCAAACTGAAACCTCATACAGCTGTCGTAAGATTACCTGGATTGTTAACTTCTAAGAGTGTGCCAATTTTTAACCTCCAGACATCCTGCGTTCTAATGCGAGAAAATCACTTTTAGGCATTTGCGCACAAAATTTAATTCTGCATCTCAAGAGGTTAAAGACATGCCCATGGAAAACACTGCAGTCCACGTGAAATTCCATTGAGAATGAACATACAATCTTACTGGATTGTACAAGACCCCATGATGTGGTGTCATTTTGCATATCAATTAAGTATGATGCAACAAGACTGAAGTGCTGCTTGTAAACTCAGGATCTGTTCAGGGTAATGTAGCTAGCTATTCAAGGTAATGCCTTAATTATTGCTATAGTAGCCAGCTAGCAAGTTACAGGGCAAAATGAAAAACAAGCTGCTCAAAGCCATGGTTTTCATGTTGCCCTGTAGTAGGCTGGCTGGCTGCTGTAAACACGAAATGAAGGTTTGCACAAGTAATGTTAGTACAGAACACCTAACCTGAGCCAGAAACAAAAAAAATAAAACCATCGCTAACATAACTTTTGGTGATATCGAGCATTTATCAGCCTTTGACTGAACCGCCAATCATTTTATTAATGCAGCATGGTTAGCAAGCTAACTGATAAAAGCAACATACAGTCCTACAGAACTGCACAATGTGATGAGATTTTGCATATAAATTTAGTATGATGCTACTTCGCAGATTCAACCAAATTTTAATCAGCTCATCAGCTACGCTATATCTGTTAATGTGCAAAGTTGGAAGGTTATGGCTAGTACCATTCTCGAGGTACTGAGCATAAAATTATCATCACGCGCTCACTCATTCACTCTGACACTCACGCACTCACATTATGGTAATATTAGTCTGCTATCGCAAGAAATATCTAGGATACCTAAAATTTTCAAAGCAGTGATTAAATCTCAGGATGAGAAATCACTGAAATGAATAACTGCGTAATTTATTGTTTGAAATATTTACCCCGAAACAGAGCAAATACTAAATAAAACATCAAATAAAACATCTTATTCTGTCTTCCTTATAATTCTTACCATAATACAAACACTTTTATTGAACAATAGAGCAGGAAATATTAGAATTATAAGTAATTCCAATTTTTTGAGCACTCTGCATATACACACACAGACACACTTAGATTCATTGGGCCAGCAGCCAAATAGACAAAAACTAATGAGAAAAATACTGCTAATATGTGTTGCTTTATGGTAATTAACCACCACAGAAGTCAGCTAAGTGAAATAATGTAAAAATCATATGTTTGTTTGAAAAAAGCATCTTGGTAATTAGCCGACAAACAAACAGATGTCCCAATTAACCTCTCAGGCCACCCAGAAAAACACCAAAACAAATGAGACACTGACTGCACTCATCTGCTCTTTGAATTTAAAGGGTCACAAATGTACGGACCAGCCCACATAAGAGTCGGAATAAAGGGAGACGAGGAGAAAGTGCTGTTTCACTTCCTGAATGTCTCTTAAACACAGACGTTATTGCTGGGAGGGTAATTGGCCTCCAATTACATTTCGCTCATCCTCAGCTGCTCCCCAGCAGGGGAAGCCCTTCTCTCCTCTCCTCTCTTTATTCATACGCCTTCACATGTCAGTTCTCTTGACAAAGCCACGGCAACACCGAGCACTTGGCCCCCCGCTAGCTGCCAACTCGCAAGAGACAGAAAATCATTAATAATAAAAAATAAAAAAAGTACGGCACTGAATAATCCTTCGCAACATGCTTAAGATACAATTGGTAGATTATGATTTATTCTGATGTCATATATATTCAGATTTTGCATCTGTGCTACATATCAAAGGCATATGCGCATATGAATGAGCTTCAGGATTTTCTTTTTTTCCCCCCTTATCGGAAGACTCCCGGCCAAAAACTCACCCCCAACCCCGTCAACCCAAACCTCACCCCTCCCCCCTAGTATTTACTGCATACGATTATTCTAATTTTATTGCTATATGGCAACATGAGAAAAGGTAAGTATAACAAAGCTTTTACTTTAAAAATATAGAAAGATGCCTATGGGCAATTTTGGCATTACAGGTGTGACATTATGAAACAAAATTGCGAACTGAATAGCTAAAAAAATTACTCTTCTGATATAATGAAAACTATACTTGAGAGATAACAAACTCTAAGAATTCTGCATACTTTAAAGTCCAATGTTTGATATCTATATATATAATGTAAGAGGCCTTGCTGAACATAAAAAGGCCATTTTGAAAATATTTGTATGTTCATTTCTATCTTTATGGGGGAGCATAAAGGTTCTGTCGCCCTTTATTTAAAATATTTTTTTACAGTGCTAATCAAATGCTGTAATGGTAATAACAAGCAGTTTTGTAAATACTGAGGTCCAATGAAATTTGCACTTACACAAAGTATGAAACCTAAGGGTACATACAGTATTAAGCAATTCGGGGAGTAAGTAACTTCACTTTTTCACACTCATGTTGACATTGCTCTTCAAGACAACCTATTATGCTGTTGTCAAATAGGGAGGCTTATAAACTTTTTAGCAAAAAAAAAAAACTCCAAAAATTCAATGATATCCAAGCAATTTGATACTGTCACTCCTAACCCTCTAAAAATGGGCTATACTGAGGAGGCATCCCTTAAATGGAATGAACTCTGCTCTAACTGGCCAGCGAACAGAGCCAGCATGTCAACGGAGGGTGACAATGTCATAATCCCCCGACTAATGGCAAGGCTCTAAATACAGATGACTGAACCACAACTGCAATCTTAGAATTTTAGCAAGGTGTCGATTTGTCTTAATTAGCTGCATTCCATGTTTAGCGCAGTTATTTACCACCTTTAGCGGAATTTTTATGGACATATCCACTGTGCCATGAAGAATAAAAACCCTCAAACATGTTATGCTTAGTTTTCCATATTGTGAGGATTTGCAGGTAAAATAAATTTCTAAACAGATCAAATTAGACTTGAGAAAATCAGTAAGTTCCAAATTGGGTTGCTGAGCACAGGTGTTTTGAATTCTTTCAAAATAATTTTCCAGAACTTAATAAAATGAACATGAAATGAAACAGGTGTGACTTTTCTATTTGCCAAATAAATTGTTGGTTTTCGCAACCATGTGTTGACAGTTTCACCTATGAGGAACCCATTGATTATTCACGTTGATTAAGGGTTCGGTCAAATCGTTTCCCTCTGGAGTTATTCATACTGGTTTCTAACATATCTCATTGTGTATATGAAATTTTAATTCTTCATGGCATGTGCAGATTTGTCAAATGTGGCTTAAGAGGACAAATAACTGCTCTAAACATGAATGCACCCAATTAAGGCAAATCAACAGCTTGTTTAAGTCCTAAGATTGCAACTGTGGTCGGAACAAAAACAAACGTACACAGTGGGGCATCAGGACCAAGCTTGAGAACCACTGGACTACACAATGATTATAGAAAGACACTTAAAAATTGGAATCTAGCCACAGATTCTCCTTGAAAATAAACAAAAGCCACCGCTTCCTTGTATTTTCTGAAAAGCATGATAGGTGCCCTTTGTCGCCAGTCCTGCATTATAATTACCCCGGTTAGTGCTATTAAGCGGTCAGGCAAAAAGTGGATAGCGCACACAAATTGCTTTTTGCGGACTCAAGCTGCGATGTAGGCATAAAAAATAAGCCACGGGTGTAAAGTCAAGGTACAGAAATTAAAAATCCTCCCCAGATCTTTATTCCAACCACCTGGATTTACTTTGGACAGGAGACAGATTGAATATGAGTGATGAGCTCATTCACTGGGAGGAAGAAAAACTTGGCAGGACTTTTACTTTCTGACCCCTGGATTTTACACCTCTGCACAACAATGTGAGTCTCTCAGTGCTTTGTAATGGTTTAGATTGTGTGCATGTTTTGTTTTGTAGGTAACTGAAAAAGGCTGACACAGGCTGGGATGAGGAGACCAAGGCTCCTATGTAAAGCATAGGCTAAGGACAACATTTACATTGAGGATGGAATGCCCAATCATGTAAAAAGAGTTTAAGACTTGGCTGATCCTCAGTTTACTAAAAAAAAAAAAAAAAATGTGTCAGGCCCAGGTAATGCCACCTGACATGATGCCCTTAACTTAAAGGAGTCATTTTATGCCTATATGCCAGTTTAATATTCACATTTTTGTGGTCTATCCACAAATATTTTTATGTTTTTATGGTAAAGAAGCACCTAGTTACGGCAGCACGGGGAGTGTGTGCAGCATTTCTTGTCCATTCCCTCTAAAACAGGCTGTTTTGGGTTAGGTTATCTACCCTTACCCTTAAAGCCCATTCTGTTGTGATTAAGTTACCACCATTCAGGAAGCAGTCTTTGGTAAAATGAAGGGAACTCAATAAAATACTGGGGTTGTACTGCTGAGGAATAGTGGTAAAAATTAATCTTAACAACTGGTTCCTCACTTTGTCCTGCTTTGGAAGTCCATACAAAGGCAATTATGCAAATAAAAAAAATAGACAAGATAAGACATGGGTAAGTTATGGAAGAAAAGGCTGGTCTCCGGCAGCTGAAGGGCAGTGTTTTCAGTCAGACAGAATAACACCCTCTGACGACGTGAATATTCTGCTTTGTTACTTTGCTAGCGTTATAAATGCACAAACAGCTCAATGACCCCTAAAGCAAAGGGGTAAACCATAGAAGCATAATATGACCCCTTAAATCTCCTTTTCCATCTCTGCATTTAGAAAAAAGGACATTCTGTCATGCATAAAAATACTGAGTTTGACACCCACCCACTCAAGTCCAACAGACAACTGCACAAATTGAACAAGCATACATATATGCCAGTAAATTTAGAAATATGCAAATGCAGAAAAATTATGCAGTCACTTCAAGGATATTCTACTACTTTTCATCATAAGCAATAGATCAGACACCAAGAAAAACAGATAGCAAGTACTAATAAATTCACAGCACAACAGTGTTAACAGGCTGTCAACACTGCAATGCTAACTTGACCAGCTACAACAAATGAACAGCATCACAGGTGACATCACAACGATGAAGCAGGCAGTTGTATGGCGCTCCGCTAAATCCCAAATCATTTCAGCGGCCAGTAATGAGCAAATGTGCTTACAGTACTTAGAATCAGTCCTGCAGTCAAGGACAATATGAAAAAGGCACCTTTCTAAAGATCACCCATCACAGGGAGATGTTAATTATTCACCAAGAGCGATCAGAGGTAGGGGATGTTATTATTGAAAGGCAGCAACTGGCTCTTTGTGGGTGTCTTCAGGTTTTTTTATTTTTTTTATTTCAATAGAATAAAAGACTCCTATGACATATGAACATGCGCTAGCAGATAAACGAGAGGAATGGTACTGCTTACGAGTCATAATTACAAGACGTCACCATATGAAACAACAGAGAACATCACAGTCACACTGAATGGCAAATGTTTGCTACGATTTAAACAGATAAAAGTAATTTACATACAAATAGGGGGAAAAAATTCCTAATTTGAACCACCTTCTTCGAGCCATGTTTCATACTTTTCCTTGAAGGCAAAAGTCTTTTTTGGTTGTTCCCGGGGCTTCTAAAAGCATTAGAGCAACAGTTTAGCGGCGAATGACTCAGACAGAGAGAAGCAAGAACCATTGATCACTCTGAGAAAACTAGGCCTCACCATGGGATGCCAAGAACAAGCCAGCTCATTCACCACAGACTGCTGCTAACACACACACACACACACACAGACACACACACACACATTCACACACAAAGAAAACCGCTCAAGAAAGTTTCACGACCGCAAGAAAATGAGTCTGTGTACAATGCGGACGACTTGGCAGATGGAGGATGCACTGAAAGAAACTTGAATCAGAGAGCTGACTGCAAATTGACTGCATCCTGGACGGGTCTACTACCACAGGTAGTGCTGAACCCCGGCATACAATCAAGCTACTAAACCAGCAATCCCAAAAAATCCCTCACACAAGCCTTTTCTCATTAGCAAAATCATTTTACCCAAGGAACGGCGTCATCAATATAAAACCCAATACAATAAAATAAGAGCAGGCACATTTTCCTCCTTTTTGCACTTTTTAACTCTATTTTGGCAGGAGGAAGCACTGGTAAGACCAGAGTAACAGTACTAAAGGAGACCACCACCCAGGAAATTCAACGGATGGAACTAAAACCACATAAGTGACCCGTACATGTCTTGAGAGTACAGGCTGCACCACACCTCTTGCCAAAGGAAGGTTTTTATGTATGTAGAACATAGCTTTGAATAACAGCATGTATTCAATGTAATCAGAAAGATTCTGATATTTCATGCAAATATCCTCAAACTAACCCAAGCAGAAGAGAGATGCAAAAGTTAGCCTTCAAGCATCAGGACACGATACTCTCACAGTGCCGTGATTAAAAGGGATTTAGCGACAGATGGATCATCGAGGTGCCGAGATTAGAGAAAATACATGCAGAGATACTCCCAGCCCATTCAAGTTTTCCTGAATTACAAATCATTACAGCTAGCTTGTCTATTGCTAAGGTGTTAAGCCTTTCTTATTAATCAGCAGGCCAGGCCCCTGAAGCAGTATTCAAGTCCTCCATTTGCTAAGACCCTTACACATAAAGCCTGAATTTGCACTGCAATTGTTTGGGTTTCGCAGTTTCTTATTATTGCAAGTGTACAGTTCCATTTCTATGATGCTTTCCACAACAGGACATCAACTACTAACGTTACTTTCCACTACAAAACGTCAACTACTTACATCTCGCGGAACTGCTGCTCATATGTTTATTAATATATTCAGGCGAGTCAATTCTACCAGCCAGATCCATAGATAAAGCCTGTTCCTATGCTCGATTCAGTTGTGTATTATGAGTCTCAATAGAAAATTTCATTTACTCCAGGACTAAGTGAAATTTGTACAAACCAGCCTTAATTTTTGCATACTGCCTGAGCCTGACACCTGTCATCCTCACCATTGTTTCCTCTGTTACCACTCCTATGATCACCGGCATCATCTCTGTCTTCTTCCAGTATCTCCGAAAGCCTAGAGGTCAGTTTCTATCTCTGTGAGCCTCCCATCACGGAATATTCCGGGACACACTGGCTACTGCACCAGCACTTTAGTCAGCAGTGCAAGTGGCTCATTTTCCATCCACGGAAGCATGATCAATATTTCAGTCTGACACAACCACAAGCCTGCCTCCTCTTGGCTTTCAACGTAAATCATCCCTTGCTCTGATGGAACGCTAAATCACAGGGGCGGTGAAAGTGCAGAGCTTATAGGGTTAAAAATGTATGCGTCCACAGGAATAGGGAGGTGGGTTATATACAGGCGAAAATGTTCTGAAACCACTTTCCTATGCGGGGGACACACAGAGAGACATTATCCAGAGGGTTGTGTTTTAATCCAGGAACATCAATTCGCACAATACATTGCACCTGGCTGCAGGCAAAACACTTCAGACAGATTTTTTTTAACACCCTCTGCGGACCACCTACTCACATCTCGCTGTAGGTGCCTTCTCCCTCACCATGAAATATATGTACAACTTAAAGAGATGAAACTATACCTGAGGCTCTTTTTCCTCTCATATGCGATATGCTACAGCTTACTGCACTGCATCGTCCCATCTAGCGAATAGCCTTTGTCCTTGCCAAGCTTTAAAGGGTAATACGTGTAGATTCTAGCCGGCCTGAACTTAATTAACATCAACCTAAAATTTCACCCGCAATTAAATTTCACTTTGTTTCGTTTCAATCACTTCAGTCAGCCAAACGGTGTTTACAAATAAAAGCCAACCGCTTGTACTGACTCGTAAGTCAATGTTAAGGACGAATATCGACTGAATCTAGTCTTCTAGATCTGTTAACAGCAATTGGTTTAAGATCAAGGCACAAGGAATCTGTAGGAGAAGGCGTACTTACTGATTGAGCTCCACATCCAAGATAAATGTCGCTCCAAATGCTGCCACCTGGAAGCTCGCTTGAGCTACGTGCGTACTCTGCATTAGAATGAAAGAAAAAAAAAAGACATTTTTCAATAAAGGAACTGCTTCTGTAACATTGCTGTAGTGCAGTAAGTGTGGTAAAGATTTCCACGTTCTCCACTGATATATAAGCAATTATTTGCACCAAGCTATTGGCCCATATGGTGTATGTTATCTCACATGTCCCTAAGGCAAAACTACCCACTATTGTTCTCAACAGAAGTCCCACAACCAAGCAAATATTTCCCCTGGGTCTGTCTGCAATGATTTCCTAGCAGGTGTATATCAACAATAACACTGAAAGGTTTCTGGATCATTCATTTTTTGAGGATGGGGAGGTGTGCTTAAAAACCACAGATGGCTGACCCCCAGCTATATGCCCCCGAGTGACCTTGCTTATCTGATTGAGTTGATAGCCTCTGGTGTGAAAGACTTATGACTCGCAATAAGCCTCAGAAAATTCTAATCAAATAATTTAATACACTTTAAGCGGGATCCTTCATTACCTTATACATTACAGAATTCCACCCCTCATTCCCCAGCCCACCTTAAGATTGAAAATTTATGAACATTATTGCAATCACAGCTCTGTGAAAGACCATGTTTCTTTTTTAATGAAACTGGATTGTATTAGCCACTCTGAGGATTGCTGCTGTCACGTGAGGCCTTCCCAACTTTTTATTCAGGCCACTACCGAAAGACACCAGCCAATCAATTGCCTCAGACCCATCCAGCCACCAAACAATTTGCTTTTTATTCAATTAATTTTTAGGCCAAATTCAAAGACATTAGAACCCATCCCAAGGAAAACTGATAAAATCCACAGAAGTCAAGCCCAATATCCCAAGATGAATCAGCAGTCAGTCACTGATAGGCTTGGTGCAAGTGAGAAAATTCCAAGGACATAATGACAAAAGTATAATTAAATACAAAATGTTCAACAACACCCCAGTAAACACAAGTCAGTGCGTTTTTTTTTTTTTTCACCAACAACAGCATAAAATGGCATCTAGTCATCTTGCCAACACAAAGAAGCAATCCAAGTTCGCTTACAGAGGACTTTCATCAAATCATTGTATATTGCAAAACAAGGCTCAACTTCACACCATCAAAAAATGGATTTGTGCATCTGAAAAGCAGAACTGACTCCAAACACAAGTCTCAAAACATTACACTGAAAAAATGTTATGTAAAAAGTGTTAACAGCACAACAGAATGGGAATATCTTCTCAAATATGAACACACTCTTGATTATGGTAGAGCTTGTTCCACAGAAACGATGGTCCCAGGTCCCACCATGAACAGGTAACAAATCGTCATGGCAACATCATTCTCAACAATGTGCAGCCACTGTAACCAATGAAATGATAGGGTTACTCGTAGGAGTAATAAAAAAATACTTAAGTTCATGGTTCACCTGCCACACCTGCATTTTTCAATGCAATCTTTCTAAAAGCACTGCAAACCCTAATCCACAATAGCCTTTAAATCGTGTAATTTAGGTCTTACGTACATAACAGCAAGCACCTAAAAAGTAATAGAAATTATTTTCGATCCAAATTCGAAATATGATGATATCAATCTCTGTGATAGTCTCTCCAAGCTATTTGCCCCATCATGTCTGCTCGTGCTGTCCCTGGGTGCACATTCACCCCATAAGATGACGACATATCATTCTTCAATTTTGCAATTGCAATGGGCTTGGAGAACAAGTGGGCTGCGGTTTTTGGGAGCCGTGATATTGACATCCAGAAAAACTTTCGCATTTGGAATACTCATTTCCTCTAAAATGAGTGCAGCAATTCTGACTGGAATGCTCGGGGGTTTTCCAAAGGACTATGTCCTGCAGTTGGCGCTGTGCCCTTACTCCCGCCCCTTCAGGATCTCCATCAACAGACATCAAATGTTCCAGAAATGTAGATAGATATTTAGATAGATATTTATTTCAGGTAAAAAAAAACTGTACATCAATAATACATATCGGGTCATTTTTACAAGCCGTGAGGTTTACCCCAAGGAATTGAATGTCTGTCGTCCCCGGTTAAATTTATACAGTATATACAAGACATATAGTATCAGGATTGGTGTAAACCTTAAAATATGCAAAACATTAAAATAGCAATTACAGAGTACATTTTTAAAGATATACATGGATTTGCTGGCAGCATCTACACTCATTAGAGTGTAACACATACGTAGAACTATAAAGGCCCACACACATATGCTCACGCGCACACTTACACACAGATGTACATAAACACAACGTGCATATTAATGAAAGGGAGATTATTATGCATTTCAGTTTGGGCTAATATTGATGAAGAAAATGGTTTGATATCCGAGAACC
The DNA here is from genome assembly GCA_029721435.1 of Gymnothorax reevesii. Taxonomy (NCBI): domain Eukaryota; kingdom Metazoa; phylum Chordata; class Actinopteri; order Anguilliformes; family Muraenidae; genus Gymnothorax; species Gymnothorax reevesii. Next base: position 15,444,757 of record CM056573.1, read on the forward strand.
AAGCGATGCACGGAATGGGGCAGTTTTAACATGCTGAAAGAGTTCGCACCAAAGAATTAGGGCTTTATTCAGAAAAATGCATGAAAACAGAATGCGACTTATATAGTGGGAAATGTACCTCATTTTTGCCTTGTCGTATAACTATGAACATCAGCATTAACATCAAATTTTGTCATAAGTCGAGGTGGTAAATTACAGTGTCTGAATGCAAACGTAAACCTATGGTTGCAATGGATGTCATCCAGTTTCAAAGTATGTAACTTTTTGAATAAATCTTTAGTGTTTGCATTGTATTTTGAGTGCATTATGACTCAAATGGCGCGCTTCTGTAAGACATTCAAAGATCTCAAATAGGTTTTGTGTGCAGTTCCCCATAGCATATTCCCATAATGGAGGTGTGGGTGGATTAACGTGAAATAGAGCATTCTGAAGTTGAATGATGATTGATAATTTTTAGATTTATCCAACGCGTATAACCTGCTTAAAACTTTTTTTACAACAATGGTTTAAGTGGCATTGCTATTTTAGTTTCCCAACAATGAAAACACAGAGAAACTTAACACTCTCAACTTCTTTTATAATTTTATCACCAATTTTTATAAGACCAGGTATCGCATGGGGCTCATGTGATTGTCTGAAAATAATGTAATTTGATTTTGAGGCATTCACTGAGAGCCTTTTACTTTTAAACCAGTCAGAAACTATAGCTAGTTGCTCATTCATAACCATGAACAACTCACACAAATTAGTACCAGTGTAATACATAAAGTACTGTCTTGGCCTTATGAACATTGAACGGTATATCATTTACATAAACTAAAAACAGAAGAGGCCCCAACACTGAACCTTGTGGCACCCCACAACACACTTGTCATGTTTGAGAATTAACTCCTCGATACTGAAAAAAATGTTTGCGGTCAAGTAAATAACTTTGAAACCAATCATGGGCTAGGCCAAACCAGTCATGGGCTAGATTGAGAATGTAAGTTGTTAGCCATAAACAAAGGGACTGTGTCATCAGCTGGGCATGCACAGTTCCGTAAAGAAAGCTTTCTTTTGCTTGGGTCGTAGGGAACTACCATCTGCAATTGGAAGGGAATGTGAAGTAATCCAAGCAAACCCTGCCTCTTTCCTCACCATCCAGGCAAACTTCGCTAACACCGAGAAAGCTTAGCTTCTTTAATCTCTTTTTCATAGATACTTTCCCTCATTTATTCAATTCCTACTTCAAAATATGGCATCAGCAAGGTCGAACGAGAGGGCCGATCAATGCTTTCACCCAAGCCACCTTTATAGACTCAAAAAGCTTGGGAGAAAACGCATAAATGCATATGGTTTGCAAACGGCGTATCAGTGGAGTAAAGGCAGGTCTTTTTAAGGTTCTTCTCATTCTTGGATTACTTTGCGTCCCCTTCTGATTGCATATAGTGATAGTTTCCAGTGACCCACGCAAAAGTAAGCTTTCGTGACAGAACTGCACATTCCCAGCTGGGGACACAGCCCCTTTAAGCAACAGGTTATAAGTAACTGACTAGTTATTGTATTTTTAATCTATATTTAAGCTTTTCCAACTTTTGATTGTTGCTTACATTTAGCCCCAGTGACTTGTAGCTACCATTACCAGCTAGCTAAAAGTATTGTAAATGCTACTATGAGTGGCTCACTTCTCTTGAGTAAATGTAAATTCTTTTGGGCAGGTAATTATAGTTACCTAAAGCCGAGGTTGCACTGAACGAATTTGAAAATATTAAAAAATAATTTTGATGTTGATGAAAATTTTCGAAATTGTATTTTAATCAGGCAAAACTTGGATATGATTAACCCCTCTGCACAGAATACAAATAATGCCATTTTTTTCTTGCTCTGCATGAGCCTATTTAGGCTTTATAACTCAGTACTTGTGTCACAGAGACTGGAAAATTATTCCAGTGAAGCAGATTTGGAAATTCAATTACAGAATTATTTAAGAATTAAATTTCAGAATTTAAGGACGCTGGCATCTATATCTGGGCTCAGGGGTTAAGGTGAATGATGCCAGAAAAATGCATTCAATGTGCTGTAGGACAATTTAATTGATTTCTGACATTTCACAAAATTTTGGCTTGTATTGTACTGTGTGAGCAGTGCCACAACACAATTTTGATGGAAAAGTACAGTACATCTCCAACTCAGAAGAGTGTATGACTACATTGTCCCAAGCCATGCCAAAGCAGTTCGAACCAGTAGCTAGTTCAATACATACCTCACAAATCAGACAGTCAGTGTTCTTTCCATGGTAGCACAGTGTCGGCACCATTGTCCCAAAGCGCTAGTACAGTATGAGGGAGGGAAATGGCAATCTAACCATGATCTGCCAGGCCTGCACAGTCTTGAGAAGTGATCTCAAAAGTGAACTGAGCTGTTTTTGAATTAGGGTCTCTAATGTTAATGAACATTTATTTTCACTCAGATTTCTGTGGATGCTACATAAGACACACAACTCTGATATAGCATACATTTATTTTTACTAAGTCAAAACTGGTTTTCTTTTACAGGACAGTGATGCCCAATTTGGTTTCTTATCAGTATCAATGTTTAATTTTGTCTCATTCTTCATTCAACTGAGCATGCTCAGGTATAACCGTCGCTCTCCCACTGCAGCAGAATCCTCCACCAAGGAGAGGATATTTTGCCACCGAGTCACTGAGAAACAGCCCATACTCAGTCGAAGTAAAAGCACCAAAAGCAAAGCTTCATATGGGTTAATTTCAGAAATCATGCTAGCCACAGGAGGCGCTGTTGTGCAATCAGAATGATAAATCACTGCTGACAAAAATCTCACAATCAAAATCCAAGTACATTTAACTACTCTGGTAATATGAACAAAATTGCAGAGCTGGTGAGAGGGGCTTTTCAATGGGACCATAACTATAACATCCATGACTATCAAGGCAACACATGGATTTTTGCCTTGTTTTCCCTCTATTCAGTTGCCCAAACTTGGTAGCCAATGTGCTCTCTCACTAATATCAGTGTTGCACCCCGGATTAAGAAAAAAACCTATTTTTACAGCTGAAAATGTTATGGATGCATTTTCTACATGTACATGAATGTTGCTGAACGATTTCCGGAAAAATAAAAATTGAGACTGACTTCATTTCTTGATCACCCTCAAACTATTCTGTTTCCATCACTAAGTATTGACTCCAAATTACTGTGTTACTTTTTCAACAAATCAAATTGTTCAAACTATAATCTGCCTTTATGTAAAAGTTGATTTCAATGAACAGACCTCCTCACCTTGATTTGATACATTGTAAAGATTGAAAAGATGGCTATGGTAGGATCAAATATAATCCCCATCCCCTTATTTTACCATATAAATCTTCAACTGAAGGATAAATTGAACTCTTACCAACACTTAACATAGCCTGTAATTATATATAATTTCTAATACATGCAAATCAAGACCGTGTTTCACAGCAACAAAGAGAGGGGAAAAAACTAAAAATGATTGTGCAATCCTTCTGTTGAATAATCATAATATGTTCAAAAATGATGGCCCACATTCCCCATGTATGCTTCATATTAACAGATTAGCCCACACCAGACTTGCAGTAAGCGATAACTGAGAGGCCAATAATTTGAATAATTAAGTTGCAACTGCTGCATGCTTTCATAATTGCTAAAGTATCTCAAGCATAAAGTGCATGTAACGCGGCTGTGCATAACTTTAGGACCAGTTAGCTGCTCACTTGTTTTGTAGTCGTCAGCAGACAAGGAGGTTAGCACTTTTATGGGACTACCATCTGCAGCTCGTTGACATGCTGCAGGCATTTAGGAAGCCAATATCGCCTGAAGGACTGCAGTGTATTAGCAGACGGCAACCCCAGATAGAAACACAGCTAGCAAGAATTCAAGAAAAAAATTAAGAGACACTAATCTAGATCCAGACCGTTTCAACAGCCTTTGTTTAGCATCCTCTTGACCTACTGCACTCGCTGAGACTCCAGCACAGAATTTCCGACAGATTCGTATACAGGGATATTTCCAATGCATGAAATGCAAACTAACGCAATTTAGATTACGAGGAATGCGGACAAGCTTTTTTTCTTTCTTTTTCCCCATTCGATAACTCCTGTACTTCTGACTGATCTTTTTTCCCCCAGTCTGTTCGTAGTAGATTTTTCAGAAAAATGTAAATAGCCAATTGGTCGGTTTACGACAATATCAGACACGTTCCATTGCTATTTTGGCAGCTATGTCACAGTAAGATGCTGAAGAATTACACCAATTATAGGTTTTTATATTAAGTCATTCGATCGTAGTTTGTCCTCACACAATAGAAAGTTATAATCCGCTGGAACCCGCAGAATGTAGCACACATCGCACAATACACTCCAGTGAAGGCCAATATAATAGGCTGGCAATGGGCTACTTTAAATCCAGTGATAGGCATTTGTGTTCTTTGTCTTCATCAAACAATGGAAATAGCGAAAATAGCCCACTTCTGTGTGTTCCAAATTTATTATTATTATTATTATTAGAGTCAAGAAGGGAGAAGTGTGAAATTGATTAGGCTTAAACGTCCCCTAGCTCACCTACTTTCCAGCAGTGGCGTAATCTGCATCACCTTGCAAATGACACTGACTTTCGGGACAAGGCTACGCTCACCGCGAGTTGCCCCGTCATTGATAGGGCCCACTTAATGCATCTGTGTATAGACAGCTTTTTGTTTATTGACGCTTTTTCGACGACTGACTGCTGCAGCGCAAGGGTAAGGTGGAAGTTTAAGTGATAGCCTACAGCAAACCAACATGTGTCAAAACAAAACATAATGCAGTCCAGCTGCTCCATTTTCTTTCACTGTCTTGACTTTTCTAATACGATTCGTATGTTAGTTAGTCATTGTTACAGAGATGAGATGTGCTCACCATAAGCAAGAAAGTAGTCAGACCTTAAATTGATTACCACTGGTAGACACATAGCTAAGATTTCCACCACTCAATATCAACAAAAACAGACCAGAAAAAAAATAATCATAAGCAGATAGCGGAATGTCTCCAGGGGCAACGCACAACGAAGACATTTGTCAGCCAGTATTAAAATCGTCGATAGCAACCCACCACAATCCACGTACTCTACCTGTTTTGAGTCGGAATTGGCTTTTATCCTGGTGTTGAGTACGTCGTGCGTGATTTGACTGTCGTTGTCCATGCGGTAAATTAACCGAAGAGGAATGGTAATTTCCTTTCCGAAAAATCTGCTTGTGTCCCGATCAGTCTTCCCATTTGATAAGGCGTCTCCTTTACAAAAGAAAACACAGATTTCTATGACTGCAACATTTTATTTGCGGAGCAGTACTCGGCCGCTTCATCTGCATTCATAAGGCATGGATAAAGTCGAAACACAAACAACGTCTGAGGAACCATCTCTCTTCTGAGACAGCGACACATCAATAATATGTTTTCTTTCCATATCACTGCATGCATATTTTAAAAAAGTGTTTGCATCAGAAATGATATTGGTGATCCAAAAATAATGGAAAATGAGGGAGGCGATAGGTGCTAAATCTTTCAGTGCACTATATTTCACTAAACACAAAGATTAGGCCCCCTGCATCAGTAATTTCCACAAATGTTCACTGTACGACAACATTGTGACATTACCTATTCGTAGGAGAGGATTGCTGGAATGTACGATGTACATCGCTCCGTAGATACACAAACAATAAATTCCACATTGCGGAGACATTGTAATCAGATCTTCGTCATAAAATAATCCAAAAAAATATTTTCGGAAACCTCGTCGCTATAGGTATTTCTGAGATAAACACATCCGCGTACGCGCTGTAGTCGTCTGGTTAGCGCAATCTCCCTTGATTGCCATTAGGATGTTCCTTCAGCCTCCGCATTGAGACGCTGGTTATAACGCCAACTGCATTTGAGCGCTCTCAACCTCAGCGGAGCACGGAGCCTCCTCCTTAAAACACATCACTATCCAGCGGCTCACTGCAGAAGCGCCGTTTACATACGTATGAACGGAATGACGGGAGCTGTAGTTGGGAACTGAAGTCTAAAGATATGGCACAGCAGCCACTTTACGTCAACACGATAAATTACTCTCACATTTATCACAGGTCATTCCACACAGATCAACAATTTAGATCACAAAATAAAAAGAAATAACCTTACACCCAAATAGCAAATAAAAAAAAAAAATCATAGTGAATAAGTAGGAAATACTGTTTCATTTTAGTATGTTACGGTGAAGTCAGGCATATTAGGCTATCTGGGAAAATGGGCCAGATAAGATTAGAAGGTCTTAACACTTTCAGATTTCACAAATGCTCGTTGCAAATAATTCATAACTGTTAATGCAACAGTACATGACATGGCAGATGTTACCATTTTGGGGAGGATAATGTCTTACACTGAGTCTGGTGAAATAAACTGCATGTTGGGTGTTCTAGCATGCAAAATTGTTCTGTTCTAACAATTTCTATTAAAAAAAAAAAGAGCTGTCATAGCAATAAGAAAGAATTAAATAGATAGAAGTTATGTTTTATGGTGACTGAGAGAATGGCCTCCAAAATAATTAGGGCCGAGCAGAATAAGCTGCCAGTACCCTACTGTTATCCTGCATGTTCTTCTTTCTTCTTCTTCTGAGGAAATCCTACTTCCCATGCGCAAAAAATCACCAAAATTTTCACAAAGGTCCAGTCCCATGCCAGATTGCCTCAGCTGCAAAAACAGGCCTATAGTCCTGCTGGTGGTGCTACAGGAAGCCTCTTAAGTTCAAAATTTTGAAAATTCACAACAAATCAATCATATGTGCTACAGATTTGCCACTTTCACCAAAATGTAGCCCCAATACTGAAGAAACCTTTGTACATTTAAACCTGTTACAAATTATGAAGTTCATCACTCTTTTTAAAAAGAAGGTTAAAATTTTGGACTCATGGAAGATGATGTTTGGAAAATATTAGAATTTTATTAAAAACTGAATTTTTTTACAGCATTTTGAATTTCATTCTCATGCGGACAATTGGAGTCAATGCAAAAATGGCATTATTAAACATCAGTGTTTCACTTTTGGAGCCAATAAATCATTGTTAAAAAAAAAAATTACCAACATCTCCATGCTGTCTAGATGCAATTTGTATATTTTCAGATTTTTGTCTTAATAACTGAATTTTTGACAGCGGTTTGAAATCTACCTTTAGACGCTGTCATTGCATTGTAGAATTCCTACAATGACTAGAAGAGGTTTTGAACATATATACCGCAGAGTTGCCTCTTGCTAATTAGCTCTGTGAGATAGAGCATAGTCTCTTGTGTCAGGAATTGTGAGTTCAAGCTTCAACTGATGTAAAATGCACATTAGAATGCCACCTTTTTTCATCTTCCTACACTCGGCTTGTTGCTCAGAATTGCCTAATTTTGCCTAGAATTGCCCGGCCCCAACCATCGCTGCGGAGCAGCTGTAATTCATTTTGATATTTTGAATCACATGCAATTTCTAATTACACGCATTCTTAGTCTTGGGCCCGATTTCAGTTTTATGCATTTCATACAATGAGCTGATGATCTGGGGGAAAGAGGCCACCTTATGCCTGATTTCAACAGATATATTTATGGTTGTAACGCCTCCCTCCTGTTCCCTCTGGCTAACTGCCTCACCCAATTATCCTCCTGCCCATTGTTAATTGTTCAAATCTGATTTTTATTCATTATCACATAACTGTAGCACTTTACTTCTGTTACCCGTATCTTGTTGATGTAATAAACCACGCCCTCTGCATTTCGGTCCTTCACTTCCCTCTCTCCCGATGCCCTAGTCGTTACAATAGTCCCTCAATATTGAAATGACACAAGAATCAAGCTCACAGTGCCCTCCATATATATTTGCACCCTTTGGAAATATTTTCAAAAGTTTTGTTTTATAAATCAATGCCTTTATTGTTTGTCTTATTGATATTTATTTCCATTTTTAAAAAAATAACACCTTCAATATAAATGGCTGAAAGGAAAAAAAATATACTTGATCATGAAACAAATATTTTCTCAAGAAATGAACAATTATCACATCCCCTTCATTTAATTCATTGTGCAACCTCCTATTGCCAAGATAGCAGCGGAGTACTCTCCTATAGTGAGTGCTGACATGGAGGGGATCGCAGGGGATCTTGGGTTATTCAAGAATGCAGAATATCTAGATACTCTAAAACTGTAAAACCCACAGTCGCGTACTCACCTCTTCAACTTGAGTCATAGGGCTTCTGTTAGGTTTAGGTTTAAGGACTGGGATGGCAAAACCTTGATTCTGTCAAGGGGCACTATTTCGGTTTATTTCCATCCCTACTTTGGATCATTGTCCCTTTGGAACATCTAACCGTGGCCCAATTAAAGCTTTCTGGCAGAGGAAGGTTCCAGTGTTTGATGGAATCCACCATACCATGAATCCCAACAAGTTGTCCAGGGCAGCGGGTCCCAACGTCGGCCCTAGGCGCCCACCGTATCAGCTGGTTCTTGTCCCGACCACATTTGTAAACGTCATTTGTTTTAATTAGATGCCTTTCATGTTAAGAGCAGTGATTTACCCTCATAAGCCAAATGTTTACAGTAATATGAATGCATGCCATGAAGAATAAAAATCGTGACGTATCCACAAGAACTGCATAAAAAGAGGAAAAAATTAGTCAAATTAAAGAATTAGTGGGTCCCTACAACTCCATTTCCAAAAAAGTTTGTAAGCTGTGTAAAGGGGCTTTCATACACATTGTACAACAGGTCCACAACAGGAATGTGGGCTAATTTGTGAGATGCATGCGAGCATGTGCCGCAAAATTTGTGTATTCAACGGAAAGCCTTTTGTGGACCCTCGTCATAGAACTTTTAACTTTCAAAATTTTTTCAGGATCATAGGAGATTCTCTATGTCAGGCCTTTTTCGTAGGTTTGCCACACGGTGTCCCACGAGGTTGTTCAACTATGTTATGCTAGACCTAGGAATTTAGTTTGTTTTTTGGGGTCCTCTGAGGTCCTCATTGTCTTTGGAATTTCCTACTATAGACCTACTGTCATCCTACATTAAAGCCACAAAAAGTCCTGCGAATGCTCCACCACTGCACATCCGCTCAGTAACTGTTATTAGTTCATCGAATGATTGCAATTCCCTCCAGCGTTGGTCACACTGCTGTCTTGAAATTTTTAATATTTTCCAACGACGGTATGGCACATATTGTTGTGTGACCGATACTACGCATCCTTCAAATCCTCCTCTCCCAAATATCAGTCCTTCCAGTCATGGACCAGCAAAAATCGTACAACATATAAAAAAATAAAATAAATCATACGACCACGTATGTGAAAGCACCTTAAAATGTAAACAAAAAACAAAATCCAATGACTTACAAATCATTTAAGCCCTATATTGAATTGAAAACGGCATGAATTCGACAAATCAAATGTTGCCACTGATAAATGTGTTTTTGAAAACTCTCTGCTCATTTTGAATTTGATGACAGCAACGCGTTACAAAAATATTGGGGCGGGGTCAACAAAAGACCGGAAAAATTGTACAATGTAAAAAAAAATAAAAAATACACCCGGTGGGGCACCTCACAGCTATTTCGGTTGACAACAGGTCAGTAAGATGATAAAATATAAAAAAAAGCATCCCAGAGAGGCTAAGTCTTTCAGAGGTGAAGTTGGCGAGGGTTTCACTATGTGAGTGACAGCGTGGGCAAATAGTGAACGATTCAAGAGTAATGTTTCTCAGTGTAAAATTGCAAAGAATTTGAAGATTTCATCATCTATGGTACATGTCATTAAAAGATTAAAAAAGCCCAAAGAAATCTCTGTTTGCAAGAGAAAAGGGTGAAAACCGCATGGACGTGATCTTCAGGCCCTAAGGTGGCACGGCATTAAAAAAAGGAGAAGGTTTGGTGGTGGAAATCACTGCATAGGCACAGAAACCGTTCTGAAAACCACTGCCAATGAACACAGCCTGTTGCTGCAACCAAAAATTCAAGAAATGACACAACCATGTATACACAAGATCCAGAAACGCTGCCGCCTTCTCTGGGCCCAAGCTCATTTAAGATGGACTGAGGCAAAGCAGAAAACTGTCCTTTGGTCTGACCAATCACAATGAGAAATTCATTTCGGAAAACAGGGATGTAGGGTCCTTGGGCTAAAGAAAGGAACCATTCGACTTGTTATCATCACACAGTTCATACCAGCCCTTTTCGGATGTAGTTTGCCACCCCCAGCTTAAGCAGAAGTGTGTTGCTAGCTAGCATTCAAAGGTATATGAATCACCGATGCAGATGCTCTCGTAATTGTGGTTTAGATACTTTGAAGTTTCTAAAAGCCAACTGCCAGGCTTTTCCAATACTCTCACAATGTCCGAATACAAGGTGTCATTTCATCGCCTCTAATTTCTCAGTACATGAATTTAGGCTAAATGCACAGACCCTTGGTCTGTTCACTATGAGCAAAAACAAAATAACTCAATTTGGAAGTGACAGATAATTGACCTTCAAAATAGGAGGCATTCCGCAGACAAATTACATTAATGGTCACATATGCAACTTACAAAGTAAATGCAAAAATGGGGCGAAAAAATTTTAAGCACCTGTGCTCTCCACCCCACAATGTGGAAAATTAAGAAAATTTGAAAATTTATTAAAAAGAATACTTTCAGATTCACATGCTGAAGTTCTGATACACAATATATAATACATATCACAATGCATTATGGTGCAGTGGATTTTATAGGATTTCATGAGAATACCACACCATCAATGAAAAAAATGCAAAGCAAAAGTGGCTTAATATTTTCCTGAAAATGTTTGATGAATGCAAGCCTTAGACAGGTTAGAGAGCTGAGGTCGTCAAAGTCTAAATTAGTACAATTCACCCTTCACCTCAAGTCAGTCAAGTAAAATTTTGAAGTTAAAAAGGAAAAACACGTCAAGCCAACTTCATTTACATTCCAGTGGTATTCTGTAACAGTTTTACAAATTCTAAAAAAGAATTCACATAATTGAGTGGCTATGATGTTAGGGGCAAGGGAAATGGTGAGCATGACGACCGTTATAAATGCGCAGTGGAAGTCTATGGAAGCCTACAAGGGACCATTTAAAAATTATAATGTAAACTTGAAAATGAACATGTAATTCCACCACACAATTATAATTTACCAAGTAACATTTGTGTAAAAATTTAAATGACACTGCAATGAACCAATTCACACTTTGATTTCACATCCTTATATGGGAGTTTCAAGACCGTGTTAACTGCTTCTACACCACAATCCCTCGTTTGGGTTCATCAAAGGCTTTATCCAAAACTGTGGAACTTAAGGACTACTTTAAATTCTAGCGAAGATCCAACGATTTCCAAAGCAGCAAAATACCTCCAATTAAATTATGGGGAAATGTGTGCAAAATGATGCATTTTCTGTTTGATGCAATGAAGAATCCATAAATAAATGGCGTCCCAGGTTTGAAGATTTCTCTCAATACAAGTGCGATGTTCCAGTAAAAGGCTGCAACCAGCAGACTCAGAATATGTATGTGACATTGTCCTACAATATGGAAAAAGTATTTTTTTACGGGCGGTTCAAGTAATACGTAGAGTTTAAGGGATGAAAATGAAAATGGGAAAGCTGTCTGACATTTAATTTTCAACGTCAGACTCTGCTGTACAGTGAAAAATATTCAAATTTGAATTCAAGTTTGAAAAATAAAATTACGAGCAAAATTTGAATATTATCCACCATCCACTTGAAAATTATTTTTAACAGCTGTACCATTTTCATATGGTGGCAGAACGTACATACAAGCATGAGAAAAGGAAAATGCAAATTGAACAATTGCATTTTCATTTTAGTCTTCACTCAAGAAAAACTTGAAAAATTATAATGGTACCAGTGGCATTACATTTCCATTTTCAAGTTTACATTATCATTATAATAGAATAGAGCCTTCCAAAGGAGCCATTTGGGTTGGTCTTCAGTCAGCAAATCCCTTGAATTCAATATCCATGTCCTCACTTGTCAGGAACAGCTGCCACAGGTTCTCCAAGGACTGCTGAAAAGTCTCATCCTCTGCTTTGCCGAGATGCTCCGCCTTTTTGACGGTCCTCCGTCTTCTGAAATTCCTGACTTTCCTTTGTAACCTCCGGTCTGGGGGGCTTTCTGTCGCGTTAAGTTTCTGATCTGCATTTTCTACCACCTCATTTTTTGACGTCTCTTTCAACTGACAAAGATTCTGCGCACATTCTATCAATGTATCTCTGCTATGGTTAGCCAATGTCGTGGGGACGTCCGCCTGACTTGAGGTAGTCCTGCTGCTTTTGAGCGGAAGAAAGCACTGAAAATCTGCATCGACGTGAAGCCAGCCATCGTCGCTCGTTCTTTTGTTCCCAGGCTCCTCGTCCACTGGTCCCAGGTTTGTTTCAGGGGATCTGGCATCAGACTGTTTCCCAGTAGACTTTTCCTGAGTGCTGTGCTCGACCTGACGGTATTTCTGGTTATCGGGGCTTTTAGAAACACAAAATTTGTGTGGCTCCTCAGACTTGTGCGACACGTTTGGTGCCTCAAATCCTTGACTGGTGGACCAGAGGACAACACTGCAGTTTCTCAGTCGCAAAGACCCAGAACCGCCTGCACTGTGGGGGCTGGACGTCTCCGCTTTAGGGGAGCATACAACCGACGCCCCTGCTCCGTCCCGTCCGCTGTGGTCCAACTTAATGGAAGGATCTTTCCTGTCCTCAAATTTTCTCGTGGTCCCAGAGGCATACACAACAGAGGACACAGAGCATTTTGGCCTGCGAGGATTAAAGAAAATATTTTAAGAAACATGCTCGCATCTCTAATAATCAAGTTATAATGCGTACACAAATGCACAAAGGGTCACTGTACATTTTTGAAATCTAATTGAAGACTTTAATACCTTTTTAAGACCTACACAAAGAAAACTTAATGCAATTTCCACCGCAGAACAAATACACTTTAACAAAGGTGAAGCATGAGGGCAAAAATTAAACACAGGTACGACCCCCCAGTACGGAGGACCCGGGCTGAAATGTTTTTTTAAATGTCAAACAAAAAAAAAATTCTGGAGCATTTCTGGAACACAAAGTTATGTTGTCAAACTACTTTGTCCAACATTTCAAAAACCCACAGACATTCAATAAACCAAACTGGGACACATACTGTAATCTGCATAATCAACAAAAACAAAACTAACTCCCAATCCTCTGAATGTGATGCAAATTTGTAACTCCATTACCAATCAGTTTTTTGTCATTTTTACCCAAAATAAATCAAATAAACAAAATTAGCTATTTTGTTTTTTGAAGTACTAGAGAAGACCTGCACAAAGCCATTAAAATTGTAACTTTATCTTACTTAGTTTTGGAGCTATGATACAAAATACACCAATTTTGTAACTCCGTTACTGCATGACCTGGCTCCATCTTCATAAATTTTCCTAAGTGACCAACTAGCTTCATGTCAGGCCACAATACAGCTACGTACTGTACAATCTCAAAGAGCTCCTCAAAGAGTAGTGCCATCGTGTTTGATACTGCGACACTGCTCAACGTTCATGTCATTTTATATACTGGAACAACTGACCATCGGAGATAATTTTGCAAAACAATGTCGCATCAAACCAGTTTAACACATTGACCGCCGACTATGAAATAACTCGTAATAGCAGGTCAGGGCCTGCTACGTGACTCATGATGAGAAATCACTTATGATGTGACTCATCGTGCGCTTCTGCGATTTAAAAGGCATTTGCGTCGAGTTCCCAGAGCACAGAATGTCCGGAGCCGCTGTTGCACAAAGTATTGCTGTACTGAGCAGCTACTGTCCTCTTGTTGCCTTAGAAATGAACAGTGGTCACCTCACATCCACGCAGACAGGAAGAGTCTCTTTCTAATCACGGCATAGTGAACTAAACCCTGAATGACACTGAAGTTCAGCTACCCATCAGTATAAGGTCAACTGGATAAAAAAATATAGGTAGAATTGTGACATGCCACAGTCGAAGAGTCAACTCAAAATTTAAGACCTGTTACAAGCAGAAATAAAATGAAAAACCTATCCCTGGACCAGGAAATCACAGTGGATGGGTGGATAAAATCATAAAACAACGAGAGATCTGACAACCACAACTCAAGACAGAAAAAAACTAGTCACCTTTTCAATTGCTGTTGAATTTCTGCAAAATGGCAGGTCAGTTCAGAGATAGCTTGGTCCACTACATGGTACTCGGGACCCTTCGCAAAGGCCTTGTGCTGCTCACTACTCAGGTGCTGTAGAGCCAGGGGGAAACACGGAAGTTATTTTCATGAGACAGAAGACAGAACTATGTGTCACACTGAACTGGAACAAAAGCAGCCTACCTCTTTCACATTTTCATATTTGATGAGGCAACATTCGCAGAATCCTTCCCTCTTCTTGGCCTGGGGATCCACAGGTTTCTTCTTAGCTCTGATGGGCCTGCAGCTCTCACTTCCCGAAGCTTTCTTACCTCGGTTTCTGATTAATACAGATGTTAAGAGCAGGGGCTTTCAGGTCATGCTTCAACAAAAATACCGCACAGAATATTGACAGCCAGTTCCACGGCAGGTTTTTTAAAACCCTTCGTTCCTGTGCCAAATCTTGTTAACTCCAGTTGACCTTGTTAAGATCCTATGACACTCTTCGATAAGAGTAGGGGGTTCCTCCATGTCATGGCTAAAGTCCCAACCTGGCTCATTCAATCTGCCACCTAATCATCCCCTGATCTAATTGGCTGTGCAATTCCTCTGTCCCTCCCCACCTCTTCCCCCACGGCTCCCTTGAAAAATAGATTTCAATCTCAACGGGACTTCCCTGGTTAAATAAGGGTTAAATAAAAAAAAATAAAAAAAAACTTCAGATCGGAGCACGAAGGACTTCTGAAATTACTAGGAAAATAATTTCAATCTGGACATTTTTCATTTTATACACAGCCTGTATACCACAGTAGCATAAACCTTGCAAAATAAAGAGTCTAATTGAGGGAGGGATGAACTCTAACAGAGCACACCTGTTCACAAGCCAAAATGTGAGCGAACAGAGAGAGGACACAATAATAAGAATCATGGAATGTCCTTTACAACGTGAGGAACGTGCTGAACGGGCATCAGATGATTCTTGTCCTTTCCTTCTCTAAAACTAGCAACTTATTTTAGCGACAACTTAGTATTAAAGTCAGTGAAGAACACTGCACATAGTGGCAGCTTGTAAGAGCTATACGTACTGCAAGCGTACATGCACCAAGCAGGGATTGTCCCAACTTCTCCATTTGAATACACTTATTAAAAGGCATATAGTATCAAGGCATATAGCATCAAGGTTTTACAAAAAAAAAAAAAAAACTAGTTTAAAGAGCCCCTGATTACGTTCCCATAAAAAAAATGATTGAGGTTTGGATGTTTGAAAATGTGCTGAAGCCTTTCCTATGAGTCACTGCGTTGATTGATTTTCCATTTTCTGTAGCAAAATGCAATCGCAATGGAAACAGCCGAAGACGTGCGCTACATCACAACTGCCCCGTACTGTAAATCAAAAAGGTTGCTTCAAACTGCACAGCCGAGAAAACCGCTTCACTATGTTGCATTAAAAAAAATAAATACTGATGCATTTGAGAGACAATATCATCTGACACACCCTCTGAATACTGAATGAGTACTGAAAATTGATGGCACACATACTCTGTATATCTGCCCTGTTTGGAAAAAAACCCTTCTCCTAGCATGTCAAATACAGCCCTGTCAATCATATACCTGTGGTAAACAGAGCTCTACAGTACACAGTGGAACCTGTGATCTTTGCATTCAGACCAAAGAGTGAGACTGAAAATCTCAGGAGTTCAACAATCACCGACTCCGAGAGCATACAGGGGTGGTATTCTAAAGGCCTCCAAATTATGTTAAGTCTGGTTGTTGGCTTGAAATTAAATGCTCCTGACATGCAACAACATAACACATTGCATGAGGTCACCATAACTGAGAATACTATAAATGTGCATACACTTCCAACTTTTCACTAAAAAATTCACAATACTATTGCTGTTTAATGACAAACACACAGCAGTCTAATACTGGTTCGATGATAATTGAGCTTAGTTTTAGAAGTGAATACATTTCCAATTTTTAACCAAAAAAAAAAAAAAAAAGGAAAATACATCAGTGCTTTATAACATGCACAAAGTAGTTGAACATTAGACAAATTCTCATCGTACTAATCAGTAAGAGCTTCATACAGAGAGATATATATATATGAAACCATAGCCGAACCGTAGAGGCTCACCTCGGTTC
Organism: Gymnothorax reevesii; assembly: GCA_029721435.1. Lineage (NCBI taxonomy): Eukaryota > Metazoa > Chordata > Actinopteri > Anguilliformes > Muraenidae > Gymnothorax > Gymnothorax reevesii. Next base: position 15,461,102 of record CM056573.1, read on the forward strand.
TTCTCGTTTCTTCCCTGGGCTGCCTCTCCCGCGCTCGACCGCGATAAACGGACTGCAGGGGGGCGCTGAGGTCAGGTTTAACTGAGGGTGATCTGGCATGTGGAGGTAGATTGGTCTGTAGTGCCTGAAGAAGGAAAGGAATATTTCACGATTACACCAGCATGTCTACCTTCACCACTTATCCGCTGACAACAGATTGGCCCTGATAGAACTGTACAATGTACAAGTACATTTCAGACAGCTTTGTGTAAAAAGATGAGGACAAATTAGAAAGTCATTCAAGAAAAGTTCATTCTGAACTTCCTGAGTGTTTTGGCCTCTTTGGTTGCTCCTTTTTGCACTGTTAACCTCCAAACGAGCCAACTTGATGACTCTACAGTGGATCAATATCGTGTTGCGCTGTGAGCTCTGTACCGTATACAACATACACTGCCAGTGACAAAACAGATTTGGACATTCATGTTTTCGTTCCACATTGTTGTGAGATAAAACCAGTTGTAAGTCATGCAAGTAAACTAAAATGCCACAATACAAGATGTTACTAGTGACACATAAACAAGGATCTGTAAATTTAGGACTATGAACTGAATTTTAGAGTCAATCAAAAAACGTTGTCGGCTATTCAGCAAAATAAACTGGTAAACATTATTTCCAATATCAAATAAAGATGCAAAATGGACAACTTATGCAAACTCGACCAAAAAACCAGATGCAACAAACCACAGGTGCAGTGTATCCCTAGGAAATAGGAACTTCAAGTGAAGAGTATTCAGATTTGTGGCGGTGGAGGTGGCCGGTGCTGTGATTACTGAGAGCATTTCTGCATCGTCTGCCTCTATGCATAATGTTATTGTAACCTCTTTACCTTGTGCATCATCCCTTGAGTTAATTTCCAACATTTTTTCTACCCAGTGTCATAATCTGCCTCTCTCGCCTTCCTCTGTTTAAAATTTGAAGAAATTTATCCCCAATATCCGCACAAGTCTGACCATTTTGGAAGCAGTAAGGGATTTATTTGTCGTCATTCCACATTTTTTCTGAAACCAAAGGTTGCGGTTTTATCGAACACACCTTAAATGGAAAATGCAGTCAGCACCAAGCCATGGCTGCATGTCATCGTAATAATTTTATAAGAGCTGGAATTATTAACCTTTTCTTGCATGTCATGTGTGGAGAAAATAAAGCTGAATATCACTGAAAACTAATTCCTATGTGAGGGTTGAGCTGAGCTTAGATAGGGGTTGGACAATTGTTTCTTGTCGTGTAACCCATTCATGGTTAATAGAGATTGCAGATAGGTAATCTGATCACCAGGGGGCAGCAGAAGTTGCAGCTGGTGGAGAGAATTTAGTCACTGCACACCACTAAAATTTGTCAAAGAAAAACTTAACATCTAGTGCTTGGGGATATTATGGGTCTAGTCCAGATGCTAAAGGTGAGCATGGGATGCAGCCCATTGGCAAGCGATGTCAAAGAAGTGCGCCAACAGAGAGCACTAAGACCGCTAATTTAATTGTGTACATGCGTGTTCACCAGCCCTCTGAGGCCGCAAAATAGCACTGCTAGCATCGCAGTTTTAAGGCCAGTAATGCATAATTTTAAACACTGTTTTGTACTCCCATAATGTTTTCCAGCAAGGAAATGTAAGCATGTATGTGACACAAGTTGTTTTACAATTTATAAACTGATATATGGAGTTTTTCTGCCCATGCAGGTGGTGGAAAAAAGATTTCATAAAGACATAATTATATTATGCATAATTGTGACAAAGATCAGGCTTCAAGTATGACTGAACGTCAGTATAAAAACTACTTATCTTCATTTGTAGAAGATGCATAATGAAAAAATACCCATATCAAAATTAAAACGGTTTTTAAAAAAAAAATAGGACGCCACTCACCTGCAGCAATCTTCAACCTTAACATAAGGTTTACTGATTCTTCCAGCTGGGGGGGAAAAAATGCATTTTTTTTAACAGACATAAAAATATAAACCAAGATTCCCCAAAATCACAAAAAAAAGAGAGCATGAAATACAGTTTTGTTATTCTGACCTGAAATCAGGACACAAAGGGAAAGACAGGAGGTTCGACGAAAGTATGAAAAGAGCACATCTACATTATATCTATAGATGAGATTTTGTGGAAAAATGTTGAACAGTTTAGAAGTTCTGGGCCGAAGAAATAAAACAATAGAATTGAAAAAAAAAACACCAATTAAAAAAACAGGCCTGCATTTCAACGAGAAAATGCATGCATGTTTGCTCAGCAGTACGGAGCCTAATAGGTCATCAAAATGCTTCATTCTTATTATAGAGTTTTTATTTTTATAGATTCATTCACACTATGGTGCAGGCTAAAGATGTAGAAATGAGAGCAGTCCCCCATTGCACAGGATATTACATTTGTGAAAGGAATTACAGTCTTCCACTCTTTTTTCCATAATTTTTTTTTCCATAATCTTTTCCAATATCTGCTATTGCAAAGAAACCTTTCCTTCTTGTGACAAGTCTCATTCAAGGGTAATCCAATCTCGCCAATGTTCAGAGCAATATCAATTAACTAAATGACAATTCACGGCTGGAACAATTAATGATGCAATGATTTTCGGTGATGCTGACATACCCAACAAGGATGATGCAAAAACCCCTAAGGCAGTTACTACCAAGACTCAGCTCACTAAGAGGACTGAAATTGAAATGTTCATATTTGAGAGCAATTCAGCATTCCTTTGCTCAGTTATGCATGAGCACATAATATGTATGCACTATAGCACAAAAGATTGTGTGAAAAGTGCCTATAATTCAGTAAAAATAGAAGGAATCAAGAGGCATTGATGAAAAGTTGATAAGATCATAGTACATTTGAGTGAGAGAAATTTCATTACAATCAATAAAAGGCTCCATAGATTCCCAGTTATCTGAAGACGGCCAAAATGGTCATTTTTCATTCAGAACCAATTTCAGAAACTAGTCAATTATTTATCCACACTCTAATACTTCTACATATAGTTTCTGTTGCATATATTGGGGAGCAAGTGCTTTTGGGACCATACGGGAACTTCAGTCGGGGGGGGCCGTGAAATTTGAAAAATGCAAAGCCGTCCATACAAAGTTCACTTCTCATGTAGCCATAACTTCTGACTAGTGAATCCTACACTCATTTTGATGCTGAATTCTGAAAGCCTGGGCAATAATCGTCCATAGCATCAAGTTTAAAGTCTGCACCTTTCTCTATGAGGAAGATATATAGCACTTCCCAAGAAGACTTAAAACTTTGCGCGGGTGTTGCAGGTATCAAAAATAGGGGTGACATTCCCCCCTCCCTTTTTTTTTTTTTTTGAGAAGATCAACTACCCATGGGATCGCTCCTTATAACTTCTGGCACATCCTGCAAAAATCTGCGCTTCATTATTGTTTAAATGAAAACAACAAAAAGAAACACTGGAATGTGAAAATTTTGCATCCAAATGAAGCGTTTTATTTCTTGTCTGAATTTTAAGGAAGAAAATTGGCTACACCTGAGGCAGTTGAATGTTCACAGTTTCAACAATCAAGGAAAACTACTGAAAACTAATCAAAATCAATTCATTTGAAAGGATGTTTCAAGCCCCCCGTTTTTTGTTCAGCAGTTGCAACAGGTCAGGAATTAATAAAAGACAAGGAATACAGTTTGGGGAATAGAGACTGTCATGCGGTTCTACTGGGTCATTAATGAAGACAAGAGGGATTATTTTTGTACAAGTTGATATGCTTTTTTTTCTCAGAAAAATGCTACCCCGTATACGTACCCCGTAGAAGGAAAAAAGCAGAGGTATATCAATTAGCAGTCACTGATCATTCTGTTATGCAATTTGTGAGTAGCCCAGTTTTAACTCATTCCCTACGGAATACTTTTAAATAAAATTGTCGCGTGTGAACGGAATGCTTTTCCCGAAAATTACACAAAATAAAGTATTGAAGTACAAGTGGCCCATGACCGCGATCGTCAACTGATTTCGTGTTTTCATCGGACTGGGAATGGTCATCCACGCCGCTGGCACCGGCTTACCATAGGGAATGGTAGAATTTGCCGCGCCATTGGCAGCGGCTTGCCATAGGGAATGAATCAACATTAGTAGCCCAACAACTGTTTAAAGCTGTTATAAAGTTTGTATTTAGAACAAATGAGATAAACTTCTGTTATTTTGTGGGCCAAGTTTATTCTATTACAGCCAGGAATAATGAGTAAGAAAGGTAAGGGCATTCTGTCCTTCTTCAGGAAGACAAGGAGAAAGGGAGATCAACAGTAAACCTTTGTAAGAATACACCAACATAGACAAAATAATGAAGTATGTGATTCCCAGTACTATTAATGGGCATAATGCGTTTTCCTCTCCCATTAAAACCAAGACCAGCCTGCAGGTAATTATGTGATTGGAGCAAAAGCAATCACTTCTTGTGATTCTTTATTTCCCTTCATTATTATTGTAGTGCAATTTATTATTATTAGTATTATTATTATTATTATCATTATTGTAGTGCTACTCCAACCATTTTAGAGGGATCAACTCCAAACCTGGTTTCCTGGATTTGAATAGCTTCCGTGCAATGTATTTAGATTTTATTTTTTGAAACATTGTATAATTCTCATATTATTCCCTTTTCAATCTCTTACCTGTTCTATGGCTGACTGAATGCTTTTTAAGTGCAAAATCATTTTGCGGCACACATGCCGTTCGAACAATAATCCAATGCACCTCTACTCTCAGGACCGTCGACTAGATCTCATCCGAGCGATCACAAAACGTCAGCTCTAATCTTCCCAGACAATGGCTCCAGTCCGTAGAGTGACCGTGATTGCCTGGTTGGTTAGATCTCCCCTGCCCTACCACAAACTATCGTCTCTTATCTGGCCGGACATCTGGCCTGGAATGAAATGCCAGCCTAATTCCACACAGAATATCACAGCTGTGCTCAGCACAAGCCAGCTAGTTTGAACTGGTAGAGGGATGCCAGAAGTTCTGATTCAGCTGTGATCATTTTGCACTGTCTATAAGAAATGCACTCTTGTGCAAAATTTGAGACCAGGGGCAACTTCTGTGCATGCATGTGCATGCAGGGTGTGGTGTTTTGCAAGATAGGAAAAACTGCATTGGTTCCATCTACTACATCAATGAAACTTTATTTGTGCCAAGGGCAAAACCCTGAGACACCAAGAAAAAAAAAAACGGTGCACAACTGCTGCAACCAAAATGGAACTGAGATGCATAGATGCACACCTAAAAAACTGAAGAGGAACAACCACAGAAATGGGTAATAGAGGAAGTAAAATACTATTTTAGAGTAATGCTGCATTTGCTTCACAATCCCAGCTAATTACTCAGCAGCAAATGTATGAGAATAGGCTACAGTCCATTAACAAAGATGCACAGCCATCTGCAGTGACATTCAGGCATCAGCTTTGCTGAAGCCTCTCAAGTACCATAAAAGGTATATAAACGCACAACTAAATGTACAATAAAGGCGCAAGATTTCAATTATACATACCATCACATTTATGAAAAGCAGTTTTTTCTGTCGTTCTAGGTGTTGCCTGCAAAATGAAGAGAATGTTAGTTCCATCCAAAACTTTGAAAGATCCAAATTATATTATAAAGACAATCAGCTTCTTTGGAAAACTCACCAATTTATTAAGAAGAGGAGCAGATACTTTGGTCTGTCCCTGTGAGGCGATATCCCTTTTCTTCTTTTCTATATAGGATATCACATCTAACATGGAGGAGGCAGAGAGAATTAGCATAAGCGGCAATAAAGTGGATCTGTAGTTTTATCGCATACTTTGACCATCTACAACTTAACTTTCAGCCAACCAATCACCCAGCTTTTTATGAACTAGACCTGTAATTATGTAAAAATCAGGAGGTAAAACAGCAGTAAACAGCTGTTAATGGAAGGTTGACCACAATGTAGAGCTATCTACTCGCGTTCAAAACTGGGACGGGTGATAGATAGATAGATAGATAGATAGATAGATAGATAGACAGACAGACAGACGTAACATTTCCAATATCAATCAACAATGCATGTTCTCTCTGGTTTATCACTCATAGGATAACTGCAACTTTAAAATATCCATTAGTAAAGAGACATTTCAGGGGATCAATTATCAGATCAATAGTTGACGTTATTCCCAGATCAACATAACTGAACGTACAGTATTGATGGCATTCACATTCACAAAGGAAACCTCAGGGAAAAACAGATGTGCAACATTAATAATGTAAACTCAATACAAAACTAAGGCACGGACAATCCAAGGTTTTCCAAGCTTATTTTAACAAGTCATCCTGACTGCAGTGTCATATACACAAATCAGGAGTCAGCATATTGGATCATCGAAATCGATACTAGTATAGTTGGCGCCTCAGTTAAACCAAAGAGCTAAGTAATAGCGAGGCTAAGGGAGTCGTTTAAATATTCTTTAAGTTTTCATTCACTGTTAGGCCAAAAACAGAGTTCCCATTTGGATTAACATAAGCAATTACTTAAGAGCCGGTGACTGAATCCTTATTGCAATGATTAATTCAGTATGTTTCAGATGGCAGCAGGTATATTTCACCCTGACTGATGCAGTGTGCAGCGTCTTATTTCTTCAACAGCCCTGTCAGACCACGTATCCCATGGCTGGGGAAAAGATTTTACCAAGTTTCAAAGGACGAAAATTATTGGCCTGCATCAAAAAAGCAAAGGAGATGCCTTAGAAGTGGGTTAAGGGCTGTCCAATGCATTACAAAAAATGGCGGCAAACCCTCAACTTTGGTTAAAAAAAAAAAAAAAACAGGTCAGGGGAAAAAAATCATGAATGATCATGATTGCAGATCACTACAATGCTTAGAGAAATCTCATCGCAAATTAAAAAAAAAAAATTTAATTACAATTAGGTCTATGCACTGGCATTCGGCAACGGCATTTCAGAACTCTTCAGCGAATGAAGGTAATTTTGGTGACTAGTACGTGGTTTTGTCCATTCACATTTTCCAATCAGACAGCTGTCTATTTTTTAAAGCAAGTTGCGTGACCATGCTGCAAAAAGAGGTGTACGCACTTGTTGACGATGTTATCTTCATTCGCAAAGAGTTCTGAAATGCCGCTCCTGCTGGAAAAAAAAAAACTAGGCCTACGCTGTTGGCAGCCGACAGCAAGGGGTTTATCCCAGAAATTCCCCAATACTCAAAGCCCCCTTTATTACATTCCCCTTTACTAGACCTACAATATGAGGCAAATTTGAGGTCTATGTAAGTAATTGTTTCAGGAGAAATGGTTAAAAAACTGATTTTTTTTCAATATATAGCACCACTTGGTGGCAAACCTAGGAGTGCATACTTGCCCAAAATCTAATCGGTTCATCCTCTCTACCATATCTATCCATATGCTAAAAATGACAAGCCAATGCAAAGCATTTTGTGAGTTATCGCCCAAACGGCTAAAATCTGCAGATGCGGATGCAGCGGCAAAAACCATGATATCCCGAAACTCGTAATTCGGGGATATAATTACCTTTGCCGAGTGCCGGTGCATAGACCTACTTATAACAAGAGTTTGACACTAAAGTGACTATATCCTCCGCCGTTAGGTCACCAAAACCGACTGGTGTCGGCGCATTCCCAGTAGGAAGGTTGGTACCAAAAAGAATTGAAAGAGGTTGACTCCTTCTTGAGATATCACACTGATAATGTTCGGGACGGATGGACGGACAGACGGAGCTAAATACCATATCCCCCGCTTCGCACTAAACGCGCAGCAGGGGATAATAAAATTATTTTTCTGCACTGAATCTAGCCCATTATTTTGTCGCTGCTAGATTGCGTGGGGGAGAGAAGCCGTGTTTTCAATTGCAACTTGATTATTCTTGAACTGGAAAACACGTTAATAAAGGAAAACCATCTAGAATTAGCCAGGTCTAATTGTTGTCAATAAAGGGATGGATATTTGCACCCGATTTTCAGGTCCAACGCCGACCCTGACCCGCCATTACGAGTCATCTCCTAGTCAGCAGTCAACGTGTTAAGCCGTCACTGATGTAGCGACAATTAATGGATGGTTATACACATTTTGGGATTTGAGGTTTTTTTTTCTGGACAATCTGTAACAATCTTCTGATATCACCAGTCTGGGTGGGCAACATCCTACCATCTACAGTCACATATAACAAATGCATTTAATTCACTTTTGTCAGAAGTAGAGATGGGACACATCCGCGGCAGATCGCTGTGATGACACCTTCTCAGCTTGATTTCAATTACTTAACGCATTTGGTGGCACTAAAATACAAAACCCTTCAAAATCCCAATGCTGCACAGGGAGGAGTAGGGCTGGATTGGCATTCATAAATTTCATTTTTGAACAGTGGTCAAAATACTTTAGGGTCAGCACATTTGATGGACGGTCAGTCAGGTCAGCGGAAACACAGGATTTTTTTGTGACGTCCAACTGGGCCATTGTTGGTTTTACCAAATAGGTATTAAAAAAGCGCCACACTGCAGGCAGACAGTCTCCCATGAATAACTCTCAGTGCAGAGGAACAGGTAAAATAATAATGTGGCGTCAGAGTAATGTTTAGGTTACTTCTGATCCACCAGCAAAGTCACATAGCTGCCTCATCGCTCTGTAACTGCCATCATTATGTGTACCTGGAGGAAGAATTCCAGCAGTTGGTGATCTCGTTATGATAAGTTTTCACCTTTGATGGCGAAGGCAATTACTGTTGGTGGGGAACCTGATGTGGGAGTCCTACACTGTGACTCAGCTATTGTTTCTGCATAAACGGCGAATACTTAAATGTACTGAAAGATTACCATCAACATAAAGGACTTTTATCCCCCACTCCAGAGCGTTGGACAAAATTCTGTTGATTTGGATCCGTTCCTGAAAGGGAAGGGGAACAAATCCTTAGAGCGTAAAAACGGATTCATCGTTGTCACACAAACATGAAACAGAATGTAAATAAATCTAATCCAAAACACTCCACTGTTAACAACTAGCTCTCACAAAGACAAAAGGCAGGAGAGGACAATCTGCCTACTTGTTTACCTGCTCTTTAAACACTTTCTCCACTAATGATTTTCCTCGACTTGTAATCACCTGCGAAAAAAAATACAATAAATATTTGCATGATGTTGCTTTATATGCAATGGACTGTTGTAAATTTTGCTAACTGCATTGCTATCGATGGCCTTTTTGTATGTCCGGCAATGTTTTAAATATCTTCCAGCCCAGAGAGTGCAGATGTAAACTAGCTAAACAGCCAAGGACAAAACAGCACGATAAACAACAATAGCACATTGCGACATTTACTCGGAAACAGGGAAGAGCACTGGGTAACAGAGAGGGCGCTAGAATGCAGGCTGGTGAATGAGTGCGCACTCACAGCAGTATCCAAGGGGCCTTGAGAGCTCCCTTTCTGACTCCCTCTCCGGCTGCCGGGGCGCGGGGAGCTGTGGCCCGAGTCAGCGGGGCTGGGGATGGGCGAGTTTCGGCCCAGGCTCCCGACAAACTTGGCCTCTTTCTGGTTCGACACGAGGTACTTTATGTCCTTGCTGAAGAATTTCTCAACCGTCTAAGGAAACACAGGAAAAATACTGCAATAAGCTGCGTGTAAAGTTTGGCTTTTTTTTTTTTTTGGTGCTTTTTATCCAAATTTTTAAAACTCGGCCATGCGAAAGTAAAATGAAGCGCAATAAATATACTGTTTGTTTATAAATTGCACACAACCTATTTGTACCTGAAGACTTCAAATCTAACATTAAATTATAGCTGCTGTGCAGTAATGGTTGGGGCTGGGCAATTTTAGGCAAAATTAGGCAATTCTGAGCAACAAGCTGAGTGTAGGGAGATGAAAAAAGGCTGGCATTCTAATGTGATCTTTATATCAGTCGAGGCTTGAACTCACAATCTTCAACACCAAGAAACATCTTCTATCTGACTGAGCTAATTGGCAAATGGAAATGTCACATGTTGCTTCACAAATCGACTAAGCTAGTCACCTGTGTGCAAGACAGCAGCTGTTACCGTGAACAAGCAGATTTTAAACGGCTGTCAAAAATTCAGTTTTTAGACAAAAATCCGAAAGTACACAAACTGGCAGCTTAGGCTGCCTGGCCCCTAATGAAACGAACACCATAATTTGTCTTTAAATATAAACGGTGTTTTAAATTCAATTCCATAAAATAAAATTCATGTGTTTTAATTTAATAATTTGTGTTTAACTATGAGGGCAAGAACCAAAGAGGGTAGCTTTTGGGGGTCATACATCTTTTTGACCATGTAAACCATCTGCAAAGTTAAAAAGCCTAAAGTTCCCACCAAAGAGGAGTAATTCTCTCAGACAGAATAACACCTCGAGCTGCCAGAAATGCCTCATTTGTAGTCTAGCCTTTTATTCCGTGACTTGTGTAGGTCGCCATGTGAGACATTTGCATAATGCCCATCTCGCAACCACTTCAGCCCCCCCATCAAACATAACAGAGGCTGAGAGGAGTTCAGTTTGTGCTTATCACCATGTCGAGAGGACACCGTTTTCTCCAGTGCGAAAGAAAATTCCCCTTGCATGGACTTCCGAAGAGGAGGGAAAATGAAGTTAGAATTTGTTTTTACCACTATTCCTCAGCAGTGCAAACCTCAACATTTAACTGCATTCCCTTCATTATCCCCCGCCGCGCGATTAGCGCAAAGCGGAGGATATAGCATTGGGCTTTTTACCAACATCCATCTGTACGGACAAATAAAATTGAGGCGGCGGGGGATAATGCCATGTTAGTGGCAAACACTTGTTTTACTTAATACTGCTTCCAGAGTCTTTGTTCCACAATCACAACAGAGTGGGCCTTCAGGGAGGGGTCCTTACAGAGACAGCAGCCAAAGCAGCTCATTTCAGTATGAGTGAGCCTGCAGTGCACCACACACAGTCCAGGCGCGTTTCCCAAAAGCGCAGTTGCTAACTAAGTAAGCAACTTAAATAGTTTGTTCATTCCAGTCAATGGGCCCAACTATGTTAGTTAGCATCTGTGATTTTGGGAAACGCAGCCCTGTACAGCTGTAAGTAGGTGCTTTTTGACCAAAAAAAACATGCAAAAGTTTGTATATAGACCACGGAGAGAAAAATATTTAACTGGGAATGGGCATAAAATGACCCCGTTGAGAGAGCATTTTGAACTTCGAAACTGCAGGAGAATCAGAATACTTACTCCTCCCAAGAGCTTGATGTCCTCTTCCAGAGTTTCTGATCTTTTACTGAATGGCAAATCCAAATAAAATCCTTTACCAACGAGGGGCTTGTGTTGTAAAGGGTTTGTTTCAGTTGGAGTTTTCGGGCAGCTTTTTGAGGTCTCCTTGCGGTGACTATCAGTTGTGTGCGATTCTGTTTACAAAATAGTAGTAGATGGTTAAAACATCAAGCACTTTACTTCTGTTTTTACCAACAACTTCCAAGTTCCTTCAAACCAACTGCTTCATCAGCACATATGACGATCTAACATAACGAAACACTAATCATAAATATTATATAGCAAATAATCGAGAAGGTGTCAGGCATTTAAATGTGGCCTAAAAGCAGACACCATCAGTTGTAATAATTGTAAAAGAACAAAAACAAAATATCTCAGGTCTCTTGTAAAAGCAAAAAATACATAAACATTAGAATGATTTTATTGTTACCGAGCAGCTTTGTTTTGTTTGGCCTTGGAATGCCTCTCGGTTTCATTTTAAGAGCATCAAATAAAAACAAATTACGTCCAGGATGTTTTCTGAGGGAGAAAAGAACAAAGTTGTATCACTGGCAGTTCATTAAACACAACCCAAGCCAGTCAACGCAAGATCAACAGACAATGGTTTTAAAGTATTTGCCCCCTTCGCAATCGCTTTCATTTCCCCGTAATTGCCATTTTTAAATAATGCAGATCATCCAACTAAATTTAATATAAGACAAGGACAACATGATTAAACACAAAATGCACCATTTAAATGATAATTTCAAGGTATGGAATTATTCAGAACAAATATCGCCCATGTGAAAGGATACTGTGGGCACCCCAGACTGGCAATTCACAAACAATCTTTGAAAAAAAGTCCAAAATAAACATGTGAGAAGTGCGGTACAATATTAATGTTCCAATAGAGCCATACAAAATCATTCACGGACTTATTTAAAAACCAATTTCCTCCAAATGAAGGTTTCACAATTAATGTCACCCTTAAAGATTATTGAAAATAACATCTACCAAAATTAAACCAGGTATTAAATTCCACTTGTTCAGATTTTATCTAAGTGTTAATGAACTATATTGAGCCATTACATCACTCTGTTTCAGAAGAGTAAAAAAATGAGGTAACACACAGGCAAAATTCCTTTATCATCCAACATCATGAGGAAAACTAAACAACTGTCAGTTCAAAAGAGGCAAATGGTCATGAACTTTCATTAATCTGGAAATGGCAACAAGAAGATTAAGAAACGATTGAATATGCCACTGAGCACAGTAAGGCCAACTTTTAATTAATGCCAAAGATATGAAACCGTTGAAGACCTCAAGGGTAGAGGACACAGCTGCATTTTGCCCCCCAGGATACTGAGGAGGCCTTGGTGGCATCTTGGGGTGACCAGATTTCAAAAAGCACCATCAGGCACCACCTCCCCAACCACAGGCTCTTTGAAAGGTTTGCCAGAAGAAAGCCCTTTCTCACAAGAAGACACAGAAGCAAGCGCCTGGAGGTTGCCAAATGTGATTTAAATTATGACTGGAACAGGGTTCTTTGATCAGATGAGATCAAAATTGGTCAGATACACATGTGGCGTTGAATCAGGGATGCATGTACAGAGAAGCACCCCATGCCCATGGTGAAATGTTAGTCACTCGTGTTTTGGGGCAGGAGGGTTTTCAAGCATGAACGGCTCATTTTTAGGTCGTGCCACAGCATCTCAAACAAATTCAAATCATGACTTTGTCTAGACTACTCAGGCTTCATTTTGTTTCATTCAATCCACTCAGAGGTGGACTTGCTTTTGTGCTCCAGGTCATTGCCCTGTTGCGTTACCAAACTGCGCTTGTCCTTCAAGTCACATAGTGATGGGTGGATATTCTCCTTCCTGGTGTGGTAAAGGGCAGAATGCGAGGTCCAATCAATTATGACAAGTAATCCAAGTCCTAAAGCAGCTAAGTGGACCCAAATCGTCACACTACCATTGTGTTTGACTACTGGCATGAAGTTCTTATTGCGCATTCCCATTTTAGGTCTGTGCTAGATGTTATAAGTCCCACGTCCCTGAAAAAATCCACTTTTGACTCATCAGTCAGCTGAATATTATCCAAAAAGTCTTGGACATCATGAAGATGTGTTTTGGAAAATAGTATGAGACTATCCTTTGGCCTAATCCATACATGGCTTACCCCATTTAGCCAAACTGTCAAATGTTTGGTTGATGGGCAGCTGGTCAAACAAGATTTATTTAGGTCAAGGAATCACAGAGATAATCCATATCCTTAGATTAATCCATTTTGGATGTCGTGGTTTTGGAAGTGACCTTGCAGTTCGCCCATGGATGTCATTTTTGCCCAGTCTCATACTTATTATGAAATCGTGAACACTGACCTCAACTTAGGCAAGTGAGGCATGCAGGTCCTCAGATGTGAGTCTGTCTTCTTTTGTGACATCCTGAATGAGTCGTTGGAGGAATTTTGGTAGGTCCGCCACTCCAGAGAGGGTACAGCACTGTTCCGTTTTCTATACTTGTAAATACTGGCTCTCACTATGGTTCGTTGAAATCTCCGAGCCTTAAAAATGGCTTTGTAACCCTTTTAACACTGATAAATGTCAACAACTTCGTTTCTCATCTGTTATTGAATTTCTTGACACTGCAGCATCAGGTGCTGCTTTTTGCCAACTTCACATTGCCAGACAGATTAGGTGATACTTAAATTCAACAGGGCTGACATTAATCGTGCCTAGATGCTTCCAGTGAAATTGAACCCAATTATCAATTAAATGTTTGGTTTATATTGTGTCAAAGGGGGAAATTACTTCATCAGATGGGGTTGGATGGCTTCTCTCCAATAATAAAAGAATTCAGCACTTAAAAACCACATTTTATGTTTAAATTTACTCTGGTTATCCTTGTCTGATATTAAAACCAGTTTAATCTATAACATTTAGCCAAGAGTGACAAGTATGCATGCATAAAAGAAATCTGGAAGGGAGCCAAAACGTTTTCACAGCACTGCAGACACGCAGCGAAGTTGATTGTCATTCCCGAAAATATTACATAAAACAGTGATAAAGGTGAGCTGAGTAAATTCATTAGCTAGATACTAACGTTACAGCTAACGCCAAGAGACAGCTGAAGTTAGTTGGTTCGGTAGTAAGCTAGTTAACCAAGTAAAACTAACGCCAACTTTTGTAAGCCATCCATCAGTAACTTAGCCATTCACAACGGTTACTTGCAATAACTTAAAACAGCAAGCGATCTAGAAGCAATGTAACGGAGATCAACATCAACCGAACAGGTGATTAACGGTATATAAAAGCTGACCAGATGGGCAGAATGCGACTAAGATCACCGGCAATACATCTGCGTGGGAGCTCTTTAAAAACCGTTGGGAAGTTGACATATGTAGCTAACTAGCTAACAGTTAGCTAACTTAGCACAATAATGCCAGTTTTGAATATCTGTTCAAACGGTACCAACTCAAAAGGCAAGCAAAATAATCCTCTTCAAAGGGAGACACAACAACGGATACAATTTTTTTAAAAATATACTCTAAATCATATTTACTGCAAGTCAAAATACAAACGGTAACGTACCACAAGATAGTAGATAATTCCGTACTTCCCTACTTACAGTTCACTCAAATACAAACTCTATAGCACCTTCTTCTTTCCCGCTCCGATTAAAATGCTTCCCAGAATTCTTTGCGTCGTAATGTCTTCGCTGCTCTACCATGTAACATTATCATGGTTTTAAAACCAGAGTATCCCATAATTCACAAACACAAAGCGTATATTTCATTTACATGAACAATAACTATGATGTTAATTCTTTGTTCATAGTTAACTTACATTTTGACGTTTAAAGTTCTTGAATCGACGAGTCACTGTTTTTTTTTTCTTTTTTGGCGCAGCCGGTGGCACGAATGTACCTGCCTGAAAGGGACAGCGAATTCTTTGATTAATTTTACTTTTATTTTATTATTATTAGTAGTAGTACTTTTGTTAACTTTGTTCGAGTTACATAAATTAATATTATAGAACCAGTAGTTGGCGGTAATACACCTTCGAGTTGTATATTGACATAAAACCCAAAGAAGAAGAAGAAGAGAATTCTTTGCACGTTGTTTGACAGGATGCGTGCATTGCGAACGTAACTTGCAAGAGCTGCTGTCCTTATGGCAGCTCAGTAACTTCGCCAGCTGGCTACTTATTAGCCGGATGATCGATAGGTGATAATATGATTGAATTGACGACTCGCCTGAAGTCGCTGCGCCTTAGCCGTTTAAGTTCACTTGGGCGTCAGCTCGGTGTCTGTATGCGATATCAAAACGGCGATGGTGAAATGGCTGATTAATTTGCGTTACCTCGCAAGCTAACCCTCGAGCAGTTGCTGCTAGCTACATGGCTAGCTAACGATAGGTCTGGAAAAGTTAGCTAAGCTAATATCCCTCACATCGCCGGCGTCATTTTTGTCATATTAGCTTTTTGTGTCCGAGGGTTTTGGGTAAGTTACCGCTCTTTAGCCAACGTTAAATTACCGTTAGCGTTGCTGTATCTTTTTGAAGGACAGATCCGTATCACTAAGCTAATATTGCATAACTTGGCTACCTAGCGGAACGGTAACGTTAATGACAGGAGGCTGTTTTGTTTAACGCAAAGTGAGCAGCCACTGGCGTTAGTCGCCGCGTTCCGCCTCCGAGTTCCGGTGGTTATGAAGTCCGTCTGGCGGTGTTACGACTGACCCACCGCAGGCTGTTCAATTGACGAGCCAGAGGTGGCTATTAGCAAGTTAGCCAGCTGTTTGTTTCTCTGGATGGTGAACGTCTTGTCACATGCTAGCGGGCAGGGCTAATCTGCTGGAAAACCACAACCATCTACTGTCCTTCGTTATTTCATTTTGATAGATATACATCTCAATAAAAACTGGTGAAAATTTCACCACAATATACTAAGAAATTAAGACGGGAAATAAGTTTAGATGGTTGTAGTTTTTCAGCAGATTAGCCTTACCCCATGCTAGCTCGTCATCTTGTCTATGCAGCTCGCTATACCTGCTGCCAGGCTCGTCTCTTCCTTATCCTAACAACTGGGGATTGTTCTGCAACCCTCTTGAGCTGGTTACGTCAGCTTGCTGTCACGCCTCTGTGGTATTAAACTCAAATGACAAATGTGTGATTAAGATAAGAAACGTTAATGTACTTTTTGAATAGACTACGCATGGGAAATGGAATAAGAAAACGGCATGAATTTTTGTCTGACATTATCTGACAGAGATGAGCGGTCGAGTGTTTGAGGACAACGGCATTACGCCGGTCCAGCAGATGATTTCTTCTTGCTCGGGTGCTCTCCTTACGTCACTCTTCGGTAAGTCCAAAATGTGAGGAAACTTCCATTTTTAAGGTTCACTCCGCAAATTGTAAGTGTAGAAATATCATTGCAAGTGCTCTGATAAAGAATATTAATGCTGAAATGTATTCTTGGAGCTAAGAAAATGAGTCATGGGTCTCCGCTCGGTCGGTAATGTGGCGCTGTAGATCATTAGGAACTGTCTTCAGAACTAATCTGCAGAAAATCTGGAAAATTACATAAGATTCCTCGCATCCCCTTTTTGCCGAATTTTATTTGCTGTCCTCTGTGAGGCGGCACAACAGGATTTCGAGGTTAACAACAAACATTAAGAGATTTAATCGTGCATTCAATTTCTTTGTTTCTTTGTTAAATGCTTTTAAATGGAATAATACATAATTCGTCTGCAAGGTCTGTAATGTTGTGTATTGTTGTTATCCTGTGCACTGTTCCATGTTTATATATCATGATTGTTGTTGTTTATATATCATGATTGTTGTTGTTGAATGGTGGCGCAGTGGTTTGCACTGGTTCTCCCCGTGCTCGCGTGGGTTTCCTCCGGGTACTCCGGTTTACCCCACCCACAAAAACATGCAATATTGGAACACTCCTATATGGCTGTGTGTGAATGTTTGGTGGTGGTTGGAGGGGCCGTAGGTGCATACTGGCAGCCACGCTTCCGTCAGTCTGCCCCTGGGCAGCTGTGGCTACAAAACGCAGTTTACCACCATCAGAACGTGAATGTGTGAGTGAATGAATAATGTATCCATTGTGAAGCGTCTTTGAGTGCCCAGAAAAGTGCTATATAAAACTGATGCATTATGAGATTGGGCTGAGTCAAAGACAATCTCACAGAAATGCTTGGTAAAGCTTTTAGTTAAATTCTGTTTTATTTCTAGTCACACCATTGGATGTTGTGAAGATAAGACTACAAGCTCAAGAAAGTCCATTTTCAAAAGGTACTCACTTTTTCTGATTTAATGTTGTTCATCAAGGGCTAGTGCACTTATGGGCTTACAGGGTATTTTAGGAGAATAATTTCTTGAGAAATTTTCTAAAGGGGACTCATCATGCTGTCCCCCTAACTCGCTGTTCATGGTGGGCATAACCCCATAATATGAGCTCTGCTCTGATTGGCCAGCAAACAGTCATCAGTTCCATTTGTCAGTGGATTGCGATCATACAAAAAATCCCCCAGCTGCTCCCAACAGTCTCTAAACACGAGACTGATTTAGTAGACGGCTGGTAAGCAACACAATTAGCATGGAAAACTAATGTCTGCAGGCTAAGCAACTATGAGGATGGTAGTTTCATTCAGAAATGGCGTGACATGCAGTCGCCATATAAGTTTAACTACATTTGGAATTTGGTCTATAGCATTCAGAATGGTCCATTGTTAGCATTTGTGTATTAGCTTTTGTTAAATAACATTCCACTTAATGTGAATGGCTGCCCAGTTATTCTGCAACTCCGTTATATTGAAAAAAGGTCATCAGCTTTCTGTTTCTATTGACTTGTCTTTTAAATTTCCTCTGGCTAAACTAGCAACAGTTTCTAAATACACATTTGATTTAGTAGCTAGTTAGCCAGGAAACCTTAAAATGGTTATGGGAAGGTTGTTCATGCATGCTGAACAATTTTGCGAGTGGGACTTGGCTGCATAGACAACCAAGCAGTTGAAATTTAACCAAAGTTGCCCTTGGAATTCGGTGTAAATATTAAGAGATATCAGAAACGGAAAAGGGAGCGTTCGCCACGCTTCTGCCAATTAAGTCAATCCAGATAATCCGGTGCAACCAGGACAGGACCAAGGCAATGTAAAGTAAAAAGAATGCCGGTGCAGCACAGATATCTGCTAAATTCTAACTTTTTATTGATAAAGGTGCATAACAATAAGTGACTAACGTTTCGATGTAAACCTACATCTTCATCAGAGTCCTTGGGTCTCTATCTGCCAAGGACTCTGATGAAGATGTAGGTTTACATCGAAACGTTAGTCACTTATTGTTATGCACCTTTATCAATAAAAAGTTAGAATTTAGCTGATATCTGTGCTGCACCGGCATTCTTTTTACTTTACATATCAGAAATGCTTACCTTGCTGGCTGCAGATTCTCCTTGGGAATAAATTCAACCTGCTGCTTCTTTGTGTCTTTTGATGTTGGCAGATGAAGACAATTCACGTTATTTTGGTCATGGCTGGCAACAACAGAGAACTGTTGTTTTTCCTGGAGTAAAAATCAGCCTTTTCCAGTGACTTTATCCTGCGCCTGGAGCAAATGGCCGTAAAAAGAATTCCGTTACACTGTGACTTCATGTTGTAGCCAGAGTAGAAAAAATTGTTGGAAATGGAGTGTTCAGAGTTGTAGGAAACGTGAGGTTTTCGCTCTCACAATTACTTCTGCACACTTTCACCTCAGTATTTAAAACTTCAACAGCATGTAGTATACGCATTCTGAATTGTAACACTTTATATTTGACACAAAATTTGGAACAGCATAATATGTCCATTTTAAGTGTTACATTTCTTCCCCCCCCCCCCCCCTTAGGAAAATGCTTTGTGTATTGCAATGGACTCATGGACCATATCTGTGTCTGTGAAAATGGAAACTCCAGGGCCTGGTATAAAGCTCCAGGACGATTCACCGGAACTCTGGTAAAGATTGGTTTATGTTTGTACAAGTTCTCGATTCTGATTGGGAATGACTTTAAATACTTGAGTACTCTCGCAAATGTACGCTGATTTATTAACTCGTGGGTCATGTAATACTTTTACTTGCTGATGTGGGAACTTTACTTGCTTTGAGAGTGGCAACGTAAGACAGAGAACTACTGACATTTGTTTTTCAAAGCAGGTGCGTGGCTGGCCTTACCTATAAGCAAGATGTGCTTTCTGTAAGATGTTACTGGAGAGTAAAATGCTACATAAAAACCAGCGCACTAGCTGCATTCTTTAATTTTGGATGCAATGTTGGTTCCACTGCCCCATGTCAAGCTTGTTGTGTGAAGTTGTTGTGCAGCATTACTGCTATTCTTAAGTCACGTCCGCATTATCAAAACCAGGTCCATTTTGTTGATATGAGAATATTTGACAAAGTAAAGAAATGTGTCTTTCTTGGTTGGTTTCAACCAAGTGTCTCTCGACTCAGATTAAGTAACCAAAAAATAGGTGCTGCGGGTAATGTTTTATACTGGAAACGGAGAGGTTTGAGTGGATTAGATGGTTTGTTTTTCAGGAGTGTTTGTGACCCTATCCCTTTGGAAACCCTCTTTAGTGGGTCCAAGAAATAAAACTTTTTTTTTTTTTTTTTTTTGGATTGTCAGGACATAATGGTACTGTGGTTTTGGACTGGCCAAGTAACAGATTGTCTGATAGCTCAATGGCCCAGGATCTCAGGAGTACTTTAAACTTAGAAGTTTTGTGCTCTGACTTGTTCACGACTCAGAAATAAGTTTCTCTGAGAAATCTGCGCTGGAAACGTTCAAAAGCCATATAGCACTGTAGTGTGATTTTATCCTGCCATGATGCTCTTACATTCATTTGTAGTTTTGAATAGATTCTCACCAGTAATCAATCAGCAATTCAGACACGGTCAGCTCATGGATTGAGAAGCTCAATATTGTTTTCACTGTTCAAAAGTACGGAAAGCTCTGGAAAAAGTCAGCGGTTTACCTTGTATTTGGACTTGCCTGCCATATTGAAGCTTTAGACTTTATGATTCCAGACACAAATTTGGCTTATATTTGGTTGCCGACTCCATATGGCAGGGCATAGGCCATATTGCACTCAATGGTTGAGGCTGAAAGTTTTTGTCTTGGCCTGTTATCCTTACCGGAGCATATTTGGCTTTGCACAGCAGATATTGGCTTGTTGTTTCTCCGTCACACACGTGGGTGGGAGGAGTACTGTTTTCCCTTTGTCCGTACGTGCGTGCGTCCGTCACAGCTACCTTTTCCTTTGTATATCCACTGAAGGATTGTAAGGATTTTCACCAAATCAGGAATGGTAACTCCCCTCAGAATCTAGCTGAACCGATTTGGTTTTAGCGGTCACGGTGTCTTGGGTCACGCTCATATAAGGTTGGGTGTATGTTGGGGCTGAAGATCATCGTGTTGGGCGTATAAAACCACGGCAGGCGGAGGCATAGCTACCAGCACTTGGCGTTGAGTGGTCTTGTTGTTTTGTAAAATGTCTGGCTCTTTCCCTCCACAGGATGCTTTCGTTTCCATTGTTCACAGAGAGGGGATCAGATCCCTGTGGAGCGGACTACCCCCTACACTGTAAGCTCGAAATATGGCCTCGTTTTAAAGTTCTTTCAGAACACCAGACCTGCACCACATAACAGTTCTGCCAGTTTCATCCCCACTGTGCAGTTTGTGTGAAACTATGATGCTGTCATCTGTAGAGTCATGGCAGTGCCGGCAACTGTCATCTACTTCACCTCCTATGATCAGCTGTGTGCGCTACTGAGGACCAGGATGGGCAGGCACTCAGAGGTGGCTCCATTACTGGCTGGCGCTATCGCCAGAGGTGAGCCCAGCTGATTCCCTCAGTGAAATCAGCTGAAATGATGGGTTTGTGTTCGCTTCGCTTTTAACTCTTGAGTGAGCATGCTGGGCTAATGAACTCTTCATAGAACATGACTGGCACACACGCAACAAATCGCACTGAATGGTGCCGATTTTAAACAGTATTTTATGACCTTTGGGTATGCATCCTCCGACTGTGTTAGTGGGCAGCTGTGTGTGCTCGCGTGTATAGTTATGCAACACCTTACCGCCCTGGTAAAGTTATGAGGAATAGTTCAAAATGCATAATGGGATCTAGATATTGTGCAACAGAGTGATCATTTTGGCTGCAATCCAGAACAAAGTCTGTATTTTTCAATATGTTTTATTTTGCTGGTTAATATTTATAATTTATTTTGATAGTTTATTTAACAGGGGCCGTGCTCAACATAACAGTTGAGCCAGAGTTAGCTACATGGCTAATTTACATCTGTGGTCCCTGGGCAGGGAAGTACCTAAGATAAAATGGGAAAGTACAAACAATGCAGATAGCTAAAAAGACAATAAAATATACAAACAGCAAAACAAGACAAACGATTAGTGAAATTTACAGACAATACATCACAAGTAAAAACAGCATAGAAGATATACACCACATACTCCATGTTTGATCTAACTGATTTATGCGAAGGTCAGTGATCACATGGTTGGTTTGTCTTTAGCCATGTTTTAAGTGTTGTTTGTTTTTAAGATACTAAAACTTGTGCTTTTTCTAATATGGATGGGAGTTGAGTTCCACTTATCTGCTGCTCTAACGGAAAATGCGGATGGGTGGATCTCTCTTCTTACCTTGTTACAGACCTCATATTGCCCTTTGGCAAACTATTTATGTAAAAACAAAAAGATTTTATCTCATTTGAATATCTGAATGAATTTTAGTCAATAGATCATTGACTGACAAGCTGAGGACATACTTCACCAGCCACATGGTAGATTCCGTCTCCCTGACAGAAGATGAATCTGTGTCTTCACCCAAGCGGCTAAACAGATGCTTGCTGTCCCCAGTCTGTACTATTATTGATCTTCGCTGGTTGAGAAAGTGGTCTCTAATAGCTAGCCGCCTTCAATGTAAAAATTCTCACCCTAAAGCACCAAGCTGCAAATGGCCTCTTCCGGTCTGCAGCCAGTGATCGCACATTTAACTCCAACCAGACCTGCTCTGATGGCATGCTCTCTCCGATTGCCATGCATACTATTGAAGTGTATTGGGTTTACTTGTGTCCCCAGGTCTTCCTTGCCCCCATCCGTCAGGGGTGGGAATTAACTTCCTCTATCCTATACTTCCTTACAAATACAGTAAGAGTCTGCACCTGTGGTAAAGAAGCGAGGCACGAGGCTGTATCAGCCCGTGGGCAAAGTCCTGTATCACCCATATCTTCCCAGGGGCAAAATCCCGTATCGGAGTATATGATTAATAGAACATGATATGGGCATTTTCATATCACACAGTGTTTCAACCTGAGACCCCAGTGTCAGCCCGAGAGCTTTAGCGTTAGCTGATACTGGGGTCTCGGGTTGATACAGGGTGTGATATGACAATGCCCAAATGATATTCTCTATTTATCAGTCGGGTAAGCCTGTTCACTGGCTTTTTCTTATGCACTTAAAAAAAAACAATTTTTCTGGCCACAGCTCTAATTTTCTGTTTTATGACGCAATATCTTTATCCCTGTACACCTTCATCTCTTGGGTCTTAAAGTACCTGCCTCGTCATGGCACTATCTAGCTACCTTTGCCCTGTGGTATTAATTACCCCCAAGATGCACTTGTGTTTGTCACCTTGCTTTGAAGCATCTGCAAAATGACTTAATCGCTAATTAAGTAATGGTGTTTTTGCAATGCTGTAATGATTTGTTATAGGTGCGCAGTTGTGGTGCCTCCACTTCAGCCAGTTATTGGGAAGCAAATTGCCTGATTAGGCCACGTTAAAGGAACTGGTTGGGTAGCATCCCTCAGGTTTCAATTTTCTGGGGTGGGCAAGAGGGATTTTTTTTATTATTATGATAAGGGTGTGAATTCCAAATAGCCCAACAATTCGGAATTACAAGTACATGTACATGAATACTCAAATCTGCCGAACCCTTAAGTGGGGCACTGATTTAACGCCAAACAGATCATCTGCTGCATGGACAAGGATTCTGAGCATTTTTCTCACTTTGCTGTTGGCACAATTTTAACAGATTTTTTTTTTTTTTTTTTTTTTTTTCAAAATTCGGGGGCGGGGGCGGGGAATTGGAGGCAGGCTAGTTTTTCTGGGGCGGGCGGGAATGCTTACCAACTAATCTTTTTTTTTTTATATGGCCCAGTACGCTTGGTGCATATCTTTTCTACTAGGGCATTGTGCCCCCAGAATTCTGCCAGCTAGCTCTGCAGCTTCAAGGCTACTGCAGCCTAAATGATGGATTGTATTTGAAAACCCATGTTATTTCCTCCTGTGTGCTATCCGCAGTGGGCTCGGCCACGGTGATCAGCCCTCTGGAGTTGATCCGGACTAAGATGCAGTCGGAGAAGCTGTCCTACCGAGAGCTGAGTGTCTGCATTAACACCGCAGTTCAGAGCGAGGGCTGGCTCTCCCTGTGGAGAGGCTGGGGCCCCACGCTGCTCAGGGACGTACCCTTCTCAGGTACAAGTCACACACTCTGCACTCCTAGCCTCAGTCTCTAATGTGCTAACTGTCTCATGGCCATTATCCTTTTCTTTACAAAAAAAAAGCTCCCCGGAAACTGATATTTGATCTCTTTTCAGACACTCATTCCAGACACATGCCATCCTCATGTTGGCAGATTTTTTTTTTTTCCCCTGTCTGATCATGCATGTGTTACATTCATTCACAATTAAAAGTTATGAGTGAAAATTCACTTAAGGAGGTGCAGTCACTTGAGTTATTGAGCGATGGTGCTAGACTTGATCTACGACATTCCCTGACCTTTGAGGGTTAGTGCATCATCTGCAGAACTTGCAGTTTAATACAAGTTCTGCCTGTCTTATATAAGTAGAGACAGCATTATAAACGTAAAAGATACTAATATGCAATTCCGTGTGCTACATTGGACCTCAATACCCCCCCCCCAAGTTATACTCTTTGATGTCCAAAAGGGAGGTTAATTAACTTTTTAGCAAATTAACCCATTAAAAAATCCATAATTTCTTGGCCAGTCACTAGTTCTCTCTCCTATGAAAAACGGGCTGTTTTCAGTTTGCCTCCCCTCCCTGATTATGAGCTCTATTTTGATTGGCTGGCGAACGTAGCTACTGTCATCGCACGTGTGCGTCCAGAGATAACAACACCGAGGAAGAGTGCGCGATGAGGCCGACTTGCTGCCTGATAAGTGTACGGGCGTTACCCCTATTAGTCAGACAACGGGCACTGACAAAGTGAGTCGAAGTCAATGGAGTTGGAGCAGAACTGTTGACTAGTCGAGGTCTTTCATAAAAAGACTGTCTCCCAGTGTAAACATGCTGAAGTTGTTTGGACCCGGTGCAATAGAAAGCAACTCGTAATGATTTTCAAAATCTCACAAAAATCCACTTTTATTTTGACGAGCAGCAGTAAAATTGGCGCCACTCTGAACATTAAGTAATGCAGTGTCAGCTGCAAAGTTATCGGTAGTCTGTAATATCACTTGGTTAAGCAAGATTCGGTAACGAGTCACCTTAGTTACCGTAACTGACCCAGCACAGTGACACACACCTGCTTGATTCCCGTCATGACGACATAAAAGCTAATGGAGAAAGAATCAATTCCCAATGCGTCATGTTAAGAATGTTTGTTAATCAAAATCCCCTGGCTGAACTGTGAACGGTCTCTACATGCACATGAACTGATGTAGTAGTGGACTTTGCAGTGAGTATGGATAGGTAATGTGTGCAGGAGAGGTTGGTTTGAGGATGGCGCTTGTGTACAATATCAAGTGCCACATACAGACCCCGTTCAAGTTGAACTATGCTTGAAATTCAGTTTAAATATTACCTTATGGAAATTTGATGTTTTCATATTCCTAAGTTTATCTTGGACAGTTTGAATAAAGCCGTCCTTCAGTAATGGCTATCCCTCTTTCAAAAAGCAGTTCAACGTAAAATGATCAGCGCACATGAGCTTGTGTGGGTTAACTTCAGCAGGAATTTGTTGAACATTAAATTCAGCCAGTGGTATATTCAGCAGTTTGTTGAGAGAACATGGCCTTGCACCGCTCATGGGTTTAGTTGTAGCCTTGGACGTGCTCACTGTACTCTGTCTAAATAGACTCTGAGTGAATATTGAGAGAGGTAAGATGGACAAAAATAGAGGTGATATGAGGGAGAGATGTTGAGGTCAAGCAAGGTTGAGTTTTAATATTAGCTTTTGAAATTGCTAGCATTCAAATGTATATGCCTGTGGTCAAATGCGATTGTTAGCACTGCCGCCTCACAGCAAGTAGGTCATGGGTTCGAATCCGTCCTTGGGCCTTTCTCTGTGGAGTTTGCATGTTCTCCCCGTGTTCGCGTGGGTTTCCTCCGAGTACTCTGGGTGTGCCCCACCCACAAAAGCATGCATCACAGGAACGCTCCTACCAGAACACCTGACCAAGAACCTGGCTTTAGTACTGAAGTTGGTCCCCAGGTGCTGCTCTGTTGCTGCCCACTGCTCCTAACGATAGGATGGGTCAAATGCAGCGGACAAATTACACCATGGGGTTCAATAGTGTATCTTATCTTATAATTCTCTGAAAATAAGCTGCATGTCAGGCACAAATCTGCAGCATGTTGGAATAACCTTAAACTGCCTTGCAATTTTTTAGTTTTTTTTTCCCCCTCCCATGAGAGGTTCTGTTGACTATTAGATATTGGTAAACTTTAATATTTGGTCAATACCCGAGACATAATTTATAAAATGTATTTTAGATCAACTGCGTGGCATGTACATAGTTAACATTTTTCCTCATGGCTCAATTTGATAAGTGAGCACCTGCAGTTTATTAAGCCTAATGTGCAAATGAATGAAGTGTTTTTTTTTTTTTTTTGTGGTTTGCCTCAACTCAGAATTTATGAAGCAACATAAATACTGTTTATTCTTTCATATATATATATATAGAAAATAAAATCTTAATCTTCATTACAGACTGGGGTGAATGTTGCACATATCAGCATTGAATTGCTCAGAAAACTGAAGACAAGAAATGACAGCGTGTAGCCCAGCTGAATCAAAACCCCATCTAATTATAAGTTTTACTCTACAGCTTATCAACTTTCCATTCCTTTAAAAGTGAGAGCAGTATTTCCAGGTCTGGTTCACTTCCCTTGGACCTGAATATCCAGGCAGTATTAGTTCACTCTTGAAAACATCGCTTTTGCAGATCAAGACTGCAGTTGGTTGACAACACTTGTTTTCTGGACTGGCTAAGAATACGATGACAAACCATCCTACCTACTGAAAACATTAATGGCCAAGAAGTCATAAAATTCCCAAACAGGACCGTCTCTACCAGCTAGTGGGACAAACTCATCTGACACTGTTGCCATTTTCACTGTCTTTTAGTTAGTCGATGTGATGGAGGCATTAAAGGTAGGTTTGGCACATGCAAGGAAATGAACTTTGCATGTGGGGAGAAGTTTTAATTGGTATTCAAATGCTTTGACCGTAAAAAAAAAATTTGAGTACTTTTCAAATTTCAAATATTTTTGACAGCCCTGGTGGAGGCCCCGCTATGTCTGGGGAAGGAAAATGTAAAAAATATGGGACCTTCAAATGCGCTCAGCCCATGCAGCCTGGGTTGACTTTTACTGTTCCTTGTGTGCCGTTATAATGTGTTGACTTCTGTGTTCCCGTGTTATATCTCCACAGCCATGTACTGGTATAACTATGAGAAGGGAAAACGCTGGCTTTGCAAGCACTACAAGACCACGGAGCCCACCTTCGCCATCACCTTCACTGCCGGGGCGCTGTCCGGATCTGTGAGTGAAGGGAGGGGTTAAACGATGTGCTGGAAGTTTATAACGTGCAAGTCAAAAAGCTGTAGAACTACCGTTCAGGATTCATATAGTCATGCAGTTATGGCGTATACAAAAAAATTAAAAACAATCGGTTGGTGCCCCTGCTTGCCCCAGACAAAAACCCTCCTGCCTTTTTAAAATTTGTCTTTTAATTTTGAAAAAAGTCTCTTAAAATTGCGACAGAAAGAAAATGAGAAAAATTTTGAAAGTCTCTGTTCCTGCAGCAGATGACCTGTTCGGCTTTCAGTCACCGTGCCACTTATTGGCAGATTTGATCCTTAATTACATGTGCATGTGATATGGGTTTATTGTCCCCAGCCGCTGCGGTAGCGAGCGGAGCGAGGGACATAGTATTCAGCTCTGTCCGTCCGTCACGTCCCTTTTGTTGTGAACGCGATATCTCAAGAACGGATGGACCGTTCTCATTCATCTTTGGCTTCATTGTGTATTGGTGTGATACGCCGACCCCAGTCGATTTCCATGACCTGGCGGGGGACATGGCCACGTTTAGTGGCAGCACTTGATGCCTTATTTGGATCTCAAACCCTTATCATAACTAAAAATGGGGAAAAATAAAAAATCTTGATCGGACCTGAAGATAGAAATGTGAAGGATGCAAACCAACTAATTTTTTGGCCTTACTGTGAGTAGTAGTGCTTCGTTATGGTGTCTCTTAAAAGACTGCGCATCATATCTTCTATCTCAGATTGCTGCCATCGCCACCCTGCCCTTCGACGTGGTGAAAACGAGAAGGCAGATAGAGCTCGGAGAGCTTCAGGCTTTGAATGGTGAGTATCGCTGTTCATCTTGTGACCAGGGAACTGGATCATATTGAACTTAAATCTCCTTGTCTGAGGAGCTGGGCCCACGCCGACTCTCACGGTGATATTCCCATCCTGCAGCTGGAGCTCTGACCTCGCCATCTACCCTGAACGTGATGAGGAGAATAGTGGCAGAGAATGGCTTATCAGGGCTGTTTGCAGGTACAGTGTTCACTGTGATGGCAAGACCCCAGTTTCAGGAATCACTCGGGACAGAACATTTGCATAATGCCTTTAAAAAAAACTGATGGCATTTTACTGAACTTGTACATTTTTGTACTAGAGCTGGACTTGGACATTTTTGCATGAAGAAATTGGTATTCAGTGAAATATTTGCATCTGGTGCTTGTGAATTATGAAGTGGCTAAATTAGCTCACCATGTGCTGTGCAGAGGCAGATGGATGACATGTAGGCAAGAATTACCACTAGGTGTCATCATAACACTAGTGTTAACTGAATTGGAAGTCCTTGACACCAGAATTATCCACACTACTTAGCTGACAGTAATAAATATGAAAATTATGCTTTTGATTCCATATGTGCTCGGTGAGTGCTTTTTTGTAAGCTGTAAAGGAGGTGAGATGAAGCACAATTATAACAATGTGTGTTGAAACGGGTCTGATATTGCGGGTGAAGAGGTGCTCATGTCTTGTTTCTCCCAGGATTCATGCCCAGGCTGATCAAAGTGGCACCAGCTTGCGCCATCATGATCAGCACTTACGAGCTCGGGAAGAAATTTTTCCGTCAACGCAACCAAGACCGAGCCAGGCCTACCATCCATGCCAGCACATAAGGAACCAGGCTCTCGGCCAGCCTGCCACTGGTCTCAAAGTACCGGAGCTGGAACATCAGCGATAAAATTTGAGAAACTAAGCACAAAGTGGATTGAAAGTGCTGTGTCGTCACGCGCAATGGCCAAAAAAGATGAGTAAAGTGCGACTTTTTTTTTAATCAAAATACCATGAACAGAAACTGCAGTCCTCAGTCTGCTGATGCTATATTTGGGTGTGTATGGCAGGCTGCCTACAATTTTGTTTCAAGAGACTGCAGTAAAATGAATGGAGTGTAGCTGTTCTGTCTCCTACAGCCACTCCATTTTGTGCCAATCAGTTTCCAGATCCGTAGCTGTGAATGGGTTCCATCGGCTAATATTAAGGCATTGTCGCGTATGTTGGGGACTAAGCTATCTTCACTGTGACCACTTGCATGACCAGGAACAGGACATTTTTACAGGTGTTCTAGGTTTGAGTCCAAAGCGTCCAAGAATTGGGCTTTTCAATGTAAATGAATGTCAATGTGCGTGTAGTTGAGTTGTGATTACTATTTACGTTGCAGTAATTGTACATGAAGGAAATCCAGTTTTCTAGAAGCATGTGATTAAATTCCAGACTGTTCCCACCATCAAAATGAAATATTTTTTGTAGTGAGAAGCATCAATGTTTCCCTTCACATTTTTTTCATTACATCTTCCAGATGATCTAAAATGGTTTGCACTTATGAAGCTACTGTGAATCGACAAGAATCGTAATTTCTGCTATAGGCCCTGATTTCATTTGCAGTCACGATCACGAACCATAGAAGCCACTTGGAAATCTTTGAAATCTATAATTCACGATGGATGGGAGGCTGCTGTGTACTCCTAGGGTCTTGGGTTATATCTGCTTTTCCTTTCGATGTGTGTGGTGTTTTTTTTTTTTTTTAATTATCCATTCTTTTAAAAATATATTTAAATTCTGGACTGAAAGTTTTTCACATTATTTGGCAGATTTCAAGTTATTTTGCCGTGTGTTAATGCGAGACTGCCTTGATTTTCATGTTGATTTTATGTCTGAACGATATTCTCAATGTTTTCAAAACAAAACCATAAGTCCGTTGCCCAAACCAAATAACCATGATGTTATTTGGACATTGCATAGTGTTAGCCTTTTCAGTCCTCAATGGCGACCTAGTATCGCAACCATGTACAGATATCACCATGCTTTTGCATTATGGAGCGAGGGCTGGGAACCTTCTTACTGGCCGAGAATTATTTCCATTGAGAGAAAAATGGAAATGTAATGCGCTGTATAGAGGAAGATATGCTAGAGATGGATAGATACACTTAACTGAACTCTGTGGGGTAATTAGTCCTCTGCATTTTGCCTATCCTATATTGAGGAGCAGTGGGCAGCCACAGAGCCACACCCGGGGACCAACTCCAGTTCTTAGGCAGTTCCTTGGTCAGGGGTTCTGGTAGGAGTGTTCCTGCGGTTTTTTTGTGGGTGGGGGAAACCGGAGTACCCAGAGGAAAACCACGCGAACACGGGGATAACATGCATACTCCACACAGAATGGCCCCAGGCCGGATTCGAACCCTTCTGGTTGCGAGGTGGCAGTGTTAACCACTGCGCCACCGTGCATCATTTCAAATGCACTACAAATACAAGAATTGAGCCTTAAGCTATATTTTCCTCCCCAAAACTGCTTGGTCAGTGGCTCTCAAACTGGGGGGCAGGCCCTCCCTGGGGGGAGAAGAGGAGGGGTTCCAGAGCGACTGGGGTGGGGGAGTGGACACACCTGAAGTTACATGAATATGATTCACGGGATTACATAAACACACAAAAGTACTATTAAAGCTATTTTGCTCATCTGGATCTTTCATGTACTTGAACTGCTGGGATTATTAATGGTTGATGCACCTGAAATCCTGCTTTGATGGGGCGGGGGGCATGAAATTTTTTGGCCTCGGAGTGGGGGGAGTGGGAGTGGGGGTGGGGGTGGGTGATCGAAAAAGTTTGAAAACCACTGGGCTTGATTTTGTCCTCTTTGCATAAGCGAGGTATTTTAAATTGATCGGAGGAAAATTGTCGGCTCGAGCGATTACAGTGAAATCTGTGGCGGCAGTGCTGAAATGAACACAGATCCTCAGTATTCCCCGATCCTTTCGTATGGGGAATACAGCAATCATTGTATCATTCAGGCCCTTTCATACGCCCTCTGTACAGGATGGTGGGCATCTATTGCAATCGCCCTTATTCGTCGTTGTCCGTCCACAATTTATTGTTCTCACTCTTCCGACTATGTTGGATTCTTTTCATTTTTGTTTTTTGAGTCCGTAGCGAAATGAAAAGGATCCCTGTTGATTTTGTTGATGATCGGAAAATTTTTAGTCCAAACGAGGTCATTGACAAGGCCGCTGCATGGGCATATTATTCGGCTTAAGTTAAAGTGATGACCAATGAGAGCAATAAGCAACCAATTCTGTGGTAAGAACCTTCATCTTTGAAGGTGCCACTGAATAATTTTTTTTATCAGCAATTGATTTTTTTGCTTTGAATTGTTAATTATGTATCCAACAAAAGAGCGCGATTGGGAATTCTCAGGAGGTTTATTGAATAAACATTGGTAGAATGTGAATTATTTTCCTTAATTTTGTAGAAAATATCTCTGGTGTTGTATGTTTATTCTGAAATAAACTGCTCTGTGAAATGTCTTATTGTGGCTCTCATTCATCTTGTTTAGTCAGTACCTTGACAATTTAGTTAAACCTGGAATCATTTTTAAAATGATGGAGATTGAGGGCAGACGTAGGTCAAAAACAAAATGAAACTACACAGAAATATCAGAATTTCATTCTAAAATAATGCTTGTTGATCATGGATAAGGGAATACTGTGGTTTCTCCTCGAGTACTGGAAAATGCACATTTTGAAATTTGCATGACGATGAAGGGCTTACCTGGAGGTTTTTGGAATTCTAATTGGTGGAGGTATATACACTACTGCTCAATGGTTTCATTTCAAGCCTATATTAACAAGTGGGGGGGTGGAGGAGGGGGATCCACAGAAGTTTTGCCAACCTAAACCAGCTGTATCCCTCCCATTTTCCCTGAGCAGTGCAAAGTCAGTTTTACACTGCTGTAGGGAGGCAGCTGGCTGCAATCGACACTGCCACGGATTTAATCCGATGCCATTGAGGTCACTCCTCAGTAAATGGTGCCTTCATGCACTACTTGGAAATTTAAAATGATTCTCAAGAAACTGCAAAAGTTACGATATTTTACAATTATACAGAATCATTCCATGCATTGTAGTTACCGGACTCCAAATTAAAAGACCTGCATGTGGTTCCAGAGATTATTAGTTAATCATTAGAGATTGTGTCCCATAATTATCCCAGAATTCTTGTGCTTATAAATTGATGGGTCACTGGTGATGGTGACTGGGTAACCATTTACAGATCGAGGCGAGTCGTGCGAGGATCACAGGGGATTACACCTTTTATATGGCAAGAAAAAAAAGTGATTAGTGTTGAACATGAGTCGCTCTGTAATGAGGAACATCCTAGTGAGATATCGGGAAAACGAGTCAAGTTTTCAAAGCACCATTCAGCGGTTCAAGCGCACTGGCAGCCTGACCTTAGGCAACAACAAAATCAGAAGATATGAGACATGCTCGTACTTCTTAAATTAAGGCTTCCAGCACCTGATGACTTGATTTCAACATAAACCAAGAAATTTCTGCATCAGAGTCGACTAAAATGCCACAACAAGCTGGAATTATTTGGTTTTGACTGCTTGAAAAAGCACTTATGAGATTTCAAAATGAAATGGTCAGGCTGGGCACTGAGGCATAGACATTGATGACGGGAACAAAAGGTACTCTGGACTGAAGAATTGCATTTTGAAATCTTCGGATCCAACTGACAAATTTTAGAAGTGTTATGGCCCCAATTTGTAATTAGATTTACAACGCAACAGCAACAGCAAGGGATGACAGACAGTTTTAAAAACTCAAACACATTTAATTATCAAAGACAATAACAACTAACTAACCTAAAGACCAAGATTGAATTATGTACAAAACATAAATATTTACAATCCCTTTTCGTGGGGGTGGCTTGGTGATGTCCTGGATGATGAAAATGCTCAAACACAGGCAAAGAAATCCACAAAAGAAACGTCACAGGTCTTGAACAGAATGGCAGGTCTGGTCATCTTCTTGCAATTTCTCCTACTACTTTACTGTCTCAATTCTTTTCGTTATATACTCTTTTGCAGACCCCACCCACATTTAGACCTCTTTTTTTTAATTTTCTGAGACTTGCCCCAGACATGTCCAGGACATGTCTAAACATGACTCCAGTCTGAGCTTAACAAAAAAAAGGTAAATACTGCCATCTAGTGGCCTATATTCACATTACAGAAGGAAGAACTTAAGATAATCCCAGCATGTGTGAAGTTCTCTTTTAAATGTGGTGGTAATGCTCTGTGTTTGGTAAACAGGAGACCTCTTCAAATGTAACTAAGGCTAAATTGAGGAAACTGTTAAAACAAGACAATGGCCCAAAATATAATTCTGAACTCGCTAGGGACTCCCTGGAAAGGAAAGAACAGAAGTGGAGATTACAAAATATGACCAGCTCAAACGCTTTATTTTAACTCCACAAAGCTGCAGTGGGATCACCTCGAGAAGTCTGTGAAATGTGCCCAATTTGAAAGACACGCAGACTGGAAATATGTGGAAATCAATTTAGAATGATATCCCTGTACGAGTAATATCTGGAATACTGAATATTTTCAAAGCGGTAATTATGTCTATGGATACACTGGAGAAAAATTTGTAAAATGGATAACTGAGCTGTTGTGTGCGCGCTTCAGCAAAGCAGCTCTCTTTAAGATAAACTTCTTTGTTTCTATCAAATAACAAATGCCATTGTACAAAGGGCAATACGTGTGACGGTTGAATCACTTCACGGGCTTCCTTTCTTACGTAGTGTACATTGCTTTGGAATAGAGTTGATGATAATCTGTGAGTGTATGGGGTTTTGATTTCGCTTAGGACAATCAGATCAGCTGCTGTCATTCCCTTTAAACACAAGGCGTTAACTCGATAGCGAACCGACAGTTTATTCTCGTCAGGTGATGAAAAAGCACCTAACTTTGACAGGCTCTGCCAGGAACACTTCTCTCAAGAGGAGACAGATCTAATTGTCTGGGAGATGCAGACTTGCCATGTGAGAATTTAGGACACATCAATCAAGCCTCCCTGGAGGAGTGATGCGAAGACCGCCTGGGACGAGGCAGCTGCTTGAGTCACTACCTCCTCCTTCGGTCCACGGAGAACAGCACTCCAATACAGGAAGCGGGTCAATGATGAGTGGTGAAGAGGGAAGTGAAAACTAGTGTCAATCAGGCCGGAGATGAGATGCACTGGAGGGGGGCCATGCAACGGTGAGCTCTTCACACCAGCGGAGGGCATGGCTGCCTTTCTCCTCCCGCCACAGAGCATGGAGGAGCACAGAGCACAGAAGTCGAATCACCAGGTAATGCCCTTTGCATGAAATGGTTAGGGCCATTTAAACTGTACAGAAAATGAAACTCATGATATTAAAACGACGCTGAGTTTAATTATTGTATTTCCCCCCCACAGAGAAAATCTGCCATGTGTAAAAATACCCTTTCACTCTCATCTTCTCACTAGACATCACCACCATTTTGTGGGCATCATTTATAGGGTATGTGACAAAAGTTAAAATTAAAAAGGGTAAAAAAACTGAACAAACAATGAACGCATTTACTTGCAAACAGCTTACGGTGATTAATTCCCATGGAACGATCATAAAGCGACAGCATTTGTGTTAAAGGGTGATCTGAGTGAGTCAAAACGCAAATGAGTAGATTGACGTGAAGCTTGCACAGCACCAGCTGTTTTCTGAGACGCATCCCCTCAGTGGCAGTTCTAGACAAATTTCAGTGGGGGGGCCCAGGTGGGGCCTGTGTTTAATCGGAGGGGCACATTAATAACAACAATGATGGCCGTAGACATGGGCCTGCAGCTGAGACGTGCTGTAACACCACTCCCTGGCTCTCTAAACTCTCCTGTCAGAACCACAGCACACAAGTAACATTTGTACAAACTCCTCTGTATTCAAGGCCACTGACTTGAGAGTCCAGTCTTCACACTTATTTACAAAATATGCTGCCAGTACCTGAATACACAGCAGCTCACACAGGTGTGCAGGTCATGCTGACTTTAATTAGTGACAGACAGAGCTACTTAGAAGGATATGCTAATTGAGGAGTGACAGTTCTTCAAACATAAATCAAAATTACGAATATATAGTTGGCTATCTGTGGATTGAACCTAGATTTGAAAAGGTGTATATTCATACAAATGTAACAAAATATCACTAACAACATAACTGGTTCTAGTTACTGTAATCACAATGAAATAAGTAATCAACATAATCATAAAGCATACATATATATATACCCTCCACTCTCAGACACAACGTGCCATTTCTATTTATGGAAGCCAATATTACTGTGGAGTGATTGATTGAAAATATAAATTGGAAAAATGCTGCAGTCAACTGAAATATAATCATAGGTTTGTGAATTGCACTAATACTAGGCAAATATTGCCATATAAGTGATTTATTTGGTTTCCAGTAAATCAAAATTTTTGTTTTACTTGGGCACAAAAGGAGGCGATATCACTTCATGACAGTCTTAGAAGAAAAAAAATGTACAGAGATGTAAACATCTCATCTCTCAAATAACCATCCCTACTTAGCATGGGCAGATAGGCTACTGTTGATTACTTTACTTCGTAGCCTATTATTTTTCATAATGGAACAGCCTAGTCAGATGAGGTTAGTGGTTAACATCACACCATTGTGTGGAACTTTTCATTAGTACTTTGCAGAGTGTGATTCGTAAAGTAATTCTAAGAGACATTTACAAACTTGACAACAAGCTTTAGTTGCCGGAATGGGGTACAACAGTAACACAGCCACGTTAACAACAAATTACTTTAAAAGGTGCAGTCATTCAGCAAACCTTCGTCTCTTGCAACTGGTTGTTCTTGCTGGTTGCTGCGCTCGTATTCAAATCCCAGCCAATGTATTGAGATCAGTGAAAGCACATGCAGGTAGCCAACACACTTTGGTGCGTCGCTCTAATCAGTCCGTGTAGAATGTTGAGAGACATTCAGTCCGGTTTTGGTGCTAGTGCATATTGTTGTAAAAAATATACAGTATCACTTTATTATTCAGGCAGCATAAGGGCCAGCACGGAGGCACAGGACATCGGCAGGGGGGCACAGGCCCCTGTAGGCCCTCGTGTGAAACCACCACTGCACCCCCTAATGCACCCAGCGCCATTTCACCCATTGTGACGCAAACACCTCCATTGCACACCACAAAACTACTAAACTAGGCTAAGCCCATGACAATGTGGCATAGCAGTCAACTATACCAACTTTTTGGACTCTGTTACCATTATCACATTGTATATTTTCAATAAGCAACTAAATTCATGAAAGAACATCAAATAATGTGTTTTTGTGCTGTTTTAATTATAGCGGAAGTGGAATGGCCTGTTTAAATCAATCATTTTCAATTTGCTTCACATTTTTGAAATGCGGCATGGAGTATTTAAGTCATTCAAAAGTCAACTTTTGGGCAAAGCGTACATTTATGTACACATGGCACAAAACGGCTTTGTTTGTTTGTCCCGTTCGTTTGTTTGTTGTTTTGTTTGTTGGTCCCATTTGAAATTTCCAGTTCAAACAAATGTAAGCTGGTCAGGCTTGGTTTACTCTGTGTTTTGGATGTTTACAGCTAGTCAATCACCTGGCCAGTCTGTACCATTAGCTGGTCCACCAGTTTGATCATCAGCTTTATCTACCAGCCAAACCAGCTCAACCAGCTTTGCCCAGCGAGAGACCAGCTTAGCCTGCCAACAGAATCGCCATGTTAACAGAACATCAAGAACTGTCCAGGACACAGTTTATACCATTGTAAACCAGGTTTGGATCCCAGCTGGTCATTGTTTGAATTTTCAGCTGGGTTGAATATTTAGAACAGGCATGACCGATCCGGCAAAAGAGACTGAGTATTACGGCAGTGAAATTATAGACCTGTTGCCTGGAAGGACACCCGCAGTAATAGTTGTTGATTTTCCTTCTGGTGTGAAAGTGCTCTGGGCTGCAATTATTTGATTGAAGATGCCCAAATTTAATTAAGTTGACTCCAGGGACATGCTATTGATAGGGCTGGCTTCTGGACATTTCAATTAAGAGAAACTGGGCATAGTCTGCTATAAATATTATAGAGAAATATTGGTTTAGGGGAGGTGCAGCTAAGAATTTGTAGTGCTTTTTGGGTGATTGATGAGATGCTGTCCACTTCATTCACTTGAACCATATGATCTAACAATAATTTGGCGTCCCTGGTTTGTTTCTATCTTTGCCTCATACTGGTTAAGTAGATGAAGAAAACATTCATAATATATTTCCTGGGTGCCTAGCTCTGATCGCAGTACCAGTTAGCTTTGCTGTTGATTGTAAAAGCAATTAAATGTTTTGACGATGCTTCTATTTGGAAACTATTGCGCTGCTTGACAACTCCGTCCCATGTCTACTATAGCCAGAACTCAATGTAGATTTCAGTGGTTTTTAAACCAAAGACAGTTAGATCCCTAAGAGCGTTTGTGCGTTCATAAGTGCATCCAAACATTGGAAATAATATTGGTTTGTTGGATGGGAGGAAATGCATTACAATCACACTTTCCAGGCAAATGTGAAGGTCTGGGGTGTTCACTAATTGCTGTGTTCTGTATTAACCATTTATAGTTCTTTATAGAGGCAGGAACACTTCAAACTACATTAGCCACTAATCTTAGCCTCATGAAAACTGAAGCACTGATTACTAAAACCCCACAAGTCACGATTTGATAGTCTTGTGAAAATCAAGGAAAACATTTTAATTCATGAAAAAGTATAGACAGTGCTTCAGTATGATATGCAGTGTTAAGGTGATCTACCACTGGATTCAGAGAACCCTACTTGATTATATATTCTATTCCTTAAAAGGAATAATGGAAAAAAAAAATTGGACTTCTGGGGTTCTAAGCACATATGGTTGGACTTGTGGGGTTTTAACCCTGTATTTAGGGTTATTGGCCTTAAATTACGTGACAACCCTGAAACAAAATGTTACCATTAACAATAAAATAAATAAAAACCCTGCTCTTTGACAAAAACTTGTTTATTGTTAACACTTTAATTACAAAAGTAGTACATAAGTGGGTCTAGTGTTTGATATGCGATACCTTCAACTGCCAATAACGCAGAACTCGGAACATGACTTGTGGTTTTTTAGTACCCCAAAGATGGCCCTTGTCAAATTTGATAAGGCAACGGTCTTCACTCAATTTCACCAAAAGTGTGACTTATGGGGTTTTAGTAATAGGTGCTTCAACTGTTTCCCGTGGACATGTGTAGCGTCATACACAAAATGCTGGTTAATTCACAGAGGTCTGTCTTGCTGGCTTAGATGGTGACCCAGTTGGCAACAGACATACTATTTTTACATAAAATTCTAACTTGAAGTTTCACAAAAGCAAAACTTTACATCTCTACATTTGGCTAGAGTTTCCATAGAGTGAGGCATGGGAACGGTTCACACTCAAATTCCATCAGGTGTTTCATACAATGGATAAAATGGCAGCATAGCAATTTTGAATGGTTTGTTGAGAATACAGATCATCAGGCCCAGTACTGCATGAGCGGAAAATGGATGACTAACTTCTGATGAGGTCCTTGTATAACAAATACAGTTTTTTCTGGTCTTGGCTAAATCCACACAGTTGAGGGCAGAACAGAAAATGGATTAGTCCCACTTTCAAAACACGTGGCTTGCACTACAGTTGCAATTCAAGTTTGAATCTGTATCCACAAAACAGAACTTAACAGAATATAAATATTTGCCCTTCTGAATTCATGGAATGGGCTTCTGCCGCCTGAGCAGACAGTGTTTCCTATTTTTCCTCCAAAAAAAAAAAAGGAAAATCCCTAGGAGCCAGTCAAAAGAAATGTATCATAATATATTTAAAAAGCATTATGGGGGGAAAAAAAGCTGTGCCAACAACAAAAAGCCAAAGGAAAACATTTTTTAAAAAATGCTCATTTGTTTTATATTTTTCTCCATCCTGTTTCAACAGGCTGCAGACAAAATGCCTAATAATGCTGATTCCAAATGTCTGGACTTCAACGCTTTTGCAGACTGGCAGACATTGCGGGTGCATTCCCAGGAGGTCTGTGAGTGCTGAAGAGTGTCAATACCCACAACCCATTTAATCCAGACTGAGCCTCAAGCAAACTTCACCAGACTTAGCCAGTGGCATTACCAAATATTCACAGTAAGAATATGATGATATCAATGATGCCACTGAAGCAATTTAAAAAATGGAAAATATTAATGAACCTCTTCCATGCTGGACTAACCATTGGAGGGACTACAGCTCCGCTCTCAACACGCATTACTTTTCCAAACTCATTCCCATTTCATTTCCTAACAAGCAACTAAGTGTTTATTTGTTCTGTTGCCAGGCTAAATTGGTAGAATTACTGTCCATTGCCCCTCAGCTTGTATTAGCGTATATTGAGGCATTTTCCAATCAACATTAACGCTCAGTTTGCTGACATGAAAATTCAGTGTCTTTCGAAGCTTCTGAATTCATGTAGCTCACAAAATGGTATAGCCTATTGTTATGCGTCGGTGTCCGATTTTCTTCATACACCTAAGTAAACGTTTTTAAAAATGTGAAGCAAAAGTGCGACATGACATTGATACTGTCATATCAGTTATAGTCATCATATACCAAAAAAAGCGTAGTTCCCTACCGTGGATTTCACTTCTTCTGTCAGTTGGACTACGCATGGACATTGAGAGTACCACAATATGACCACAAATGCCACAGTTTTGTGTTTGTTTGTGTTTATTGTTACTTTACACAAAACCTTTCATCCTGCGAGTCAGACACAATGAGGCATTATGCATCTATGCAGGTTTTGCCTATTTGAAGTGCGGAAAAAATAAATAAGTCGGCCACAACACTTGATAGGACGAGCAAGTCGGTCGGAATCGATTGTAAAAAAGAAAATAAATAAATAAATAAATCGGAGTTGGGCCCAATTTGATAGGGTCGGTTGGGTTATGGCAAACACGAATATTTTTAAGCCCACCAAGTTTTTACACTTAAAGGGGACCTATTATGCTGATCCTCCTTTTAATACATATAACATAATATTACAATGTTATAATATTGGATGTCCATACTCAACCTCTGAAAAGTTTCTAAACATAAGATACAGGGGTTTTGCCGTAATCCAATAACGTGATTTCGTGAACGTGATTTCTTCTCTGAACAGCTCCTCCTGAGATCTTCACGAGATCTGGGCAAAACCTGACGTCAGGTTGTGCCATCCAATTATTACAGACCTAGCCAAAGCCAATCACGGTGCTGGACCTGCCTACACCAGAAACTATTCAAGCAGACTTGAACAACTGCAGATCATACTATGCCTCAGTAGCATCTACACTTCCAGAAATACAAAAGAAGAACGGCAGATCATTTGAGGTGCAGTTTTGTCAGTATCTCTCTGCTCGTCCGTTTACTTTTGGACGCAAAGAAAAGCACCTATTTCTCTCCCAAAAGACGATGCCTCCAGAAATCAGTGGGTAGCTTTTTGTTTGCTGGCGACGAACGGCCACAGTCTAAGGGAACGTTGGCTGCTTGTGCTTAGCATTTCACCAAAGACAGCTTTGTCAATAAAGGATAATTTGGCACAGGATAAGCGTTTCACCTGCTTTTCAAACCGGAAGCAGTTGCATCGATCAAGCACTTGGAGCCACAAGCTGTAAGAAAAGATATAACAGCAAGTAATGGAAGTGAAGCTAACAAGTTACGGGAGGCTAGCAGGACTTCTAATGATAGTTAGCACTAACCATTGGCCTCAAACGCAGGCTTCGTAAAATATCTGAAGATAAAGCCTGTATCGGTCGCGACTGTCCGCGACTCTAAAGCTATGTTTCCATCCACTTGTCAATCAAATTATCTGAAGTTCGCCAAAAATATTCATGCGAATAAAGTTGGTGAAAATACTTTTCCATCTAAAGGCATTAAAGCGAATAAAAAGTAGGGCATAATCACGCCACATGCTGTTATGCAATCAAATTGGTGTATCGAGTACATTTCTGATATTTTAAGCCGTTTCCGTTCACTTTTGCACTGACTCGCAGAACCTTCAAGTGAACAAAAGTAGTTTGTTAACCAACTAATTTAGCTGGTTAGCCAAAATGGATCCCGTTTATCAACAAATGACAATAATTGCACAAGTTGCAGTAGTGCTCGGGTGCCAGCTATGAGCAGCATAGCAGACCATTATCTGCAGGAAACAACGGCATCAAAACACCGTCAAGATGCAGGAACAGATTTATTTGGCGAATAACGTTTCCACCTGCATTTATTGCATAAGCATTTTACCGATCAAGACAAAATCCGATGAGATGGACCATACGAACTATGAGTCGATAGTCTTGAAAACAAGTCTAATTTCACCATCTCCGTGAGGTATTTAATTCGATATTACTTAATTCGTATAAGAACGTGTGGGATGGAAACATGGCTATAGATGCAGAAGCAGTTGCTTCACAGCATAAGCCTACCCAACTGATGGCCTGTTGAATGTGGTTGTAGCACTAACATAGCCAAGTTACTGCTGCTAATATGCAAAAGTAATATCAGGGGAAATTCAACAGAAGATGTGTGTGAACATTAACCTCATTTGAAGCAAACTTTTTATACTTACTTGTGATGTGAATGCTTGGTACAACTGCCCCCCCGGTAACGGAATTTACTGTCTGTAAAACCTGTATTGCAGGGTAATGTTTGTCTCTGTAGTTGTTATGATCGCTCGGTTATCAGCTACTGCATGTTAGTTTGCGTGCTGTGCGAATTAAAATGCTCCTGGTAACTTATAGGCAGTAATTATGATCGGTATGCTTATGTTAATTCGGTAAGCATCAATGTGGCAGTTCCATCATAACGTTTCCTGATTGTAGCCACTACAGTTGAAGCTACCCAGAGATGTGCTGTATGTGTCGGCAGAGTTGGGCTGCAAAGGCTGCAGTTAGACCAGACGTAGGTTTTGCAGAGCTTGGGGTGCCTTTTTGTGTGCTTGTGAAATGATCGCTTTACTTATCCATGACCGGGGTCAGC
Organism: Gymnothorax reevesii; assembly: GCA_029721435.1. Taxonomy (NCBI): domain Eukaryota; kingdom Metazoa; phylum Chordata; class Actinopteri; order Anguilliformes; family Muraenidae; genus Gymnothorax; species Gymnothorax reevesii. The sequence continues at coordinate 15,503,093 of CM056573.1, forward strand.
CTGATACTTTGTAGTTCTATAATACCTGGGCAAGCTCTCTGATGCTACTGGTGAAAGCCATAGGACCTATAGCACACAGGTTATAACATGTCTGGTATGACAAACGATTTCTCTGCATCGCCGTCGATTGAATATTAAATTGGCGATTGAATATTAAATTCTTTCCTGTAAAAGTTATCGATTCGCTAGATCCACATAAGCAACGGTTCACGCAAACAGAACTTGTAGTCTGTAAAACCTGTATCATGCTCATAAAATAACCGGAGCTCTATCTAGATCTCGCGCACTATCCATAATGCGCACATTTTCTGCAAGGAAATGCTGGTCCTACCGACAATAAGTAAACCATTACCACAGGCAATTTCTGAAAACGCCGTTTAGCCTGAAGATTTCGCTGTTACGTCATATACCAGCACAGAAGCTGTTCGTTACTCCACGCTAACGACACACCACAGTTATGCACACGAACCAGCAGGTCCTAATACACACCAAAGCAGTCCATAAGCTGTTGGTCCACTTTTAGCTGCTCCTCACAGACCATGTTTCCCTCTAAACTCAGACCCACTGGATTTCTACGGTCTCCAGTCTACACCTGGGTATGTCGACCCGTTCTACAAATGTCTCTGTATGTGTTGGATTCCAGCTTTCCCTGCATCTTAGCTATGGACAGGAAAATTCCCTGTACTCACCACTGTTGCCGTAGCAAACTGTAGCCGATAGCAAATTCGAGCTTGAGCTGCCAGACTTTCGCCCTGCGTCCTCCACTTTCGCTGCTGCGTTTATTAGAACAAGTTCATTTCAATAGATCTATCTTCAAGTATAGCGTTCGATTTTGGAATTTCCCTGCTGATTCCTTATCAGATGGCAGATGGAGACGTGTCTCACGTTTCACTCTGGGGAGGCGGACCCGGAAAACTGCGTTCTGCAGCCACGTCCCGCCCAACTTCGCCCTCGGCAGAGCTGTCCAGTCAGAAGAAAGTGGTCACACGGGGAGTGGGGGCCATAGCGGAAGAGCCACCCCAATGAGGCATTTCAGGCAGAGACTACAATGGACCACAGATGGGGTTTTTTGAGGATGGCAATATGAGTTAAATAAGGACCCTGTTTTGGACTTTGAACGATCAGGAGTACTCTAGGGGAGTCCAAAATCAAAATATAACCTTGGAAATATTGCAAAATAGGTCCCCTTTAAAAACGCCACTGGCTTTAACATAAGAAAGAGTTGGTACAACTTAATTGAACAAATTAAGTATTACTGCATTGTGTGTGTAACTGCTCTTCCCCGCAAATGTAGCCTATTCTTTTGAACGCTGGAAACATTTTGATTAAGGGCACTCTTAAAGTAAATTAGGTTACACTGCGGAAAAAAATAATCAGATGAAGAAATTCAAATGGAGTATTGTATTTATTAATTTATATCACTATTATGTATGTTGTCAATGTTGCCCATCGGTGATGTCTGTCATCTTTTCATAATAATTGTGAGCTAATACATTGGTCTTGATTCAGAAAATATATTCAGTGATTTTTTAATCAAGCGATCTTAAACAGGAACGGCTTGAAAGCAATAATGCGTTTATGGGTCAGAAGCTCACGGAACGCTACAGAGATCCTATAATGCCAGCATTACTGCTAGGGGGAAGTTGGGCTTTAGGAAGTTAAATATTATTCAAAGTGTGATGGGACAGTAATCAAATAAGGTATCCCAATGTATGTAATGCGTAAATCACTTAGCTTAATTATGTACTAATTTGCAGACATTGCCTAATTCATTTTTACCCCCTCGGTGATTCTTGCTAGTGGGGTATTATCGTCCACCCCACCATCTGTCTTCCCATTGCTTGCACCCAGTCTGAAGCGTTCTAGGGACAGTCCTCAAATGTAAATAGGTTATGTATATTCGGTGTCTCCGGGGCCAGTTTGATGTCAAGGTCATAGGTTCAATTTTGACCTCAATTTTTGTAGGTCAAAGGTTGGGCACGCCCACTGCTAAGGCACACTGAGTAGGTACATAGCATCGAGCGCAATCTAGTTTAACTGGTGGTTCTCCTCAAAGCAGTGAGTGACGCCTGAAGTCCAGTACTGTTTGTGCATTTTAGCTCACAGCTAAACCTTCTCTAATGTACTTACTAGCCACACAGCGCAATAAAAAACACAATGTGAACAAGAGGATTTTATTTCTCATGGCACTATAAAGCAAAGCCATTTCTGGCAGAAAGATAACCAAGAAGGTAAAAAAAAATCCCTCTAAACATCAAGAGCAACAAATAAAGAAAAATGAACAGCTTGTGAAAATTCAGAGATCACAGTTGAGGTTGGAACAAAAATGAGCACACGCTGGTCCCTTAGGACCGAGTTTGAGAATCTAACTGTAAAGCTAACTGTAGAATAAAAGCTGCGGTTGTAACTGGGCCAACAGGAGTTTGCTCCTGGGATGCAAAACTGATCACAGGCCATAATCTCGACGCAGTGAGAGACAAAAATTGACCACCCATGCAGAATGCAAATGTTTGCTGTTTTAATGACATCAAAGACTGACACCACACCATCGATTTCCCACAATACTGCTGAGCATGCAAACTGTATTCTGAAGGGGCAGGCAAGATAGTGGGCTGTGCAAAGCTTTTTGACTTAGACTATAAATTAAACCTGCTGATAAAAAATACATTTACACAGACTAAACCATTTTCATAAGCAACAAAGTAAGAGCAGAATGGAGGCAATTAAGACAAACATTCTTTGCTCAACACTGCGGTCAGCAATTTGATAGTTGGGCAACATTAATGGTGCACTCTTCCATATCGCAGAAGAGAACGCGCCCTGAAAAACATAACTCGTTCAACCTGTGAAATGGGGTTTAATTTCACAAAAAGCCTAATGGCATGGACCCATACCATACATATAAAATGGCTGTCAGAGTAAATTCAAAGAGCCATCAGTTCTTCAAGTCAAATGTTTTAAAATTACAATTCAAGCGTGTGAGGTCTGGTTCTACTTACTACAAAGGTTGAAAGTTATGGGTAGGGGCGAGAAGAAGACTAGGAAAAACACCAAAACAACTGCCTTACTTGGAGCATTGCAAAGAGATGCCATAACATCAACCTCTGGTTTATGGTGAGTTATGAGATAAGGAAGATTAAATGACCAAATAAAGCACAAAGCTCGACTATGCAAAGGCTGCGGAAGCGTAAGGGGGTTTATCTCGTGGTGGTAGACCAAGCTTCATGAGTGAGAAAATGGTTGGAATCAGTTTTCCAATGGCACAGTATGATTGGTTTAAATTAGTCAGCAGTTAAAAGCATATTTTGCTCCACACAGGTCAGGATTTGTTACGCCCTAGTTTTAAATCACAACATTAGCATATTACCTGCACTGTTACATTAGTGTGAACAGACCGATGACTGCTCGATGTAAATGTGAATGAGAAAGAACGCTCCTCTCTTGCTTAACGAGATTTAGATTTTCATATAAAAAAAATTGTATTTTCTTGAAATTATGTTAGGCTTTGATTTGTCATTTCTGTTTTCAAGCAGTTAATCATTTAATTGAATAAATAATTAAAAATTAAATTTACTCATTTTATAAACAAATGGATGAAAGCTAATGAAAACATTCTTGAAAGCTCCAACAGACTCATTTTTCTTTGGGAAAAAAACTCGTTCTCGATAAAACCATGGCATTACTCACACAGTTCTCTTGCCTGCTTCCATCTTCAAAAGCTTTACTGAAGAGAAAGCCCAATGACAAGACCACAGACATGAAACAACTAACAGAGACACCCCACCCAGTCAGGCTTGACAAGTACACAACAATAAGTTAAAGTAACACTGGCCTCGGTTTATTAAAAGGGAAATACAGTCAGTAATGTCAAGTCAGTGGCCCCAGTCTCTCAGCAGCTTGACAAGGTAGAGATGTTTCCATCTTTTCCGTAACAGATTGAGTACAGAGATTCCATTGCCAGTCCCACAGGTTTAGGAGGGAGTGAGTCCTGGGCTGGTCATCTCTGTGGTGGGACTCACGAGACATTCGCTGGATTTAAGACTGGCCAGGGACTTGTAGCTGGCCACCGACATCAGAGACCCGCAGAGGCCACGCAACGAAGGGGTGTCTTCTTTCCCTGAGAGGAAAACACAGGGTGGCTAAATGTGTCACTGTGAAGTGAGACAAAAATTGTGAAAAACCTTCATATATTGTTTCCTAATCTTCAGTGCATTTAAATATTATTATTAAATATTAAATATTTGCGCAAACATTGACATTGCACTGATTAAACAGTCAATGAATAAGGATGATCAAATCAATAATACTAAAAAACCGAGAAAAGTTTTTGACATAGATTATGAAATAACGCATGAAATACACAATCTTTCACCTTGTAGGTCCCAATGTTTATGGCTCTCAAACTCAGCCGTGACCCCCACTGCCTTGTCCCCCCCTCCTTGTGGTAATGGCAATTCCAAAAATTAACAAGCTGACATTTTTTCCTCAACTAAGAGCTTTTATTGTGGGATTAGTACAACCTATCCATCACATTATCTCAGAAACAGCTAAAGATGCCATGAAGAATACAATTTCTATGGCCATGTAGTGTTTATTAGTCTACAATGCAAATAATGAACACATTTTAATGTGCATAATACTGCACAATAAATGAAACGATTTATCTATAACTGATAAAATGATAGACTGTGGTGAATCAATAGGCTCCTAAATTGAAAATAAGGCCAAACCACAAGGACACAGTGCAGAATCCAGAGAAAAAGCATTTTGTAGGTCAAACCTCCAGTATATTGAATTCGAAGAGAAAAATTACGAATTAGAATTTTAGGCATTCAACAGCTAAGGTACGAGCCCATTCATCTTGGTCTTTAATGTTTTGAAGTGTTGTGCATATCATGCAATGAGTATCTCAGGAATTACATTGTTTGTAATGTTACAAAATGTGGCATAATGCAGATAAACAGGGTCAATAATTCCAACCACTAAAAGCACTTAAGAGGAAATTACATGTCAAAATTCTGGGATTGCGATTGAGTTTGCAATAAGAGCAAGAATAGACAGGGGTCCCCCAGGACCAAGCATAAGAACCACCATCCACTCGTCCATCAGAAAATTATATTATAGGGTGCGATTAATAAATTCTATAAGTCAGGCTCTGTATCATGACTGCGAAGCCCATTGCCAGGCAAACAGACCCAGTGCTTGCACTGTCATTTGCCCCAGACACAGTCAGCAGGACAGGGAGCTGCAATACCACACATCTCTGACAGGGGGCTCATTGAGTAAGCCTGACATCGCCTGGGCTGAATCAGTGCGTTTTCAGTGGGATGGTGGGAGTTGGGTGGGGATTGAGAATGGTCCTGTAGTACCTTCACTTCGCCAGCGGGGGCGATCTGGCTTGCCTTCAGGCTCCTGAAAATGGGATGGGTCCAGAGATGTCTGTGACAGGCTCATGTCAGCGGAGAGCTGATCCAGACTGTGGAAGTTCTTGCTGTCATCATGAAGAAAAAGGAAGAGGCAGAGCGAGACAGGAAAGGAAGAGAGAGATGATTTTGACGGGAGGAGGAATCAGACAAGACTGTTGGCCTGCTTTCACAAAAGATCAACGGCGGAGATGGCAGCCAGATTACGTCACCCATATCCTGGCATCAATCACACTCTCGGCTGCTGTTGAAGAGGCTTTCAGATTCCAGCCTCGGAGACACACTGGAATATAGCGTTCAGAGCCAGTGCGGGAGCATTAACCTAAAACATACCGCATCCTACCTGCAGGGGGCGCCCCGTCTTCAGTCACAACAGTTTGTCCTCTCAGCCCTCTCAGGTGCAAGTTCATCTTACGCACATGTGATTACAGTGCTCCCAAATGAATACTCTAATGCTTATATAGCAATAACCATCGGTAGCTGAGAACGACGGTGTGCAGAGCGCAAAGAATTTTGAAAAACAAATAAAAAACTATTCATCAAGGGGCTGAAAATGCCAAATTAAACTGTAACCACTTCACAGGGGCCTTAAAAAAAAAAACAGAAAAATCGCTTCAATACCATTCAGCATGAAATTTTGTGTTCATTTGTTCAGTACTACTCTTGAATAAAACACTGCCCAGGAACATTTACAACAGGCAGGTTGAATCATATAATGCAGTATAATAACACAAAACAAACTGAAGCCTCTCACATTTTCACCGGAAGATTCTTTGCTCTAGACCACTGACTGAGTACAGTAATAAGGCAAGGAGATAGATATTAGTCCTTGGTGAGCAGTTGCAGCCACCAAAGAAGCCAGGTTTAATTTAATTAGAGGAAAAATGTCAATGGGCTTCAGCGGCAGAGAAAACTGGCTCCCGTAATCAAAGTTTCTTCATTCAGTATCACAGCCCTCTACTCGGAAAATTGATTCTTCCACATGGCTTATTTAAGTGTGCTTAAGTAGGACATATCTTATGCGGTAGGATTGGGGAAATAAATGGTGCTGGCCAAACAGAGACAAAACCTTAATTTGTGGAGTCATGTATTAAATCATGCACAATGTGAGATTTGTTCATCGTTCGACACTGTATTTTTAGTTTTATTAATTCTTTAGTCATTAAGTGCCGCAGTATTTTTCTTTAGATTGAGCCATGCAATACACAAAAAAAAAAATTCTATCCTCAACAACTATTATTACTATTATATAACCCACATCGCCAGTTGCTATGCTCGTTATGTCTCAGAAGAAATATGTAAAATTGCACATACTCCTCCCAATGTCCTGCGTGTTTTCTGAACAGCAGCGTATCCAGGGCGACGGCGCTGGTGTCGAGGGCGCCCGGAGAAGGCCACTGATTGGTGAGATGAGAGGTTAACTCCTGCCTGGATCTCAAATCGTGGTGCTTCAGCACTGTACTGCAAACAGGAGAAACAACCGCAACCATTTCACATGCACAGAAAGAGCAGTTTTTACTACTCGCAGCCCAGGAAACACAAAATGCTCCCAGAGCGTCGCTGGAATGTTTTGTAATCGTTATAATAGAGTCACTACATGGCGGTAACATGATGAGAACATTTTGGGCCAGCTGGGAGATGACCAGTTTCATTCCTTCAAGGACCATCACAGCATGATGTCATTTCCTCTGAGGGAGGTACAATACACACGTAGGCATGAAGTAATGAAACACCTGCCGGCTCCAGTGAGATTCAAACAAATTGAATCATCTAATTTTCTCCAGGGGATGCTGGACAGCCTAAACATTTTTAATACTGATAATTAGGAGGAGAATTAACAGTATTACCAGAATAAGTCCAAATTAAGATTTAAATCAAGTTTTATTGTGGTATCCTAACCTTGTTTGTCCCGCAGCGCCGGAACTAAAGAGGAACTAGTATGCCAATCATAACTGAAGATAGAGGTCCAATGAAGATTGGATTACCAAAAACAATTCCTCCTCATGAGTCATACCAGCAGACTGAACGCTCAACATCGCTCACCTACCGAAACAGAAGTGCTCCTCAAGCTCTGTAGACCCATGGAAACACTTGTATCCTCCATCCCCGAGGTTTGAGCAGATGAGCGATAGTCCACTGATGAGCAGATGACAGTGTCTCTGTCTGCTGCTTTCTAAGCAGGTAAGCCTATCCTCTGAGCCTGAAGGCGACTGCAGGAGGCATTGATTAAGGCTCAGCATTCACGGGCTGGTGGTGACTGAACGAGGAGGCAATCAGAGAGGTTCTGCATAAAGAGGGCTTACTGAAATTGAAGGAGGCGACAGGCAATTCTCCATGTTTGACAAGCCAGTGGCCACTGCAAGACGACACAAGCACCTTCTACCACGTCTCTGCTTCCTACTAGCGATGGCTGGCAAAGACGGCGAGACCTGGCAGCAGTACTGCTGCTTCCCGGAGGGGCCTCAGGACCAGACAGCAGTGCTAGTGGCTTTCTGAAGAACTCGGGACAGTGACCCAGCTGGTGACTGTCCCCATACAGCTCACACTAGAGCTAAAGCAGCTCCCACTACTCTAGGGATGTACTGCAGTGCTTTCACTGTTACCTCAAGCTAGCTGATGTTAGCTGGTTCCAGGTCATAGCATTTCGGCTAATAGGCAGCTAGCAGGCAATGCAAGTGAACCAGAGTCATTTTCGAATATGATTAGCTCACTTATCTTATTTAAGACCAGTTTCAAGCTTCACCAGTATTTTTTTTCCAGTTCGGGTAACATTCGATATTCAATCAAAATTAATCGCCAGACTCTGACTTCAAGCACAAGCAACAGCAGTAGAGACATCTCCATGGCTTCTCGCCCAAGTGCAAGTGCGGGCCAATTCCAGATATTCCACTCTTTCCCTTGCTTCTCCCTCTTCATTCATTCATGCGCATCAAATCCTCCTGAAGGGAGTTCGCAAGTAAAATTTACTAGAGCAATACTTAAGCTGGACGGCAGTTGTCGAAAACAAGCGGCGAAACAACTAAAGCGCGAACACAAGGACGTGCAGGATTGGTCGATGACGCAGGACAGGCTGTGGTCCTCTCGTTACTTTGAAGTGGAGCTGACAGCTCAAGCACCAAGCTTAACCCCATATCACAGAGCGAGCTGTGACGTTCATGCGCCTCTTCAGTGTTTAGAGTGCCCTCAACAACAGAAAAGCAAAATGCTAATGGGCCTGACATTTATATCATTACCATACTGGTCCAAATAGAAATGCAGAACAGCTGCTGGTCTGGAGTGTTCACATTAGTGGATAAGTTGCCGGCTTCTGTCTGACACTCATATTAACACGGTAAAGCGAAAGTGTGAAGGTGAGAAATTGGCTGCATCCCAGGGACAAGTGTTACAAAATACAACCAAATTCCTGAAAATCAGTGATTTTTCATCACATGGACCTGTAAAAAGTAAGGCAATACCAAATACCAAGTACAAATCAAATAATCAAGCATGAGAAAATTACACAAAAACAGTAGACCTTAAATCCTATCTGACACAACAGATTTGGCTCTGCACCAGCGCCTGTTTTATTGGGATTGTGAAATGCTACTTTCTGTTCCACATCTGGTTTTCCTTGAAGTCTGGGTTTCTGTGTTCTCTTCCTCGTGTGCCTTGATTGGTTCTTTCTTGTTATTCTATTAGTATTTCCTTGTATTGCCTCGTTTTTCACCCGGGCTGACTCCGCTGTTTCACGAGTGCTCCCCACCTGTTTCGTCTCAGCTCATTAAGTCTGAATGTTACATGTTGCTTTGTTTCTTATAATCTTTGGTGCATTTATCACCTCTGTTTACTTATTCTATCTGTCCTGTGATACTTCTTTTGCTTCTCACAAATATTTGCCATTCCACAGTTAGTCAAGTAATCCATTCTGTTCCTGTGCAGGCTGGAAATTCTGTCTCTTCCTGACCCAGTTTTTTTATTTATTTTTTTGTGTCTCTTGCTTTTGTATTAATAAACTTCGGTTCATCATTCGTATTTTGTCCGCGACTGGGTCCATAACCCCGTTCTCCCGTGACATGTCAGTCTGTCTGAAGACAAAGAACAAATCCTACCGTCATAGTCCCATTAACTGATGGAGGCACTATGATAACAGTATATATAATGCAATCTTGTGGGGGTTTCGGTATGATTTATCAATGCCATACAAAACAATTATATTTTATCTCAATCACTTAAAGCACTCTCTGTTTCCTTAGGAACGGGTCAGGACTATTTATAGAGGCAAAGACAGCAACCCCTCTTTGCAGCACCCTGTTTCACAAGAGGGTAGCACTTCAAATTTAGTGTAGCTCATAAAGGCTTTATACAGCATGTATAATGCCTTCATAAATTAGACATAATGTCTTCATAAATCATACATACAGATGTGATATAACTGACAATGTCACTTAGCTAGTGGCTAAATGCTAAAAAGGGTGACATTGTCAGCTAAGTGACATTGTCATTGTCACATCTGGCATCACATGCTGAATAAGGATATGTTATTTCACTCTTTACAAACCAAGATATTTGCTTATTTATGATTTATGAAGACATTATGTGTCATATACGAGGGCATTATACATGCTGTATAAAGCCTTAAAGAGCAACACCATCTATAGTGTGACCCACAAGAGACAATTTTCCAAACAATTGGTGTAACACTGGTCAGACAGCTAACATAAAGTGCTAGAAAGAAGCCTACTCAGCATTACCTTCAGACATAAGTCCATTGTATTCTGATGCACAGTTATGCACAAGCACCAATTTCCTTTACAGCTGGTATACTAGCCCAGTGCAGTTGCTTGGACGCATAGGCTTCACCGATTAAACCAGGCTAATGCGTGGAAACACAGTGACAAACAACGCAAGCGGAGCCAATTCCTAGTCTGTCACATAGCAGCCAAGAGGCCTTAATGACTGCACACATAATCAACACACCACTCAAGAAGATAAGTTATATAACTGTTCCTAATAAACTAGGTGTATATTCTGTGGTCATTATTTAGTTGCATACCGAGGCACTGCACAATATCCTGTGCGATTCTGAGGAGAATCGCAATCTCTCACCGCTCTCCTGAGTTGACAGCAGGAGTTGCTTATGTGCACAGTTCATTGATTTTGACATTGCACATTCGGGTGGTACTGGAGATCTCAAATTCATTAGCAAAAACTAAATTATATGTAATTGAATGCATAACATTTAAGCCACACATTTTTTTGTTACTTACTTTATGTTGATTTCCTGCCTCTTTTCAAAACAAAGTAATACAGATATTTCCTCCGAGTAAACTGAACGTTTGGTTCTCACAGATGTGATTGACAGGACTGCCCTCATGTACATCCGACACGATGGACTTGCCAGAGTCTAAATGACCAGCAGGGGCCTCAGGTGCATGATGAGATGCTATCAGTTCTAGCAAACTGAAACCACCCAATCAAGCGCTAGGGTAAACTGTTCAGGCTCTGTAGTGCTGCCAGACACATCTGGGCATAGCCTGGTCTGGACCAAATGCCCAAATGAGTGTGCCAGCCTGTTCTGTTTATAAATGAGGCCTCTGGCATTCATACTTCCACCTAGGGGCCCAAAAGATTGCACCAGTCAGTGAATAAATTTAGTCAGCTTTCTAAGGGACTCATTTTCCTTTCAGCATATAAAATGATTGGATTAGTTGTTCCGGTAAATGCAAAGTCCTGGGATGTGAATTTGGGGTATTTATTTACAGCAAGTACAGTAAAGCTATTTCATATATTGGGTTTTATTTCTGTGCCTTTGCAAACGGGACTGCATGCAGCAATAATGTCACACACAATTTTGTCACTCACGAACAACATATTAAGTGCTTTTGCCCAGTTTGGCAGTTTTCTGCCCTGAAATTAAAGCATTTACGTCTCAAGAGGTTGGACAACGCAAATTGAGATGTGTCAATGCATAATGCTGGCGCTGTGCAGGTTTCATTACACAGACCTTGTTTCCCGTTCAAATCACCCCAACGACCTTTGAAAACAAAGGCTCTGCGGTAGTTTCATGATGCCTGGTCACAGCCAGTGGAACTGTTCCCAAATCAATGCATATCGTTTCCTTCCATTTTCATTATGTACCCTAGAAATAATGCCTACAACATGTAGTTGGGTCTAAAGGGAAGGGAAGGGTGGAGAGGCATTTTCATGCATGTTAACACTTTCTTTGTGGGAGTAAATACAAATAATTAACTTCCGTTCACCTTGTTTCAATACCATGAGAACCATTTTGTATACAATTACAATTGCCAACAGGTTTTCATACAAAATACATGAACAGTTGACTTAACCTCCACTCCCCCAATCACCTCCAGGCATTACAAAATTGGATTGCAGTTCTATAGTGACAAAAGCAGGCTATGTAGTGGTAACACACGTTAGATGCTCGTTCCACACCTGACAAAACCGCAAGTTCGCTGGCGATTCTCACGTTCACAGAAATCCCCACTACATTCAAAGGCATAGTGCATCCAAACCAGAAATGTGCAACTGTGAGCTGTTATTTGTCCCAAACTATACATTTAGTTTTAGTCAGCTGGTAACTCTATAAGCAATGCCGATACACTCCAGTGCCCCTGTACTCCAGAGGAACCGTAAAATTCATAGAATGCACTGGCACTGGGCAGCTCTAGCAAGTGCCTGTACAAATTTCAATTAAAGATATGATTATACTAATAACACAGCAGAACAGAAGGTTTCATAAAATCTTGAGAAAGACCCGCTCTTGTTGAGAATCCCTAATCTAACCACAGCTCTCGGTGCGTAACAGCCTCCAGCCATAGCCTCTTGCTGTGATTTAAATGTTGAAAAACATATGTCTCCGTGGCAGCCCAGAAAACAACGCTGCAGATCCTCATTTTCGCAGCGATTCCCCCCGAAATCAGTAATTAGCCTCAGCGGGCATTCCCAGAGGCCACCTATCGTTCCCAGTTGGGTGACAGAGAATCAATGCCTCAGCGTTGCTATGGCAGACCTTATGCTACAAGGCGTGTTTGTTAACAAAACTCACAAATAGGTTTTTTCCTAGAATGCAGATATTATTTCCATATTTTGGGCCAGTGCCGCTTGAAATGAAGGGCTCCATTGACGGTTTACCAGATGTCGGCAACCCACATAGCCAACCAGTGTTTTGAAGCACAGGACTATATCCACACAAGTCTGACCATTCATTGGCAGGTTCTATCGATGTGTTCCAAACGTCCCTTGAACTGGAACAAATCTCATGCCACAGTAGGAAAAGTGCTCTGGAACGCCTCTCCGGTGGAGCGGCGTCCTTTTTTAACTCCCTGTTTGCCAAGAGGTTGAATGTGATGTCAAAGCACAATGGCTGACAAAACTCGTGTTTTCTTATTGGCTAAATATTTATGTTACTGATGCGGAATTAATTCAGTAATACTGATCCACATAATGACCTACTCTTCACAATTATTATACTAATGTTAGCTAGCCATCAGACAAGCACGGTGGACAATGTTTGCTAATGTAGGGGGAGTAGATAGCCAACGTTACTTTCGAATTTTAACAACAATGGCACAAACAAACGCCCATTTTGTTGGTAGTCCCAGGTACAGCTCTCGAAGGCCCCTTTGTGGGGATTGGGACGTTTAAACAGGGATCTAACCAGTTCCCAGGACGTCTGGAGTACATCTTAAAATACAGATAGCGCAAAGTTAGAAGCCTGTGAGGGCCAATGCTGGGTGAGGTGGTCAGTAGGTGTGGAAGTCGGGTGTTCCGGTGGTGGAGTCTGGTGGTCAGGGGATATGGCATGTCCGACTCACAGCTGGTCCTGCAGCTCGAGGACGATGTACTCCAGCTGCTCTTTCTCCAGTTTGTGGTTGATATCCATGTCAGACAGCCGCTGCAGAAGCGCCTTGTTCTGGGAAACCGACTCAGCCAGCTGAGCCTCTCGGAGACGAACCAGCTCCTCCAGGTAACCCTGACAATGCAAAAACACAAACACCAGCTTGGATTTACCACCGGCAGAGTAAACCTAACACAAACATATGCACACAAAATGCACACACTTAAGCCAGGATTTAGCTGTAGCACAGTGCAATCCACATAAAACAGGCACACACATCTTCAAGGACACCCCTCCATCCGCACCCTCGATTCACGGTGGTGGCATACTGCATGAGAACAGAAAGAGTGAGCGAAAATAGTTTTAAATTAGTGAAAAATGGCATGATAAGACAAACAACTAAACAACTGAAATAAGTGTTGAAGCACAAGAGTCAATGAATATAAAAAAAGAAATTTAAAATATAGATATTCCATAAAAACCATATATAAATTACAAATGATGAGTAGGCCCACCCTCTGCATTTAAAGCTGTTTCTGTTCTCCTAGGAATGCTGTCATTCAATTTTGGAACAATTTGTAGTGGGATATTGGCCCATTTTTCAAGCACAATACTCTCCAGTTCATTGAGGGACTAAGGAGGTGGAAATCAAGTTAGTCCTCTGCACTCCAGAACTTCCCCTAAAGGTTCAAATCTCTTTCGATTTGGTGACTGTGCAGGATACGGAAGTCATTTGACTTCATCCTTGTGAACTCTAAGCATTTTCATGTGCATGAAGCCAATATCGGGTTGTGATATGGGGTAATTCCTGAGGGACAGAGTGGTCAACACAGGGTGCACCTGGTATTGTACGCTGGCTTTATGCCCAGTGCCTGATGAGCAATCATTGGACCCAATGAGTCCCATGAAATGGTAGCCCCAACTGAACCATAATTAAACAAAACTAAACTTTTGGCTTTCTCAAAAAATAAATCCAGATGTATAAAAAACAGAAAAAGACGACTCATAACACCATATTCATTTTCTCCATCGCTAATTTTGTGATCCTAATACAATCTTGTATGTTTTTGTACGCTAGCCTTGGATACAAATATTTTCCCATAAATATAAGCTTTGTGAAACCTGACAATACTCTTTTTTCTAGATTGGTTAAGTAACAGATTGATACAATGCTATGGTGATTTTTTAGAGCTGCAGTTTTCTAGCTATAAGTGTGCACCATATACTTGGAGAAGAGGCACCAGGATGCACTGTGGGAAGATGAAAAGCTGGTGGAGAGAATGTGATGCTCTGGGAAATGTTCTCCTGGGACCCCTGGGTCCAGGAACTCAAGTCGCTGTCAGTTTGACGGAGTTGTTTTGGGGGCACAGTATTAAGCAGGTATTTTTAATGTTGTGGCTGATCAGTCTACAAAGAACATTTGTCTTATATGTTTATAATTTACATCTAAATAATTCCTTGATAGGAATGATGTATATATTTTTTTTCAAAGGAGAATCAGAAAAATGACTAAATAATTTCTTCAACAGAATGCATTCCCTTGAAAACGTGGCCACAATGTCCACATTCAATGGCCATACATACAGCGGCATAAACCGTGTGCACGTGGAAATTGGGCTTTGAATGAGCACTGACATTCATGCTGATTTAGAGGAAGTCCAAGGCCAATTACAGCAGGAAGCAAGATGCACAACCCCAGGAAAGCACAGAGACAAATGAGACTTTCACACTTGCTATTACATACCCTACATCACACGCAACAGTCAGCAAACATGCAAATTTAGATCAATGCATGAGCGTTATTTTAAACGAGACCAGATGAACCACAGTTAGCAAGACCCTTATCTAAGCATTGGGAGTATGTAGATAACAGTGACACCAAACTAGTGAACAATAAAAGACAAGCTTTACCAAGTTTTCATTCATTATTTCTCACATTAAACCAAATGATCATGCTAGTTAGCTAATGTTTGCAACGGCAAACTCAAGCAATGGCCAGTAAATATTTTTACACAGTTTGCCAACCATGTTGTACATGCAACCTGATACCTCAATATCAGTCAGGCTGGCTCAGAAAGAATATTTTGCCTCTGTACTCCAATCAGAAAGAGAGAAAGTTAGGTTTCTAACGATACCGAATACTGCTGTTTACACCAGATATCAAGGATGTTACGTCCCATATATTTTTAGAAATTACCATACTATTGGTAACAGAAAAACGGCTTCAAAACAATGTCACAGTATACTTGTTAGTTGCGACTAGGCAGGATCACAATAGACCAGCCATCATAAAATTCTGGGGCTACCCTGTGACTCTATATGTATATGGAACATGTAGCACAAAGAAAAACAGCTATCATGGTCAGAAATTTTCCACTTCAGGAATTGATTAAATAGCCAAAGATTTTGAAGGGCACTTGTAGGACAGAAAAAAATGGACCCTTGATGCCAAATTCAAGTGAACAGATCTTCACTGACTGAAATACTGTGCTCTCCATAATTATTGGCACCCCCGGGTAAGATATGTTCTTTAGCTTCAAATAAATTTAGTTTTTTGTACATAATATAGGACCACAATGTAAAAAAAGAGGAAAATCCAACCTTTAAATCAAGCGCATTTATTCAGTGGGAACGAAATCCCACATTAAGAAATAATTCTTTTACATCAAATTGTGTGCCACAATTGAAGCACTGATTACTAAAACCCCACAAGTCAAGTCAAGTCAAGTCAAGTGTGACTTATGGGGTTTTAGTAATAGGTGCTTCAATTATTAGCACCCCAGATGTTAATACTTTGTACAACCTCCTTTTGCCAACAAAACAGCACCAAATCTTCTCCTATAATGTTTCACAAGAATACAGAAATAGGGATCTTCGACCATTCCTCTTTGCACAAACTCTCTAAATCATCCAGCGACCTGAGTCCTCTCCTCTGCAATCTCCTCTTCAGCTCACTCCACAGGTTTTCAATGGGGTTGAGGTCTGGGGACTGAGATGGCCACAGGAGAAGCTTGATTCTGTGTCTGGTGAACCATTTCTGTGTAGATTTGGCCACATGTTTAGGGTCATTATCTTGCTGAAAGACCCAATGATGACCCATCTTCAGCATTTGGGGAGAGGCCACCAGATTTTGATTTAAAATGTGCTAGTATTTCAAAGCGTTCATGTTGCCATGCATCCTAACAAGGATGGGCCTCTGGAAGAGAAACAGGCCCATAGCATCACCAATCCTCCCCCATACTTCACAGTGGGCATGAGGTGCTTTTCTGCATACTTATCTTTTGTGTTCAGCCAGACCCACTTAGAGTGTTTGCTGCCAAAAAGCTCTATTTTGGTCTCATCTGACCAAAGAACACGGTCCCAGTCCCAGTTCCGCTTCACGAACTCCAGACGTTTGCGTTCATGATTGTGAGTGAGAAAAGTTTTTTCCGTGCATGCCTCCCAGACAGCTTGTTGGCATGTAGATAGCACCTGATGGTTGTTTTGGAGACTTTGTGACCCCAAGATGCTACCATTTGTAGCAATTTTTTAACAGTGAGCTTTGGAGAACTTTTTATTTCTCTTACCATCCTCCTCACTATGCGTGGCGGCAAAAATAACCTAGCGTCCTCGTCCAGGCTTGTTTACCACTGTTCCAGTTGTTTGAAACTTCTTAATGATTTCTCTGACAGTAGACATTGGCAGGTGCAGGCGAGTGGCTATTTTCTTGTACTGTCGACACACATCTGCCTAACTTGAATGGTGTGTTCCTTTGTCTTTCCCATGTTGAAGAGTGGATAAGAGAAATGGCCTCAATGTCACATCATATTTATACCCCAGGGAAACAGGAAGTGATGATTTACTAATTAAATGTTCCTAGATACTCTGATCAACTTTGTGAACTACTGTAGAAATGACAGAAATACTTAAATTACATTTAATTCCTAGAAATTGTTAGGGGGGCCAATAATTGTGGAACAGGTGATTTTATGAAAAATAATTATTTCTTAGTCAGGGGTTTTTTTTCCCCCTTAAAATTCACTTGAGTTGAAGGTTACATTTTTCTACAATTTTCAGTGTGAGAGTATGCAATAAAAATTGAATTTATTTTAAGGCCTTTAACACATCTTAACCAGGGGTGCCAATAATTACGGAGGGTGCTGTATAAGGGAATTATGCTAGTATACACACGCTATGTGCATCAAGATAATGTGCACAAAAATTTATTTCACTTCCAAGCACCACCACCACCACCATCTAAAAAATACTCAGGCTGTTGAAAAAATACATTTAAACAGACTGGATTGGTAATTTTATCTCAGAGGTTGTTAGTGTTTACTGCCAGGGACATAGCTCTACAAGGCAGGTTTTCCTATCATAACTGCCACGAAGGACAGACTTAGAAGCTGACTAAATGTGAGGAACTCTCTGCTCGTCTCTTGGTCAACCATCAATCCCCAGTAAAATATTCTAGTGGCCAGCAAATAAGCCACAAGTGTCTCAGAGACACTAATGTTAGTAAGTTGATGCTCATTATATCACCGAAATACGAGTTTCAGGGATATCATGGTTTCGCTCCACCCACCGCCGCCACGTCCGCAGATTTTAGCCATTAGCGCGATAACTCACAAAATACTTTACATTGGCTTATCATTTTTAGCATATGAGTAGATATGGTAGATGAACTGATTAGATTCAGAGCAAGTATGCACTAAATTTGCCAACAGGTGGCGCTATATATTGAAAAAATCAGTTTTTTAACCATATTTCTGGAACAATTATTGACACAGACCTCAAATTTGTCTCATGTTGTAGGTATAGTAAAGGGGAATCAATTAAAGGGGGCTTCAAGGATTGGGGAATTTCAGGGATATACCCCTTGCTGTCAGCCACCGACAGCGTAGGCCTAGTTAATATTTGTAAAGCTAGCTCGATTGCTGCAATTGAATCTATCTAGCCAAAATTCAGGAGCAGGACCACACTTCAACAGTGATGCATTCAGACCTTCCTAGAAATACACACCTAACCCACTTCTTCTGCTCTGCTTTGGCATTATGCGGCCCTCCCTCCCATCCTGTTCCTTTCTCCTCTGCCCTCTCCTCTCTCACTGTCATTTCGATAGGGTCCCAGGGGGGCCCTGTAGCATCCAGGTGCTTCAGCATATTCCCTAAGGTAGCTTCCCCAAACTTACAGTCGGCAAAGCAGAAGAGCTCCACGAGAGTTCCCTTCTAGTTCATCAAACACATCCACTTCAATAAACTGGCAAATGCATCTTGTTGATGAGGTGTAGCTTGCCAATGAATTACCTCTAAAAATGGTAGGCAGAAATCACTGTGTTAGCTGCACGTTGAAGTAATGTCTTTAGTAAGGAAAAGAGGGATAAATGTTCAAATTTCACATGGTCTGACTGTTAGACGCTGTCTGGCTGTTATTTACATGAAAATTAGCTATTGTTGCCACATATTGGCGTGTAAATACATACATGCAACTAAAACCTTTGTTAACTAACCTTTGTAAAACAATAGCCTAATATTAGAGTAGTTTTTAAAAATGTGCAGGTTTTTTTTTTGTTTTGCAACAATGCATATTACTTAAAATTGTCCACCAATCCAATAGGCCTATCTCACATTTCCAGGTCTGTAAAACTAATGTGGGCGCCTTGCATTTCCGGTTAGCATCTGTCCCTGTTATTAGAGTACAGGACTGCTCTGCATGGAGCTGGGACATTTGTCTAAATGCATTCTTTCACTTCACTTCACTGATGTGATAGTAAAATAGTGGTGGCTAACAGGTTGCAGCTACGTAGCGAAGTCACTACCGAGTACCTTTGATTAAGAACATTTTAACTTCAGATGACGTAAAGTATTTCAGATTCAGTTTTAGTTTTAGGCATTTTTTAAACTTTTTAAACTAACTTAAACTTAGATGTCAGTAAAACGTGTCACATCGCAGACTTATGGACCTCGAGTTTGTGAAGTTCCTAGCTTTTCCTCAAAGATCTTTAACACCAGGTTATCACAAACATCTTGTCAGCTATAATGTTTAGACTAAGCACATATACGATGGCAAACAGACACACAGACACATTTCACAGAAAATCTAAGTTTTATTGGCAATAGGAAAAGTAAGGTTTCACGATTGAAGATGAAACGGGGAAAATGTTCGCTGTGTGACCGAGCCAACACAAAATTTGTGTACTTCAAACTAACAGCTTGCTACATTACGCTCGTTGTCTGAAGTTATGGTTAGTTAGCCAAGCCAGAATACTTTCTTGCATGCATCAAGCCAGACAGGCGTACCTACCAGGTGATAGCTAATGCAGGTTAAGCATCCTCCTAATTTTGTAAATGGCACTAATTTCACTTGTCAGTAAGATTTCAGGTCGTAGGTGTGATGGTCTGGCCCTGCAGGCCTTCCCCCCTCCTGTTTGCACCTCCACCTCAACGAGCTACAGCTGCTGCTCGTTGAGGTGGAGGTGATTTGAAGAGTATATAAGAGCTGCACTGCTAGTTTGGCAGTGCAGCTGTATTCTGTTTGGTCGTGTGTTATGGAGCCCTGTGGTTTTCTGCTGCTGCTCTCCTGAGTTTTTAATGGTTTTTAATTCAACCTTTATTCATATTTTACTCTGCCTGTGTGTTTGGGTCCCTTATTTCTTTTCTGGGTACATGGTCCCAGTGCCCTTCGGCTTATTGCCTGTAGCCGGCGGGGGCAAAACCATGACAGTAGGTCCTGCTGGACCTGAAATCCAACCAACTAAGGAAATTGTTGTCATTTACGAAATTAGAAAGGTAGCCTACATGCTAATGGACAGCCAGCAACTAAAGTTTCACAGTATCACATGACACAGCAAACAAACAACTTGCTGTAAATACAACCAAAACAAAATCCATAGAACTTTGCTTTAGCTAAGGTTATAATGTTCCTTTAAATTAATTGTGATCAAAGCTAGCTAGTAACTCAGCCATGTAGCTACTACCTGCTAGTTTTGCCTCAGTGCCACATCTGTGTTTCACGATCATTAACCATTGCAAATGTAAATGAAATTTTCAAAGAACTTGTGCCCTCAACCGAACTTTTGATCTTTCACTTGTTTTCAATAATTCCAACCGCATCAGTGGTGCGAAATATTAGGAGGAAAAGAAGGCTTTTTATGAAATGTGCCATTTACATGCTGAGAAGCTGGAACCGCAAAAGCAAGGCGCCCACATCCAGTTATGAGCGCCATATTGTGAGATAGGCCTATTGCAAACCACTTCATGAACCGGTCACGAGGTACAGGCAACTGGCGAGACTTCCGATGTGATTGCATATGTCATCAATACGAGCTTCACAAAATAATTCCTTAATTACTCGGCACACGCCTTGAAGCATCGGCACAGAACGTCACAACACTGCGGTATGTGCTTGAACAGCACGTACCTAAGCATATTTGATGACCCGTCCAGTGTATTTGAACATGGGCTGTCATTAGTCAGTCAACCAGGAATAGGGTACATTGGGCAATATAGTCCGGAGCTGCCATGGTGCAGAAATAAAGATAGATTAATGTACAACTTCAATTGACTTACAGAAAAATAAAGTTTATTAAGTGTCTTGGAGGAGACCGGCAGTATGGCATATTTTATTGAGGCACTTAGCATTGTAAATATCCAGAAGTGCACAGAGTGGGCCAACTGCTGGAGTCTTGTTAGGCAACAAAAGTGGCCACAAAGTTGGCCTGGGACAGATTATTTCTGTCATCATGCTAACTGCTAACTCATCAAAGCAGCTGCAGTTTTGTGATGTGGCAGCTGTGTTGGCAAATATTAAAAGAAGCAGCCGACTTTTGCTTGTGAGAGAGAATGTCAGAGTGATGAGAATTAATAGTTATGCTTGCAGTCATGCTCATTCATATTCACTGAATACAACTTCACCGCAGACGGCAAACGGAAAAGTACGAGGTTTTATTTTGACATGTGGCAAGTTGTGTCTTCATTGGGGAGTCTGGGAATTAAATCAATGGTTTTCAGTACATAGACTATGAATTCAGGATCAATTGAATAGTGACAGGTTTCAAGAACTAAAAAATGACACGTTTTATCACACCCAAACTTAGCTAGCAGGATGCATGAATCCAAAACACTTTAGGGAGGTTTATAATTTTAAAAGAAAGCCTTTGGCTTCGGGATCAGCTGCTACTAAATGCCTGAACAAGCCTGGCCAGTGCGGCTCATTTTTGTCAAACAGTGAAAACCACGCAAATTCCAAACGGCCACAGTTGCCTTCTGCGGATCACTGGTGCTCCATCAGGCCAGGGCCAGACCGACTCTCTCCCTTCCCACCAACCCACTGCGGTAAAAACGGTTCAGTTTGATGAGCCAAATGAGACAGACGCAAATTAAAGGGGCCAGGATGCGTGGCAGTCATCTGTAATCACATTGGCTGTCATAGCCAGGCCGCAAACCAGCCCGTGGGGAGCTACTCAAGATGGTGGTTGCGTTCCCTTCCCCTGTGTCACTAGCGTGTGGCATCTCAGAGTGAGACAGACCAGTCTTCGAGTTTATGGGATCCATGCACAGGGAAAATGTCAATGTCATTAATATGGTGACTCATTGTGACTCACTGAAATCTGGCTGCAGGAAAACTGGGCCAGCGCAAATGTACCGTCTCTTAAGGACTCTGCCATTTATACAGCCCTGTTTCCAGAGAGTCTGGGATGCTGTGTAAAATGTAAATAAAAACAGAATGCAACCATTGGCAAATCAGTTAAACCCTATACTGTATGGAAAATACTGTATTGCCTTTGTAGTAGCAAGACAATATAGCAGTTGCTGAAACTGAGAAATGTTATTGTTTTTTGAAAAATACCTGCTCATTTTGTATTTGATGCCAGCGACACATTTCAAATAAATATAGGGTTTAAATTATTCTCAAATCAATCCATTCTGTTTTCATTTACATTTTACGCGGTATCCCAATCTTTCTGAGAGAGGGGTAATATCACTGGTCTTCTTACCAAACAATTGGCACTCCAAAAATACGAAAAAAAACAAAAACAACTGGCACTACAGTTTGAATCGTTCTAATTGTAGCTTCGCTGCAATTCATCATTCACAAAAGGATGCCAATTTCAGGCGCAGCTAGTGGGCAGTTCGGAGTTAAAACTGACATTTCCTCCAGCTCTGGATTGTGTTTGCATCATATCCACATATGGAACCTTCCCAGAGCAGACATTGACATGGTCTACTGGATAATCAGACGGATAATTCTTGGTCCAAAAACACAGTAAGGATTCTAAATCCCATTAGACATCATAAGAGTTTTCGCACCTTTTGCTCCAAGACCATCCTGTACTTCTGCTCCACCCTCTTGCACTTGTTAAACCAGCTGCTCTGGTCCATGAAGAGGTTGGGCGCACTGTTCTCCGGGGTGCTACTCTCACTTCCACTGCTACCCAGAGTCCTCATCTCCTCCTCGTCACTGCTGATGCTGTCCGAGCTGAGAGAGGGAGTCAGACAAGCCACAAGTTCGTCCTTCGCAATCTCAACAATCCTCAGAGTAGAACACCTCCTGGCAAACCGCTAATACCAAGGTGGCTATCTGTCATTTGTTATCAGTTAAACTGTAAACTGTCAAGCAAAGCAGCAGTAAAAGAATAACGGCCCAAGTATTCAGGGTTGTTATCTGCGAGCGCTCACCTCTGCGTGAACTTCAGATATGGAGTGTAGTCAATGACCGCAGGGCAGCTACCATCCAAGCCTTCGCCTTTCAGACAGAAACTGAAATGGCAGTGAAGCAACAGGGTTCTTTCTTGCCACAGACACCCAGAGAAGAGAGGCTGAGGACTAAAAAACTCCAAAGCAATGAGAGAGCGACACTGCTGCACACACGGCAACAGGAGGCAGTCTGGCACAGAGAGTGGGCAGGAACGGTTACAGGACTCTTTGTCCCCAGATGTTTTGTCCCTGAATTCTTCGTCCCCGAGGACTTTTCGCCCCTGAGGAGTATTATAAGGGTTAAGGTTAGGGTTAGTGTTACAATACAGGTCAAGGGCAAAGCATTATTGCGGATGAACCATCCATGGATGAAGAGTCTGGGGATGAAAAGTTCATGGGGATAAAAAGTCCGGGGGCAAAAATTCCTAGGGGACAAAAAGGCCAGGGACGAAAAATTTGAAGACGTAAAGTCCGGGGACGAAGAGTCCTGGAGCCAGCTGGAACATGGTAGGCCTGATGGCTATATGTTGTCAGAAAACCTTATAATCAAATGACAAGGCAATCCGAGGTACACCTTCGTATACCTCTCATGTTCTCCTAACTGCACAAAAACCCTATAACAGCCAGTTCTGCATGACAAGACAGGCATCGGTGCTAACATTGTATTATTCAGGTGAGACTGGAGCCTTGTCATAATAATGCAAGAAATTGTGCTCATCGCCAAGCCATTCCCTGACCCAGTCCTTTCAAAATTCCAGCTAATATTTCAATGTTCTTCTATCACCGAATACCGACACCCCACTAATATTCACTGCACAGCCAGTCCTTTCAAAGCCCGAGAATATCCATGGACTTTTTTATTTGCTAAAGAAGGTCAGAAGTGCACGACGCAAAGATAAGCGCGAGCCAAAGCTTTGTTGTATTGGCCTGAGTCCGTGGCAGCAAACTGAAAAGGCTGCACCTGGCGTTCAAACGATAAAATCATGACAAGGTGCGCGCCAGACATTTTTTTTTTTGTTGATGGTATCCAGCAGATATCAAAGAGGAAGAGCCAGTAGAGTCAGTCCTCTCGCAGCAGCCGAAGCTCAATGGCCACAGAGAAGGGGAGGGCTGTGAGGTAGCCTGGGGGGACAACTATCCAAATTTGCACCGTCTGCCATCCCAGGAGGGAGCCAGTGACACTGTACTCACAGCGCAGGTAATGTGATGTTGTCACCAATTATCTCAAGAGAGGCACAGCTGTGTCTCAGCCGGCGGGGAGCACCAGGGCGAAAGGTCACCAGCCGAACAGCACCTCACGCACACCATGGGGAGGGGCTGCAAGGGGTCGGCATTGGTTAACTGGGGGAGCAGGGGCGAACACTGCATGCTGTGCTTCATTACAATGAAAGTGCATGTGAAGCGTAGAGCGCAGGAGATATCACTTCATTAGTTCTGTCAGAACCCAGAGATTACATTATTTAATCAAGCGCTTATAAATAAATAAATGACAACAGGTCTTTATTTAGCGAGCACACTAGGCGTGTGCTGCCTTGTGCAAGTTTTTTTTAATCTAATCTAATTGCATACTGTTTACTGCGGAGATACTCGACAAATGAAGAAAATAAGCCCATTACTTTGGCATTCCAGGACTGGCATGTAATTACTTAGGGATATAATTTTCCTCTCCAATTTAGTAGAGTGCCCCACAAAGATAACGATAATTAATTACAATGCATTAGAACAACAAAAACAACAACAACATGTGGGTAACTTTGAACAGTTAGAGTTAGCAAATAAGAAGGTAACATCTGAATAAGTCTGTCCCGCGGTAAAGGTATGTTTGACATGACAATATGGGGCTTCTTGTCCTTAAGTTGAGGTCACATGATAGACGCATCCGCAGAATTACATGTTTACCGATCTTGAAACAAATACTGCTCATATGCCCACTGTAATGCATAAAATGAGCCTCAAAGAAGGTTATCTGCGATATACTTTCCATAGTCCATAGACAAAGGTTACACAGATAAAGGAGACAAAGTTCCATTTGAAAAATGAAATGCCTTGTATGACACCCTCAGCTCAAAAAGCTCCAAAGCATTTTCCCGATAATCATGAAGAAAAGATACAAGCGCATCATTTTCATGCAGACGCCTTTTCTACCGCACCCACAGTTATCACAGTAAAACACATGAATTACACAGGCTCTTACTTCTCAAACTTCTCAAAAGTGCTGATCACCAACAGCACTTGAATTGATGTAATCAGACTGACTTATTCCATGCCGGTAGTTACTTTCAAATGTTGGCCAATGAGCTAATTCAGAAATTTATTGATAGTACACAGAGAAGAACAATTAGGACTCTGGTGTGGTCTTATGCATGCACTCTGTGAGGAGAGGAAGGCGAGGCCACATGCTCATTCAGGGGTTAATAGGTTGAGAGCTACCTGAAATCGATGGCATTGAGACCGATGAGCATGTCTGCGAGCAGACTTGCCTCTTCGCCCATCATAATTGCCCCATCTTCATAGAAACGCCTGTCCCACATAAAAAAAGGTTGCCGCTCAGAACAGGGAATCTTGCTGTAAACAACTTGCATGAGTAATACATCCAGAAAGGCTAATATTTTTTTCTTCAAGCGCTCATAATGTATTCCATTCAAAAACTGCTAATAGGAGGACCTTGGTCTGAGTCAAATTACTATTCGTTGTTTGTTTGAAAATCAAAACATATCTACGATAGAATACTGATTTGTAAAAATAAATTAGTTTAAAAGTTAAGGTTCACAAAATAGAGATGGAAATCACAGCTCTTAGCTACTACAAATAGAGCTTTAGCATTATTTCAGGCAGGCACGGTAGTCCATCCTAGTCACAAGACCCTTTCTGTCCAATCACTCCTCACTTGAGCATCTCCCACCCACTCAGCTTGGTTTATAACTGAGGCAGCGTTCATTCTTTCTGCCTGCTGTGCCATCTACATTGCTCCAGCTCTGGCCTACTACAGAGCTGCATCTTATCTCCCCACCTCCCCAGCCTCCTCCTTCATAAATAACATTGATCATTGCAAGCCAGATTTGCTCATAATTGTGCTCATTCATTTCAACATCCTGAATCTCAGGCTCTGTTTGTGGGGGGGAGTTTGTGACTTCAGGGACTGTCTTGCCAGCTCAGATTGTTACAGCGCATCACTCGAGCTGAGTCACTGCCAAACACAAAAGTATGTCATTCTGAAATAAATGGAATAATCCGATGCAAATGTCCAGCCCAAAATAGACATTTCATAAACGGTCTTGCTTGGTGTACACAGATGCAGCAACACAGAGCTACTTTAGAAAATGAAGTACTCCATTATTTTGGCATGAAGTGCATTCAGAAAAACCAGAAATTCTCTCAGCGAGAAGTAAACCAGCCCCAGGCTGCACAACCCAAAACATGGAAATGGAGATGATTACAGTTGCAGGGCATCAACATAATTCCTGAAAAAAACATAGATGCAAATGGTGCAACAGTCTCCTCAGAAGAGCAGTGCAACATTTGAGAAATGTAGCCTGAAGTAAACCAGAGAAGCTAAGTAACCTGGTGGTTTTGAAGTCCCGCTGTGCTGCTGAGACATACTCAGAGAGCCTCTTCTCCATTAGTGCCACTCGGACCCATGCTCGGCCCTGCGGAAAAGAGAGATGGATGTTTTCAGTGCAGACAGAACCATATGCTGTGATCAATAGCAATCTTTAAGGTAATAACTCAATTAGGGCAATGAGTGTCTGATTTGTGAATTCATTTACTAATTCTGGCATCCCATAAATGTTACAGCCAGCATATGAAGAAAGGTTGGAATTACATTACAAATGACACTTTTCAGCAAATACACTAAATTATGTAACCTCAAACAAAGGATACAGCTACGATATTTTTGGTAATATTTTTGCATTCCTTCAAAGCCATCAAAAAAATGTATACTGTAAACTTCAAAGGACATTCACCTAGCACCGTGGATATGTTGACAAGTGAAGACAATTACTCTTCTTCATTCCGTGAATGCTGTGTATGTAATATAGTACAAGGAATGCAGTCAGACTCATCAGAATTACCTTGACCATTTTTCTCAGCCACATAACCTTGGCTAACCTTCAAATCCTTTTTCTGTCTGTAAGGAGTCTATTTAGACCAATTATAACTCTTAATAATTCCTGCCCGTTCTGCCAGAGACAAATTCCGAGTAAATACTAACCCAACCACTCCATAACAACGAGCATTTTGGACCTTTTGATCTTTATTTGTCTCTTGGAGGATATTTCAGACACACACATCAGAGGTTGATATTTGTTCTTAACCTCCAAACCAATGACAATGACTTCAGCTAAACCCTTAGTTCTAATTTTATGTGTCCTAATTCACACTACAAACTGAATAAAAATAATGGTGTTAAACGAGGCAATCAGGATGGCAAATGATAAAA
Organism: Gymnothorax reevesii; assembly: GCA_029721435.1. Taxonomy (NCBI): domain Eukaryota; kingdom Metazoa; phylum Chordata; class Actinopteri; order Anguilliformes; family Muraenidae; genus Gymnothorax; species Gymnothorax reevesii. Next base: position 15,530,468 of record CM056573.1, read on the forward strand.
TCAATTGCAGAAACATTTGTCCGGAATTAACAGTACAACCATTGGCGGCACTAATAATTATGCCTCGGTGCGCATGCGCGCAAGAGAGGCGGTAGTTTCTTTGTGTGTCTGTCTGTCATTCTGTCTGTTGCCGGGATAGCCGCTACGCTGGTCAAAATCAAGTCCTGGAATATGGCTCTATGGGTTAAATGCCATGATATCTTGGATTTAAATTTGCCAGATTTTTGAGATAGAGCTTCGTTTTCGACTTATTGCACTATTTGAAACTTCCATAGACTCCAATAGGAATCGAGTAATGCAGAAGTAATGCGTGTCATGGGGAAAGCAATTGTTCCAAACAATGAATAGTTCCAGCACTGACATCCATTCATTTTCATTGGAACACGCTTGCAGGTAAGTTTATCAAATGACTGCATTTTTGGGAAATTCGTCGCATTAGCTGACTCCTAATGAATTTTTTTTGTTACCGTCATTTTCTGTACCCAGCTTTAGTTCATGTTGTTCGTCCGATAACAACCTGTTAAATTCGTATTAAAGTTAAAGTAGACGACGTGAGCAGCTCTTAACGATCTAGCATAACCAGAAGTTATTTGTCGTTCATTTAGCTGCCTTAAATTAATTTCAGTTATTGGTGTTCATTTGAGTACAAAGTTTATATTCGCTTATTAGATTCGCTGATAGTTTCGACCGCATTTTATTGCTGACTAGTTAATTTTGTTGCCTACCACACTACTTCTGTTCACTCGAAGGTTCTGCGATTCAGTGCGAAAATGAATGGAAGCAGCTTAAAATGTCAGAAATCTATTCGATACACCGATTTGATCGCATAGCAGCAAGTAACGTCATTACGCACAAGTTTTTATTCGTTTTAATGCTGTTAGGTGGAAATGCATTTTCACCGCCTTTATTCGCATGAATATTTTTGGCGAACTTCAGATAATTCGATTGACAAGTGGATGGAAACAGCATAGATACACAGCTAGGGCACTCTGACGTGTCCTCACAGAATTTTATAGCTTCATTAAGGGACATACTTGCCACTGCTGTAAGCACCGAGGCATCAGCACCAGTGCTTTCATTATCATTAGTCTTCATTATCCTAATATTTAAATTCGCTATAACTGTTTTAGGATTAAGAATATCTTGTGTCCCACCTCAGTAGCCACTTTCCCAGCAGAACTCGCCCTTACCTTGGCCCGAGACATGCGGACATTCTCCATGTTTTCGATACTGCTGATGCAGCTATGGGGCACCTTGCTGCAGGCCAGTCGAATGTAGTCCCAGAAGCTGCGCGGGCTCTCATAGCCGAACCAGGTAACCTGTCCTGCAGGGCAGAGAGAAGGTGAGCTATAACAGCCTTAGCAACCGGCTCCATTCAATAATCCAATGTTGACCTTTGATGACAAATAGGTGAGGTGGTCAAACTGAGCTTTTTGACTATGTGCACTGGTGGTGGGTTTGGTATCAGAAGCAGATGTTCCTGATGACCCACAGTAACGAATGACACTAGATCTCTGAAGGCTTGGGGATCAACTCCAGCAAAACAAGTTAGCCTGAAACCTGTGACCTAGCACATAGGATGCTAAAAATGAGCTCATTTCACTAGAGAAACAGACAACAGCACAATCCAACTATACCTCTGACTGAACCAAGAAATTATTCAATTAGCACAAACTAACTGATTTTGCAAGAGCATGAGGGTACTTAGGTCTCCAACATCATTTCCTGATATTGAATTGTTCACATATGTACTGGTGCCTACATTTCAGCACGCCTGATTCAGGAAAATGTGCATCACAACTTGAAGGAACATCCAAACAGCTGTGTGAATATGTGATGGTAATGGGAGATGGAAAATTGGCACTTTACATCAAAGAATGCATAAGGTGTCTTTCATTTCCTGGCAAAAAAACATTATCACAGTGCAATCTCTGAGTGATTGATATAGCTATCTTGAAATACAGTGCCTTTTGTGTTAGTGTAATTGTCTTTAGAGCTGCAGGAGTAATATGAAACAGTAGTATAAGCATTCAGTGGCTTTATATATCTCTAATGTCTCGCCACAAAACACCTCGAACACTGTCTGAATTGGCTCAGCATAACATATGCATATGTATGCATTGCGGTCTCAAAAGACGTAAACAGGTGATATATAGGGAGGATCATATTTTTTCTTTTGTTCAGGTGGAGTACAGCCAACGTTTTCAGAACTGGAAATCAGACCTAATAAACTAAAAGCGCTGTGATGTCAGCATACTGTTCGGCAGTAAAGCCTTTCTGCTCCTCCTGCAATTTATTTGCTCAGTGCAGTCTAAGCTTAACAAATCTATTTCTAGGTCACTCAGCGTGCTTTTCACAGTCTTTTTGCTTATTCATATTTATGCAGGTAAATATAATCCTCGCACAATTTTAATTACTTATGATGAAATAGTGAATATTCAGCATTATGGACTGTGGCAGCCCTGGCTCAAAATGTGCCCAGTATAAGACAGCAGAGGAGGACTCCGACCCCAGGGCATGGGCACGATCCATCCCCCTCTCCCCGCCGCTCAGTGATTACGTGACACTCAATCGCAGCGGCTATTACAGTCACAGATGCTTAATACACTAAGCAACATAATAACCGTAATACCAAAAATATTGGATGTTAAACTGTACCTGACATAACATGGAGGTTATTCCACAGCATAGCCCACTTAGTTTTGCTGTCTAATGCTAAGAGTATAATACTTTTTAACATGCCTTAACACTCTGTCACATGCATTATGTTCTAACCATGGAATATTTTTCACAGGTTTTTCCTGACATAAAATTCCTCCAGTAATACAAATCAATTTTGCCATTGCACCACATGGAAACAGAGTACTAGAACAGAAAATACTCTTTTTTCTGAAAGTGAATCATAATTATATTATTTAACAATATAAGTCCATTATTATATAAACTTTTATATATTGAAAATGAATGCAACCATAAATTTGATGACATTATCCATTGAAACTCCCAAAGGCAGAATAAATAAATGCAATTTCATTATAGCCATATTGAAAATGACCCACTTTCCATTGTGGTACTGAGTTGCCACTTGACAACATAAACATATTCTTTACCAAACGTGATTGATAACTCGGTTCAAACAGACGACGCCCAACCAGGCTTGGTTACTGCCAGGCGAAAACATCAACACATTCAACCTCTGCAGCTATGTGAAGTACGATAAACGGTCTCGACAAGCAAAAAATTATGCAGCAATAAAAAGAAGTTCCCAAAGAGATGACAATGTTATTGAATGACAGTATTGAAAAGGTTGCAAATCCATTCATAACCACAGTGAGAGCCATGATCATAGTGGGAACTTGGAGCTGAGTTGAATTGACAACTCATCTGCGAAGTGACTAAAGAACAAAGACAAACATTTAAGGAGCTTCAAGCCTCGCTTGCCTCAGATGAGGTCAGCATTCATGACTCCACCGTAAGACAGGGACTTCGCAAAAATGGTATCCATGGAAGGGTTGCTAGGTTTCTTTTATTCACCCATTCATATCCTTGCTAATGTAAAGTAAAATATCCCAACCAAACCCTTCATTTTATTTTGCAATTAATACAGAAATAACTTGTTCGGATCACTGAAATTTAAAAAAATGATTTTTCCCAGGTGTAGGTGGATTCCACACAGAAAGAGGTTCAGGTAAAGCTTTTCTTATAACAATTACCATATATGCATGAACATAAGATCCCCTGCCACAAATAGCACTGAGGTCAGCAAACGTAAACTGTGAAAAGCCTAAAACACACAACGAACACACTCATGTTGCATGTAAGTAAATTTATCTACTGTGAGTACTCTAAATCCGTAGGGAGCTCTTGGGGATTGAAGTATGACCGAACCATGTTCCGATTTCCACCGACCTTTTCCTCCTTCATAAAAAGAACACAAATTGATTTTCATTTCCTGTCAAAGACAGCCTCCAGATCTCAATTTAACTGGCTACGTGAGGTCCGACTGAGGTGGAGCCAACATGTCTGATCTCGGGATATCATGGACAACATACCCCTGGCTCAGATTCACAATTTCAGAAATCAGAAAAATATATGTACAAAAATATATGTATGCCTTTTTCTTGACTAGACTTTTTCAGACAACTATTTGCACTTTGTCTGCTTGGACTCAATAAGAATGCCGACTGCAGCTAATTAGTTAATAATGGCAATTGCACCGTAGGCACACGGCCATTCAATACTACAGGAAGTGCTTTTGCTTTGCCCTAAAAGAACGCCTCTTCATCAAGCAAAACTAACAAGCTGCACAAACAACCTGCTTTGAAGAATACTTTGAATAATCAAAGGATTGTTTTTTTTTTTTTTTTTTGATTGGATTACCTCTTTTTCAACAGAAAATTAAAACCTTTTTAAACCAAAGAACCATCGCAACATGTTTAAATAATTCATTTTTTGAAGGTACCAGCAAAGTCATATAGCCGTTGCTAGAATATTACATGGCTACTCAGTCATCTGACTAACATCTCAGGAGTAATCCAAGCTCGTTAGGCTACTGAGTTAGGTGTGCAATTGTTTTCTTTAGTGTAAGCAAGCTTTCCAGCTGGCAACACCAGCCAAACAATCTCTAAGCATGACTTAAATCAGTAGGAATTCCCAATGAGATAGCCAAAAGCTATTTTTATACCCCATGTTATACTAAGATGACAGCAAGTAAACATTAAGCACAAAAGCTAAACTAAATGCAATAAATTGCGCCCTGAATATTGTACTAAACTCTCTGTAAATCAATGGAAGAGATGACACATTTATTACAAAAGGTGAGAGGAAAGGGGCTGCTTGCCTTTTAGTCGGTGACTCAGTATCTGTTCTAGTATTGAGACAAAGTTGATGAACTCAGGAGAGGAGTCATCTATGGTTTCAAAACAGGATCGGTCAATGAGAGTCTTCACGGAGAACCTGTAAAATAGAGACATCATTGCAAATTCAAGGCACGAAGTAGCATAATGAGCCATATGTTGGAATACAAATGTTCGTCAAGAACTACTAATGGCAGTTCTGTCCTCAAGGTTCAATTCCTCAGCGGGATACTGGTGTTGTATCCTTCAGCAAAGTACTCAAATTGCATCAGCAAGCAAACACAAGTCCTAAAATGGGTTGAGAGCAAAACAAGCTGTAAACTTCCCCTGAAAATGAGAACACAGACATTCCTCAAACAGAGCACATCCAATGTGATATTTAAATGAATCCAATAAAAATCCATCAGTACGCTGAGCTATAGCCAAATAAATGCGGGTATCCTCAAATAGAGAGAGACAGATCAACACGGCACTTTGGTGGCCAAATTAGGATAACACCAACATATTTGTTCCTGGCTAACTCTCGTCGCTACAATACAATTAGAAAGACAAAAAAAACAACAACAGATTTTCAAAATGAGGTTCAAGTGAATCAGAGACTCAACTTGTCTGTCACCCAACCACACCTATTTGGGAAAGGGGTACAAGACTGAAGTGTAATAACAAACTAGTTTATATCTTACATCTGTTGTATGAAAAGTTTAATCAATATCTATGGCCGCTAGAGCTATACGGGTCGGTCAAATAAGTGTAGAAAGGTGAAGAAATGTCAAAAATCAGAAAATGGCCATTTTTCAGAAATTATAAAAATTTGCTGTTTCTGTTGAAACATGTTGCATACCACTTGGATAGCAACTTTTGGCTCTGTATCTATATCATAAATGTGTAAAATGGACAACTTTAGTTTTTCAATGCGACCAGCCTCTTTTGGGGATGCGGGGCTGAAATGCAACCACAAAGTAGATCATGTGCTTAAGATGCTGCATACCAAGGTTTGTCAACTTTGATCAACATTAGTGAAAGCTAGAGGTTACAAGTCAAATTGTTTATGGATGACAGACAACAATGATGGAGTTTACATAAACTTATCAACTCAGCTGGTCAATGGCCACTTGATTAAAAAAAAAAAAATCTGTTGGTTATGGAGAGAGAAAAAACATCCATCATCAGTACATGGTAAAATTAGCTTTTAAATAAAAATTATTTTGATGACATCAAATCCAAACAATGATAATAGCCTTCATGATTATGTTCCTCATTTAAAAGAAATCCTGGTCTCCAGGAATGTTCGCAGCAAATTTTACCAGTTACACGTAAGAGCAATTTCACTTATTAAATTTTTGTAAAAATGAAGCTTGGCCTATAAAGCTAGTGCTGCAAGAATGGTCACAGTATCATCGGAAGAGTAGCATTTATTTTCTATGCACCAAGACATTAACAGCAAAGTTGATCTAACTGCAGTTAGAACAGTCTGATTTCTTGTACTTGGAAGTGTAATTTCACCTAATGGGGGCGCTACAGTAAAGGTAATAGAAGCATAAAAATCATTATGGTTTCTTCTCAATGCACCAATCATGTTGACTGCAGATTTGAGAAAATTCCCATTAAAACTGTTTGAGTTACATTTTTAAAAGTGAAAAGTTTGGCCTAGTAGTGGCACTACGGGGAAGGCCCTAGGGTCACCAACATTACCTCTATACAGCCATTCACTGAAGGTTTGACGAAATTCTCATCACAACTGTTTTGAATTATTGCAACTGAAAATGAAATTTGATGGAGTGGCAGTGCCACAGAAAACATTACAGAGCCACCAAAATCATAAACAACCTCTTCTGTACACCAATAATGTTGAAAACAAATTGGACATGATTTCCGTAAAAGATTTTCAAGTTATTTAAATTTATTTTAAAAAATGAAACCTTTGGCCAAGTGGTGGCACCACAGCAAAGGTCATAGCTGGCCAATATCGGTCACAACTAGTCTCTCTGCACCAGTAACAGAACTGTGACATGATTCCAATTGAAACTCAGTGATTATATTCAAAAATAGTGGCAAAGCCACCGCGTCCATTTGGCCTGTCACAACATAGTCAAAATCGAACTTGCCCTAGATTTTCATCCCATATACATGCATATAAAATATGAAAAGGTTCGTCAAAAACTGAAGGCGCTAGAGCGCTGACAAGACTAAAAGTTTACGGACGCACGGAAGGGTGCACAGACACACAACAGATCACCACGAAGGTATCTAACCACAGTATATGCCCGATTGGCCTAAAGGCCAAGCGGGATAAAAAAAATGTTAAATTTGACCTAGGGGTGCTGCTACAAGAAACACTACCGAATCTCTGCAATCATTAAATTCCTCCTGCATGTTCAAACAATGTTGAAAACAGATTTTAAATGATTCCCATCAAAGCTGTTCCAGTGATCGCAAATTTTTTTTTTTTTTATTAAAAAATTGGCCACATGGTGGGGCAAAAACAAAGGTCATAGGTCAACGACCATTAATAATAACCCCACTTTTTGAAAAAGAAATGATCACAACTAGTGTGACTTAGTTACTGCACTTGGAAATGGAAAGAGTGACCTGGTGGTGGCGCTACTGAAAAGGTTGCAGGTCACACAAAACAAATAGGTTTGTCCCCGATACACCAGGAATGAAAACAAGAAGTTTTTTGCAATTCCCCTAAAAACTTTCAATTTGAAGTAGCAAGGCATTTCTACACCATCACACTACCACCACCATGTTTAAATGAGAGTATGATGCTTGCTGTGGAATGGTTTGTTAGCATTAGAATAGCTTTATGGCACCCATATCTTTAAAAAAGTTCCACTTATCACTCATCATGCCACAGTTTTTTTCCTTCAATAAATGAATTCATAATTTATAGACCACGTTTTGTGTTTATTTGGGTCATCTTTGTTTCATATTATAATTACTTTGATTATCTGAAACATTTAAGTATGAAAAATATGCAAAGCAAGAAATCGAGAGGGGCGTAAGCACTTTTTCACAGCACAGCATATGCCTTCATTAAGCTGTAAATTTTCGGATGGGCCCGCTTTAACATTTATTGCCTTATCTGAGCCAACCTTTTCATTCGAGCAGGTTGCATTCTGAATGCATAGTTATTTTCTGTTGTAAAAAGCAGTGCCAGGCACAATTTACCTCACCCCAGAAAGCATCTCAGTGCCTTTCTGTTGACTCAGTTTAACAAAAAATAACCAGTTAACTTGTGTTATTTCCTACTTGCAGCATCTGACAAATGTTTTAGTGATAGAGAATTATCTGTCGTCATGGAAACCGGAATGGACTTATTCTCTCCATATTTGATGAACTATAAAATATCTGTGGTAAGATGCCACACTTCAAATGAATTGGATGGATGGAAATTAATGATTTCATGGATATTTGATCCCGCCCCCCCAGTAAGGAGGAAGTGCCATCCGTGGCATTGATGCATCAGATGTTATAGAATTGCTTTTTGGCTCTTTTGAGCTTAGTTTGAACTCTGTTTGACCATTACGACGAAACTTAAAACAAAAGAAGGACCTCAGAACTTTGACCCACATTTTTGCTGAACATGGAACTTTCCTGAGAATGAAAGTGTTTATATTTGGGACGACTTGTGTACCAAGTTTTGAAATGATTGCTGCAATATTCTAGGCACTATGTTGCTAACAAACAAACACACCAAACTAAAAACAAAATCTTCCCCAGAGCCTCTGAGGCAAGGTAATTATTTGGCATTTTTCTTCTGTGGAGAGGAAAATGAGGCACCCATACAACCAGCTGTTTAGCAGCCAATCAATCGCTCCTGGTCCGGGCACATAACACCTTACGGGCCCAATTTTAACAATCTAAATGCAAGGTCTGAAGCGCGTAGCGGAAGTGCATATAGGGTGTGTCCAAATCCACTTTCGCTAGTTTCATGGCAGGTTTTCTGGGCACTGTATGGCGCCTGGTTCAAAGGGGTCAGACTAAATCTCTTAATTAATCATAGGCCTGTTTTGAGCAAAAGATGAAATAGACCAATCATAGTGCCATCTCCTAGTACCTTTAAAAAAAAACCTTGCACCTTGATGAATTCCTATTATCAGTGCGTATTTGCCTAGTAGCAGGAAAAAATTGTACGCTGCAGATGAAAGGGACTTAAAGAGCTGAATGTACTGATATCACATCGATAACTGACAGCTGACTTTGCAGACCTCGTCAATACCACATGGAAGACAAAACAAACTCTAGGGACCTGTTTCCTAAAGCTGGATTGCTGAGTTAGCTGGATAACTGCACTCAGGTTTATCAAGTGTACCCCATGATCTTTCTTTCAGAAAGAATCCCACTAATCTGACATACAGATTCATGCTTTACCTCTCGATAACTCACCAGAGAATATAAGCAAATATACCCCCCATAAAGCAGTCGGCACAGATGTGTGGAAGAACAAATCAAAATATTGACCAATGTGGGGTGGCTGTCATCCCCACTGCTTGTTCATCAGCAAGGATTTTTCTTGATTTTTGTTGCTTAAAAAACTGACTGAAATTAACCAGGCAGCCGAGGATTGCATGAGGAATAAGAGCACTCACATAATCATTGTACATAGTGTTTCTAAACCCTGATTAACCATTTCAGAATCCAGGATTTTGAGTCAGGACATGATCTTAGCTGTTCTACTATTTAAAGTTGTAAAAACCTAAATACACAGACAAATCAATAACTACATACCCCTCATTCCCACCACAAAGTCAGTGAAGAATTCCACTGGTGATTAACCACTTCCAATCTCGAATTTCCAATTCTTTTCTGTGTTTACAGCTTACACTGCTCGCAACTTCAGAAATTAATCCTTGATTCACTGACAGCGTGGGAGTCTTCTCTGAAATCTGCTTGTTTACCCGTCAATTGCTACAAAGTCTCTACTCCCACTCACTGGAAAGTCTAACTAACAGCATTGAGTAAAAAACAACATTCTGCTTTAATTCCGCTCTCACTCAAAAAAACACATTTGCAAGTAAAATTCAAGTTGAAATTTTTTTGGTCCATCTGGTGAAAAAATACTACAATTTATTATGGTGGTGTTATCAGAATTTTCTAAAGAACCTTCGGTGTCTTTTGCGCAAGTGAGGCATTGATAATTAGCAATTATTCACAATGCCATTTTATGACGCCCTTTCGTTTCTGAAACACAAATAACTTAATTTCTGGTCTGACTGAGGAATACAAAACAAAATGATCTCCAATATCATCCTTCTTCATGAATCGCAGTACGCAGGCGGTCCGGTCAAACTCAAAGACCTGTACAGAACAGCACAACAGAAACTTATCATTTAAGGGAACACGCACTGTAACACCGCACAGGCTCTCAGAGAAAGTCATTAAAACCATTACCATATGTTTTCCTCAAATTACCAACGGTGTATCATAACTTTCAATTTGCAGTCATTCCCTTGCATACTAGCAATGTTCATTTCCAGGAAATGTGCAGGTGTAATCCATTCTTATAGCTCACAGGATTCTCTGTCCCAATATAATTGATGCAGCTGTCTCCCTGACACAAGCAGCCATTACTCCACAATTCTTTTCCTCTTTGGCTGTTTTGAGAAGTTGTTAAGCAGGAGAAAATTTCATGTTGCAGATAGCAATCGGATCTGAGCGTCTGAAGACTCTGATTTACTGACCACTATTTACGTAAGCTCTATAAACAAAATACATAGCCAATATTGTCAGTGTTGTTGCATGGCCTCCAGATAGAATGTTAAAGCACAGGTAGCCATTGTTTTGAAGACCATCTTGAACCCAAAATCAGAGCGCTGCGGTAAAATTAAAACTGAAAGCTATCACAATGCTTGTGTTTCCTTCATTGGCTCCTCCCCCTTCACAGCTGCATGCAGATGCTTTGTGGTTTCGTCTGTTTTAATTGATTTTCTCATTTCATGTGGTCAGTTGAAAGCCCCGCTCCGAATGTGATGTTTTGGTCTATATACTGTACGCTTACTTTGTACTGAACACCGTTGCTAGATTGTGATGCTTTATTCGCAACTAAGCTATTCGGTAAGTTTTACATCCTCGTCCTGTGATCCGTGCCCTTCTTCCTTGTGTTGCGATAAATTAATGTTAAAGAAATATGCAGTCTTCCTTCAGAGTTTTATGAATAGGATCAAGTTTGAAAGCCTCCGTGATTGGGACTGTGTTCTTGATAATCCTCTGTTCCAGTCGGTTCCTTGTGTGTTAGTTTATTGAGAACAGCCCCGAGCCTTCATCGGTCTCCAGGATTGGGACTGCGTTCCTGCTAAACCCTTTCATTCTACTGCCAAGCAGCCCTGCTTCAGTAATGGGAATTCGCCATCTGGCCCGGCAAGGCCACTGGCCTGGCGCTGACACGCCCCTACTGTCTTCAGCCCCCACCACTATCCTGGGCTTGGAAGGACTAGGCCTTTTTTGGATGCTGCTTTTGGACCAAATCATGATTACAATCACCTGCTGACGTCAGTTAGTTCAAATCACATCACTATTTACATTTTGTCATCACAAGTCTGAAATTGTCCCTACCCCACATTTTTTTTTTTGGGAATGTGCTGCATGCCTGAATGGCAGGAATGGACGTATATTTACTCGTAAAATGAACTTGACAAGACAAAACATTAAATGTCTTCATTCTTTCTACAGTAAAATACAATTCAAAGTACATTTAACAATAACCTTAGAAAAAAAATCCACAGTGATATCAGTGAATGTGTCACATAAAGTTCTGTGGTTAAAACCATTAGTTAAGACCTACATACAGTTTTGTTCTCTCAAAATATGATTCAATACAAGATAATTATCAAAGAGAAGGGAGAAGAATTTAGCCAGCAAAAGATTTTACAATTAACAGATTGTCTTAGCATAGCTCCTGTAGATAGAAGAATATCAGCACTGTGGCTTACCTGTCATGGCTAAAGCCACAAACGCCACACATAATGGGCTTTCTTTGAAGCGAATGCCAGTTCATAGCCCAGCAGGCGCCCACTGTTCTGTAAGTGATGTATTGAATGACCTGGAGTCCCACAGTGCTGTCATTCTGCTAATTTCAGGTTCTCTGGATTCAGAGGAACTCTATCTTTCAACAAAGATAAGATCCCTCTTCTGGATAATTGACAGGAAAACATGCAGGGATACTGGTTTAGGCACTATATCAAGTGTAATTCATTGCCCCTACTGGGTTTAAAGAAAACAGATTGAACGAGGAAATACTACAGCACCTTGTGGTTTGACATAGATATATGATGATTAATTGCTGTATGAGGGGATTGATAAACCTAACTGGTATATTTTTAGATTTGTTAAAACCAGTGAAGTTGGCACGTTATGTAAATTGTAGATAAAAACAGAATACAATGATTTGCAAATCCTTTTCAACTTATATTAAATTGAATACGCTGCAAAGACAAGATGTTTAATGTTCAAACTGAGAAACTTTTTTTTTTGTTTTTGCAAATAATCATTAACTTAGAATTTAAAGGCAGCAACACATTGCAAAAAAGTTGGCACAGGGGCCTTTTTACCACTGTGTTACATCGCCTTTCCTTTTAACGACACTCAGTAAGCGTTTGGGAACTGAGGAGACCAATTTTTGAGGCTTTTTAGTTGGAACTCTTTCCCATTCTTGCTTGACGTACAGCTTGAGTTGTTCAATAGTCCAGGGTCTCCGTTGTCGTATTTTACGCTTCATAATGCGCCACACATTTTCAACGGGAGACAGGTCTGGACGACAGGCAGGCCAGTCTAGTACCCGAACTCTTTTACTACGGAGCCATGCTGTTGTAACCCGTGCAAAATGTGGCTTGCTGAAATAAGCAGGGGCGTCAATGAAAAAGACTTTGCTTGGATGGCAACATATGTTGCTCCAAAACCTGTATGTACCTATCAGCATTAATGGTGCCTTCACATATGTGTAAGTTGCCCATGCCTTGGGCACTAATACACCCCCATACCATCACAGATGCTAGCTTTTGAACTTTGCGCCTATAACAGTCCGGATGGTTCTTTTCCTCTTTGGTCCGGAGGACACGACGTCCACAGTTTCCAAAAACAATTTGAAATGTGGACTCGTCAGACCACAGAACACTTTTCCACTTTGCATCAGTCCATCTTAGATGAGCTTGGGCCCAGCGAAGCCGGCGGCGTTTCTGGATGCTGTTGATAAATGGCTTTCGCTTTGCATTGTAGAGTTTTAACTTGCACTTGCAGATGTAGCGACTAACTGTAGTTACTGCCAGTGATTTTCTGAAGAGTTCCGGAGCCCATGTGGTGATGTCCTTTACACACTGATATCGGTTTTTGATGCAGTGCCGCCTGAGGGATCGAAGGTCACGGGCATTAAATGTTGGTTTTCGGCCTTGTCGCTTTCGTGCAGTGATTTCTCCAGATTCTCTGAACCTTTTGACGATATTACGGACCGTAGATGATGAAATCCCTAAATTTCTTGCAAAAGCTCGTTGAGGAATGTTGTTTTTAAACTGTTCAACAATCAGCTCACGCATTTGTTCACTAAGTGGTGACCCTCACCCAATCCTTGTTTGTGAATGACTGAGCATTTCAGGGAAGCTGCTTTCATACCCAATCATGGCACCCACCTGTTTCTGTTCGAACATAAAGTAACTTGTCTTTGCAGTGTATTCAATTGAATATAGGTTGAAAAGGATTTGCAAATCATTGCATTCTGTTTTTATTTACGATATACACAACGTGCCAACTTCACTGGTTTTGGGTTTTGTACGATAGAATACTGATTTGTAAAAATAAATTTGTTTAAAAGTTAAGGTTCACAAAATAGAGATGGAAATTACAGCCCTTAGCTACTACAAATAGAGCTTTAGCATTATTTCAGGCAGGCATGGTCGTCCATCCTAGTCACAAGACCCTTTCTGTCCAATCACTCTTCACTTTAGCATCTCCCACCCACTCAGCTTGCTTTATAACTGAGGCTTCTTTTGAAGCTTTTCTGGTGGAACTCTTTCCCATTCTTGCTTGATGTACAACTTAAGTTGTTCAACAGTCCGGGGTCTCCATTGCCATATTTTACGCTTCATAATGCGCCACATATTTTCAATGGGGGACAGGTCTGGACTACAGGCAGGCCAGTCTAGTACCTGCACTCTATTACTACGGAGCCATACTGAAATAACACACAAATAAGTGTTTGATGAGCATTCCTCAACTCTCTCAGTCTTTTTTGCCTCTTGTGCCAGCTTTTTTGAAACATGTTGCAGGAATCAAATTCCAAATGAGCTAATATTTGCAAAAAAATTACAAAGTTTACCTGTTTGAACATTAAGTAACTTGTCTTTGCAGTGTATTCAATTGAATATAGGTTGAAAAGGGTTCGCAAATCATTGTATTCTGTTTTTATTTACAATTTACACAACGTGCCAACTTCACTGGTTTTGGGTTTGTAGGTTACATACAATATGTTATTTACAATAGAGCATTTAAATGTTGAAACTGAAACATTTTACATTTTTATCCATATATTGAGCTTAAATTCAAATTTTCTGGCTGCAACATGTCTCAAAAAAGGTGGGACACAGGCAAAAAAGGGCAGAAAAAGCAATTAATATACAAGAGAATCAGCTGAAAGAATATTTAGGAAGTAATTAAGTTAACTGGCATCAGGTGTGTAACATGATTGGCTATAAAAGGGATGTATCAGAGAGGCTGAGTCTCTCAGAAGTAAAGATGGCCAGAGGCTCTCCAACCTGTGAAGGCTAGCGTAAAAAAACTGTGGAATACTTTAAAAACAATGTTCCTCAACATCAAATTGCAAAGGCTTTAAATGTCTCATCGTCAGTGCATAACATCATAAAAAATTCAGAGAATCTGGAAAATTCTCTGTGCATAAGGGACAGGGCCTTTACTGGATCCCCGTGATCTTTGGGCCCTCAGACCCTGAGGGCCAGCTAAATCGGGGAAAATGCAAAATATTTTGCCTATAAGAATGTGTCTTCCATGGTCAAATTTGTCTGTTTTCGTTGGGACAAAAGAATGTTATCAGATGACTGAAAGGGCCATTCCCAGATTGTAGACTCTGATGGAAAATTAACAGTGTCAGAATCTACTGACTGAAATTGTGCAATGAGGCAGCTTTCTGAGATCACAGATTCATGGAATGAGCAACCAATAGCCCAAACCAATGCATAGCACAACCACATACTGTTCTTTTTGTGGTATGTTACAGTGAGCAACTTGGACCTCATATTTTGCCAGTTGTTTCCATGGGTGGCGTTTGCACCTCTCCATAAACAGAAAAACGAGGCATTGCAATCAAAGAATAAACAGGTGGAGTAATAAAATTTTGTGGCAGGCATATCTTGTGCGGTATCACACAGTATTGATATTTTTCATCCCATGGGTGATTTTGTATATATCATCTAAGGCAGGGATCCTAAAATTTGGCCCTCCAATCAAAATCTAACTCCAGTTTTTTTCACCCCAAGTACGTATATATGCACACTTAGTGCTGCTGATTTTATTCACACCTGACTCCCTTAAAAGACAGGGTAAAAAACCAGCAAATCTCAAAGACTGCAATCAGAGAACCAGGGGTTCTACAGTCATGTAAAATCACAGAACTTTGTGAGCATGAATCAGGTGTTTTTGTTTCTGCTTAGCTTCTTTTATGCCCATTTCTGTTTCAAAAGCACAAAGTTATCGGACAGGAAACATTTAAATAGCTTGACTTTATTTAAAAGGCAGTTTTTTATTAGTCGTCTTTCCTTCCGTTATGGGAAAGCCTGAAAGGGTCATTTAATGCTTTTTCTGTTTTACCCTTCCCTTTAGCGTGTTATTTAGTTTTTTAAGCAAATAAAATGTCTGCAAAGTTACAAAGTTCAGAATCTACACCAAAGGGAGTTTGTTTTCTCCATCAAAAACACAACTCCTGAACATCCTGAAATGCCTTGTTTGTAGTCCAGCCTTCTCTTTTATAACATGTCTACATCACAGAATAACACATTTGCATAATGCCAGACTAGCAACTTGTTTGGCACGCTTTAGATCAAAGCTAGTTAGACAGAGGCCAGTAAGAAGTTTTGATTTCTGCTAATTGTTATGTCGATAAGATGCTGTTTTCTTTAAGGCGAGGGCAAAGTCCCTTTAAAAGGACTTTCAAAGGAAGATGAAGAGAAGAATCAGAGGTTAAAATAATTTTTACTACTACTCCTCTGCAGTAAAATACTAACCTTTTAATGTGCTCCCTTCATTTTATAGAGCACTGCTTGCTGGTTGGGCAGATGGTCCTAAATTACAAAATCTCCCTGTTGAGTCCAAGCACCAAAGACTTAGTCACGGCTATCTTCACATCATCAGTTAATCTGTACACTCTGTAAACAGCAATAAATAATTATCTTCTCATAATTCATTAGTCTCTCCTGAAATATAATTTTAGTGAGTCATCAAATTCTAAAACTAACCTCCTCCTCAACATCAGTGAGATATAAACCAGGTTTTCCTCACTTTTCTTTATAAAAGACAGCATTGGATCCTTTAGAGATGTTCCCAACTATCAATTATTGCAAGATATTTCATAATCATAAACATTAGGCAGACTCAAACGAGACACTACACTTACTTTAGAAATTAAAATGACTGTGGTTACAACATTTCTGATTCACTGTCATGTATTACACAATCATACTCTGTTTACAGCTTTGACCCTCCACCCCCCAGGATATACATTATGCTTTACTCTGTTTAGGATAGAGGTCTATGAGAACCACTTGTACATGTTCTGTCTAGCACACTTAAAGATACATTTCAAGTTATTGCTTATCAGCACAGGCAGCGCAGCAGTGTCAATTTTTGAATTTCGTTGTTGATATTTTTCTGTTTATTGTATTAGTTTCGATATATTCTTAATTTTATCATAGTTATTTTTGAAATTGTGCTTATTTCCCTGTTATTTCCGTTCCCCATTCAGATCACGTGCTTTTGTTTTGCTCCTCGCTTCTGCACTTGCCTTCCCCATTCCGTTTCTTAATTACATCTGTTAGTTCCCTTGTTTGTAACCACACCCTTTCTCACACCTCCCAGCTCACGCACACCCGTAATCACTTCCTCATTAGCTTTGCTCTCTCCTTCATACAGCCTCAGTTTGCCTTGCCTTTTCAAAACATCACTTTAAGCCTTTGTATTTAGAGACTTTTTCCTGTTTTTATTCTGACTTGTCCCATGGTTTTTTGAGACTGCCTGATCTTCCTTGTACTGTGATATTCTAGTTTTGACTCCAGATGGTTTTTTGTTTTTTTTTTACTTATGATTCTGATCACCCTGATCATGGGATTCTTGTTATTTGGCTCCTGACCTGTGGACTGTATCCTGACTCTGGATTATATGGTTTATATTACCCTTCTTGTGCTACATGTTTCATGATTGACTTCAAACCTGATTGTTTGACTGAGTCTGATCCCAGTCAGGAAGAATAAAAAACAGCCCCAGTATTGCACTGCGCATGATCAGGTATATCAGTCAGTCAGTCAGTCAGATAGAATGGGGAAAAGGATGTCATCAGCCACCTCTCCATGGTCCTGAAAAATAATACAGTTTTCCTTAGGGACAGGAGATTGTTTTTTTTTTTTTTACAGTGGTAGGCTGCATTATAATTATTATGGTTCACTAGTGGCATTTGACCACAAGATAAGCAAAACCACTTCTTTCTCAGCGCTCACTGACTTAGTTACAAGGGAACAACTACAACCCCTCCCTTAAGTAGGTTAAGTACCAAGTTAGCCAGATGAAAAATAAATTAAAAAATATTAACTAAATAACTTTGCTGATCTTATCCAGGCATAACAAACCTCCTAAGTGAAATTAGATGCTCTCTCATTCAGACATAGGCAGTGTTAATCGAAAACCAATTTATTTACTTATCACATTTGAAATGACACTTTCAACACTTTACTTGGCATATATTCAACATATATTCATGGCTATATACCATGTTACTCTTCGTACTGTTCCCAAAACACGCAGAGGTATCTCACACACACACACACACATACACACACACACTCATACTAGTGGACAAATTAGAGTCTCGATAATTATCCTGACTTGCATGTCCGTGGACTGTGGGGGAAAATCTGCAGGAAACTGCAATAAACACAGTAAGAACATGTGTACTCCTCACAGGAAGGGCCTAGGCTGTATTTTTTTAACTGTGAAGTGCAACCCACTTTGCCACCATGCCATGCTCATGAAGAGTACTATAAGTGTACTTCTGACGGTACATTACATGCCTATATATATATATATATATTATGGGTTATGGAATATTCATTTAAAAAATACTCTTACTAGCAACAAGCAGTCACTGCATCTGAGGTGTAGCACCCATTCAATGTAAATACCGTCGAGTAACTCAGAACCTTTGCCACCTCTCTCAATGCCAGCTCACATAGCCATTTCATTTAATTTACAATGACAAGCGGTGATACGGTTTATTATAGGAGTAATGTCTAGGGCCCGCTCAAACAAATGTGATTCATATGGTATTAATAAAGCTGAAATGTAATGGGACTCCTGGTAATAATGAAGGTCTGATAGCTGCAGCCGAGTCAATATGCTCACTCCAATTCGCCACAGCATGAGCAGGACATTACCTCCATGCTGGAAATAATATCTTCGCTTTTGCGTGATGCTTTGATAAGGAGTGCCTTGTTCGCACTTCATCAACATATTATAGACCCGAATCATTATGACCCCAGTCTCCAATGGAACAAATAGCTACACTGATGCGCAATACAATATGAAGTCGGTAACAAATACGTCATAAAAATCCGACAAATGTGCCATTTATGCGATAACAGCTTAGAGACGATAAAAAGCCTGTTTGCAAAGTTGCTACAGAGGCGATAAAGGGAATACATTCCAACAGCACCCCCAATAACCAATAAAAATGAGTTTAACCATGACCTCACTTCATTCTCATTGGTTCCTTTTTTCTTTTATTTTATGACACACATGAACTCAAACAGGGGTGATGACTTCTGGTCCACCCAATAGTGACTAATGCAACAAACAAGAGTCCAGTGACACTCATCTTACTGCTTTGTTCCCCCTGCTTTCTGTGCCCTCTTTCAATCACCCCAGCAACCTGGTAAAAATCCCACAAGTAATGATGGGGGGTACTAAGTCATGGCATTATCCTTTGTCTGCTCGGGGTACTTCTGAGGAGCAAGCAAGTTACTCAATTAAGTTTCACGAGACATTCTTTGTAATTAACTCTGTTGTCTGTATCTTGATGGGAATTCTGCCACCAGCACAGATTATGGAATGTGTACATGAGTATACCAGAATTATGAAATGTATTTATTCTTGCCACAAATTAAACCGCATTAAGGTAGAATGCAAACTCTGTCACACAGACTTTAACATTCTCAACACAAAGGCATGTTTAGGGGAGGATTATTTTTTAAATCTTTTCAAATCCTAATGGTGAGAGGAATGTATTAACATAAATGGAAAGCGCAAGTCTGGTTAGCACAGCAGAAGCACTTGGCAAAGAGAGTCCTCCCCTTATTGGGCAGGCAAGCTGGGTTTCCTTTATTATTATTATTATTATTAGAACATCAGAGTCTGCCTATAATTCAAATGAAAAAAAAAACTACAAATAAACCTGTCTCCTTTAAGTTCGAATGCCTGGACTACAAGTATGCTCAAATAGAGGAGAAAATATATAGGCTTGCCAAGTGAAATAAAATAGATAACTAAAAATGAACTGAATAGGTGACTTGGCCATATCTTTGGTAATACGGCATTACAATGCATCAATACATTCACTTATATTAGCGCAAATGCGCGATGAGTGAACGAAATTTAGACAATCCAACATGACACTAAATTACAGAATCTGCCGTCAAAATGTACTCGTATTTAAAGCAGTTATTTCAGCTCTTAAAACTGCACATTCCCCATTGGATCATACAAAGAAGGCAGTTTAAATTTGGCTTAGAGACACAAGGTAGGACTACGTAGTTGGAAAATGGGGGCTAGCAGGGTGCTATCGGTGTAACAGTAGAGTTCACAATGTTTTATTTTATTGCGCAAGACATAAAATTAATTTCCAAAATAAATGCAGTATCTGGTGTAATTACGAAGAGGTGGTGAGGTCGCTACGTTAGACCAGAGGCAAAGACATGCAGCATTTAGAAATGCCGTGCAATCCTATTCCAAGAGCATCACTGTATAAGAACGTATGTCTGCAGTTTATCGATAAATTGCATGCAATCATTTGTACCTGCATACAGTAATAAGGTTCTTTCTTTCCACAGCGCCGATCCTTGTTGCTGCCTTCTTTCGGGATAAATTCAGCCCCAGGCTGAGAGATGCCATCTCTGCTCCCCTTTGTCACTTCTGACTGGTAGCCGATACGATTTTCCGATTGTTGTGCGTGAATTGTATTTAGTACACCGCAGTTTTCTATCATCTCAGTTCTACCGATTTTCTGGGCTCGTTACACAAACGGGATGAATAGCGCGTGCTTGCGAAAGACGCGGTCATAAGACCAGCAAGAAATGGCAAAAAAGATGAAGGATTTCTTATCCGATGTAATCTCTCATAAATTGGCAGTCACACGTGGATTGTGAAGAGTTGAAAATTCATTGCCTAACCGATAAGCTCTGTGGTTGCTGTAGCTGCTGCCAACGCTCCAGAAAAAACGGTAGTTGACCAGCATCACGAGCACTGTACACTACTGGTGTGGTGTGTCTGTACGTTCGCAGTGGGTAGGGCCGAGGCATTTTTTCTCTGAGGTTCTGACGTGAAAAACGGAAGCAATTCACACTGCTTTGGATGAAGTGACTTCTGATAGGACACATTTGTTGAATACAGGAGTCGCATTATTATTTGACTTATTTGGAAGCCTGAGGAATTTCAGCTCATATTTACATTTTAAAAGCACTATGCAGTGCCAAATTCTGTGTTATATCGACCCATCATATTTTGGCTGGGCATAATGAGTTAAAATAAGTTTTGTTTGACCCTCAAATTTACCTGGAATGGTCATATTTCAATACAGAACAGCGTTTAAAATATACCTGCTGCATCTGCAATTCTTAAGACTGAATAAGTATCTTTTAATGATGTGTTAATATTGAATCAGGAAGAGCTATTCGGCGGATATATCAGATCGCTAAACTTCCCTAAATGCAGAGGTGTAAAATCCAGAGGTCAGAAAGTAAAAGTCCCGTCAGGTTTTTCTCCTTCCCACAGAATGAGCTGATCACTCATAGTCACTCTGTCTCCTGTCCGAAGTAAATCCAGGTGGTTGGAATAAAGTTCTGGGGAGGACTTTTACTCTCTGAACCCAAACTTTACACCTCTGCCTAAATGTGATATTCGTATATTGCATGAAGATCGTACCAACTCCTGCAGGTCATCCTAGGTCTTTGTTCATGCATGTTTATCAGTTGCTTGTGACTTCAAGAAATGGCCATTAATCTTGATGCATTCTACTTGGTTACCAAGATAGTCCAACAAAAGCATGACCGAAACAAGTGCTCCATCCATGGTTGAAAATTTGTTCCTGGTTTGTTTGAAAATGCAGCTCTGCCCGGGGATGACCTTTTCTTTTGATAACATCTGAAAATGTATGACTACGTGTCTCTATCACAAATCACTGGAATTAGAACCTGTATTTCAGTTGGAAACCTGAGGTAACAGAGATGGTACCGCATGAGAAATTATGTCTAGTTGTTATAATTCAGACAAGGAACCAGATGCAGAGTCAGAGTATAGTCCAATGAAGGGACTTATTGATAACAATATGATAATGACTGAGTGGGACGGAGCCCAGAGTAGAATGAGAACAGTTCAGTTCGCATGGAAGATGGGTGTCGGTAAGGGGCGTGTCCACATCTTGCCAGTGGCATTCTGGGGCAGAGGTCAGATGGAGATCACCCTCGCCAGAGCAAAACTGTTAAATGGCAGGTCCAAAGTGATTAGCAGGAATGCAGTCCCAGTTCTGGAGACCACTGTGGGCTTGGGAACTTTTCCTGATTAACCGGGCAGAGGAACAAACTGGAAAGGTAGGTTAACAGGAATGCAGTCCCAATCCTGAAGGTTGGTTGACAGGTTTGGGAGCTTGTTCCTTTTAATTAGACAAAGAGGAGTAGGGGAGTCCATATCTTCCTATCATTAATGGTTACGATAATTTCAAAAGTTCAAATACTTTGAGACTACTACAAAGGAAACTGACTGGTTGCTCAAGGGCATATAGCATGTCATGGTTGTGGCTGTATGAGTTTAGGACTTTCTCTGTTGCTCTCGTTCTGGGACGACATCGGATTCCTTTGCCCTCAGATTCCTTTCCCAGCTGTTTCATCAGGCGTGGGCGGTGCCTTTCCCTAAGGTTAATAAGCCGGATTTCCGCTGCGCCTCCTTTGCTGGAGTGTCTGTTTTCAAATATGCACTTTCGCCGAAGATTGACTGCAGCAGGTTTTAATGACTTTCTATCGTCTTATTATTGGAGGTTCTTCTCCCTGTTTTCTGTCTCACATTGCTTCCATTTTGCAGACTATTATACGTCGTTTGGAAGTGCGAGTACTTTTCGTTTGGTCTCAACTATCCTCTTTGTTTGTACTGGGTCCGTGATGCACTCTCTCTCTAGTAGTTGCAATTGGCCTCCGATTCCACCGGCCATTACATAGCAAGGACAATCCAGCAACTTTCCAAGACTCAAAGTAGCGTTATTCACCAAAAGAAACAGAATGTATTAATTTTTGATATTCAAGTAGCCTGACAAGCCAGACTATAACATCAAAATGTATACCGCTAGGGTACGTCTAGATTTCCAGGCTAATATTCAAGGGTATCTAAGTGATAAAGTGAGTTGAATTAAGCATTAAGCATTAAGCTCAAAGCATTAAGGTTCTTAGTTTGAATTCAGCCTGGGGCCCTTCTGTTTGGCGTTTGTATGTTTTCCCTGTGCTCTCATAAGTTTTTCCCAATTATGCCTTTCAAGCTACAAAAATGCATTTCAAGCTAACTGAACAATCTGCAGCCCCAATTACAAAAAGAATAAAAAAAATTGGCATGTCACGGAAAATGCTAATGAAATAAAAAAATACTGATTTGTAAAGTCCAGTCATCCTATAATGGAAAACAGTATAACAACATTATTTAATGTTATAACACGTAAATTTAATTTTTACTGAAAATATACAGAGATGATTGCAAAATAGGAAGAAAATTTTTCACAGCTGACTGTTTCCCACTTTCTAACATCACGATTGGCCAATTTCTCCAACAAAAACTAAGCTTAATCCTTGACTAAATTTAATTTTCACTGAAATGTCTACATTCAAAACTCTGCTTAGTACCGGACTACAGTTAATCTGTGTCTTTGAGACTGGCTCTGTGTTTAAATCGCAGTCATTAACATCTTTAACTCAAATGCCGCTGGTTTTTCAAACAGATTTTTGTGGCATGCCATCAGAGATAAAGAACCCTCTCACCTTTTGTTTAATAATTGTTTTCAACCAGTTAAGAGTGCCTAATGAACAATCAAACAATTAATTTACTGAATAATCTGGACAAACGGATAAGCCTATAATGATTAAGACGTTATTGATTTAGAAATGAAAAAAGAGATCACCAACAGGCTACAATGAAAATGTGAATGCAATACATGTGATACTGAAGGATGGCCGTCATATAAATAATTAATCAAAAACTTGCTCTGAATTCTATATCTCAGTTTAGCATTTTTTCAGCAGAGTGATTTGGTATTCGGAGAGTCTTCAAAATGTGTTCAGTTAAAAAAAAAAAAAGAATTAAAATAGGGAACATCTTAAGCGCATTAAATTAGGTACACTGGCGCAAAACACTTATAAGCCTAACTATACAATATTTGCCATATAAGCTGCAGGAATTCAGAATCTTCGAAAAACATATTGACATTTTATATCATCATTAATGTGGATTGGAAAATGCCTGATAACTTTTTTAATGCAAATGAACAAAAATGCCTGCTAAAAACAAACTGGGTGGTTGTTCTACTGATTAGTCTTTACAAAAGAGGGGTTTAATGTTTTGTTGCTGATTAGCTGGGAAGGAGGGCCGTAGTGCACTTGCAGCCATGAAGCAATAATAATTAGTTTAAAAAGTAATGGTTCGGATGTAATTCTTCTTCAGGTCATTGAGAGATGATTCAATAACCTGCCGAAGGTTCACATCACACATCAAAACCATTAGTTATTTCATAAATTAATTATTATTGTGCGGTGGCTACAAGTGTGCGACTGCCGTTCTTCATTTTCACCGTGGTCTGCACCTTTCCAACACTGGTGTGTGTTCCCTCTCTCTTCTAATTAGGAAAAGAAAATGTGGACTGGTTTGCAGTAAACGTGTTTTATGGTGAGGTTGCAGAAAGGCTTTTAGACCTTTGACGGTACAGCACTGAAAATCCTGTATGGAGGAGTTCACGCATTTGGACACCGAAGGCATCATTTAGCCAAGTATCACGAGCAGAATTCCTCCATGATGCAGGTCCTCACTTGTGTGATTGTACGGGTTCTTTATTGCAAATTAGTTTGGTTCATAAAGTACCACATAATGTCAGGTCCCCTCTCTTTCTTAATGAGTTTCACCGCATGCCATGGAATCTGTGTTAGTTTTGTCTTTGTTTTGTTTTGTCGATTGACTCATCCTATCTTTGCTCTTGGGTGATTGGGATTGCATTTGAATAGTAAAAAAAATAAAATAAAAAAAAAAATAATAATTACGCCCTTCTGGCTTATTCCTAACCTCCTATCTTTAACCTCACTCGATAACTTCAATAGGTTTAGGAAATGAGCGAAGGGTAATTTATAACAGCTTAGGAAAAGACAACCGGACTGCGAAGAGAATCCAAATACACTTACTAGGTGACATAAGCATACCTCCCTTGACCGTCATGTTTGTTTGTTTCCATGATTGGACGAATGGATGCTTGTTTCTTTGTTGCCGCACGGAATGGGGCAGTTCAATGTATCCTCTGCTAAAGGAAATATGAGGCAGCATTGAAGCACCTTTCTATAAAATTTAGAGGATTGAAACACTTATTATGGCTGCCACAAAGGTACTTCTGGTTCATTGTTTTTAGGAGCTGAGAACTCTCTTCGGGTAAAAAAAAAAAAACTATTCAAATGCAGTTTAGGCCTTCTTTGGAGACTCTTTGCAAACTACAGCATGATTAGCTCACCGGTGGAAAATCACCTTAACAATTCACATCATTTTTATTACTAAATTCCCCCTATACCAAGTTATTTGGACTGTGTTGCAGGCATCAGATTTAAACATAACATAACATAACATAACATGAATGGCAAGAACAGGCCTTTCAGCCCAACAAAGCTTGCCAGTTTCTTTATGCTATTGTGAATATATCCCTTCAGATACTGAACGACTCAATGGTGTCTAGCTTTAAGTCAAGCCTGCTCTTGAAAAGCCCCAAGGTCTCTGCCTCAACAATATGGTCAGGCAAGCTATTCCACATTGAAATTACTCTTTGGGTGAAGAAATATTTACAAATATCAGTGCTAAATTTACCTTTGATCAACTTGCTTTGGGACCCCGAGTTCTACTCACAACACTTAGTCGAAGGAATCCCGCATAATTCACTTTGTTAATCCCTTTTAACATATTTAAAGACCTCAATCAAATCACTCCCGAGTCTCCTTTTCCTAAGGCTAAAGAGATTAAGGATCTTCAGCCTCTTCTCGTAGCTTTCATCTTTAATACCTGGAATAAGCTTAGTGGCTCTTCTCTGAACTTTCTCTAGAGCCTCTATATCTTTCTTAAAGTATGGTCCCCAGAACAGTACACAATACTCCAGATGAGGTCTAACGAACGTGTTGTACAAAAGGAGCATCACCTCCTTAGATTTGTACTCAATACTTTTGGCAATGTATCCCAGCATCCGATTAGCTTTTTTAACTGCTACGGCACAATGGCTAGAACCTGTGAGGGTTTGGTCAACAATCACTCCCAGATCTTTCTCGTGTGCAGCACATTCCAGTTTTAAACCTCCCATGAAGTAATCCCGTCTAATATTTTTGTAATCTAAATGTACAACTTTACATTTTTCTAGATTAAATTTAATTTGCCACATTTCTGCCCAATTCTGGATTCTATCAAAATCGTCCTGAATCACTTTAGTGGACCCTAAACTATTTGCCAAACCCCACAATTTACTTTTGTAGTATCATCTGCAAATTTAACCAATCTGCACTCAATATTCCTATCAAGGTCATTAATGTAGATGAGGAACTGCAGGGCTCCTAACACCGATCCCTGGGGGACGCCACTCTCCACCATACCTAGCTCAGATGAGATACCACTGACCACCACTCTTTGTGTTATGTCCTGTAACCAGTTTTGAATCCACTTCAGAATACCTCCCGTAACTCCAATGGAGCTCATTTTAAAAATTAGTCTCTTATGTGGTACTGTATCGAATGCTTTCTGAAAGTCCAAGTATATTATGTCATAAGCCCTGCTCTGGTCATAAGTCCTGGTGGCCTCTTCAAAAAATTCCAGAAGGTTTGTTAGGCATGACCTTCCCTTTCCGAAAACCATGTTGGCTATTCCTCAAGATACTGTTACATTCAAGAAATAAGTCCAGCTCATCTTTTATGATTGATTCCAATATTTTGCACGCAATGCAAGTTAAACTGACTGGCCTGTAGTTTCCTGGCTTGGTACGGTCCCCTTTCTTTTATATTGGTATTATATTGCCCTGTTTGCAATCATTTGGTATTTCTCTAGTTTCTTAAGACCGTCTGAAGATGGCTGATAGTGGCTTGAAGATAATCTCACCAACTTCCCTGAGCACTGTAGGATATAAGCCATCAGGACCTGCCGCCTTATCTGCCTTTAGTTTATGCAACTTGTCTAATACTTCGTTATCCCGAACCTCGATTTCTGCCAAATAATCTTGAGCATTTGACATGCCCTCTGGCCAAAAAAAGACCCCCTCTGAGGTAAATTTCTCAACAAAGTAACTGTTAATGGCATCCGCAATATGCTTGTTATCATATAGCAGCGATCCGTTTTTATTCTTTATGCACTTAACCTGCTCTTTAACTTTCCTTTTTCTGCTACAGTACTGAAAGAAGCGCTTAGGGTTAATTTTTTTCCCCTCTGCAATTTGTCTTTCATACAGTCTTCTAGCATTCCTCAGCTCTTTTTTGACCACAGCCCGCATTTTACAGTATTCAGCCTTAGTGTTCTCATTGTTATCCTTTATGTACATCTTATAAAGATTCCTCTTTTCCCTCAAAATCCTATGAATACTTTTGATCATTCACTGAGGATTCTGCTTTTTCAGCTTACTTTTGGACACCTTTAGAATGAATCTGCATTGTGATTCAAGTAAAACCCCCTTAAATCTTTCCCACATCTCATTTACGGACTCACAGTCCAGGAGTGTCTCCCATTTTATTTCACCTAGATATGAGCGCATCCTGTCAAAGTTTGCTCGCCTAAAATTGAACATTTTTGTTTTAGAATACACCTTTTTATTTTCCCATGAAACATCTAAATTAACAGCAGAGTGATTGCTTGTCCCAAGTGGCTCCAGTACCTCAACATTGCTAATTCTATCAGGGTCATTACAGAGCACTAAGTCTAAAATTGCCTTCTCTCTGGTAGGTTTATTAACATACTGCACCAAGAAATGATCATTTATAACATCTAGAAATTCTTCCTCCCCCCTACCCTGTCCTTTCATCATTTCCCAATTGATACCAGGATAATTTAAGTCTCCCATAATAATAGTCCCACCACCTCTACAAGCTTGCATAATCCTCCTAAAAAGCATTTCATCGATTGTACTGTCCAAAGCTGGTGGTCGATAGCATACTCCTATGTTTAAAACTGTCTCGTGTTTGCCAATGAGCCTGACCCAGATATCTTCACAGGACAAGGAATGTTCAATTTCGGGAATTTCCTGTACATTAATGTTTTCGTTCACATAGAGTGCTACGCCCCCTCCTCGCCTATTACATCTATCCTTCCTAAAGAGCTTATAACCTTCAATGTTATATTCATCTCCATCCTCTTCACTTAGCCATGTCTCTGTAATCCCAACTATGTCATAGTCCTCACTAATCATTACAGCCTCAAGTTCTGGAAATTTATTTTTTATGCTTCTTGCATTTAAATAAAAACATTTCAGGTTATTACTAATGCTCTTCCCCCTTGATTTCCCATGTGGCCGCTGCTTCAAGCCCCCCACTACGCTTTGTTGCTTTAGAAGTAAATCATTGATAGTGCATGTAACGCCGTTAGCTTCCATCGGGGCAGTCTGCATTTCCCTATGTGTAACACTCACTAACCTCCCTGCCCCCCAAGTCCCTAGTTTAAATAATCCTGTGCTACCCTCAACATACGCTGGCCCAGTGCAAAGGTACCCCTCCGGTTCAGGTGCAGCCCGTCAGGCTTGAACAGGTCACCCCTGTCCCAGAAAAAGTTCCAGTGCCCCATAAACCTATACCCCTCTTTCCTACACCAGGTTCGTAGCCACGTGTTAAACCTCCAGATAAAATTCTGCTTTCCTCTGCTTGCACGTGGTACCGATAAGAACCTCAAACCTGCCCTTACCTATGTCATTTGTCCCAACATGGACCACTGTCAACTGGATCCCTCCCCAGGGATTGTACATTGTCAAAAAAAAAAAACCAACATCAACAACAACTTAAATTCACTAGTTGCTGCAGCAAATAATGCATTGTTGTAGTTTTTTCAATTTAGTAAATGCAGGAGAGGGTGAATTGACTTTTTACATCAATCTTTTGATTTTATCTGCATTGTCCACAATGTGTCAACCTTTTCAGAGTTGGGGTGGCAAATTGCCCACAGACATGAGTGTGCGAGGGAGCGGCATTTGATCCCTAAAATCGATTGGTGAACAATGTGTTCCTGCCTGTCTCCCAACTGTATGCTGAGATGAAATCTACCCACCCACCCTAACAGCTGCACTGATCTTATTATGCCTACAGTGGAGGTTGGAGTACAGTAATTTCAGATCCAAATCAAGCACATTAGCCACAAGGATATCGGCAGTCCAAATAAAATATGATTAATCAAGATTGAGTAACTGGTCAACCACATATTACACAAATAATTTGACTGCACTGAATGGAGATGATGTGGCTTTCACTCTGTGATGTTTTTGCCCAGAGCATTATCAGATGCTTTACAATATACATGTGTACACACAGTAGCTACATGGATGGCACATAATTCTTACTTATGTATTTATCATAAACATGATCATAATATGATCATAATACAATGGTTGTTGCAGGGGCTGGTGAATGGGGAAGCCTTTTGAGCGTGCCCTGACTTTTGAACAGTTACCATGCAGTGTGTGAAGTCTTGTTATACATGGTGGCTTCTGCATTTTCAGTGACTCAGTCATTCCCATTGTTCTTGTTAAAAGCCCAAATGTTGAATGAAAGTATCGAGTGCACAAGTGCAATATTTAGCGAGTCCCATTCTATGGTAAGTCTTCCTTCAGGCATATTTAGAGCGAAGCCATTCAAGTAGTCCCACGTTGTTGCTTGAGCCCCCTCTGCTGGCAATTTGAGCGCAGCTTTGGAAAGTGGCATACTCTCAGTCACCAGCATATGACTGGCCCCTAAATACTACGGGCAAATTCCAATCCGCCCCCTGAAGACTCAAGCCCTGAATCCTCAATGACTTTATTGACGTCAGCTGAAAGCGACTGAGTCTGAGAGGGCACCAGATCCTGTAAATAGGAATGGAACAGGGCTTTCCCCCTTAATAATCACAAACTACACGCACTTGTGACCATCAACGTTAATAATTACACGCAGGTCTGGTGCTAGAACGGGGGGGGGCTGTACAGACACTTCTTAGTCATGGCAAGTTCTCAGTCATTTTCTTTTATTTACGCGTTTTCCAATGATCGTAATTGGCAACTGAAGATACGGTTTCTCTCCATATGTGGTCTAACAGCGATGAAATCATGGGCTAAATTCACACTCTGTTTACACGTGGCCGGCTATTTTCGTAAACGAGCATTTCACCGTCTCCGTTTTCAAAAATAATATCCTGCACACGTATCCGTTTTCAGGAAGTTTTTGTTTACACGTATTCGTGGATATATGTCGTCAAGAGCATATCAGACCTGTAGGTGGCAGTGCAACGATAAGTTCAAGCCCACGTTAGCCAGTCAGAATCCCGAAAATAGCAACAACAGAAACAAATCACTATCATCCATGATCACCACTGCCAAATGAAAATGTTAACATAGGTTGCAATTCAGATGCGGGTGCAAGTTCTGGCGCATACTGTGACGTTGGCTGCCTAAAATTCCATTTTTTTCAGTTTACATGCAAACTTGCAACCAAAGTTTTCCAAAATCTCCACTCTGGCCGGAGTTTTTAGAAAGAATCATTTTCAGAGGCGAATTCTCAGTTTGCGAGTAAACGAGGGGCACAAACACAGGGAAATGTCTCCGTTTGTCAAAATAACTGTGTTCGTGTAAACGGGGGCTCAGTAGACTACAGTGCCGGAACCAGAATTAAGAATTGGGGCGCCTACATATTCTGTTTCAAACAATTATTAGTCTTGACCTGTTCTTAATCATTTTCATAATTAACAAAAGGGTCAGTCTGAATACCCGAGAACGCGTTCAATCATGAACGACGGGGAACAAACATGGCGGCCAATGGTGAAACTGATGAAATGTAAGCTGATTTTATCCCTCGTATGGTCTATTTTAACTTGTAGATTTCGGAACAATTTCATCTATTCACTGAATCATTAGGCCTTGACATGGACCCAATCCCGGATTGAAAAAATCACTTAAATCCTCACAATTCTTTGCTTTGTGATCTTGATTAGTTGATTGGTTCTGACATATTTTCATATCATGAGGTTCCCCCATCCTCAAGCAATTGGAGAGAGACAGATTCTTCAGACAATTAGGCTTTATTGAGGCATATTGATAAATATAAGGCAGAGTTCTTTTTGCGCAAGAAGAACTGACATCTTGCTTATCAATCCTTCATCACAGGTAATATCTTCCAAATATGGTCTTTCCGCCTTCTCAGTCTCACGCTATAAGGACAGGCAAACCAAAACACTGCCAACTTCCCTTGAGAACGTCAACGAAAAGATAATTGTGCACATCACTAAAAAGGACTGGAAAATTTTACAGTTGAGAGAGGAAATATACAGGTCAAGATATAGGATACAAGTAGATATATAAATTATTCAATTGATTATGCTTTCAGCTACAACGTATGATTTTACTGAACAAATACTGATCAAAGCTACAGAAATCAAATACATCACCTGATTATGTTTTCGAATCAACTAAACAGAAGCCTGCTTACTAATCGAAGCTACTTAAGCATGCTGCTTATGTGCGCGAGCTGCTCATGCATGTGTGAATTGCTTATATTTGTGTGTGTCTGTGTGTGAACTGCTTGTATGTGTGCATGTGTATGTGTGCTGCTTGTGTCTGTGCATGTGTCTGTGTGCACTGCTCATATGCGTCTGAATTGCTTGTATGTGTGTGCGTTTTATGCGTATGCGTTTGTGTGCACTGCTGATCCCCTCCCTACGTGTGTGAACTGCTTGTATGTGTGTGTGTGTGTGTTGCTGCTGCATACATAATCTCTTTATTGATTATGATTATTAATTATGGTTATTCAACATGGCAATTGACCTACTGATGAACATAATGAGAAATATTGAAATATATTCCTCAACAGTACCTCTGCCAAGCATTCAGCAGCGTGGGTCCACACATATGATTGTAGACACGTACCCATGGTTACCATTCCCGACTGTTCCGGCATATTCAAATCCCGACTCGTTCCCGAGCGGTTCGGAAACAGTCAAGAACAAGGATTCGATTACAGCCATTGAGTCCATAAGGGGTTGAATTGGAATTGGGCCTATGTTTAGATCAGCCTTTTAACAGTGCCTATCTCCTAATCTATGGAATCAGATTTGTGTCAAAACTATCGAACAAAACTTTTTGGATATCAAACAAAAATGTCAAAATTGAAGAAACAAAAGTTACCTCAAAAGCGAAATTTATAAGTTGTAAACAAATTATTTTTATGATGGAATAAACCATTGGTCTTCCAGTTGTTTGATAAATTGTTCTTTCGTTCACAGCACCCGCTGCTGCTTTCGCAATGATCAGATATGCGGTTGCGTCCAGCTCTTTGCTTGCGCTTCTTGATTTTTGCTTGCGATTCTGTCACAAACATAGACATATAAAGAGTAGGCGCCGCATTGTGCGTCTTAAGACCAGCAGGGGTCATCTCGAATTACAATGTTTTTTTTTTCTCCGAACTTGTTCTTTAAATATTCTAGTATTTAGTCATGTACGAATTGTCCACTACATGCGATATCACAGCTCCCTGACCATAGGATGAGGCATCACAATCAAGCTTTACCTTTTTCCTAGGATCATAGTGAGTCAACACCATCACTACTGAGGTTCTCTTTACAGAGATCGTAGGCATGTGGGCATTTTTCTGACCACTGCCACCTTACACTGGTACAGACTCTTTTGCCCTGCAAGTGGTTACATTGAAAATTTAACCACTCCAACCTAAGCCTAGCCAGCCAATTATGACCGAAAAGTATAGACCTCTTCATAACATCAATTACAATCACCAGCAAACTAGCCTGCTGATTCTCATATTCTACATGGGCCTCAAACTCACCCATCACCTTGATAGGTTCACCTGTGTAGGACTTCAGTTTAACTTTACACGGCATCAATGTGTTCTGGGCAAAACAACTTTTCGTAAGTATCTTTACCCATGACAGAAAAATCAGCTGCAGTATCAATGTACATTTTGCACTGAACATCATTGATCTGAGCATACACATGATACCCTTCTATGTCCGTAGAATTTACAGCAGAAATATTACGAATACCCTGGTATTCACTGTCAGTTTCAACATCACTGTCAGCATCTACATACTTCACACTACCGGCCTTCCACAAAAAGTCTTTCCCTTGTGTGCAGACTCGCCTCCCTTCCTGGGGTCCTTAGTCTTACAGTATCTGGCAAAATGTCCTGTCAAAGAACACCTGTTACAAACAACCTCCTTATGAGGGCAGTCCTTGGCAAGGTGTGGGTTTCCGCACTGCAAACAGGAAACCGTAAAAGTTTTCTGCAATCCTTTGGAACTTGCCTTGCGGTTCCCTCGGACTCCAAAAAGTTTGTTCACCGTACCGCCGTCACTCGATTGGCTATGCATCCCTTCGGCCTGCTTGGCTGCCATCACCATTGACGCAGTAGTGCGAAATGCGTTGTCAAAAGTTAGATCAGCTGTTGTCAGCAACTTGTTTTGGATTTTCTGGTCTACCAATCCACACACAAACCGATCACGCAGAGCACGTTCCAGGGAGTTACCAACGTTGCAGTGAATGCTCAGTTTACGCAACGCAAGGACATAGTGATCCACACTTTTATTGGGTCTTTGGTCTCGTTTCTAAAAATGAAAACTTTCAGCGATTTCTAATGGTGCAGGGTTGTAGTGTTGACGCAGACGTTGCAAAAGCTCCACCAAGGGAAGATTGCGTGGTTTGGCAGGGGCCAGGAGATTGCTCAAGGTACCGTAAACGTTAACCCCACAATAACTAGGAAAAATGGCTCTCTTCCGTTGCTGAACCACCTCCCTAGCAGCAATCGCCTCAGCGTTGTTCCCAGGCGGTTCATCAATGTTATTCGCCATGAAGAACATTTCCATTTGTTCAGAATATGCTTCGAAAGTCTCGTTCTCCTGCAAGTAGGGTCCTGCTGGCAGCAGCAGCCATTTTTAGGCAATCTAATGTCGGACACAAATCTCGATTCCGCAGAGAAATAACTCTGCCTGCGCCACTTAGGAGTCAGGAAAACAGTCCCAAACGAATAACAACACGACAGTCACAGTAGTAAAGGCATCCTCGTCACCACATGTTCATCTTCAACATCATCTTCCTAGTTGTCACCCCACAACCCGACCCACTACAGTTCGCTTTCAAGGCCATGAGGGGAACAGAGGACGCTGTGGCTTGCCTGCTGCACCTCCTCCTCCAGCACCTGGACTCCCCAAGCACCTTCACCAGGATCCTCTTCGTGGACTTCAGCTCTGCCTTTAATACCATCCAGAGGCATCTGATGATCCCGAAGCTTCACCACCTGAACACCCCCCCCCCCAGTCACATTCCCTGCACTCACCACCAACACCAGTGCCCCTCAGGGTTGTGGGCTAAGCCCGTTCCTGTACACCCTCTACACTAACGACTGCACTAGTCCCTCACCCATCACCACCTACCTGAAGTACTCCGACGACACAGCCATCATCGCACTATTCACGGACAGTCACTCAGTACAGGACTATCTACACACGGTTGCACACTTCACCCAGTGGTGTGACACCAACCATCTGCACCTCAATGTCTCCAAAACTAAGGAAATGGTCCTCAGCTCACCCTCACTTCAGCAGTCCATCACCATCAACTACGAGACAGTAGACACATTGGACTCCTTCAAATACCTCGGTGTCACTTTTTACAATAAACTTACCTTCGACCGTCACAGACTGGACATTCACAAAAGGAGTCAACAACGTCTGTCAGTCATCCGGAAACTCAGAGGCCTCCAAGTCGCCCCCCCATCTCCTCCTCCTGTTGTATCAGAGCATCATCCGACCCATCCTCCTGTACTGCTCCAGCTGTTTCTTCAACATGGTGTCAGTTTCCAACTGGGCAAAATTCACACGCATCACCAACACAGCAGCCAAAATCATCGGCTACCCCCACCCTCTCAGACCTGAACAACAAGGCCATCACACACCTAGCAATCTAGGACATTACTCACCCAGTGAACCAACTCCTCACCCCCCTGCCCTCGGTACGTAGGTATTGGACTTTGACGTGTAAGAGGGCTTGCTTTGGGAGAAGCCTGGTCCCTGCAGCTATCGCTGCCCTGAACAATAGACCGCGCTGATCATGTGTGATGTTGTATCTGTGATGTTTCTGTGATGATGTTGTCCTTGTACCGGATGTCTGATGTACAGTCTGAGAAACAAATTTCCCTTGGACAATAAAGAATATTATTATTATTATTATTATTATTAATAATATTTTTAAGTCTTTTCGGACAGTAGACAAGCAGACGACCAGCTTAGGTACACGTGGTCATGAGAGCTGACGTATATTGCGAATACTCAACGATTCCGGTCATTCGTACAGTGTCACAGAATACATGTTGCATACAAAGATACTACACAGACATCAACGAGGAAAACGTTCGTTGGCTACGTCAGGTCAAATGTAAACTGCGAGGCTAACGTTATGGTTCAGATATATACAAACAATGTCATCTTCGCTGCTGCTGCTATCATGGTTCATTTAGGTTAAATTATAACTCGCAAAATTGGTTTTCCGCTGAGCGGAATTGGAACACAAGTATGCGAAATTATGCACGGTGCGAATGGTTTCACGCGGAATTTTCGTGCTGCGAATATTCCGCAAATCCGTGCCGCTTTTCCACTCCGCCCCGGTGTGAATGGGTCTTAAGATCGCTCGTAGCAAACCCTGAAAGCCTAGAGCCTAAATTATAGTCGTCCAACTCCGTCAATGCGCAGACACGCAGAGTCCCTCTCCGACTTCGCAAACCCTCCTCTGACACCTCCCAAATTTTCTTACTATTTGTCAAAACGACGAAGAGCCCATGGATAGCGCAAGCCTGTGATTGGTCAGCTAACTACATCACTCCCGGAATGCTGCTCAGACGTCATGAAATAGTAGACGGGTCTCTGAAAAAATGCCATGCCCCCCATTGTCCTAGTGGTGAATTGCTTTGCAACACCCATTAAGAAACGGAGAAGTCTGAAAGGTCCACATCTCCGTTGATACAACTGCGTGTCTGCGCATTGAATGAGTTGGATGACCATAAATTAGGCTTACAGCCCTACGATCGATCTTTATTGGGAAACGAGGCTCTGGTAATCAATAAATAGGCACCGCGCCTTTTCATAGCCAATAGTATATGCCAAGCTAAACTGAACCAGCTATCTTAGTTATGGAGAAAGCGTGCGCAAAAAAATCGATCATCCTTTTATCTGCTAATTTGGTTATTTGGTGACATTCAACTTGACTGTCAGTGACCTTTGAGGGTCACACTTGACAGTGAAATTACAATGACATATCACCAAATGGTCACATATTAAGGCATGGTTTGTATAGAGACATTTAGAAAGTCATATATGAAGTCCATTTACTGACCACAACTTGACACTCTGTGACCTTTAAAGTTCACAATTGACATATTGAATACATATTGACATATTATAATGACTTGTATCACTAAAACTGCTTCAGAGCTTAGGATTGTATGAAGGTCTTATAACTGTATGTGAACTTTTATTTAGTGACCTTGACATTGATTTTCATTGATTCAAATGTCAAACTTCACAGGAAATTTTCATAACCTGTACCATTGCTGTAAGACTGCTTGCCAGTAAGCTACAGGACCCTTGGTCCTATTTTTGTTATAGTTGTTGATGTTCGAGACAAATAAACTTAAAAAAAGAAACGTTATCCATGTTCTATTATAAATAACATATTGGCTCATGTGATCTGAAAGTCGTTGCATTTTGAATTTATTCTCAATTCAATTTCAACTTCGTCCCAACTATTTCAGAATTGGTTGTCTATATATATATATATATATATATATATATATACACATACACTGGCACTCCTTTAACACCTACTGTGACGGTTACTGCCACTCTTGCAGCATCTAGTGACACTCTTGTGACACTAATGGCACTCCTGCGGCATATACTGGCACTACATTGACACCTACTGGCACTCCCTTGGCACATACTGGCACTCCTGTGACACCTACTGACACCTCATTGGCACTTAGTGACACTCTGGTGGCAGCTAGTGGCATACTGCTGACAAATATAAAGATATTTTCACAATTGCAACTTTATTAAATATTTAGTATTTTACACCTCTTAACAATCAACCATGCCTTTTGCAGCTGAGATGTTACGAAGAAATAAGAAAACAAATAAAAAATGGTAAAAATAAAAATAAAAATGTGCAAACTTGTTGCCAAATTTTTCTCACTTTTTTATTTTAAAATTATTAAGGAGTCTGTACTTTATTTTTCTAAGTTTTTTTTTTTTTTTAAATAAAACACGAGGGTTTGTTTTTCATTACTGTAACTGATTATTATTATAAGAGTAGAAATTGGTAAATAGCGTATTTTTGTCCTTTTCATTTGTGCCACCAAGTGGCACTCCTGTGGCAGCTACTGACACCCCATGGCATCCACTGACACTCCTGTGGCAGCTACTGGCACCACTGTGGCACCTATGGCACTCCTGTGGCATATATAAAGACATTTTCACGATTGCATTGATAATTAAATATTTTAGTATTTTGCGCTGCAGAACAATGAAGTAGGCCAGTGTTTGACGTCAGTCTTCTGCTGCCCATATGTTCTGAAAAAAAATGAAAAAACAAACACAAAACAATAAAAACAGCCTTGTGAATAAAAATGTGTAAATCAGTGACCAAATTTTTCTCATAACGTTTTTTCATATTTAGTAAGCAACCAACACTTTTTAAAATATATTTAACCGTTGTGACTGATTGTTCTATAAAAGCGGTAATAAATAGCATATTATTGTTCCTTTTCATCTCTAGTACTGTATTTGTGCCCAAATGAAGAATAAACAACTCGCTGCATGACGTGATTACTTAGGGTTTATTTATTTACTTATTTACTTACATCTAAACCCAGTCAATTACCCACAATTGTGGTAGCTCACCGGCATAATAATCACCTTAGAGGACAAGTCGCTCGAATTTCTAATGCTTATATATGAAAAATGTTAACTAAGGTCAGCGGACTGGGCATGCCACGTCCTGCCACCGCGGTGACACTGCCTGCCTGGCTTTGCTGCGGAGCCGAGTCGGGAAACAGGACAGTTCAGCTCCATCTCTGTACCGGACAGACTAGCCTGTCCTATCTGTCCTTTACGTGCTGACAGCAGAGAACGGAGGACTCCAAGTCAGACAAATCTTCTGATCTTATAGAAGTTCTCACAGCCTCCCCAACTCTTTACTTTTGGAAACTTAAAAGTACAATAGACAACTTAGCTGGCCAGTTAAGTCCAGTCACGTTGATTATGTCCGTCGCTCAGCAGAGACTAGTAACGTTGGGCAGCTCGCCAGACAAATATATCACGTTTTAAAAAGCAGTTAAAGTCAACGGTAACAGTCAGGGGGTTGCTAACAAGCTAGCCTGTTAGCTGAGCTACCTCTTAAGTTGTATTGGCCAAATACAACCTTCCCCCAAAACATTTGTTCAGTCTTATGGCGCTTTCACACTGGACACGAAACGATTTTTTTTTTCGCACGGCAGATTACATTCAAAGTCAATGCAAGGACGGGAATACGGAAATTTGCATTGACTTTGAATGTTATCAGTCGTGCGAAAAAAATCGTTTCGCGCCTAGTGTGAAAGCGGCATTACCTGAGTGAGGTAGCTAATTCCCCAAGCTGAGGGCTGGGGCTACTATCCGCAGTGCTACTGATCTAAATCTGACTCGCTTGTTTCGCTACAAATTAAGAACAGCGAAAAATGTTTGCTTGTATCCTGAACGTAAAATCTACGAAGCTCGCTACCTAATTCCCTGCCTACAGAAATCAATTTCATGCGTGACGGTCTTTCATTCATCGCGCAGCTTGCCTAACGTCATACGCATGGGGGCGTGGTCCAGCGGAGCGAACGAATCATTACTTTATTTCAGTGATGTAACAGTAGTCTCAGATGTAGAGTATAACAGCAGTCAACGGGAACCGGCATTTGCCTAACTACAGAGCCTGAGTTATCCAACATAAAAGTTTCTCAGCTGTCAACGTCAAACGAAGTAATTCATGGCTCAGGTTAACAGGATCAAACGTCCACGAATACCGCATTCAACTTTAGAGAAGATAAGCACTCGGATTTTCCCAGCTTTTGCCCAGAAGGTTCTCTTCTGCAAGCCAGAAGAATTTCGCCTGGCCAGGCTATGTGCGGGTGTTGTTTTCGGGGCTGTCAGTGGTGTTGGACTATATTTTGGACTTATGTACAAGATCCCATCGCCCTTCCTATTCAAAATGATTTTTGCATTTCTTTTTGTTGGTTTGTGTGCCATGGGTGGGGCTCTCTCCACTTACTTTCGCTGTGCTGTGCTCCTGATGTTCCCTAGTATGGTTGGATCCCGTGGTCAAGCCTATGTGATGCTTATTGTCATGACGTGCCTCTACCAGGGCCCCATCTCTAACATCTACAGCAATGTGCAGGATGTGGCATTCTCCCTTGGCTGCAACATTGAACTGCAGATCAACCACAGCAAAGTTATGTGGAAGGTGGTGATTGACCCCTTCACGCAAATAATGCAAAGCATTGTGAACAACAAGGAGAAATTCCAGGATGAAGCCCAGAATGTGACAAGGAGCTTCCAGAAAATTAGAGAGGTGGTGATGGGAGAGGATGGATACGACAGCCACAATCCACAATCTGCACTTAAGGGCAATAGCACGCAAGAGCTTTTTGTTGCCAAGACTATGCTCCGCTGTGAATATGTTGTACAGCAGGGGATAGATCGGTGCCGGGACTGGTTTCATGTTAAGTGGCAAGACTGCATGGAAACTGTCAAGGCCCCTCTGATCAGCCACTTGCTTTGTGCTCCTATGCAGTTTCACTTTCTTTGTGATGTCATGAGAGTTATGACACATTGGTGCAAAGAGGAGATTCCTGTGGAGGGTAACTTTGGACAAACCTATGACATGATTGACACTTCAATTAACAGTCTGGGGGAAGATTTCAACACAGTTTTGGTTGCCAAAAAAACAAAGCAGCAGTCCTTGTTCGGGGTGGAGGTATTACAGGACGAGTTTACAGAGGAGCTTCGTAAAAGCTTTGAGGAGAAAAAGGTCATTGTGGAAAAGGTGCTGGAGGTGTTCCAGATTCTTCTGTCTTGTACCTTTATCTTCATCTTTTACTCTGCTTTTGATTATGCCAGACAATACTGCCAAGCTATTCGTTTTGACAACAAATATATAACAACTTACTTCAGACAGATTGACGCCCGTCGGAAGAAGGCAGGTAAGCGCAACCTCTTACCTCTGAAGAAAGCTGAACGTCATCATTTCATATACCCATGGAGCCTTTCCATGCACTCCAGCGAGCTCAGGCTTATGACTCTGGGCTTTCTGAAGGTTTGTGGTCTGACCCTCTTCATTGGTATGATGCTGGCCACTGACTGGGTTCTTTACCACATTTTCGACGTAATCCGCAGGCACACGTTTACTGAGTTCACCTTTATTAGCAGTCATCAAGTAGAAGTGAACATCGGTGGGCGATCGATGTTAGCAAGTCTTCTAAGGAAAACTATTGGAGCATTTAACACCTCCTCCAACTTAGACTTGATGTCCAGCAATCGCCGCTGCCTGCCTCAGCCTCGGGCCCTCACTCCAGGAGAGTATGTTTGGACAATAGCCCCCATCTTAGCAATGGCCCTTATGTGCTGCTTGCAGGTGTACAGCAACCGGCTGCGCAGAGTCATCTGTGCTTTCTACTTTCCCAAGCGAGAGAAAAGGAGAGTTTTGTTTCTGTACAACCTGCAGATCCAAAGACGAATCTCATATCTGGACACTCAGAGGAGGCGTCTAATGAAGCGTGGGAGACCACAGAGGACTGTGCTGTCCATTGTTACGTCTGCTTTTCGGAGACTTGGCTTCAAGCTTCTCTGGTGTTGTGTGTGTGGGGAGAGACAGAAAGGGAACCAAAGTGTGGAGTGTACTGTTCAGGGTTGTCAGGTGGCCTACTGTCATCAGTGCTGGAGAGACCTGGGCAGGGTCTGCTTTGCCTGTACATCTTATACTCAGTGTGACGTTGATGAGGCTGATAGCGACTCAGATAACTCCTGTCCTGAGTAAACTGCTTCGTTTC
This sequence comes from Gymnothorax reevesii, assembly GCA_029721435.1. Classification (NCBI taxonomy): domain Eukaryota; kingdom Metazoa; phylum Chordata; class Actinopteri; order Anguilliformes; family Muraenidae; genus Gymnothorax; species Gymnothorax reevesii. The sequence goes on from CM056573.1 coordinate 15,571,356, forward strand.
AACAAATACACATGGACATAAGGACCTGGACTGCTATTCTGTATACTTATTCTGATAGGCATGAATGCTAATCTAGATGTACACACCTGTAAGAACCCCAGGTGCTCAAACACAACTGTTTTCACTCTGTTTGACTCATTCAGTATGTAATGCATTTTTTTCCAAATAATTTTTGCAATATGAACATGTGGCTAGTTTTCTTTAGTAATTTGAAGCCAATTTTGGTTACACAAAAAATACTCAAAGGAAAAACACAAGGTAAAATTGACTGGAAGAATTGAAGATTTCTGTATTTTCTGATTAAAGGTTTGTCAGTATAAAGGTATTGTTAAAACTGCAAATAAATAAATAAATAAATAAATAAAAGCAGTCAATGGTTGGACCCTTGCTACTGTCGGTGTATACAGCGCTCTTTGGTGGTGCGTTGGGCGGGAAAACAAGTACCGCCTAGGATCAGAGCAAAGAAAATTTTGGTGTAAAGCTTGAACGGCAAGAGAGGCAGAGAGCTGAGCAACACGACGTGAAGAAAAAATATCTGGCACATTTTATGAAGCTACCACTGCGTGAGAAAGAGCAAATTAATGGACAAATGAAGCTGGAAAGAGAGAGAGAGATACTTGAACAGAGGCAGGTGCTGAAGCGTTGTAAAAAAGACCTGGATTTGGAAAGACAGAAACAGTATGAGCAGATCAGCCTTCACAAATTTTACATGGAACAATTCTTGGAAAAGGAAGCCATAAAGCCAGAGAGGCAGAGCAAGAACAAATGGAGGAGAAGCACCGGAGGCAAATGGTAATGGATAAAGACAACTGGGCAGCAATGGTCAGAGACACTGAAGCTGAGAAGCAAAGGCGGCTGCAGAGGCGCAAGGATATTGTGGCGGACATTTTGGCAAAGACAATGCAGCACACGCAGAAATTAGACCAGTATGCTGCCGAAATTGAGCTAAAATGTAAGAAAATGGATGTCCTGGAGCATGAGAGACAGACAGTTGAGCAACAAGAACTGCAGAGAAAATACGATGCAGATTTTATGATGTTACGGCTGAGAAAGAAAGAGCAAACAAATGCAGCTGGACAGAGAGAGAGATACTTGAACAGAGGCAAGCGCGAGAGCGATATAAAAAGGACCTGGAGCTGGAAAAAGACAACTTGACAGCAGTGGACAGAGACTCTGAAGCTGGGAAGCAAATCATCAGAGCCGAAGCGGAATCGGAGAGGAAGATAGACTTACAGCAGAGGGGGGCCAGAATTGAAATGGGGTGCGGACCTGGTCCAAATACTGTAGGACTGAGAGCAGCCGACATGGCTGTGTGATCGTTGCCAAAATTCCAGACCACGTCAAGAGCCCCAATCAAAAATTCTGTCGATTTTTTCGGGCCAATGATGATCTCCAGTCCACAAAGTACAGATTAGGCTTTGTGTGAACATCTGTTAAGTATGTGTATTTTATGTACAGCATTGTATATCATTTGTAAATAAAGACTTGTTACATGCTATTTTTGCTGCCTTGCTGGTCAGCTATTTATTTTGTTAATTTGGCAACTTCTGGTGGTGTGTCTGTAAAACATGATCTGATGTAATAGACTAGAGCTTTCTAGAAGCTTCTGGCACCTTCCTGTCTGGAGGGGGCGGGATTAGCCAGGAATCCTGTGGATCTTTCCAGAATGTTGCTAGTCAATATAAATGCAGTGGGCAGAGCAGAAGCAGAGTTTTTGTTTTGGCAACAGTGTTAATGAGTGGCATTAGAGTGTTATTAGAGGATTATTCAGTGGAATATTTTTTGAAGAACTTTTTTTGTGAAGAATAAATTTGTTTAATTTTTCATTGCTGGTTTTCTTTGCTGTGATTTTTTTCAAGTCATAACACATCTTTGTGTCTACTCTAGTTTTTCAGCAGCACCACCCAGATGTAAGTGTGAACGGAGCTTTCTTTGAACATGGCACCATATAATCTTGTTCTAAAATGTACAACCCCAATTCCGAAATAGTTGGGACGAAGTGTAAATTGTGAATAAAATCAAAATGCAATTACTTTCAGATCACATGAGCCAATATGTTATTTACAATAGAACATAGACAACATTTCAAACGTTGAAGCTGAGACATTTTACATTTTTATCCACAAATTGAGCTTATTTCAAATTTTTGGTTGCAATCGGTCTCAAAAAAAGTCGGGACACAGGCCTAAACAGGCTATTCATGCATGAAACCCCTCCAATGTGGCTGAATTAAAACAATGCTGCAAAGAAGAGTGGGCCAAAGTTCCTCAACAGCAATGTGAAAGACTCATTGCCTGTTATCGCCAACGCTTGATTGAAGTTGTTGTCGCCGAGGGTGGCACCGCCAGTCATAAGGTTTATGAAGCAATTACTTTTTCACACAGGGCCAGGTAGGTTTGGATAACTACTGTCACTCCATAAATGAAATCATCATTAAAAAATAATTTAATTAAATTAATCATCATAAGAAATTTTCTTGGGTTATATTTATTTATTATCAAAATCTATTTGATGATCTGAAACATTTATGTGCGACAAATATGCAAAAAAATAAGAAATCCGGAAGTGGGAAAATACTTTTTCATGGCACTGTATGTTTATGGTCACAAACGCCTCAGCGGGCAGGATTTTTGTATGGTCTGACCTCATTGGCTAATGGAATTCTGTGGCTCAGAGCCTGGAGTAGTGAATTCAACCATTGAATGTAGTCATGAGTCTCACTAATGACTCCACTCACAAGTGAGTCACACCTGCGATGACAGAAATATTACAATGGCTAATGAAGGAATCAATTTTAATATTTGATTCATTTGCTTTATTATTAATTTTTTATCCTTGCTTGCACTGGCTCGATTTTTCTTAGGCCTCAGTGTGTACTCTTGCATATTTCTGATTAGCCTGGGCCTGCATAACTAAGTTTCCATAAATCTGACCAGTGCGTCACGGCATATAGCTTATCTGGAGCCATGTGGACCTGATGGGCCGATAACAGGGGCAAGATGTTCTTTTTATCTCCGTCCTCCGCCCTCAACCCCACCAGTACTTATAAGTACTTATAGAGTTCTCTATAAGTAGCTTGTTAAATAAAACCCTTCCTAGCCTTCTAGCTAGTGTGTAGTAGCTACTGGAGCTTGTCAAAATGCCCAACTTTACGAAAAATAAGCTCGCGAATGAGTTTTCAAAAGTTTCAAAAGTTTTCCCCATCACAGTATCATAGAATTTTTTTCACATTTTGTAAGCCATTATTGGTAATTGATGATTCCAGAGTTGTGACCAAGTCATCATGTCCAAAGGCCTTTTAGGGCGAACTTATTTTTCGTAAATTTGGGAATTTTTGACCAGCTCCAGTACCTACTACACACTAGCTAGAAGGTTAGGAAGGGTTTTATTTAACAAGCTACTTGTAGAGAACTTGCATGTCAAATTTGGTGATGCTATGTTGCCTAGAAGCTGAGATGCAAGCACTTCATTTTCTAAAAAATACCCTCGAGGATTAGGGGGGGCTGGTTCAGGCCTAAATTGCTGAAACTTAAAAACTACATTATTTTGCTTGAAAACTATTTGAATTAGAGATATAAAATTTTGCATGGTATGTTCTTTTGGCACTATCTTTAAGTTAGTGGAAGCCTGTTGAATTTGAAAATGGTGCTGCAACCGCCCCTGGGTGATTTGACATGGACTGACTCCATGTGTTCCGCAAATTTACGAACTTCTCACATTCACAATAGAGATGGTCGGTATTTAATTTAACTGAAATATGACAGACTCACATAACGTTAAAAATGACACGACACATAATAATGAATTTGCCTGTCAGTAGAGATGTAGGCGGCGATTCCGCTGAGAATTGAATCTCCTCAGCACAGCGTCTTTCCACTCATGTCGAAATCTTCGCGTCAAGTTCGTTTTGAATGACAACTGAACCAAGTGCGCTTTCCAGTGGTGTAACGCAGCCAATCTTTTGTCCGTAAAAACGTTTTTCAGAGTCGAGAAGGCATTCTCGTGCAGCGTGAGCAGGACTGCTTCTACTTGCATGGCTGCTGCTCCTCGCTCCATTCCACGGTTAGTTTGGCAGCGGTTGCATGTTGCTCCTCACACCGTGGACAAGCGTTTGTAACTCCAGGTGCGCTCCCCTCTCCTCCCCCTTCGCCTCGATCATTTTTGCTTCTAAAAAATTTCCGGATATTCATTTTGGCTCACAGAAAACGTTTTGCTACCAACTTTTATTTTCGACGTCAATGCTCTGACTAAACAAATCAACCTTTTTGCGGTCTGGCCAATAGAAATACTGGATACTGCTGCCTGGCGCATCACGTGAAGGAAATCCTCAAAAAGATTAAGTTTTGATTGGGTAGTTGCCTAACATAAAAAAAGAATGTTTTCTAGACTGAAATAAACATTATATTTTGGGAGATAGTGCACCAACATGAAATAAAGCGATGGCGATTTTGATTTACTTTAAGGATTTGAACACCTTCAAATAATTTTGCTTGGGGGGGCATGGTCTGCCACGAGGGGGGGCTAAGCCTCACTATATCGCATCCTGGAGCCAGGCTTGGCACAAGAGGAAAACTTGCAGTTCTACAGGAGAGTTCGACTTGCAGTTCATCGGGCAGTTCTGCAGTTCGTCTTGGGGGCAGTTCCTCTTGCGCAAGAGGAACTCGGCTTTATATTTTTCAACATGACACAATAAAGCCTTTTTCAGGAATTTGTCTCTCTCCAATTGCTTGAGGATGGGGGAATCTCAATATGTTGAAGAAAATCCATAACAATAGCTATCGACTTTTCTAGGTCTTTTTAGCCTATTAGTCTTTTTCCATCCTTTGAAGGTGGACAACAGTCTCAGTCTTTCTTTTGAAAATTATTCAGATGGATCGAACAGATTCACACTTTCTTTCCACAGCAGAGATAAAATAGTGCTTGTAGTCAGTGAGCAAATCAATTCCTAGACCATTGACAGTGTGAAAAAAATTATCGCATGCACGATCAAGACTGTCCAACGTGAAAAGCAAAATACTCCTTTTCAGCAGCCAGCAAAAAGTAAAGTATTCACATGAGAACACATATATAATGAAATAAAGAATAAAAATATATCACCAACAAACGGAACATAAAAAAAAGATGACCCGCAAATAAATAAATCGCAGTATTCATTGGATGTTCTGTTGTTAAAATGTTTCTTTTTATTCTTTATTTCGTTATCAGTCTGTTCTAATAGGCTAATCCTTTTCTTTCTTTCTTTTTTTTTTTGGCTGTCAGACACGGAGACATTGTACATTGTCCCGAGCCAAAGTCGACTCGCTTTATTGAGCAGAGCTTAAACAGAAACATTGATTGAAATTCTCGATACTCATCTTAAAGAACTGAGCCCTCTTCTCAAAACATTCACGTTTACTATCTAAAAGAGTCAGTAGATTTGAAGAAATTAAAAACAATGATTGACTGTCGGACACTGAGTTATATTGTAACCATGCGACTGTCGGACACGGAGATATATTAAAACCCTGTCAGAATTTCGGACACGAGACACTGCGTTCAACGCAATCTGTCGTGCGAAAAATTTGTTTTGCGTCCAGTGTGCAAGCAGCTTAATACTAGGCTACTATTTTTGTCACTTAGGTTTTACCGTTTTTAGTGGGGGAAAGGAATACGGCCTACGCTTTTTCCAATTATCTTAATTGGCAAGTGAAGACACGGTTTCTCGCCATATGCGATCTAACAGCAATGAAATCATGGGCTAAATTCAGTAGAACTGAGAATTGGGGTGGACAAAACATCCGGTTTAAACAATTGTTAGTCCAGACCTGTTCTCAGTCATTTTCATGAGTAACAAAAGGTTTCCGAGAGCACTCCACACTTAACAGGCGTTGCATGTTCTCTCCGATTAGGTAGGGTGACAATCATTCATCTGGACGCGTATTTGCTGAATTTAAATCAACGTCAAATAGTTTGAGCCGCATGCTTTTTATAGCCTATTTTACTGCCAAGTGCCACTTTTTTCACCCAATACCGGGAGTAATTTTGAATAACGTTGATTTAAATTAAGCAAACGCATACCAGGGCTCAAAATTGACTTATTACTTAGTAGCGCTGCGGTGTTTTGTCCATCCCAATTCTCAGTACTACTGAATTTACCCCATCGCAGTTAGACCGCGTATGGAGAGAATCTCTGTCTTCAGTTGCCAATTACGATAATTGGAAAACGCGTCAATAAATAATAATAATTGAGAACTAGCCAGGACTATCCTAATTGTCATAAAGGGGTGTGTCTGTGCCACCCCAATTCCCATTTCTAGCTTCGCCACTGGGGCCCAGGAATACGCACGTGTATTAGTTATGCTTGGGACCATATCTTTCCCCTCCCTTAATTCTCACTAAATGGATGAAATTCACTGATTATTATACCCAACTGCAGGCAATTAAACATTAATATCCACATGTGTTCAGAGAAGTCATTTCCAAAGTACCAGGAATATACAAGTGTATTAGTTATGCGTGGGACCATATCATTCACCTCCCATGCTCCATTCAAAACAGTTTGAAGCTGGTCTGGAGCGATGTCAATGCCAAAAGTCAAACGCAGTCAAGTGAATGGGTTTCCAAAGCAGGATTTACCTCGGATGAGTCCGCAGGATGGTAAATTAGCTCTCAGGTATCTTCTTTCTGTAACTTGAGCCACCCATCTTTGAAATGCACACCTGAATTAGAACACCTCTTCGCTCAGGTGTCTTTCTGTGTGCGATATTCACGAGTGGAGAGCGGATGATCAAGACATACGTGTTAGCATGCGTTAGGGATGGCGCAAAAGAATAAATGAATGTGAGTAAAACTGTAGAAGACAGAGGGCAAACTCCACCGCTCTGACTGAGCATGAGCAGTGATAAATGGTACAGACAGAGAAGCAGATCTGGTACGTGATGTTGCTACTTCACCCCACGGAGTGGGCGTGAAATACTGTTTTTAGCGACTCTGTGTGTTTGTTTGTCCATTCGTGTTTCCGCACTTGCCGTTATTTGCGCGAATGGGGTGAAGTCTGCCATCTCTGATTGCCTTGTTTCTTAGAGTGAAGGTTTCCATTTGGGTCTGGAGTGTTTGCATGGCTGATGGGTTTATGGCTAAAGACAGAGGTGGTAAACAGTTCATGAGTCATTTCATATTAACTTTGCATATTGTGCCCAGTGACTCATTAATTTTATTCAGTGCTTTTTATTTTTTGTGATGAATACTAAAATGGGAGAATTCAGCACGTAAGACCAAAACCATAGACAATCACTTTAATGATAATTTTTTAACCAGTAAAACAGTTTTAAATGAAAAATTCTCTGTCCCAATGCCCAAGAGAGTGAAATCATCGTGTTATATTTCATTATTTTAATTTAGCTATTCTGAAGCAAAATCTTCTGATTTTGTGTATCCATTTGATGTGATAGATTCTATTTTCATGCAAAAAAACCAAAAAAAAAAAAAATTAATCCAGTTTCCAATAATTTTTTTACACAATATTTATGGGTCTCTAAGGTTCAGGTCAATGCTGTTACTGGGCACTTTTTTTGTATAACTCCCACCTACCTCAGAGCTACTCCTAGTCTTGGAGTTACCCGTTTTCTTAACTTAAAGCTGCTCTCAGCGGCTTTGTGAATAACATTTAGGATTTTACTCCTATATAAAATGTTTTAGCATGACTTAGGAGTACTCTTAGCGGTAAGATATGATGCTTTGTGAATACAGGCCCTGAAGTATATTAGATTATATGTAATTTGGAATATGTGGTATAGGCAGATGCGCTTTGGAATAAAGAAATGAAGAACCATTAATTCTCACTAAATGGATGAAATTCACTGATTATTATACCCAACTGCAGGCAATTAAACATTAATGTCCACATGTGTTCAGAGAAGTCATTTCCAGAGAACCAGGTATATACAAGTGTATTAGTTATGCGTGGGACCATATCATTCACCTCCCATGCTCCATTCAGAACAGTTTGAAGCTGGTTTGGAGCGATGTCAATGCCAAAAGTCAAATGCAGTCAAGAGAATGGGTTTCCAAAGCAGGATTTACCTTGGATGAGTCCACAGGATGGTAAATTAGCTCTCAGGTATCTTCTTTCTGTAACTTGAGCCACCCATCTTTGAAATGTACACCTGAATTAGAACACCTCTTCGCTCAGGTGTCTTTCTGTGTGCGATATTCACGAGTGGAGAGCGGATGATCAAGACATACGTGTTAGCATGCGTTAGGGATGGCGCAAAAGAATAAATGAATGTTAGTAAAACTGTAGAAGACAGAGGGCAAACTCCACCGCTCTGACTGAGCATGAGCAGTGATAAATGGCACAGACAGAGAAGCAGATCTGGTACATGATGTTACTTCACCCCACGGAGTAGCGTGAAATACTGTTTTTAGCAACTCTGTGTGTTCGTGTTTCCGCACTTGCCAATATTTGCGTGAATGGGGTGAAGTCAGCCATCTCTGATTGCCTTGTTTCTTAGAGTGAAGGTTTCCATTTGGGTCTGGAGTGTTTGCATGGCTGATGGGTTTATGGCTAAAGACCAGAGATGGTAAACAGTTCAAGGGTCATTTCATATTAACTTTGCATATTGTGTCCAGTGACTCATTATTTTATTCAGTGCTTTTTATTTTTTTGGGATGAATACTGAAATGGGAGAATTCAGCATGTAAGATCAAAAGCATAGACAATCACTTTATTGATAATTTTTTAACCAGTAAAACAGTTTTAAACGAAAAATTCTCTGTCCCAATGCCCTTGAGAGTGAAATCGTGTTGTATTTAGTTATTCTGAAGCAAATCCTCTGATTTTGTGTACTGATTTGTCATGATAGATACCATATTCATGCAAAAAACCAAAAAATATAATTAAACCAGTTTCCAACCATTTTATTACACAATATTTATGCGTTTCCAAGGTTCAGGTCAATGCCATTACTGGGCACTTTTCTTCATAGAACCCTATAAAAACTCAGGAATTTTAGTTCATCAAGCAACCAATAGAGGGCTGTGGTGAAGTAGTTTTGGAGGGAAGTTCATGGTGGACAGTGCTCCAAATTTGTTTGAATGCATGTAGGTTTGGTGAAAGTTCTTGTTAGTACCTCAGCTGCTTCTCAACACATATTTTTCCTTGAAAGATTGCAGTATTAGATTAATGACTTTTTTGATGCTTTAAAGCTGATGTTCAAGTGTTCTAAGATGAAAACGTGGCAACAGCATACACTGTGCATGCACACAAATGGCGTTTATCTTGATTTGTCAACACATTATTACTGTCATTACTGTTACCCACCCAAATGTGCATTTGAAGAAAACACATTTGAGGAGTTGACAGATTTTTAGCATTAAATCTGCATTTAGCATTCATCTTTTGCTGTGTGTTGTTTAGATGTGAGTTTTTGAATGCTTAAAAAGCCAAGAAACTTTTTCCACATTTAAGTGTGACCTTAAGTCAATTTTGTGACTGATTTATACATTTAAAAAATTTGATTTATTAAACATTTTGTTCATTGAGTCTGTTACAGTTTTTGACACTCAGATTATATTTTTCAGGAAAAAAAGACAAAATTTTTAAAAAATGTTATGCAGTTCTCCACTTTTCCGTAACAGCATTGCACATTGCAACAGCACTCCATTTTTGTTAAGAGGTTGGGGGGGGGAGTCACGCCAGATGCAGGATCCAAAAACTAAGTTACACTGCCCAAAGGCAGGGGGAAACAGAAGTACACACTCCAAGAGCGGCTAAACTAGAAAAACAAAAACTGGACCTAATTAAACTAACGGAAACACTGGGAGACTTAGACAATGGGCGGACAAGACGTGGGCGCAGCAAAACACAAGGCTTGGGAACCGCACAAAGGGAAGGCACAGGCGCGGCAATTTCACAACACAGCGCATAGCCAATACACAGTTCTTTCTGCCGATTGCGTCCCTCTTGCCCACTGAAATACTCACGGGAGGAGGCGGGGACTCAGAAGGCAATCTCGAATAGAAACAGGAACACATGGGATTAACTAGAAAAGCACTCAGAGAGCGCAGAACCTTCGCCAGGGGGCAGCAAAGCCAAAAGTACGGCGATTGGAACTCCGGCCCATTGGAAAGACTTGAAATCTTGAACTTTGGCGTATATCTCAGCAGTACTTTGGCCTAGATATGCCAAAATTTAATCACCTCTTCCTTGAGTTAATACCCACCTACCCTGAAAATTTCGTCAAAATCCAGCCATAAGTTTTTACGTTATGTTGTACACAAACAAACCAACAAACCAACAAACAAACGGCACGGAAAACATATACCTCCTCGGCGGAGGTTAATAAACAAATTCACGAGAACCGGGTTAACAATAATGATTCGAGACAAGAAATTGAGACAATCAATCAGGCCAGACGGTAGAGATTGAGGTAATCTAAACGTGACGAGCAAAAAGCTAGTGTTAAAAAGTTTAGGAAGGAATTATAAAAGCTAGAAACACTCGCACACTCTAATGAGTTAATTGAGGTTAATGCTATGTGACCAAATATAAACAATCACCCTAAAATAAGTGCTGTTAGTACGGGTTCGCAATTATCCTTTCAGAGAATGCATTCACTCTGAGTTCAGCGAGACCCAGAATTACGCACAGGTGGAAGCAATGAATGATTCCGCAGCTGATTCCGAATGAGGAAACGTGATTGGACAAAAAGACGCAGGCACGCTGAAGGCAGTCACATGACATCACAGGAGTTAGGGCAAGAGAGAATCAATCGTCAGACGGCGGAATAAAAACTGAAAAATAAACAGGAGTGAGGCACGGAAGAAAAAGCAGAAGCACAAATATAAAATTAATAAGCACAATGACAAGACAGCACACATGCGGCAGAATCATAACAGTTTTCCTCCAAATGATGAAAGTTAACACCCAATAAAATACAGTAGATTAAGACAAACTTCATGCCAGCATACTGAAAACAGTCAAGTTGTTTCTTAATTTCACCCGCAAAAAAATATCTGACAAAATCCTGCTGATGGAATTGATGATTCAATCTTATTTGAAAACGCAGAGTTACTACGAGATGACCAACAAAGTGTTAAAATATATAAAAGTAAGCACTTGTTGTGTGGTTGCCATATAAAAATCAGACAAAATGATCTGTTAAGCAATTAGCCAATCAATAGAGTCAAATATGAGACAGCTATGATATTGCCACAAATCCAGTTAGTTATTATAACTCTGCAGGAGTCTATTCCAGAGACAAGTATTTGCTGCGTAGGCAGCTATTTGAAGACGTGTGAGACAGAAATCAAATTTTATTTATTTAGTGTGCTTCACCAAGATCCCTAACCTAACCCCCTACAGGAGAAAGCATAAGGCGATAGAATATTGGCAAATAAATATTCCAGTATTTCCGCAAGGAAGAAATCTTGGGAGGAATCAGACTCGAGGTGGGGGAGACAAATCCTTCTCTGTTCAGCTCAATGTGCAGGTTCAGGTGACCAGTACAGTCTGGCTGTGTTCAAGTACACTGAACAAAAATATACGTGCAACACTTATTAATGCATTGAAATTTTTTTGATGATTTTTTTTTTCGATGAACGCACGTTTTTCTCTCAAAATTTTCCTGCACAGGTGTGGCTTAACAAGATGGTGATTTAAAGCCTTGATCACTATAAAGGTGGGGTCAACTAAAGGCCACTCTAAAATGTTGAGTTTTTGTTGAACTCCTTGACGGCACATATGCCTCAACTGTTTTGAGGTTTTGCCAGTGTTTGCTAGATTTAGGACATTGATGGATGATTCAATACCCCAAAAAAGATATTGATGATCTTATTATTACTATTGCATTGTGGCAACAAGGGTGCAACTTCCCTTCTTCAAATTTGTATTTTCACAGTGGTCAGCGCCACTCCAAGATTGGTGTGTGTTCTCTCTCTGCCATATATGAATGGGAACTGATTTTCAATGACTATGAATTGCAAGGTGAGGCTACAAAGGGCTTTTATACCTCTGATGGCTTGTCACTGACAATCCTGTAACAGTCTGGCTGGAGAGGTTGAAAGATCATGCAATTAGCATGTTGACAGCAGGAATGTCCCGAAGAGACATTCCAGATTAGTTAATGTTAATTTCTCCACCATAATCCACATGCATTATCATTTCACGCATTTGGAAGTCTGTCCAACCAGCCTCTCAACCGACAATATGTAGCTACCCCAGCCCAGGATCGCCACCTCCAATTACCCGTATAATCGTCTGAGACTGGTTTCACAGACAGCTGATGAAACAGTTTGGTTAGCACAGCATAAATTTCAGCAAAAATGGTCATAAATGTCCTCAGCAAAGCTCATCTGCTTGTTTAACATCCTCATGTCAAAGATTTTGATTTTACTGCACTTCAGCATCACAATTGACATGAGTGGGCAAGAACTCTCCCTCAATGGATGATGGGATGCTGGAGAACAATCCTCTTCACTGATGAATCATGGTTTCAACTGCACAGGGCAGAGACTAGGTATTTTGTACGACAACACTGATGTCAACGTCATGTCATTGTCAACAGAATAGCCCGTGGAGGTGAGGTTTTGGTCCGGATGGGCATATCCTATGGGCAATGAACTGAAATGCATTTTCTCTATTTCAGTTTTAATGCTCAGAGAAACAGTGATGAGATCCTCAGCCCCATTGCTGAGGCATTCATCCACCACGTTCATCTCATGTATCTTTTTTGAGAGGGTTAGTCCGTCACAGAGACCTGATGCCATAGAGGATGCTGTGGTATGTGATTCCTCCAACTCACTTGACGACTGGCCTGTGCTGCTTTTGCTCTACGCAGTTGAACTGCCAATCACACCATCTATGCCAGCAAAAGAAAAGCGTAGTCAATGTATAATTTGCCTGGCCAATCTGGGATGGCAGTTCAAAAGCAATAAGACCAATGAATTTTAACTGGTTTAACCCCTGTTAACCCCAGCAGGGCAGAGGCAATTCTTTCCTCATCCTTGTGGGCATCCAGCTTTATCAGGAAATTGCTTGGCTGGTACTCTATCACCTGACCACGGGCCCCCCCCCCCCAAACGAATGGCTGAGCTGTGAGCCGCTCCGAGCCTCACCTCATGCTTCAGCAAGACAATACACAGCCGTGTCAAAAGGATTTGAACATAAAGCTGCAAATGTCCAAGTTCTGCCATGGCCCGCATACTCACTAGGCGTGTCACCCGTTTTGCTTGCGTGTGATGCTCCAGACTATGTGTTCCAGTTCCCACCTGAATCTAACAACTTCATACAGCCATTGAAGAGGACCGAGACAACATGCCACAAGCTATAATGATTAGTGTTATCAATTTAATGTGGAGGGCATGTGTCACATTGATTGAGGCAAATGGTGGTTAGAAAGAATGCCGATCAATGTTCAGTTCATTACACAATACCGTTTATCGGAATCTGACCAACTAATGCATATGTGTATCCCCGCTCACATGTAATCCATAGATATTTGCCAACTGAAGCTCTTTCTGTCGACTGATTTATATTTATAACACTCTGAACTCGGTAACATCTTAGATATACTGTAGGTTAGTGGTGCATCTGTATTTTTGTTCAGCGTAGGAAGGAATAAATCTTCGCTGTAACTCGATGGTAGTCCAGTAGGGGCCACTCAGATGATGGTCGAAGCCCAGTTGCAACGAAGGAGTGATCACTCGGAAATACTAGGGAGAACAGGTGTAGGTGATCATGTAGATCAGGCCAGGCGAAGATTCTGTGAAGGCCTGGAGGCCGTGACTCGAGGTTTGGGACTTGGGCCCTGATGGCAGTTTGGAGGTGAGGAAAAAAAAGTTGTGAAGAAAATGCAGTATAGGGGAAGGGTGGAACGACAACAAACGCCTATCAATATGAGGTTCCTCATTGTCCTACAATAAGGTTGTTTTAGTTACAGAGTATTAATTTCACAGTAAATAGACTACTTAGAGAAGATTAGTTGATTCTGTGATCATTCTGTGTACTTGCGGTATTTGTACTTATTTTGGGCTCAACAGTAGCTCCGCAGTGCCATCTAGTGTCTGTGACATCTTTAGGAATTGTGCGCAGGTCCTTTTCTGTTTTTGCTGTTATTGCAAGCCGATCATGGCAACATCTTTGGACCTTGTCCGCAAATTCTTAACCCTTAAGGTGCTAAAACAAATTTTAAAACGCTTAAAAATTCAAATTGATTGAGTTTTTGAAAACCTATCATATGGCGACTTGTTGAAAAGAGCTCCCGCAGGGAAGCTCTTTTCAGCAAGTCGCCAACTGATAAAATCAAAGCTTTTGAAAACTTATTTCATTATATCAACGAGTAGAAAATGCTTTTCGTGCTTTAAGGGTTAATATTTAAACAAGTTTAGATGTACAATTCATGTTCTCAAATGATGCTTGTTAATATGCTGCCCCATAATAGCCTGACCAACTAAACTATTTGCAATACTGTAAATTTTATGCTGTCTTTGGGGCTGAAAAACAGCCTGTATTTGCACTCCACACTAGCTAACAGGATGAAAATTATTCATCTAATGTAGGAGGAGGAGCCATGACTCAAGGTTTTAATACTCTTTTATACCTGACGCAGAGTATAAAATATATTTCACTCTTTGCGTGTCTCTGCAGATAATAACATCCGAGTGACCTCATCTTTGGCAAACACAGGCTTGCATTTTATTACACCTTATCAGCTGTGACATTGTCAAAGGATGTAGAAAATATTGGGATATTGCTATTGCCTTATCTAAAAGATTAGTCAACATAAGAAAGGGAAAGGTAACGCCACAACAAGGTTGGTTGAGACCTGGTTCAATAAAATTCAACAGTTACATTTCGGATGGTGCAGCACCAGCTGAGCTCCCAACTTGAACAAATAAATTAATTGAATTAAAAGGTGCTCTCAAATCGTGACAGATGATAAAACCCTGTGGATTTTGTCCTCTTAAATAACACAGACAGAAAGATAAAGTCATTTTACAGTGCCAGGACATATTTCTAACAAGCAAGAGCCAGACTCGAGTCATGAAACATCAGTGCTAAAGCCGATGGATGACTACCCAGACTCGATACTTCCCACTGATCAAGCTGCCATCCTCCAGGCAACTAAGCAGCGATTTTCGGAGTCTATCCTTCCGAGGAGGAAAAGCGATGATGTCACTATACCCCGTAAGAGTACCCAGGGGTGGAAGTTAGGGTGGTTGGGTGTGTGAATAAAACAACACACAAACCCACAGGAGGCTGGTGTTCAATTCCTGCTTCTGTGAGTTTAACATTTTGAAGTCCAAGCCATGACTATCTTTTGAAGAAGCCTGATTGTCTTTTATCAAACCACAATTGCATTTCCCTGACCTTAACCTGTCCTTAGCTTTTGGAAAGTTCTACTAAAACCAAAGCCTCAGTTTTTTTTTTTTTTTTTTAACTGCAATGTTGCTGTTGGCAATTCAGGAAATGGTCCCCTGACGGTATCAGAAATGCTCCCATGGGTCGTATTATAGGGTATGAACAAAGAGACCTACGTATGTGGTCGTATGGGTTAGGGGATATGTTGGATGTGTAATGTGTAAGTGTGGCTTTCACGCAAACGCAGATGCACACACACACATACACACACACACACACACACACACACACACACACGTCAATGCTAAATTTCAGCTTCCTCTGGCGAATACTGTAGCTGCCAGAGGGTAGAGAAATTTCTTTGGTCCGACCAACGGACTGACAGAGGAAGCTTGTCGAGCTGCCAGTCGCAGCTAATAAGTGACATACCAGATCAGCGGGCCATCATATGGATGACAGTTGGCAAATTGAGCCAGGACCTGATAGTTTACCAATTGAATTTAATATGCTTTTTCTTTTAAATGGCCCCTCTCTTATGTACGATGTATGCGAAGT
This sequence comes from Gymnothorax reevesii, assembly GCA_029721435.1. Classification (NCBI taxonomy): domain Eukaryota; kingdom Metazoa; phylum Chordata; class Actinopteri; order Anguilliformes; family Muraenidae; genus Gymnothorax; species Gymnothorax reevesii. Next base: position 15,587,251 of record CM056573.1, read on the forward strand.
ACTGAAGTCATTAACACTGTTCTCCTTAACCAGGGAAGGACACTTAGACCTGATTCTTATTGCCTTGTAAGTTTGTAATTTTGCGATAAATATTTGTGATTCTTAATCCTCGCAACATTCCCATGTGGGAAAATGTTTTTGGGGGGCAATTTCTCCCCATTCCATTTCATGTATTCCAAAACTATTATTGTTCTTCGATACAGTATAGGCCAGGGTTTAACAAAAGTCAGTTGCTTCAGTTCTCTCTCCGTACACATGACATTTCACCATTCGGCCATTTCAGTAATTTTCATGTATTGTAGTATCCTGCGTTTAGGTAGCAGCAGGCCAGTAATACAAGTACCAACATTATACAGACCCGAGTGAACAAATTAGAGTCAATAGCAATGAGGTTGTCACCAAAATACAGGAGAGATTAGGAATAAAATTTGAATGTTCCCACATGGGAACACTGGAATCCTGGAAACCAAAATACGCCTAATGTATGTGATTATGTAGTGCTGTTGCTAAAAGAAAGTAACTTTTTATTTATCTCTACAGGGTCAGAAGTTTGTGCACGCTGTAGTGCGTCCTCGTAGTTATTGTTGTGCTTTCTATTCAGACTTTTTTTTGTATTTTCAAGGTCCCGCCATCTTCAAACAACTGGAGGGAGACAGACTCTTCTGAAAATTAGACTTTACTAAGGTATAGGAACCAGTAGAAAGCCGAGCTCTTGTTGGACAAGAAGAATTGACATTCTATTTTTTACACCCAATCTTTATACGTTTGTACCTTTATCACAGGATATTCCTTCCAAATATGGTTTTACCATCCTCTCACACTACAATGGTTCAATGACGTAATGTCAGCTTCTTGCTTGTTTTTCTCTTTTCTCATCGGTTGGCATCATTTGCAAAATAACTACTTTAAAGTTACTGAATTTTTTAAGGGAACTTCTAAATGGCTCATGGGTCTCCTGAAGGCAGGTGAACCAAAACACTGCCTATGTGCCCTAAAAAATGCAACCAAAAGTTTTACAATCTAATATTGGTTATGATATTTCTAATACAAATAGCTGTGCTTCTATCATCAAAACTACTAACATGAACAATGCAAGCATAACTACATGATATCTAATGAATAATGTTAAATAATGCTGATGACTGAAGGGATATTGACTGAATCAACTGAAGAGATGTTAATCAAAGCCACAGAAATCAACTGAACAGGTATTGATCAAATCAACTGAACAGATTTCAATTAAAACAAGGCAATCAGAGATAGCAGACCTGGCCCCAGCCACGGGCTGACAGACAGAGTGACAGACACACACACACACACACACACAGACATGATCATTGCTTAACCTGGCTTCCCCTAGAGGGGGGCCAGGTAACTACAGAAATCAGCTACAGAAAACAACAGATTTTAATTAAATCAACTGAATAGATATTAATCAAAGCAGAAATCAACTGAACAAATAATGATTGAATTAACTGAACAGATATTTATCTAAGCTATAGAAATCAACTGCTGATGAGTGTGTGAACTGCTTGTGAGTGTGTGTGTGTGTGCGCGTGTGTGCGCGTGCGTGTGTCACTGCTGCTTACATAATATGGTTACTGATTACGATTATTGTTTCACTGGTGAGTATAATGAGTCATACTAAAATATAATCCTCAACTTTACCTTGGAGGATAAAGGTTAATATAAAATATTTGTTCAGATTCTTGGATTTTAGTATGGAAGCAGTCGTGTCTAAAATGAAGCACGTGGATCAGCCGACCTTATCATTGCGAGGCAGCTCTTCAGTAAAACAAGGAGATTATCTCATGTGCTGTATTCCTTTGCTCAACAGTCAGGCACAGGTGCTGTTATCATTGGATGCGCATAAACCCTTCGACCCTTTAAAGTACGACTGCTAATTTGCTGCTCTTGAGAGGTTTTGGTTTTCAGTTAACATTAACAGATACTGTGCTCTGCCCCTATACAACCTCACTTTCTTTTCTTGTAGCATAGAGAAGCAACCCAAGATTGTCCTCTGTCTCCTCTGCCATTCAGTATTGCAATAGAACCTGAAGGAAGCAGTGGCATTGAGAGATGTGTTGGGCTTGAAGAGAATAAGCGGAGTTGGACACAAACACAGGTTATTGTCTGCAGATGATCCCGTGCTTTTCAGTCTTTATCCAAATAATTAATTGGTCCTGAAATGTGTTCCAAATTCTGGGAAAATTTCTGGCTACAAAACAAATTTGATAAATAGTCATAAAACCATCCCACAGATAAAAGTTATGTTTATAGAGAGGCTGTTGGAGGATGGGGAATTAGCATTACTACAATGTATTAATTATTACAGGGCTTCAAATAACCATAAACTGGCATATTGGGTGGGAGCCACCATAGTAGGGGAAGTACCTTCAGTGGAATGAGACTGTAGTATGGCGCCTATTCAATGAGCTACCTTGGCATGTGCATGGCTGCCACAGAGCAAGAAACTGTCAGGGCTATCCTGGGGTGCATTCAAAGTCGGCAACACGTAGCAAAACGTATATTTAAACGGCAACAGTAGTGCGTTGTACACCCCGTTGAGTCGTGCAAGAGTTGCAACTATTGCAGCCGAGAGGGCCATACTGTGCATTCTCTTGGAAAAATTCTCGGAGCCTGATGAAATAGGTTTAAATTCGTGTTTGGTTTTTAAACTTTTTAAACTTGTACTTACCACAAACATGTTGTGTGATGTTATCAACCATGGTGAACCAAGCGGCAAGAGAAGCATTTATACACTACCCTCGTTGGATTCATTGTGCCACTGCCTGTTTAAGATGGCTCGGTTTATATACATGTTGCAGCTGATTGGATAACACCCCTGGCACACCCACCAAACAGGAGAAAACTTACCTCAAACACCATTGTGCACCGTTGCACACTGGTCGGAGGAAACAGGTTGTTCAACCCGGAAACTGTAACAAAACTATGTGCACTGGTGTGACTTTGACGCAGCCCTGCTCTCTGATCAGGAGGCTGATTGCTTATCGTTTGCAGCTGTGGAGAGACTATTTAAGAAGTTCTTGCTGTTTGGTGCTTTTGTGTCACTCTTGCAAGGACTACAAAGCCCTTAGCGCAGGGCTGAGCAATCCTGGTCCTTCAGGGCCGTTGTATATGCAGGTTTTTTTTTCTATCAATTACTCTGACTAATTGAGTTAATTGGTTGCAAACACAAATATAGATTTGTGCAAAGATTCGATTAAAGAAAAATGTTTTATGTAGGGAGACAAGAACAGTCTTTGATCATTTATGATAACTTCAAGAAAAGCACCTGAAATGTCAGATTTCAAAAGTAGTTTGGCTAATTTAGATAATTAACTAATCAAAGGCCAGAAGTTGCCTTAGCGTTTAGTTGGAGGAAACTCCTTGAAAGAGTTGAGGATTTGGTTCTTGTCCGTTCTATTTATTTTTGTCTGTCCGATTTATCGTTCTGTTCGCCAGAGTATGTTCTGTCCTGCAGAAGGTCTTGTTTGTTGGAGCATTGTCTCTGCTCACAGACCTCAGTCGGTTCACTCCTGTTTCAGCAGGAGGGAGTGGTTACGCTGTCTGTCTCTTACTAGAGAGTGCTTATTTTCTAGGAGGATTTTCACCCACTTTTTCTGGGTTGTTTTTTCTTGGCGAAATTGCTGGGGAGTTACTCTCCTTTTTTCTGTTACCGTTTCTCCTATTAGTGGTCACTCACATTTTGTGGGTGGAAACTCTATCCTGTGTCGCGTCTGGGCCTCCGTTCCATTCCCCCCTCACAGAAACATCTCACCAGTGTTACGGCCCCAATTTGTTATGACATTAACGACAGCAAAGGATGACAGACAAAAATTTTAAAACTAAAACACATTTAATTAAACAAAGGCAACTAACAACAAACTACTCTACTCTACAGACCAAGATTGATTATATACAAAAACAGAAATATTTACAGTCCCTTTGGTGGGTTGCTTGGTGATGTCCTGGGTGAGGAAAATGCTCTAACACAGGCAAAAATCCACTAAAAGCTTCACAGGTCTTGAACAGAATGACAGGTCTGGTCACATGTATCCTTCTCCTTGCAATTTCTCCTACTCCTTTATTGTCTCAATTTTACTCCTTATATACTCTTTTGCAGACCCCTCCCACCTTTTAGGCTTTTTTTTATTTTTCTCTGGGACTCTGGTTCCAGACATGCCTCAAACATGCCCAAACCTATCTCCGGTCTGGGCTTAACAAAAAAAAGGTAAATACTGTCATCTAGTGGCCTCTATTCACATTGCAGCAGTCAGGGCTCAACATTGAATAAATTATAAACATAAACAGGCATTTCCCTCCAATCCCATCGTGGCCTACCGAACACTCACAGGCCCTGCTTTTTTGGTTACGGTTATGCATGAAAGACTTCTTACTGGATGGGACTTCCTGGATTTAGTTATCACAGAATATTGCAGCATCACACTTGTATTCATTCATCTTCTATACTCGCTTATTCCTCACTAGGGTCGCGGGGCCTATCCCAGATTGCTACGGGCAAAGGCAGGGACCCACCCTGGACAGGTTGCCAATCCATTGCAGGGCGCACACACCATTCACAGACCTTTCACTCTCACACTCATACCAATGGGCAATTTAGTGTCTCCAATTAACCTGATATGCATGTCTTTGGACTGTGGGAGGAAACCCACGCGAACACGGGGAAAACATGCAAATTCCACAGAGAAAGGCCCCAGGCCGGATTTGAACCCACGTTGCTGTGAGGCAACAATGCTGAACACTGTGCCACCGTGCCGTCCCCACACTTGTACTGACATCTTCAAAAGCAGAATTTCATTCACTTTACTGCCTTTCCACCCAACCACCACAATAACTGGACTGATGAATGCTTACATTTTTTTTTTTGCCAATGAGAGGGTTTGTTCCGAGGGTTCATTATTCATTTCAGACATTTATCTTCCTTTCATGATCACCTCAAATTTGTGGCACGCAGCTAGATTTTGGAGGTGACCTCTAAGGCTGGATTTACACTGCAGGTCTTGTTGCCCAGATCGGATTTGGATCGGATTTTGAGGCCCCAACTGATTTGATCAACTGTGTGTTTACATCTTGTTTTGAGCCTGAATTATATGTTTCGTTTCAATTCCGTTTGTTTACACCACTCACTACCTGGCCATTGTCTAGGGCGATCCACATGCGCACAGTGGAGAAGGCTACCGAAAATAGCAAATGTGCGTGCAGTACAACAAAAGCATGCAGACCTTACAGTCATAGAAATTATCAAAACATCAAGTAAGCTCGCAGCATCTGATTTGCTGAGGAATATGATGAGAAACATTGAAATCTTCAACACATTGAAAGTCAATGCAAAGCCGCGAATACACGCAAAACCCGTATATTTGCGTCTTTGCATTGACTTTAAATGCAATCTGTCGTGCGAAAAATTTCTTTCATGTCTGGTGTGAAAGCAGCTTTACACACCGACATCATGGCAAATGAGTAGGCAGACTCCGCCTTAGTCTTGGCCTTTTTTAAACAAAATATCCCATCTGCACGTTGGTATGCATGTACACAGCGGGCACACTGGCACATATCCGATACACATCAGATACATATCCGAACAAAAACCACATTTGAATGAGGCCTAGATCCGATCTGAAGGATCCGATCGAGGGCGGAATCAATGTGCTTTTTTCCTGTTTACACAGCCATGTGACAGATCGGTTCCAATTCGTGTCACATTCGTGTCACATTTAACCTGCAGTGTAAATCCATCCTAGATGCTGCATTGCAGCACAATTTGGAGGATATATTCTTAACCCTTATATGCCCAACTATAGTAAAAGTTGAAAGAAAAATCTATGTATTCTGATAATATGTTCTGGGGAGGGGCTTATAACAGCCCAATAGCAATTTTTCATTTTTGGTGACCTTTGACCTCATTTTAGTCCTATGACATACATGTCACAATGGGCATTTCGGGGACCTTATTGCTAAAATTACTTGAATGATAAAACTGTTGACATATAGCTGAAGTATAAGGCATAGCTTATTTTTCATTAGCTTTCCTATTTGTCTACTTTATCCAGTGATGAATGGGTGCTGATCTATCCTGTGGATTCCACCATGGGGGCGGCCATATTGGAAAGGTTGGCTGATGCAGCCAGTGTAGTGTCAGTTCCACTTTTCTGCATTAGATGGCAGCACTGATGGTCTAAATATGTCACTATGGGCATTAGGTTGCAAAATTTATGTGGGGGTCAGTGGTTTTGACAACACCCAAAATAGTGTGACAAATTTGTCACAAGGGGAATTTAAGGGTTAATCTATCTGTATTAAATGACTGCCTCTGTTTAAAATCCTTCACAGAGTCCATTTCTCCGGAAGTAGACTCGTGACTCAGAATGTATCCTGGAGATCACCTGACCCACCGCAGGCACCATCTGGCTCCAGGTACCTTGTCTTATAGATTCCGGTCCTTTTCGATCTGCCATATTTGATATGTCAGCCAGTCAATGCACATGTGAACAGTTAACCGCTGTATTTCCCAATAAACAATGAAAGTTTGGCGTCTGGGCAGGCACATCCTGCCACATGAGGAGATGAGAACAGGGAGTTTCAGGATATTCCCTCCCTCTGGGGGAAATTCAGAGCCCAAGAGTAGACGTTGGAGTTGAGGTGGGATGTGACACTAGCTGCATGCAAGAGTGATGCAATAGCAGCTAATGTTGTAAGCTGCAGCAGAGAGTAATTCAGTACAGCAGCAGGCAGAGGCATGTTTTTGCAGCAGGATCAGAGCTGGAGAGCAGCTTAAATAGTCCATCTAACAGAGGGGCAGGGCAGTGGCAGATGTGCACGGGAGTGTCAATGAGAATGAGGACAGGTCTTGAATTGTCTGTCTGAATTAGCACTGCCAGCGGCAAACCATTTATTCCTTTTCATAAAAAAGATTGACCCCAATCTAGGCACGGAAGACATTCGAAATGTACACATAGCACAAGCAAGAATTCTCAGGTGCAAGACTTTTTTTTTTAATCGAAGCACAAAAGAAGTCAGCGCACTCTTAGGTTCCAAACTAATTTTATATTCGTTGCAACGAATCTACCTCACGCCTGAACAAACCGTTTTTTGGAGTCTAACAGTGAGCAGACTACTTTTGTGCCTAAGCCTTGTCTCCGCAATTTTTGAAGTGGCCCCTGATGAAGACGACTCCTTCTGACGCCTACAAGGCAGTTGGATGCAGTGGCTTTCTTTTCATTTTTAGCCAGATGCCTTATTCTTTTGTTGTGGAGGTCAGTCTCCCCGCCTTCTCATATCCATGGCAGCAGAGGAGGTCATGACACATCTTAAAATAGATCCTCTGAAGTGTTCCAGTATGTTTGCCCACTTTTTTGCACCATGTTGAGAATATATTCATTCCCTGCATCTGCTCCATCCCATTCAGGGTAATCCATCTTCCAACCCTTTTATTCTGGCTTGTTTAGTGGTTTTGTTTGAGTGTTGAGTTTTGCTGTATAACTGCGCAGACTTTGAAGTGAACAGCATTGGAAACTTTTGTTTCACCATTGACTTTGTATGTAGCAAGTGTGTTTATTTTTGTCATTAAATATTCTTTATGTCAACTGACCAATAAAAGCTCAAAATAATTATAAAAATTATGAGAAATAAATAATATTTATAAATAACATAATATTTATAAATAATATATAATAATACAGCAGGAGCAAGAATAAAGGCACTGAAATGATGAGAAAATGTTTTGGTTTAAATAAGACAAGTTAATGTAACCGAAATAAGTATATTTTTATTTTTTTCATTCCAAGTAATTTCTATGTCCTTGCATTCCAGACCACCAAGCACAGCTGTATGATTGTTAATGATCCGGTTCATTGCCCAAGAATCACATCGATCATTTTCGTCTGGTGACAATGTTGTGCCTTTTGGAAAAAGCGCGTCCACATCATCTTCTGCATTCTCACTTTGCTGGATTGACTATCAATGATAATCTATGTGGCTCTTCTCTGTTCTTCAACAGAGACTCCCTTCAAGCTGCTTTGTGGAACCATCTATTAGCACAACAAGGCACAACTTCAGACTTGTAAAGTTGGTGTGCCTGGTACCTCCTTCCTTTCCTATACAAACTGATCCTTACTGTACTCTTATTTGGTGAGGATTGAACAGTAGCGGCACCAGAACAGGAAATTAGGGGGCTACAGAACATTCCTTTATTACAACAATTAGTCCTGGATAGTTCTAAATCATTTTCGTAATTAACATTAGATTCACTCCAGGAGCACTCCACACTGTCATGTGCTACTACTTCGCCCCCTTAGGCATGATGTTGACAATCATTTATTTGACTGCGTAATTTGGTAATTTAAATCAGCGTTCTTCAAAATTGCGTACCGCACATATGGCGTGAGTGAGTCTAATGTTTTTAGAGGCATATCACATTCTCACGCTGTAGTCAGCAATCTTTGACTTCAGAACAAAGGTGAACATTGAAAATTTTTAATTCGGCAAACAATAAATTTTTAATTGCCGCGTCCCACTTTTTAATCAACCCACGCTGTACCAAGAATGAAAGGCGATATTTGATTGGAACGTGGATCAGTCATTATTCAATCAACGCATATTTAAGAAATTCTTGTGCGGCATTGAATTCTTCTCTTGCTTTTCTTTTCTTGGGGGTTGGAAACTAAGAGCATACAGATGTTTCAAATGGTCTTTTATTTTATTTAAACAATTTAAACGATCATGAAGCACAATTTAAATCGTGGATGTGCGGAAAAGATGTGCAGAACCTTCAGAGCCATTTGTCTTTCATAAAGCATAGGCCTATTTATACGTAAAGTATTTTTTCTGCACTGAATGTAGCCCATTATTTTGTCACTGTTAGATTGCATGGGCAGAGAAGTTGTGTCTTCAATTGCTATTGGATTGTTACTATAATTAGAAAATTTGCTAATAAAGGAAAACAAGTGAGAACTGGCCGGGACTAATTGTAGATATAAAGGGGTGTTCTGTAGCCCCCAAATTTCCAGTTCTGATGCCGCCACTGGTTCAAGTCGTAAAGGAAACTCAGAGAAACTCAGGGAGTCAGAGAGACACAAAAGTTGAGGACATCTTGGGATCTGAAAGTCTCCAAAACAACAATCAGATGCCATCTACACAACTAAAATTAGTTTGGAAGGGCTGCTGAAAAAAGCCTCCATTGTCATCAAAAAACAAAGCTAGAATGAGCAAAATGCTTCTTGAACCTCTAGTACAGGGGTGGGCAATTACGGTCCTGGAGGGCCGGTGTGTATGCAGGTTTTTATTCCTATCAATTACCCTGACTAATTGAGTTAATTGATTGCATGCAAAAATATCGATCTTCGCAATGATTCGATCAAAGGAAAATGTTTTATGAAGGGAGACAAGATTTGTCTTTGTAGTTTCATGATAATTTAAAGAAATGCGCATGAAACGTCTGATTTCATAAATGGTTTGGCTAATTGAGACAATCAACTAATTAAAGACCAGACGTTGGTGTGAAAACCAGGGACAGATACGGCCCTCGCTGCCCACCTCTGCTCTAGTAGGACCAGATTGATCAGATGAGACCAAAATGGAGCACTTTAACGATAAATGCGATTGCTTGATTTGGCATAAAAACAAACATAGCCATTCTGCAAAGAACGTTATCCGCACAGTGAAGTGTGGTGGTGGATGTTCGATGTTGTGGGACTTTTCTTCTTCCAAAGACTATGGACGACTTAGAATTCAGGATATCATGGATTCCACAAAGTAACAGCAGATATTAAATGAAAATTTGACAGCCTCTTCCAGAAAGGATCGCTCCACATTGAGTACCACAATGTGAGTTTCTCACCGGCTGCGTAAATTTCACTGAGCATTGCACTTTATATGTGGCAGTTCAGTGGCCTTCTTTGGCCTTCTGCAGACTCACTCACTGGTACACATTTATTTATAAGTCCATGCTTGGTCTGGAATATCAAATATACCTTTGTGGGAATATCGCCCTCAAAACCAGTCATTGTTGGTGCTCAAATGAGACCCTCTTACTATCCATTCCTAAAGTGTGTATCTCACTGGTCTTACAAACTATTGGCGACTGTGGCAAATGGACATTCTATAAAAATTCTGCAGATAGTTTCCAAGTAGTTGGCATGTTTGCCAACCTTTCGCCGATCTAACTTTCATTCGTCAAGGAGTTATGAATATTAATTCATATTTGTTTAGGGTGGAAATATTCAAGGTCACTGTAACTGCTTGTCGGTTGCCTTGGGATGTATCCCTTGCCTCAACACTGCGCAATAATACGACCATGTAAATCCGCATCCCTCACAGCAGTGTGGAACAACCAGAGGCCACAAGCACATGCTGCTTTCACACTCTGCACTGAATAAGGATGTGATGTCAGCCGCTGACTCACCTCTGTGTGCAACCCCACTGTAACTCACATGGGAAACACCACAGAGAATGGGAGGCCTGACCCCTGCAAGGCAGTTTCATCAGTCAGTTTCTTCAGTGTCTCTGTGAAGATCCGTCTGATTTATCTGCTTGAGTCTCCTGCAGCAGTGAGGTCACTCAAAACCCCATTTAAAGATTTACTTGCTCTGATTAATATGGAATTTGGGGCTCGGGGAATCCGTTTCACTACGGCATGTGGCACGTGCACTTTCCCAATGTGTCAACTTAACTGATGTGTAATCAGATCGACAAGTATTTGGACAGTAACACAATTTTCATCCTTTTGCCTTTGGTATTTTTTGGTATTTGGTATGAATCAAACAAGATACGCTTGTAGGATAGACTTTCAGGTTTGCAGTGAATGACTGTCGGAAGTGCGGAACCTGCTGACATCATGAAATACCGGGTTTTTTACCTGGCGATCCTCTACCGGGGCTTTTCTGCAACTGCCTTCCTGCCCCTGCCGAGGCCATTTCACCTTTAGTTTTTTTTTCAGCGAGTGAAACGCATGCTTAATTTGATTCAGATAAGGTGGCTGACCTTATAGATGGATTGTTGTGGAATATTCATTTCTTTGCACTAACACATCTTGGATCGCTTCTCCATGACGCTTTGGGCTCATTCTCCATCTGCACTTTGAAGTGGTGTCCAATGGGCTTTGAGACATTCAGCTGAACCAGAGTAGATAATATAGCCCAATTCAATTCAAATTTCATCCTGGTAGTTTTGTTGGCAGTTGTATATTCAATAAACCACTTCCACTGGCAGCCATACATGCCAGCAAATGGCAGCATTTCATTGATGAGGAGGAGTGCTTCCTATAATGAGCCATTCCTTTTCTTCTCTTCCTATCACTCTGGTACGCCATGATATTTTCCTCTTCTATCCTTCACTGGTTGTTCAAGATCTGTTTTGCCTTTTTTATCTGTCCATCCAGTGTAGTTTTTATCCATGGACTTCTGGGCAATTTTTAATTCCTGAGCTCACCAGTACTTTTTATCTTTTTAAGAATGTACAAAGTAAACACCTAATGTTTTTGGTATTTCGCTGATTGGTTTAGTTAGATTGTAGAATGTAATGTAATGAGTTGAATGTCAAACTTTTAGGAAAAAATACTGTAGGTTATTGGAAATTGGCCTATATTTTGCACCCATGGTGGTAAATTCAGCTGTCTTGAGTTGTACATTTGTACATTTTATTGATATTTTTATTAGTCTGTTTTTATTTTCTGTCTGTTTTATATAATGTTTTTTATTCCTGTTGTTACCGGAGTGTGGGAGATGTAATGTGAATATAGGCCACTGGATGACAGTATTTACCTTTTTCTTTATTCAGCTCAGACTGGAGCTCTGTTTAGACATGTCCTGGACATGTCTGGGGCAAGTCCCCGAAAATAAAAAAAGAGGTCTAAATGTGGGTGGGGTCTGCAAAAGGGTATATAAGGAAAAGAATTGAGACAGTAAAGTAGTAGGAGAAATTGCAAGAAGAAGGATACGTGTGACCAGACCTGTCATTTCTGTTCAAGACCTGTGAAGTTTCTTTTGTGGATTTTTGACTGTGTTTGAGTTTTTTTTTTCTCACCCAGCACATCACCAGGAAACTGTAAATATTTCTGTTTTTTGTATTCAATCTTGGTCAGAATATTAGTTTAGTCGTTATTGTCTTTGTTAAAAATTAAATGTGTTTAAGTTTTTAAAACTGTGTCTGTCATCCCTTGCTGTTGCTGTTGTGTTGTAAATTGTAATAACAAATTGGGGCCATAACAGAGACGAATGAATGCACTGCTGCTGTAACGATTGCAATTTCCTGTGAAGGATTATTAAAGTATCTATTTATGATGGCGGGCAGCGGCTGCCATTCAAAGGTGAAATGTTTACCTCTGCTGTAGCTGGACGCATGGACTGACATTGTGAATTAGTCAACACTCCTCAGTTTTTACACCATAACTTTGAACATTTCATTCATCTCACTTGCATGACAGATTCACTGACTGCTTTTTCACATCTTCAATCAAGCACTTTTGTCAAATGTCAACAAATGATCAGATAACTTTTTTGTTGCTGAAATTCAGAGGTTATTACAGGCTAATTCAAGGTCACTACCTGAAAAAAGCACCAGAGCGCGATTCCGGTGCATTCCGGCAGCACTACAACTAATGGGCATGAGACACATGAAGTGTATCTCAGCGCATTTAAATTGCATCCACATCTGCCTTACTTGAGTCTTTTCCTTGCATTTCGGTCTGTTCCTCCAGTATGCATGGAGAGACCTAAAGAAACCATGTCAGGAGTAAAAAAAAAAAAGGCTGATATTCTGTATGTTTCTAGAGGAATAAGACCTAATTTCCTCCAAAGGGTCATGTGAAGCAATGTCCATTTCTGATGGCTATACGCAGCTGGATCTGTTGCCGGTGATGGTTGTAACTGATTGATGTCATGGCTTTCAGCTGAAAGTCTTGCGGGAAGGCTACTCTTGCGTATCCTCGCACATGGCTCCTCTCGGTCTATCTCCTCGCACTGTACAGCAGAAATAAGGCCTTTGAGCCAGCAAGCGAGATGTCGGATCCGGAACAAATTCCAGTTTAGGGGAGGATCAAGGAATGAGGAAATCAAAATAGGAGAATTGAAATGTCTCATGGCGGTCAGTGACCTCAGACAGAGGCCTTTGCACCAGAAGTTGAGAAATCTCTTTTTCATTCAGGTGGCACATTTCAACTTTGGTGCCAAAACCCTCTCCTATGGCAAAGCACTCCGGGAAGACTTGGGGCTCCTTCTAGACGTAGTGCAAGTGATATGCCGGATGTAAACACCGCCGGCAGTAAAGCATTTCACCAGCAGTTAGATAGCTTATTGTCCCCACATGTGCTCCTCTCACAGATGAACCAGATTGACTGGGCACAGACCCATGACTGGCCAGACACACTCCTAAACAAATTTCTTCCTTTGCAATGATTGTGAAAATTCTGTGCTGAGTACCAGTGCTAATGCAAATGTGGTCATATCGCATTTCTAATGGCCTCCTGCTGGCCTGCAATGTTGTAATTTCAGACCCTGCAAACAATAATGGCTGTACAACTGTGCTCAGCAGCTCTGTCCTTAGGAAGAGGGGAGAGTTTGTCATTTTCTCCTCAAAACTCAGAGTTGATGTGAGCTTTCATGTTCATATCAATGTGAGTGAAATTGATGAACTTATTGATTAAAATTCATTTAAAAAAATTCTGGGGAGAATTCTCTGTATCTTCAATTCTAAGCTTGCTAGAAGCAAGTTCTAATTATAGTTGCAGTCGATGTTGATGATGAGATAATGTTTGTTGGTGCCAACCCATCATTTCCGCAATTGCCCCTCACGGGCTGGGGAACAATGAGTTCAACCTAAAGGCGTTTTATTCATGGATACATTACATATGATATTTAAATAAATATGCTGACAAATGGCTCCCTGAGATTCAGATACAGTCCTAATTGAAAAATCAATTCGTGATTTAAGGGGCGTGTTTTCCCCATTTCCACCAAGGCTAATTTCAAAAATTGTTCAGAGAGATTCGAATCAGTGTACCATGCCGGTCAACATCACTGAAGTCCCTCTTCGTTGCCTCGTCGCAGATCTTCAGGGGGACTGAACACGCCGTGAGCGTACAGGCGCAATATTTCACCTTACACTGAAATTCAGGATTGTGAGGACAGTGCTGTAAAAGACTAGGGACAAAGGTTGAGTATAGTTAATGTAACCGCGTAAGAACTGCGTGCGTGTGTCATAAATCGTCAATTATAAAAGCATGCGTCATATTGG